>OZ020268.1:73987534-74587534 GCA_963971225.1 Melieria omissa | reverse complement strand
TGACCTGGACATTACTTAGCTTTTTATGAGCTCAGACCATGTCCAGAAGCTTCTCTAAGCTCAATCATTCTTAAACCAAACTTCGATGTCCATTGGTCTGGACATTACTTACACTGGACTTGCCAGAAGCTTCTCTAACTCGACCCTTCTTAAACCGAACCTCGACTCCTCTTGATCTGGACATTACTTTGCTTTTTATGAGCTCAAACTCTGGCCAAATGCTTCCCAAAGCTCAACTTCTATTAAACTTAAAGGCTTGATTACACGTAACGAGTCGAGTGACGAGACATCAAAATGGTACTAGGCCGAAAGAATTGGGATAGCGAGCAAAAGCGACGAGTTGTTCACACGTATTTTGACACGTGGCGAGTCAGTTCGGTTTTACAATGCACAAAATTAACTAAGCAACTCGCGCAAATAAACTCAACCGAGGGAAAAGTGGTTTGTGACGCGAATCGCTGCGAAAAAGAGACAAATATAACGGTAAAGTAGTGGTCGCTCAGCCTAGCAAACAAAATGTAATTATAGTGGCTCTCTCGCCACTTTCATCGGTCACTGACTCAATCAAGAACTCGCCTTACCGTTTAGACGAAACGAGTACTCGTTCGAGTTGCTGTCTTCTCACTCTACTCGTTACGTGTAATCAAGCCTTAAGTTCCATTCCCCTTGATAACTAATTGCATAAGTAATGGGCCCATTTGTATCCCATAAACTAGGACTCTGGTTCCTTACTAGAATCAAAATTTAATTGTCACTTCATAGACCAATATCGGAGTCTCTAAGCAATTGTTAAATTTTTGGCTGGAATTCATTAGAATTCGAATTCTTTAGACTATGTGTCCCATGCTCAAAGGTTATTGTATCTTGCTTTAGTTCTTTCGAATCAAGACTTTAAAGAACAGAAGGGGGACTTGTTTATTCATGTTTCAAGCTTGCAAGTCTTTTAATTTCAATCAGTCAAGACTTCAAAGAGCAAAGGGGATATGTTCATTCATGTTTCAGGCTTTGCAAGTATAATAGTGTTAATCAGTTAAGACCTTAAAGAAAAGAAGGTAGTCCCTTCATTCGAAGTTCGAACTTTGCAAGTCCAAAAATGCCAACTAAATGTTAACTCTAACCCCTCTCAGTTTATTTAATACTAGAATCTTTCTTACATCAACAATCAATATCAGTTTAAAGTATAAGTTTTTATAATTTCAGCTTGTGACGCATGACTCAGATATTGATTTCTTGGTCTGATAATGAGGACTTTAAATGGTCAATTGATCTTCCATAAGTCACATAAAACATAAAAAACTGGGCATGAATTTTGTACTTATGAGTTAAAGTTTTTTTTCAACGTTTAAGAGTTTGATATGAGAGGCATTTAAAGTTTTAATACATATTCAATTGAATTTGCGTACTCACAATCGGAATTCCCAAAAAAATTTGCCAAAAGATAAGAGGGTTGCGATCTTATAATCTTTTTATAGTTCTTTTTGCGGTTGGACTCATTTAAGAGATAAGCGTTGTGTATAGACTCGGATTCATGTGGTTTTTAAAAAGATTTGATTTGAATGAAGAATTTTTGATTTACACAATTGAAATGAGATCTGAGACAGGAAGATGCAGTCTTTACCATACAAACCCGATTTTTAGATTTCTTTTTTCAAGTACTACATATATCTGTTGATATCAGATCGCTAAAGAACTTGAACCAAACGAGAACTGTGTGTCTTTTATGGTTTATCAAGGCAACACTTTGCATACTCACAGGAATCTTAACCCTTTCGGGACTACTGGGATAATACGTCCCACCAAGGTTTTAAGACCTCTCAAAATAATTATTCAGATTTTATGACCCACGCAAAATTGTAATTTGTAATAATTTGTAATAATATTAAAATTTGTGAGAATGCAACGAAACTTTGTAGTCGTAATTTTGATAGCATGGGAACATTTCCACCAAGAGTATTTTGGTTTCAAAATTAAACTCCGTCCCGAAAAGGTTAAGAGGGCACATTGGCTTTTTTTGGAAAGGTTAAATATGTGGCTTTACAATGGGCCTCACAATAGACCTCCAAGTGTGTCTCTAACAGACGCAATCACCATAACCTTTTTCAACCTAGTTTTCCCCATCGAGACTAATGTTGTTCGATGCTCAGGTTGGTTGGATGACAGGGGCTAGCTTACAAAACAAGGGGCCTATTCAGGACTTCGAGTGTACGTACTGGGAAACCTGTCTTACCTAACCTAATCTAAAGTTCAATAACTCTGTTAAATTGAATGACTGAATGACTCAGTCTTCATTACTTAACACATTTTAAGCGGGTAGCCTAGTATATGAAACTATGCTGCGTAGCGGGCATTACTTGCAAAACAAGCAAAAATTGCGCGATCCAAAATAAATAAAACTTGAAATTTATGAAACTAAAATAATTATATGAAATAATACTTTCAGTTTTATATGAAAACCAATCCGGTAAAAATACCGTCTCCCGCTTTTAAAGTGCCTACATTCAAAAGGTAAAAATACCCGCCCCGCTTATAAGCAGCAGTTTTCACAACGGGTAATTTTACCCGGCCCGCTTTTAATGTGTTAAGTATCAGTTTTTGTGCTTCCATTCACTGACCTAAAGTTCGATTTGGATCAAAGCAAAATATCCAGAAGACACATTAACTGTACAACAATATCTCCCAATCTGTATGAGAACTTAGAGACGTAAGATAAAAGTTTCAAATTCCAAAGTTCTATAAATCATCTAAGCCATTTGTAGTATTCAGTTATATTACAGTATAAACTGTTTCTTCTCTGTGGTTATTTTATAGGCTTTGATCGACTATGAAAACCATTTGTCTGTCTGGTTTTATTCAACCACTTCTCAGCATTGCTTTCGGACTGATTTTCTTGATTATTCAAATCAATTTTCGCACTTTTGCACTACATTTGTTGTTGTTATTGCTACAGCACGCAGTCCAATCAGTCCAGAATAATCAGAAACGAAACAATCAAAGTTTGTTTACGACACTTTGCACACTAAAGACTTGGTCGACAAGTGCCTTTGTAGTCCAAGAGTCTTCTGAGTCAAAATCGACCGAGGTGTGATTTCGGCAAGCAAAACACATTCAAGTGTTTTACTGCCTGTAAATATTTGTTGATGATAGCAACAACAAATGTTTACGCTACATTATTTCCATGTTGAGGCAACGGGGCAATGACGAGTTAAATGCGCTCAAGTGGGCAAACGATAAGCAAAAGGGGAGGGAGGGGGGGAGCGCGTATTCAATCCTCCACTTGTGCTGCTGACAGCTGGGTCATTAGGAAGTGTACGACTCGGTGTGGTTAGTCGGTGTGCTGTCGATAGGTGAGGCAGAAAAACAGCTTTTACAGCGCTGGAAACAACAACAACTTGACAGTCAAAGGCAGTGCACTGACAGGAACGCAGCTTTGCATGCTGCGCTTTTCGTTGAAAGTGAAAAGCAGCTGCAGCTGCTTGCCGGCACTTGTAAGTAGCTGTTAAGTGCTGACATTAGATAAATAACAGAACAAGCGGCACAAAGCGTTTCCGTGTAGACGCATCCGTGTGCCCGAAAAGGCGCTGCCAGCACTGCAATGAATTCCATTGAAATTTTGCGCACATTGCGCTGGTTTTTGGAGCGTGTTCAGCAAGTAGACAGACGCATCGAAACGAGGCCGAGAAATAGTTGTTTGCGTTCTTGTTGTTATGGCTTGGTGGCAAAATTAAAATGTAATGGCAGATGCCTTTAAATACACTAAACAAAAGCCTAATTAACAATTGCGTATCAAAGACTATACAACAAAAACAATAATATGCGCACTAACAGTGTGCGGCAACAACGAAAAATGCGGCAAATTGCCGCAGCCATTTGCGATATGTTTTGCAATTTGTATTTATGCTGCCATGTAATTTCATTAGGCGCAACGTTAATGGAATCGTGTTAGGGGGAAAGAGAGAGATGGTGAGAAGGGGGTCGCAATAGTATGGCGGCTGGCTAAAATGACAGTGTCAAGTGGCGGGGGATAACGCAGACAAAACAATTTGCAGCTTGAGTAGCGTTCGAGTTGACATTTGCTTAACCCTTTGGGCGCCATTGTGGCATAGAGACCTCATCGTCATAAATAACAATGTTTTTCACACAAAGAGTATGAAAGTAAGTGGTTAAGGTTAGGTTATAATGGACCCAATTGAAGTAGTAATCTTTTAGAATGCCAGTCGGTTTTTAAAACTCCCAAAAAGGTTTGACGCCTTGCTTAGAGACCTATTCGAGTCAGGTAAAAAATCGACGTTCCTAAGAAACTCAGAAGAGTCTATTCTTGGTAAAGTTACTTAGTACGAGTCTCGTTAGTTTTCCGTCTTTGGTACTTAAGCATGGTTTTGGAAATCGCGCAGATGACTAAAGACTTAACTTCTAGAGAGATTGGACGCCTTGTTTCGAGACCTGTTTGAGTCTTGCAAAAATCGACGCTCCTCAGAACCTCAGAAGAGTCTATTCTTGAGGAGTTAGTACGAATCTCGTTAGTCTCTTACCATAGGACTTAAGCATTCTTGCTTCAAGACCTGTTCGAGCAAAGGTCCGCACTCCCAAGCACGTCAGAAGAGTCTATTTCTGGGAAAGTTAGTAAGAAACTCGTTAGTCTTCCGTCTTTGGGACTTAAGCATGGTTTTGGAAATCGCGCAGATACCTAAAGACTTAACTTTTAGAGAGATTGGACGTCTTGCTTCAAGACCTGTTCGAGTCATGCAAAGATGGACGCTCCTAAGAACCTTAGAAGAGTATATTCTTCGGAGAGTTAGTACGAATCTCGTTAGTCTTTTGTCTTTGGGACTTAAGCATGGCTTTGAGAAACGCGCAGATGCCTAAAGACTTAACTTCTAGAGAGGTTAGTCTTTCGTCTTTAGAACTTACTCGTCATAGCTTTGAAAATAGCACAAATGCTCCGGTTCTTTCATCTGACACTCGGTTTTCCCCTAGTTCCCCTAGTTGATCGTAAAGGCATCATTTCATTGCTAAGGAGCTCATCGTGAAGGCTCTGTTTGGCAATATCGCACAGTTCCTTCTTTCCCTCTATGCCTTTGTGTCCTGGTACCCAGTAAGTGTGTATCTTGTCTAGTTCTTTCCGGCGCTGCTAGACATTTTTGGATCATAGACTATGAGAGGTGATTGGCTTGATCGCCGCTTAACTATCTACGTAGAAGTTTATCGGTGATGCTTTTGTTCAGTAGTTGGGTAGACTGAACGATTGCCTTCATCCCGCTTTGACTCCCCTTCCTCATTTTGAATACATTTGTGAATAGATTAAAAGGCTTTTACTAAGTTGAATAGCTTAGTTTAGGCACAACAATGCCCAAGAAAACACCTAGTTAGGTTTTTAGTCATAAGTGACGACATTTCGATTCAGATTTGCTAAAGTAATGAACGTTTAAGACTTAAGTATCTTTAGTAAACCTAAATAATGGCTTAATTCCTAATCTCGAAGGTTCAAAACCAAAGGTTCCCCAACTTACTTAGAGTGAAGTCTCAGTCTATGATGTTACGATTCATAAATGTTTTTTTATTGCAAGATGCAACAAACGTTTTTTAATGTTCTAATCCTGATTACAGTAAACCGTAGAGACACTTAGTTACTTAACTGGCCATAACAACCCGTTATCGGGTTACGGCCTGCCGCAAAACTTCTCTCCAGGCGCCTCTGCTTCGCGCGCGCCTTCGGTAGAGACCGTAGAGACAAGCAAACTTAAAAATAAATAAAATATAAAGTTTCCTTAAATTCTAAGCGATATAATCAACAATAAGACTTATTTATAGACTCACAATTGGAGGTAGAATCAAAGTTTACCTTTATTCTTGCAAAGGACTCGCAGTTTAGTTAAGATCACTGAAATGGTTTTGTCCTGGAGAGCATTATTGATGAACATATCTAATAAATGGGCCGCCTAAACAATGACTACTCTCACAGATTCGAGTTGATAGACTTTAGTGAGGACGTCTTGCACATTGTGTGCTAATTATTTACAATTTTACCTCAATTGGGTGCTAACTATTTTAAAATTTACCACAATTAGTTGCTAACTATTTGCAGTTTTACCTAAGTTCACCCAATTCGGTGTTAAATATTTATAAGTTTACCTCAATTCAGTCAATTGGGTGCTAACTATTTATAACTGTTCTTCAATAAATCGGAAAAGTCAGAAAACCGTAAAGCGTTCGGTCGAGACTATAACGCTTAAAAGAGGTTTGACTGTATTAAATGATATTGCATTCGAAATTTGAAAAGCCTTCAGACGCGTTCATTTATTAGTTACTGTGCCTTAGAAGTTAGTGCTTTAAATCGTGTCTTGGGTTCAATTCTCGATGCAGCCAACGCTCAAATAAAAAGACTAAACATCTTTCTTTCGGCATTTGTGAGATCAAATAGGAAGTAAACGCTAATAAAGGAGTAAAAAAGTGGCAGAGCTTTAAAAACCCCATAAATCTCCTTTCAGAATGTAAAAAAGTAGGTTCCTCTCATGGGATCTTTTCAGGGTTCTGGATTGTCATTGAGGTGTAAAGACTCATAAGTAAATTAAATAAATAAGAGTAAACAAGCATTAAAAAGTTTTTTATGGAAAGAAAGGTTTCTACTTAAAATCATTGAAACACTTATAATACTTATACAAAAATTTAATAAATTAGCCATAAAATATAAAATACTTTGAGAGCAATTAACACAAAAACTACACAATTTCCCCCTTAGGTAATGTTATGACAGCAAAAGATAAGGCAACAAAATCTAATCATTTCAAAGTCACAAATAGAAAAACTGTTGCATTATCAGATGATGCGCTGACTTGCAAAAAGTTTTGTATTACTTAGAAAACTGTGCTTCTGAACGCATTTGGCTTATCATGAAAAAGTAAAATTAATTTTTTCCAGCTAATTTTATTGCAGCTACTCAACAGGTTAAAAGGTTAGAATTAGGTTAGGTTTGTTTCTGAATGCATTCAACTTATCATCAAATAGTAAAATTGAGTCTTTCCAACAAAACTTATTGTTGCTAGTCAATGAATTGAAGGGGTTAAAGTGGGCAAGTAGACGTTGTCACGTAACAATAACAACAACAATAACTTTAACTCCTAAACAAAGTATTGCAATAACAATGAGACGCACTTAGACACGTTATTTTTGGCAACAGCAACTACTACTATTACTACAGCAACAACAACAATAACCATTTTATTGGCTAAACAGTAAATTAACAATGAGATTGGTTTGTGTTGTCGCGACCGTTTCATTTGTCAAGGAAATTGACGTATCTTTCTATGACATTTTTTACATTTTCATTGTTGTTGTTGTTAGTGTTAGTTTGTGTCGAGTTTTGGGCGCACAAAACTGAAGTTAAGTGTGTACAAAGCATTTGAAGGTCAAGGACGTCACTTTGCTGTGGCATTGTAATTGTTATTGTTGTTGTCGCTGTGCAGCTCAAACTCTTTTAAAATATTTCGAATCGACACAAACCAAATCCAAATGGGTGAACGAACTGCGCCAAGTGGCAGTGGCAACAATCGTTAAATCAAAAAACAACAACAACAAACTCATAAACTCAACTAACCGCAAGATTACATTGACGCCGCAAGTGATTACGATTGCAATTGGCTGTTGTTGTTAATTTTTTTTGCAATAAAAAAAAATAATCACAATAATTGCAACGCTGCACAACTTTCAACGGTTATTGATACATGTGTGTTGACATTTCGCCTGGCACGCGGACATTTTGTGTTGATTGCATTTCATTTTTTGTTCGTTCGTTCGTTCGTTTATTTGTGGCCATAATTGAAATGCACAAAAGTGCCAACATTGCAATTTCATTTTCCCCACCAACAACATTTACAATTTCCTCCTCTCTTTTGTGCGTTCGCCGTGTAATCATTAAATCACTTTCATGCCGCCTTCGTCGTTGTTGTTGTCGCCGTTGTCGTCGTCCATGCAGAGTTTTACAAATGAAAGTGGTTATTCTACTACTAAATCAACAACAACAACACCAACAGTTGGCACCAACACCACATCGCACATCGCTCAGAAACCACCGCCAATACCGTTAAAATTGAGCAAGTGCCATCGAAGCGCCGATCAGCTGCAAGATCTGCGATCGCCTCCACGCTACACAACTTTCATGCCTTCGCTTGACTACAAAGTGCCGCCACCGCTGCCGCCGAAGCCCAAATCGTTGCAGACGAAATTGAAATTGCAACAACAACGGCAGCAAGAGCAACAGCAACAATCACAACAAAACCTGTCGCCCAGCACACCGAATCAATTGCAGCCAACACCGAAACATTCCAGCGTGCCACCATCGCCCAAATCACCAAAATCACCCAAATCACCACAACCATCGCCACACTTTCGCCACAACAAATCGGCGCCCACTTTCGATCTCTTCTACAAGGCCACATCGGGCACGCAGCACTCGTTCGGCGGCATTCATTGCATTTCCCTATCGAAATCACGTCGCAATAGTTCGTATCACTCTTACGACGATCTCGACACATCCAGCACCGAAAAGAAGGTCGTCTCCAGTTTGAAGTATTTGTGCGCCTGCACCGGTGCCACTTTGCGTAATTTGTCGAAGAAAACCAAAGATTTGCATGCCAAGAATTACTGTCACACGAAGGTAAATCGAATAATGGGTGAGGGGGAAAAGACGCCGCTGAGAGGTAGTCGTTGGAAAATA
This sequence comes from Melieria omissa, assembly GCA_963971225.1. NCBI lineage: Eukaryota > Metazoa > Arthropoda > Insecta > Diptera > Ulidiidae > Melieria > Melieria omissa. The sequence continues at coordinate 74,578,824 of OZ020268.1, read as the reverse complement.
GAATTAAGTAATTTTCAATTATGAAATTGGGCAATGAATGGATGAATCATAGTCAGTAACTCGGTAGGAGGAAAAGTTAAATTAAAAAATTAAAAAGTATTTAACTTGGAGAAATTTTGATTTTATTGGCTTTGAGAAACTATAAATTTTTTGAATGAAAATTGGAGGTACGAAAAAAGTCTGAATCAAAGTCAGTAAATCTTTAAAAGTCAGTTACTCTTAATAATTAAAAAAATACGTAAGAAGTTTTGCTTTTATTAATTTTGGCAACAATTTCTGAACCAACGACTGTAGTTCGATAGGGGAAATCTGTTAAAAATATTTTAATTTAAGGAAAGTTTAATAGCGTTGAAATTAGTTCTGGACTCTACTTTGATATGATTCGTGATCCAAAGTATAAGACAAAGGAATTTTAATACATTTTTTTGACAAATGAAGATGGTCTGAGTTCTATTTGGGATTAGGATTTAGTGAAGTGAGGTAGAACCAAGAAACTAACCTATGTAAGGAATTTTTTTGATGAAAAGGTAGTAGCTTTTTGATCCTTTGCGAAGATCTCCGAGTTGTCGGTAGTTTCAGTCATCCAAAATACAACAATCAGCTGGATATATGGCCACAAGTGTTAAAGATTGTCAAAAATGTCAATTTCTTGCACTAAAAGGATGGTTCCTCAAGCTCTCAAGCTAAGCACCTCATTCTACTTAAGTTGTAGGCAATGAGTCGCATTTTTTTAATATTTTCTGAGTTTAGAGCTTGGAAGTTCTAAAGGTTCATATAGATTTAAAGTAGATATGATTTAGTGTATGATTTTTCGATTACAATGCCTCGGAATCTTTCATTAAATAAAGTGTGAAGAAAAAATGCATAAGCCAAAAAGTTCTACCCAAATTTTTTAACTATCTGTAGCTTTTAGAACATAAGTACCAGCGATTTGAAATGTGGCTCATTCAATTAATGACCCCTCAAGCTTTCCAAAAACTAGTCGAAAGTCTTTAATCTCTCACCGTCAAGCAGAGAAAAGCTATGTTGAAGTATGACTTTGAAAAAGTCTACTTTTGTTCAAGCAATTAATCAACTGGCTTTAGTTTCCTAACTAGAAGCACTAGTGACCTAAAATAGGTCTCATTTTTTAGTAAAACTCTTCAGTTACCTAAAAAATGGGTTGAAAAACTCCAAAATCTCACTAAATAACCAATTAAATCGATGTTGAATGGTTGCTTCTTAAACAATAAGCTTTCTTAAATGGTTTAACTGCCTGTAGCTTTCAGACCAAAAAGACCAGTGACTTGAAATAGGGTTTATTTTTTAGTAGAACTCTCCAGTTTCCTAAAAAAGGGCCGGAAGTATCCAATCTTTCATTGGAAAGCTGAGAAAATCAATGTTGAAGGGAAACTTTTTCAACTATAGACTTTCTTAAATAGTTTAACTGTATATACCTTCCAAACCACAAAGACTAGTGACTTGAAATATGATTAATATTTTAGTAGAACTCTCCAGCTTCCCTAAAATGGGTCGAGAGCATCCAATCCTTCAATCCAATAGACTTTCATAAATTGTGACCAGTGACTTGAAATATGGTTTCTTTTTTAGTAGAACTGTCCAGCTGCCTAAATGGGTCAAACGTATTCACTTTTTTATTGGAAAGCTGAGAAAATAAATGTTGAATGGTAATTCTTTGAAAACATAGACTTTTTTAAATGGTTTAACTGTCTTCAGTTCCCAAAGCAGAAAAACCAGTGAATTATAAATGGTTTATTGTTTCGTAGAACTCTCCAGGTCCCTTAAAATGGATCGAAAGTATCCAATATTTCATTGGAAAGCTGAGAAAACCAATGTTGAAGGGACACTTTTTAAACAATAGACTTTCTTAAATGGTGTAACTGCTTGTAGTTTTGAGACCAGAAAGACCAGTGACTTGAAATTTGGTATATTTTTTAGTAGATCAGTTCAGCTTCCTAAAAATGTTTCGAACGTATTCACTTTTTTATTGGAAAGCTGAGAAAATTAATGTTGAATGGTAATTTTTTTGAAAAAATAGACTTTCTTAAATGGTTTAACTGTCTTCAGTTCCCAAAGCAGAAAAACCAGTGAATTATAAATGGTTTATTGTTTCGTAGAACTCTCCAGGTTCCTAAAAATGGGTAGGAAGTACCCAATCTTTCATTGGAAAGCTGAGAAAACTAATGTTCAAGGCTGACTTTGAAAAAACTATTCTTGATTCTTCTGAAATATAACTCCTTTTGTAGTAGAACTCCCCAGCTTTACAAGAATAGAAAGTCCAAAGTTGATGTGGAGGAAAGACTTTGAAAAAAGTCTACTTTTGTAAAATTCTGTAGTTCACTTTGTAGTAAAACTCTTGCAGTGAGTTCGAGCATTTCGAATATTGTGATTAAACATTTTTTGAGTTCAATAATTGAAAGAACTTCCACATTCACAACAGTTTCTTATTCAATGTATTGTTTTGTATCTATTTTTGTTGTCAAAAAAATTTAAATTACTTAATGTTTTCTTTCTACATGTTGTTTCTATATTCATTAAATTATGTTTCAGTCGCAACTTTTTTGCTTTCATTTCGACCAGATCAAAACAAATATTTCGCTCGAAAATATCATTAAAAAATTAGTTTGCAAATCCATTTGTTTTCGAAATAATTTATGCGCCATATTGAATTTTGAGTGTACGAATGTTTAAATTTTCAAGTAATACGCAGCCAAGTTGTCGCATTCGTTGGCGCTTATAAGTTCGTTAATTTATGTGCATTTAAGTTTTTCTGTACTCACTGAGCGATAAATTTCCGGTTCTTAAGCACTCAGAGCACACAAAGGGTATTCCCTGCGTCAGCTGGCGAGTAGTTGTGCGATTTTATTGTTCGTATCAAAAGTTCCCGATGCCATGTTACATGTTCGCCGAAAACATCTCCCAGCAGCAGTCGGTGAGACAGCGGCGTCTAAAAAACAGCTGCGCTCAACTTTTTTCGCCTATAACTCAATGAAAATGCGTCATAAGAAGAAAAGAAAGACGGCGGACGACGGAAAAAATAAAAATAATCAGACGAAAACAAAGACACAAAACCGCAAAGTTGGGAAGCGGTAATAAGCGAATGCCCGCGTTTTTTGTTGGTTGGCAGAAGCTGTGCGTGAAAAAACGCTAATGCCATCAATGAGCGAAGCCAAAAAATCGAAGAGACACAAAAAGTGTGCAAGCTGTTAGGTATCGAAAATATATCCACCTAAAACTCAGCACAAGTATGAATCTCGTTGACCAAAATGTTTGGCTGTTGGGGCCAACTACTACATTAGACGAGAAGGAATTTGTAAAATTTGCATTTCGAGTTTGTTTTTTGTTTGTTTCTCTTTTTATATTTTTTATATTGTTTTTTGTATTTATTGTGTTTTTGTATTTTTTTAGATTAACATTGAAAATTTATGTTATTGGCTTCCGTTGACAGCGCCGCGTACGCATGCACTGCGCGGCTGTTGAGGTCTAGGAATAAAAAAAACAAAAAATCAAACAAACAGGAAGGTCAGGGATAATTTATGTTTGTTTACACAATGTTGTTTATCAACCATTGGCATTGACCCCAAAAGGGGTGTGGTGTGCATTGTTGGCGCTGGAAGTCAACGTGTAATGGATTTTCCTTTGAGCTTCAAAGGACAAACCACACCCAAATAATGTTGATCCTGACTTGTTGGCTGAGGGAAATAAAAACAATTTAATTAAAGTTTAATTGATAGATTGAGTCAGATTAACTGGCTGCATTGTAGACCACACACTGAGCCCATTGGATTCTTAAAAATTCCAAATTGCAAAGTGTGTAGTCTTCAGTTTGAATTATGGTCTTCAGTCAGAACTGATAATCTTTACAGCATACGTTTCCTTATCTTTAGTTCAAGGGTTAAAATTGAAGATTGAAAAATTCTTTGGCCTCATTGATAACAAAATTTGGCACACTTTAATTTTTTTGTGTGCCCAATTATGGGAGTTTTGTATTTGTATTATTTAATTTTACTTTGTTTTTTAATTATTTTATTTTATTTTTGATTTGATTTTATTTGTTTTTATTTCATTTGATTTTTTTTATTTTAATTTAATTCAACTGTATTTTTGATTTATTTTATTTGTTTTTATTTGATTTGATTTGATTTGGTTTGAATTTATTTTATTTTATTTTTTTAATTTAATTTTGTTCTATTTTGTTTTCTTTTATTTTATTTTGTATTATTTTATTTTATTTTATTTTATTTTATTTTAATTTATTTTATTTTATGTTATTTTATTTTATTTTATTTTATTTTATTTTATTTTGTTTTATTTTATTTTATCTTATCTTATTTTATTTTGTTTTATTTAATTTTATTTTATTTTATGTTATGTTATGTTATGTTATGTTATGTTATGTTATGTTATGTTATGTTATGTTATGTTATGTTATGTTATGTTATGTTATGTTATGTTATGTTATGTTATGTTATGTTATGTTATGTTATGTTATGTTATGTTATGTTATGTTATGTTATTTTATTTTATTTTATTTTATTTTATTTTATTTTAGTTTATTTTATTTTATTTTGCTTTATTTTATTTTATTTTATTTTATTTTATTTTATTTTAGTTTATTTTATTTTATTTTATTTTGCTTTATTTTATTTTATTTTATTTTATTTTATTTTATTTTATTTTATTTTATTTTATTTTATTTTATTTTATTTTATTTTATTTTATTTTATTTTATTTTATTTTATTTTATTTTATTTAAGGTTGTATTGAGGTGACTAGTGACTACACCACACAGATTACTTTGTTACACTTTCTTTAACTTTGCTACCCACTGTACTACTTTATTTTCAATCAAAATAATCAAACATTAAATTTAAACTTTACGAAAAAACAACCATTTGTGCATTTTAAACGTTTTCATTATTTCGTTCGTTCAATCAACTAAAACTTTCCTTTGTTTTCTGCAAAAATGTTCGAATTCCACTTAACTGCAGCAATTAAACAACCGAATTTTTTCTTTCCCACCCATTTTGGCTGCCGCAACAAGCAACGCAATAAGCATGAAAAAAATCCGCTCACCACAAAAAACAAAAAAAAAACCACTAAGCCATCTGTCGATTTTTCACTGCTGTGGTTTATTTGATTACGAAAATTTCGCAATAAGGACGCTGCCGACACCATCTTTCATCATTTATGTATTTCGCCCATTCGACTTAAGTGTCCATAAACGTGCGAGCACGCGTAAACGTTCAGCGTTCAACACCTCAACAGCGCACCGCGTCTGTGGCGGCTCCTATTGGCCATTACGAAATAAGCGCCAAATTTATGTAGAATCAGTAAAAAACAAAAAATTCTTTAAATTTAAAGAAATTTCCACAGCATTTGAACAGCAGCGAGGCGCCGCAATTGTGTCGCAACCGCCACCGAACGCATAGAATGCCAAATTACAAAAGCAACAACCACATGAAGTAAAATAGTCGATGAAATTGTAAACAAACGCCATGGGGAAAGACTTTAAAATTTGAATTTGAACATTTAATAGCAACTCGTAGTCTAATGTGCAACACATGGTGTTTAGACTATTTCGGCCACAAACACACACACACACACATTCAAACACCACTACATACAAGCTTGTATTATGAGTTGAGACGTGCGCTGGAAACGCTCATAATTTTCGCCGGTTTTGTGTATGCAGTTGCTGTGGGGCGCTACAGTCGGTAGGAGATGATTAATAGGTTTTTTTAGAATGGAACCCGACCTTGACTGTTGCTGACGTTCTGCATTCTGTTGATCCAATTTAGGACAACTTTTCGAGCAGAGATACGGTCAGATGTATTGTTTGTGGTTTGTTATCGTATACCAATGATGTAAAATAGCCCAAAAAGAAATCATTTAGTGGTGTTCAATTATGCAGCAAGATCCTGATGCAAACTGCCACTTCATTCCCACCAAAGTCACGCAAACTTACATGCTAAATTCCGATGCTAATTCCCATCGAAGTTACCCAATTTTGGGTGCTAAAATCGTACCGAAATCATACCATCCTGGATGGTAAATCTTTACTGAAATCTTTATTGAAATCTTGATTGAAATCATACGATTGTGGATGCTAAATTTCTACCGAAATAATACAATTCTGGATGCTAAATCTCTACAGAAATCACACGAGCCTGGGTGCTAAGTTCTTACGGAAATCATACGATCCCGAAAGCTAAATCCTTATTGAAATCATACGATTCTGGATGCCAAATTCCTACCGAAATCACACGATCATGTGTGCTGGATTCCTAGCGAAATCTATACTGAAATTTTACGATCGAAATGCCAAATCCCTATCGAATTCACACGATCCTGGATGCTAACTCCCTGCTGACATCATACGATCCTGGATGCTAAATCCCGACTTCTTAAATAATCTTAAATCTTATAATCCTGAATGCTAAATTCCAATCGAAATCATATGATCCTGGACGCTAGAGAAATCACACGATCCTGAACGCTAAATCCCTACTGAAATCACACGATCCTGGATGCTAAATCCCTACAGAAATTACACGCTAATGCTAAATCCCTACTGAAATCGTATGATCCTAAATGCTAAATTCCTCATAAGATTCTAGGTGTTGAATCCTTATCGAATACACAAGATCATGTGTACTTAATTCCTATAGAAATTATACGATCCTGCATGCTAAATCTCTATTGATATCATTTGATCTTAGATGCAAAATTCCTACAGAAATCATCTGATCTCGAATGTCAAATGGACAAATTGTCTTTTATTGGATTCTAATTTTTAATAAGTCCATTAATTTATGGAAATACTCATAAGGCTTGTAGTGCCATATTGTTGGAAACGCATTTTATCTGAATCAATGTTTTCCAAGTTTTGAAATAAAAGTACGTTTGTGAATTGAGCTACAGCTATAAGTTGAAGGATTTAAGGACCGAAGAAAAAAAGTGTTGTAAACACATTTCAAACGATGATCCAAAGTGGTATCACAACCAGTGTTGTGACTAATATATTAAAGTAGTGTAACTAATTACGTAGTATATTACTTTGGCTTTAAAAATGTAGTGTAACTAGTTATTTTTCCCCATAAGTAATCACCTTCAGTAATATTATTACTTTTTTTCAAGTTACTTATTACAATATTACTTTTTAGTCAACAAAGTTCTAATTCTCATGTAAAACGGCAGCACTGATAACATGATTAAGATCTATTACAACTATACAACACTGCACTTGTTCATACTAAACACAGCTCGCGTGTTTCATTTCCAACTAAGTTTGGTAGTGGAGAAACAATTAACATTTGTAAGCAAATTCAAGCGGTTTTAACAAAAAAGGTGACGAAATTCAAATTGTAATTCAAAATGAAATAAACATTTAACGTGATTGTTTTTTTTGCAAAATGACTACTTTTAATAGCTGGAAATTCCGCACATATTTCGATTTATTGACGGAAAATAATATATTACCTACTTTTTGTGATACATTACTTCACATTTCCAGTAATAAGTAATGTAACGATATTACTTTCAAATGTCAGTAATGTGTAATAAGTAATATGTTACTATCAAAAGTAATAAGTCCCAACACTGATCACAACGGCTCATATGGGCCCAATTGCATCGCAAACAGAAATAACCATTCTAACCAAACCTAACCTAAGGACCAATGACATCATTAGCATGAATAAGTAGGTTTTTCTATATGCAATGGTATAATTAATATTACAAATTGTTGGGAATATCCATGGACAGAGGCACGAAGACTCCAGCTATTGGCGCCCACCTTGGCTAGGAAGTGCCTGGATTCACAACTAAATACTTAAAGTAGATCTAGTCAGTCGCACCGTCGAGTAGTTCTACCGTCTTTAATAGGCACTCCTTGACGTTAAGATATTCAGGACTCTGGATCTCTTTTAGCTGGTTCGTCGCTTTTTTAAAGCGAAGAATGTCCAGCAACTAGAGTTTGGAGGCATTGGTGCACTTGTTGGAAATTTTTCTCACTCCAAAACCTACAACTCAGTAGGTTAAACATCATTAAATCCATCTATCTTTCTAATCTACTTACTACGCGGAATCTTACTTAGTTACCTTTCCAAAGTAATCCATTATCGGATTACGACCTGCCGCAAAAGTTCTCTTCAGGTGCCTATGCCTCCTCCATTTGGTCACACCAAGAGATGATAGAACGCCTTACACTTCTCCCTATTCACCGTCCACCTTCAACCAACACGTTGAACACATTTTTCGCCAGAGATTCACTGTCTTTACAGGAGAATGGCCAAGCCAGCGTGACCGCCCGATGTTAATTCAAACGAATGCTGAATCATGAATCCTAATTCTCATCACTGCACACAATTTTTCCATATACAACTTTATGTTTTCATAATGAATTGTCTTAGTCTTGTCAATCGGAGGTGGAAGTCGCTAACTTCCTGGTGTACGTCGCGGGCGAAGTGACCCTCCTACAATGAGCGGAGGTCCTGCAAGCTTATACACAGATCTCTAGGCTTACGACAGTCATCACAGGCCACTGGACCATAGATCCACATGCGGACAGGCTTAACATCCCCTTCAATACCCACTGTATGATCTGTGGGAATTTAGAAGAGAAAGAAACACTCACTTCCTCTCCTCCTCCAAGATTTAGGTCTCACTTCCTTACTTGTTCGGCCGATTGCTCGACAGTAAGTCTGGGGAACCTTCTAGGATACCTAAATTCTACCGGGTGGATTTAGTTATACTACAAACCAGGTTTAGTGCGATGAGCATGAGGTATCGAAACGGCGCCTATGTGCTAATTGTGACTCGCATGGGGACAACTGTGAGTCAGCCACTTGAACCAACCAACCATAATGAATTGTTAAGTTCCTATGAATAAAACGGCTATCTAACATCGACAGCTGACAGCTGTTCTGACAGTTTCACCCATTGAAAGTTGTATCATTCTAAAAAAATTCTTTATACCAAGAATAATTTGAATGATGTGATAGATATATGTAATAATAAAATATTTGTAATTCATACAACAAGTTCTCTTTTGTCACACATTTTATGAATGAAAACACTTTTTAATAATTTAATGAAATTCCTTGCACCACGCTACCCACTGTGCAGATCGTAGGGCATCTACTTCATAGTCCCATCTCATCGAACTGACTAAAGTTTTTGTGCACTTTTTTTGAAATACTTTTTTGCATTTTTAATTCTCACAAATTACACGCCATAACGTTCAAGAAAATCTGTCGAGCTATATTAGGCGCTGCCGTCTTCTTGCCGCACGGTAGCAGCTGCGTTCGCCGTGTGGAGATTTGTGCAGCGTTCGTATTTAGCGTCGCACTTTTATTGAGCGGTAATGTGCGCGATGGCGCGCACTTTGCGAGCGTCTAATTGAATGACTGTTTGCACAAGCGGTACGCGTAATTGAATTCTCATTCGAGGGGGGCGGGGGTGCAAAGGAGGCTCGCGCACTTAAATCGAAGTGAGTTCAAGTTGGAGGGGCTGGCATTGTTCGATTCGATTGTTATTGTACGCGTAGTCGCGCCTAATTTTGCGAATGTGTGTGTTTGTTTGTTTGTGTGTGTGTGTGTGTGTTGGGGAAACATTTAAATTGAAGCCGGCTGTTGTATGGCCGGCGTGCTGCAGTCGCTTTGACTAGTATGACGTGTTGTTTGGCAGTGCAATTTGTACGGCGGATGCAAATTGTTGTGGTCGAGTGGCAACGCAATTCATGACTGCCGCAATGCGTCGGTTAGTGCCGGTTATGTTTTAAGAAGCGAGGGAGAGAGGAAAGAACAAAAATATATTCTTTTGTGTTGGTTCATGCTTTGGACGTTGAGTGAGGGCCGCATTTTGGGCAAAATGTGTTCACTAAATCATATTCAGAAGCATCAATTCATGACATGTGATAAATGTTTCTGTCACGCTAAACGTTTTCTTAGGGATTTCATAATGTTTGTTTTAAAAAAAAATTCATTATATTGCCACAAGTTTTGGCCTTTAATCTTTATTAGACATATTCATAAAGTCTGTCCACACATTTGTCATATGTCACTATAGTTATACTTTTTTCTACGTGGGAATGTTTTTAAGTTGCATAATGGGAGAGGAGATCGATCGAATAGATCGATAGATAAATGAGATTTCTAATCAGATTGAGGACTAAACTGGTGATTGAAGGCTGGACGGATTATTGGCAGGAAACAGAAGTCACTGATCCAAAAATCTTACAAGTCTATAAATATTTTTGAGCGGAGATGAAGCTCTCTGGTCTGAAGAATGACTTTTTCGGCTATAAAAAAAAAATTTTCGTCCATCCGGAGGACAATTATATGTAAAATAAGTCGTTAAAATTTCAAGAGGATCAATATAGCCGTTTTCGAGTTACTGTGATCACCGACTTCGAAAACGTGGTTTCGAGAAAAACGCGTTTAAAGTTTTGAGTATAGTTTACATGCAGGTAAAAATTTTTTGTTCTAAGTTGTATATCTCGGCGAATAATAATCCGATTGATCTAAAAATTTCAGGGAATACTTTTGAAATGTTATACTTTTAGAAAATGTAATAAAAAAATCGATTTTTTGAAAATCATGAGTGGACCTAACCCCTTAAAGGCTCAAAAATAATGACAAGTCTTATTTTAAATGAGATTTCTAATCAGATTGAAGACTAAACAGCTGATTGAAGACTGAACGGATGATTGGCAACAAACAGAAGTCACTGAGCCAAAAATCTTACAAATCGGTTATAATTTTTTTTCAAACTCTGCCATGAAGTAGTCAGTCTTATATAAAGGGATTCGTAATCAGTTTGCAATCAGAGAAAAGACTAAACATTAGCATTGGGGCTCAAAAAACTATTAAAAAATCCGGTGCAGAATACGATTTTCTTTTAATTGAAAAATTGTCACAGTGATCTGATCTGATTGTAAAGGTTTGTTTATAAACTTCAGCTTATTATTCATAAAAATACCAATTTTTATTGCCATCCGATCATTAGTCTTTGAACTATTGACAACTAAGCAACTTGATTGGACAGAAAGTGTCAATGTGTCATTCTGTTCATAAGAATCATGTTGCATTAGCTGCTCTTCAAAAGTGGGGCTTCGATATTTTAGATCACCCATTCTACAGCTCTGACCTGGCTTTCAGCCATCATTTTTTTCCCAACGATGAAAAAAGAATTTCTTGAGAAGAAAGTTGCAAGCTGTGAAGAAATGAAATACGTAGTTTCAGTCTATTTTTCAAACAAAGACAAAACCTTTTTTTTAAGTAAATATACACAAACTAATCAGCGAAAGATCTGACCCCTGTATGAGGGTAGCCGTAGAATTCATTGCAAAAATAAATAAAATTATATTTTTATTTTCACCACCAACTCCTCATTCCGCTTACTTAAAAGCTCCCCCTCGTATGCATGAATTTTGAAAATTAATTGATCATAATTTGCCGCTCATATCCTGCAAACAAACTTCCAATTGAATTACCAACTAATGAAATTTCCTTTCTCTTCTCGCTTGCAGCCCACGTGGCGACTCTGGGGTGAGGAGCACGAGAAAAATGCCATTTTCACGGTCTACCTTAAGAAGGTGCGCTACCATCGACCCACGCCGACAGCAACCAATGTAAGTAACCGTTTTGCTCATATTTTCCAATCAACTGCCAAATTCATTACGGCAACTAATTTGATTTTTTCTTTTGTCGCAGGACTCGGACGATGAGATCTCTCACCTTGAATGGGAGACGGTGCGAGTGCGTTTCGTGAAGGCGGCCACATTGGCGCGCCTGGTCGAGGCACTCGCCACCGACGATGGCGAACTCGAGTCGACCTTCATCAATGTATTCCTCTCGACATATCGCACCTTTTCCACGCCCAAAGAAGTGCTCAATCTGCTCATACGGCGCTATGATGCACTCAACGAGAAGCACCTGGAGGAGATCGAGGCGCATCAGCAGCTGGAAGATGTCAGCTACGATCCGAGCGCGTCCATACACGAGCAGCACAAGAAGACGCTCGTGTCGGCGCTGCACGTGTGGCTGGACGGGTTTCCCGAGGACTGGAACGAGGAAAATCTGCGCCAGATACTCACGTTTGCCTCGAAGCGGCTAACGCGCTCCGACCTGCACGTGAAGGTGCTGCATCGGCTCGAACGTCTGCTGCGGCAGCAGGTGTACGGCGAGAACAGTGTGCCGCCGTGGCTGGGCGGTGCCAATGGCAGCAGCGGCGTTGGCGTCAACGTAGCTGTGGGCATGTTGCCGCCGCACTATGGCGGCGAATTTGCCGAACAATTTGCCGGCCTGTGCCTGGCGCCCGCGTTTCGTGGGCCCACGCACTTTCTGCAGGCATTTCGCTTTCCGCACGTGCCGGTGCGGCACTTTGCCGAGCAGCTGACGCGCATGGACTCGGAGCTGTTCAAGCGGCTCATACCGCACCAGTGTCTGGGCGCAACGTGGGCGCGGCGCGACAAGAGCGGCTCGGAGACGGTTGTGGCTACTATTAATCAATTTAATGCTGTGCTCTTTAGGGTTATTTCTAGTATATTAATCGAGCCAAGACTTAAGCCACAGGTAAAGTCGCTGCTTAAACTATACATTTATATATATACATTTATATATATATTTTGTATTTGACAGGAACGTGCTTTAAATATTGCCACATGGATTGATATTGCACAGGAACTGCGTCTGCTGAAGAACTTTTCTTCGCTGAAAGCAATCATTTCGGGCCTGCAATCGAATCCTATTTACAGACTATCCAAAATCTGGGCGGTGCTACCAAAAGAGAAGGTTCAACGCAAAACAAATTGACCCACGAACTCATATTAACGCTTTCCGCTGCACGTATTTTTGCAGATGGAGATTTTCAATGAACTTGCCAGAATCTTCTCGGAGGACAACAATGCCTGGGCGCAGCGCGAAGTGCTCATGCGTGAAGGTACAGCGAAATTTGCCGATACGGTCGGCGAGCACGATCGCCATCTGCAGAAGATCATACAAAAGCAGGTGGGTGCAGCCAGTCGATGGCAATTTTTCCCCTCGCTAATTGTTGCCATTTCCGTGTGTTGCATGTTACGCGCGACAGAGCACGCAGACCTCGCACGGCACCATACCCTACCTGGGCACTTTTCTCACCGATCTGACCATGATACATGCCGCCATACCGGACACCATGGGCGAACATCAGCTCATCAACTTTGACAAGAAGCGCAAAGAGTTCGAGGTGCTGGCACAAATCAAGCTGCTGCAGGGCGCCGCCAACACGTACAACCTGCGCGACGATCCCAACTTTGATCGCTGGTTTGCCTCGATGCTGGTGCTGGACGAACGCGAAGCGCACACGCTCTCCTGTCAGCTGGAATCGCCGCCGCCGGGGCAGCGCAAATCCAGCGCCTCGACCAACACCTCGCTGACCAACACCACCAACAACACGAATTCGTCGAATTCGATGGGTGGCGGCGGCCATCGCAAGACTGACTCGATAGCGTCGAATTCGAGCAGCGGCGCGGGCTCGCAATTCTACTGCGAGCTGAACAACAGCTACAGCTCGCACTATAGCTCGCGACACAATTCGCTTGATCGCGATGCACAGCCGCCGAACGCGTCGCTGCTGTCCGCCTCGAGCAGCGTCTCGAATCTGTCGCTGGACTCAAGTAATTCGGGCGGCCCCAAGACGGCTGCCAACAACTCGAAAATGACGCACTCGCACTCGACGAACGGCGTGCGCGGCAGCGGCCACAACAATCACTCGCCGCTGAGCGTTGGCTCGCCGATAATCAATGCGCAGCTGGTGCAGTCGCCGGGCGCCAAGCAGAACAATGCGCCCGACTTTTACATCATTCGCGTCACCTACGAGACGGAGAACGTCGAGCTGGACGGCATTGTGCTGTACAAGAGCATCATGCTGGGCAACAACGAGCGCACTCCGCAAGTCATACGCAACGCCATGATGAAACTGGGCCTCGAGGCCGATCCCGAGCGCTACACGCTGGCGCAGGTGCTGCCCGACAAGGAGCTGGTCATGCCAAAGAACGCCAACGTCTACTATGCGGTCAACACGAACTACAATCTGAACTTTATACTGCGGCCGAAGAAGAAGGAGGGCAACGGCAACGGCGGCAGCGGCAGCTAGTGTTGGCGGCTGAACGTGGAGGCCAACGTGCGGCGTACAAGCGGTGCTTGGGAGACAAGGGGATCTAGTTTTTATAGTTCGATGTTTTTTATAATGTTTTGAAGGCAGACAAATCGTTAGATGAAAGTTGGCCAGAAATCTCAAAGCAACATTTTAGTGTACATAACGATGTTAGTGCAGATTCGAGTTACCATGACCTTGAGTTAGATTTTGTTTTAGAAAATAGATTGTTTTAGTTTTTGTACATGCAAATCGATTAACATTTGCTTATTTATTTAATTGCGATTTAAGCTAAACAAATGCAGATGCTTTAATGTTTTATAACAACAACAACAAACAAAAAATGAGAATATAACAATTAAATGTAGTTATTGTAGTTTATAAATGGAAATGCGTTGTGAATTTTTTGTGCGTATTAAAAAGGTATTGAAGTTAGTTTGTAGTGATTGATATGTAAAAAATAAACGCACCATTGGATAGAAAATATTGTGGATTAAAAAAGAAGAAAATGCCCATGGAGCTAGTAATTCTCATTTAAAATATAAATTTTCTTTAAAATTTAAGTCAAGTGCGCAGCAAAATTTGTACCACACGCGCCTCATTGCGACATTTTTATGACCAATGAGCGCTTAATTGTTGGGCAGTTATTTTGGCCATGGCCAGTGGCGCACACAGGCCTGAGTAGCGTCAATTAGGGCAAAATGCCAATTTTCCGCTTACTTACAACGCTGCGGCACTGTGGGGTGTGCCCTGAAAATGGCCACAATTGCATTGCATACCATTCTTCTTGTATGAGTGGTCAAAGCCAATGCATGTGGTGCAACATAACCTCACACTCAACGTTTCGAATGCGCTTGTGCTCGAAAAACTCTCACTCACTTATGCGTAATTAAACAAATCGAATATGTAACCTGAAGAAACGCTATAAAATATCAATTACTCTTAAGTATACTGAGACAAATTGTGTAAATATTTGGTTTAATTTAAACAAGAACCCACCCCTACTGTGGACAGTTTTTATAAACACATTGTAATCAGAAATTGCTGATATTTGTATTTGAAACTGATATTGAATTTTGATTTTTCGAAAATTTATTTTTATACAAATCTACATTGAACACAATTGAAAAAATAAAACACTTAACTAAACTGTCTATCAAAAAACTGCAGTGTACGTTATGAAATGTTTCACTTGACGCCGAGTTTAAGTGTTTGTAAAAATGTTTTTAATATACAAACAAAAACAATATACAATATATATACATAGCGTACCGTACATATACATAGTGTTAATATAAAGCATGTACTATATTAACGTCATATCACATAAGTTTTTTCTAAGCCGAAGGCAATGAAATGGCATTCGAAAGCAGTAATAAGGCGCAATTGCATTGTCTGAGAGAATTCTTGACCAAATTGTTTTGGGAAAAATTGAAAAATCGTAACGAAATTATTTTGCAAACATGACAGCAGCATCGAATTTTTGCAGCTGCAGCAAAGCCAGCAAAGTGTTGAAAAAATATATATATATATAGAAAAATCAATAGCAAAACGACTTTTGTTTGGCCTTAATTTTTATTCCGTCGTGTGTTGTTGCTGTGGAGTGTACGAAATTTGGCAGCGAAATTGGTTTGTAAACGTCGTTCTAGCGCTTAAAGTGGGCTTGGCGTTGACGTGTTTTCGGGTGGTCGACACTTGCGTGAGGGCACGAAGCTGAAGGTTAAGGTGAATCATTGGTGGTTTGTTGGCTCTTCATTTGCCTGTCGGTTTGTGTGGCGTGCAGCTATTAAGACTTTGATAGTGTACTCAGCGTTTAGTTATTGGCTGGAGGCGAACTAAATAAGCACTCGGAATGCTTTGCCTTCGTTGTGTTGTTCTAGCAAAGATTGTAGAATAAATGTTTTATGAATGAATGAATGATATAATTATCATTCTACCATTTGGGGTTTGGAATTGAAAAGTTGAATCAGGAGTTTTTAATGCCTTTTAGGCACCGCAACCAAGACTCGCCGTGGACTAATTTGTGCCCAGATTTGGCAGCCTTTTAGTGTTTTAATCAAATATGACGACGAAATAGTTTTACTTAGCTTTAGTATTTAAAGTCTTTCAAAATATAAATATAAAAACATACTAAAAATAAAAGTTTGTTAATGACAACTTAAATTGGAAACTGAATACAATTACGAATTAGGTCAACATTTTTATATTTTGTGGAATACTTATTTTAGAATCGAGTTGAATTTTTTTTAGAATTAAATTTTAATTTAAAAATTTTAATAATTAAAATTAAATTTTCATTTTTTTTAGAATTAAGTTTTAAAGAATTTTATTTTAGTTAGTAAGAAGAACTTTAACACATTTAATTCCAATTTTATTTCAAATTTGATTTAAATTTTAGAATTGAGTTCTAACAAATATATATTTTTTTAATTGTTAAGAAGAACTTTAATAAAATTAATTTGGATTTTTTTTTACTTTAGTTATTTTACTTATTAATGTTTTTTTAAAAAAGGGACTTCTGTTTAGAATTGAATTTTTAATTATTTTATTTTAATTAGTAAGAAGAACTTTAACATATTTGATTTCAATTTTAATTATTTAGAATTCTTTTTTTCAACAAATTTAATTTTAATTTTTAGTTTTTTGGATTTGAATTTTTTAGAATTTTATTACTTTAGCTATTTATTTATTCAATTTTGTACTTTTTAATATTATTTTAAAAAAGTTGAGCAGTTCTGTTAAGAATTGAATTTTTAATCATTTTATTTTAGTTAGTAAAAAGAACTTTAAAACATTTAATGTAAATATTAACTTTTGAGAATGAAGTTTTCACGAATTCGTTTTTTGAAAAAATGATTTTAAATTTTTAGTTTTTGGAAATTATTTTCTAAAAATTTTGTTTATTATTTTAGTTATTTATTTAATTTGTATTATTTATTTTTATTTTATTTTTATTACTTATTAAAATTATTTTGAAATAGTTAAGAAATTCTCTTCAGAATTGAATTTTAATGACTTTATTTTATTTAGTAAAAAGAACTTCAACACATTTAATTTCAATTTAAACTTTAAAATGAAGTTTTTACGAATTATTTGATAAAAAATGTTTCAGTATATATTTTTTCGGAATTGTTTCAGAATAGTTTTTGGAATGTTATTCATTTATTCTGCTGTTTATTTTCCTTATTATTGTAACTTTAACAAAGTAAAGCAGTTCTGTTTAGAGTTAAATTTTAATTATATGTAGTTAGAATTTTTCGTTTTAGTTAGTAAAAAGAATTTTAACACATTTATTTTAAATTTTTTCTTTTTAGATTTGAATTTTTACGAACTCTTTTTTTAACAATTCTTTTTTTTATTTTTTGGAATTAATTTTTAAATCACTTAATTTTATTTTTATTATTATGTTTTATTTTATTTTATTTTTATTTTTATTTTTATTTTTATTTTATTGTATTTTATTTTATTTTATTTTATTTTATTTTATTTTATTTTATTTTATTTTATTTTATTTTATTTTATTTTATTTTATTTTATTATTTATTTTGCTATTTACGAATTCTTTTTTTTACAAATTTTGATTTAACTTTTTAATTTTTTGAAATAGACTTTTTACTTTAATTTTTATTTATTTTAGTTATTTTTTGGTTTTTTACTTTTTATGTTATTTAAAAAAGTTAAACATTTCTGTTCAGCTAACTTTTATTTCAGAATAATTTTTTGCGTATCTACGGCTTTGTTCAATTTTCTTCGTTGTTGCATACTTTTAGGGCGTCCAATAAAATGTGACGTATGATAAAATGTATTTAGTTTTTTTTATATTTTTGCACATTTCTTCAAGTCAAACCTTGAAACGCTTAAGTCAACTGCGTGCAAATCTACAGATGACTTATATTTGAAATGATTTGTTGAAGTATTTGAAACCATTATATACTATATAAACGATTCGTTAGAGAACTCAGAATCGATTCAGTTGATAGCCAACCATATGAAACAATTCTTCAAGAATGTTCTGCTCAGAATTGATTCTCACATTGTTTGACCATATGAAGCGATACCTTCGAATACTTTTCAGAAATTTAATTTAAAACTTTAACAAAAACTTACAGAAAACTTTCCATTTAAGTAGACAGAATGGAAAGTAAGTAAGTAATAAATTCAAAATTGATAACCTGAAACAATGTTTGAGCATTTTTATTGACTACTTCGCCTATAAGAAACAATCGCTTTGAATACTTAGAATCGAGTTACTTTATAGTCCATCATATGAAATGATCTTTAAGAGTAACAATCGACGATTTACTAGAGGAAACAATATATTCAAAGTATTAGAATCCATTCATTTCAGAATCAACTATAGCAGACTATCTTTTAAAGTACTCAGAAGGAAACATTTCGACTCCCGACTATAAGAAAGAATTTTGTAATTGAAATAATTTTAGGTCAAGAAAAGACTCTGAGAAATAAAAGCTTTGAGCCCAATTTTTAGATTTTTTTTGCAGAAATGATAGTCAAAACCAGTCCTTATGATAATCGATATTGAAAACCATCTTGTTTATTAACAACACATTTTTGTTGCTTCAATTTATTTTCTAAAAACCCGATTTTACTTCTAACTCCGAAAAAAATTCTTTGGAGAATAAGCACAATTTTTTTAACTTTAACAAAAGAACCAGCAACAACAACTCTTGTCAGTTTATGTCAGAGTGACATTCAACTCAAGTTTCGCTCATCATGGCTTCTTACAATTGGAAAACTGCTGTTTGTTGCTTCTAATACATTGAAAAGTTGAAAGAAATGAAAAAGAAAATTCATAACACGAACATTTCTGAAGATGTTTTCCTTCCATTTGACCTATTTGCCAGCATAAAGCCAAGCAATATTGCTTAGTTGAAGTGGCACAAAATGCATAACAACAACAACAACAACAACGAGAACAAAATCAACAACAATAACAAACAACAACAACAAAGCGAATCACAACGAAATCTCATTTTCGACTTTGTCATTGTGTGATTCACATGTTTTGCTTCCGCTAAAAGCAGACACACACATAGACCCACTTTGAGTTTTGCTTTGACCTTTTGCGCGATGCATCGCAGTCCGCATCCCGCATTACTTCTACACTCCAACACTTCAATTAAACTTTCCAACTATGGCACGTAACGCCTCAATGACACTGTGGCTCTTGGCTCTTGGCTGTTGAGTGGGGCAGCTCGGGGCTGGGGTGCCCAGGAGCTGGCGGAAGGGGAGGTGTTTGAATGTGGGGCTTCTTGCAGTTTGCAAGCGAAAGAGGGCCAACAGTGACGTCATTGTCAACATCATTGGCCGCGTTAGTGGAGCAGCGTAAGTTGCAAATAGCAACAACAACAATAACAAAAGCAACACCACTTGAAAACTATTTCGTCATGAACGGCACAAACATGGTCGCACGTTGCCATTTCCGCACCCACTCACCCAATCAAACACACACACACACACGCACATATGTATTAACAAGAACGCTGACAACACAGCAATAAAAACAACAAAAATCAATAAAGCCGCAGACAATGTGACGCTGTCGAAAATAACAACGACAACTCGATTCGCATAAATTACGGAGGCAAAGCCAATGAAAGCAGATAGAAGCGATAAAGAGCAACGCGTTTTCTGTTGGTCGTCCTTCCGGCTATCACGTCGACGGTTGTTGTGTTCATCATGGCTGGCGACTGGCGTCGACCAAATTCATAAACATGGAGATTTGCTGCTACCGCCGCTCTCCAACAACAACAACAACAACAATAGCGACAACGACATTTCATCAGCGTTGCACTTTCGCTGTGCCGCACGTGGCGCATTACGCGCTGAATCGCCTTCCGTTGCTATCGTCGTTCGGTGTGACCAGACGCGCACACTTTTCCTTTCACTCAAATGTTGGCAGTTAACAGTTTACTGCCGCTGCACATGTTGCCAACATCCGCAACAAATGTGCGCAACAAAGTGCGCATAGTGCAAGCCTCCAGCAATTGCAGCGTGGTTCGTTTGTTGTTGCGACATGTGCGTCGTGTGACATTCGCTCTTCTTGTATGCGTGTGTGTGAGTGCTGAGTTTGTGTGTGTGTGTGTGTGTGTTGATGTGTGCTGTTGCCTATTCCTTTTCGATTTCCACATCCGCCCGCGCAGCTTTTCACCACATGCGCTCTTTTGCTCTTTCACTCAGGTGCTCGTGTTTTTGTTGTTGTTGCTACTCGGTTTACACTCATCGGTGTTGTTACCTGGCGCTCACAGCGGGACACAATTTGATTTTCATTCGAAGTATTGAGTGATTTTGTGCAGCAGCGAAGGGTGGCTTTCGGTTAATGGTGCACAGTGCAAAATTTGGTGAGATCTAATGTTTGTTGGTCAAAGATGTTTGTTGAGTTTAAGAACAAAAGTGGTTGTTATTTAGTTGTAGGGATCTAAATCATTTTCCATTAGAGTGAAAATAACTTTTGGAATTCTGAACTTGGGAAAATCATCATAACCTCCAATAATATCCGGATTCATGATAAAAAAAAAAGGTTACATTAGGCAGGTAGATCATTCATGCAATTCAGGAGGCACCTATTTGCTGTTCTGAGCCTGCGAAAGTCATCATAACCTCCAATAATTTCTGGATTCACTTAACTCATTCAAGTCAGGGGAGCCACTTTTGCAATTTTGAACTCACGAAAGTCATCATAACCTCCAATACTATCACGATTCTCAATTAAAAAAGGTTTTCATCGGGCTGGCAGGTCATTCATTCAAGTCAGGAAAGCAACTTTTGCAGTTCTGAACATACGAAATTCATCATAACCTCCAATAATTTCCGGATTCACAGTAAAAAAGGCTCCTCATCAGGCATTCAGTTAATTCATTCCAATCAAGAGAACAATTTTTGCTGTTTTGCACTTACGAAAGTCTTCATAACCTCCAATAAAATACCCTCATCAGGCAATTAGGTCATTCATTCAAGTCAGGAGAGCAACTTTTGCTGTTTTGAACTTATGAAAGTCATCATAACCTCCAGATTTCCAAACCCACGACGCAAAATTGTTAAGATTTTTATTAAAGTCAGTTAATTTTTCTTAATTCTTTTAAGTAAGGCGAACACTTTGAAAGTATTGAAACGATAAGGCACTTCGGCGCGATAAAAAAACTGGTATAAAAGCAGCAGTGTGCAGCGCAAGGGTTAAGTCGGTGTTGAGCAAGCAAAGGGGAAACATGCAATAGTAGTAGTGTAAAGTAGAACAAGTGTAAATGTGCTAATAAAGTGATTGTTAGTTTTTGACTGCGTTTGCGCTTATTTTCAAACACAATCAAAACGAACCTTGGAAAACTTGGGATTTTTAGTATTAATGTAAGTATTAATGTAAATATTTAGGCTGTGACTGCTGAAAATTCATTAAAAACCCCCTCAAAAAGGGGTTTACTAGCAGTAACGTGTCTCCTAAGTCCCTAAGAGTTAGCAAACTGTTTGATTTGTTGCACAAAATAAAAGAAAGTTTGAATAATTTAATATTTTTTAATCTCTTTTGATGGTACAACGACTCTAGGTGTGTTAATTAGGAAGGGAAAGCTGCACGGGCCACTCGTAATATTTCAAGTAATGAAAGACTTGACGGGTGACTTTTATATTTGAATGTCTGACCTTATATCTTTGTGTATAGCTCAGCGCTTTTCCTCGGTGTTTATTTGGCATACACTAGAACGAGATACCTTGGGTTCAGTTGTTTTGGAAACGAGTAAAGTGCTTTCTTTTCTCTCTAAATGACCACTTGAGATTACTAAAATTCAGAAAATCTAAATTCATTGAAGAAGTTGCAGTTCCCTAATCTCTTATAGCAATTACTTCATTAACCCTTATTTTCTTGTTTACTACTATCTACCAAACCTTAGCGCTATCTCTAACTGAGCCTAAAAGTAATGGGCTTTTTAACCTGAGTGCTTCAGTGCATGCTCCTGTTAAAAGTTTTTTCTTGGGTCTTTCTCAAACTTTTACCACAGATAACTGATGAGTGCACTTTTTAGCACGTACGGCCGGCTTGCTAAAATTCCGATATGGCAAGGATGGTTCGTGATGGTAATGGGATGTGAGAGAACGGTCGAGAGATAGTCCAATTGGAATGTGCGAGAACAATCGGCGCGATAACCAGACAAGTATAAGAGGCATCCGATTGCAGCGGAGGGGGACAAGTCTTATTTGAACAAGCAAAGTAGTAGCAAGTGTGAACACAAGAAAAGTGTAAATTTGTAAATAAAGTGATTGTTGGTTTTTGACTGCGTTTGCGCTAAATATTTGAAGTTGTTTTATTTTCAAGCACAATCTAGAGAATAAGCCTAAAGAACTCATTTTAGTAACAATATTTACGAGTAAATTAGTTAAAAAATCAGATGTAGTGATTTATGGAATTTTCACAAACAAACTTTTAACACGTTTTAGTATTACCTATTAATACATATTCTATAACTATAAAATAATTCGATAACTCTATATAACTATTCTATAACTATAATATTGCCAGTTTGCAAGCCAAATTATCAGACATTAAAAAAACCAACTCAATGGGTTGTGGTACAACTTTTAGTGAACAAAGGATTTAAAAATGTTTGATTGGTGTTTCAGCTTGAAATCCGGACAATTGGACTGTCTGAAAGAAACAATCACTACTTATTATGCGGCAAAAAGACTTTACTTAACACATTCGAGACCGATTGCACACCGTGCGTGCAATGGATTTCCGAGGCTATAAGACAGTTTCAATAATCAGTTATTCTGAGTAAACTAGTAAACTAACGAAATCTGTAAAGTACAGGAAAAAAATTTGGCATTGGTTTTACTGTGTACAATACAAGGAAAAATACAATTTCGCTCCTGGGGACCGTGTTCGAAAAAAATCGTCGTCTCGAATGGGTTGATTGCAATTTCCTAACACTAGAAAGACCATTGCGGTCATTTTGACGGTTCGTCATATTTAAATTGGGTGACTTTAATTTTTTTATCGTAAAGAAATTTATATTTTTTTAAATCAATTTATGTTACAGTACTTTCCGCTTAATGCGAACTTCGAGGGACTGGGCAAAATGGTTCGTTTTAACCGAAAAACCGCTTTAAAAGGGGTCCGTAGTAAGCGAAAACATAGCGCGCATACTTTTGAAATTGGTTCGTTTTAGGCGGAAAATCGTTCTAAACGGGTTCGTTATAAACGAAAAGCACTGTATTTATATTCTATATTTTTTTAAATTTATTTTGTAAAAAAATAGCCAGATCCGATATGTACTTTTCAAAATATTAGCGGAAATGTTACCAAGTCTGTGTATGTAGGTATGAACAAATTTATCGGTCTTTCTAATGTTAACTTACCTACTTTTCTCAGTGTACCTGTCACTTGCTCCCTCGCAAGAACTGTTTTTGCAGAGGGGGTGAGATATCTAACAAAAACAATTACAGTTGCAAATGCTAACAAATCCGAAACACTGCCGAGCCGAGTAAGCATTGGAGGCGAGGACATGCACACACACACACATACATGCACACAAATGAGCCAGACAGACAGCCAGCCAGCCTAGAAAATCACTCGAAATCCAGAAACGGAAAAGCTTTTTGAAGAACTGAACACGCTGACTGAAGTAGTTGGAGTGGAGGAGCCAAACCGTTAAGACGAATCAAGCGAAACGAGTTAAAAAATATCAAAGCAGAAAAAAATAGATTGAATTGCAAAATTAAAAGTGAAAAACAGTGCAAAATATTACAAAAAATCGCCAACAAAATCGTTTAGAATTTCATTCAACGATGGCAGCAAACGAATAACGGGAACGCACAGAAGCCAACGGAAGTGTGAAAAATGTGTGAAAAGGCGACAATTTGAAGGGGAATAGATACAAAGCGAGCGAGAAAGTGTCTACAAGCAAGGAGCAGCGGCCAGCAGCAGCAAACGGCAACGAGCAGCGAGCAAACCAACCAACCAGCCAGTCAGCCAGCCAGGCGGGCAAGCAGGCAGTCAGGCGGGCAACCAACGAGCCGAGCGGAGCCGCGGCGGAAACGTACAAGAAGAACTCGCACGAAGCAGCAACAAAAAATTAAATTAAATGCAGACAAGTCAAAGGCACGCAAAGGAAAATTGGGAATTGAATTGAAATTTTTCATGGGCGCTTAGGATGTATGCGATTGGCTGGAATAGTTACTACAGACGGTGGCACCATTTGGCTTGGTTGCTGTGAAAAGTGCAGCGAAAAAGTGTAAATATGAAAATAGAAATGTGGAAAATGTGCTTGGCAGTGCGTACGACGCAAGTGGAGTGCGGCCAGGAGAAGGGCTAAGGAAGGCAGCACGATAGAGCTTTCTTTGAGCGGTGCAGTCTAATTCGGGAGCGTTGGAACGTATTTTTTGGCCAATGAGCAAAGCCAAAAGCTAAAAAAAATTCATAAAAATAAAAACGGCCAAATCGAGCAGCCAAGCGAAAAGGTAATTGCGGCCCAAAACGTTGGTGCGTAATATGCGCAACGGGCCTGAGGAGAGCGCACAGCGCGACCAGGCAGCATGAAAGCAAAGGAAATTAAAAGGCAAAGGAAGAAATATCACAGGAAGTAACCTTGACTGTGCCGTGGGGGGTGGAGGTGGCGTTCGCGACTGGCACTGGGCGATGATGGCAACGGTGACGCTGCCGTAGCGCTCGCTGGGCAGGTGCGTGCTTGCGTGCTGTCGAAATTTGGGTCTACGGCAACTGCGGCAGTTGACCAGCAGCGCGACCAAGTCGAAGCGTTAATGGCTGCGGCAAATGTTGGCATATGTTGGTTGCGGCGCGCTCGAACCGAACGGTGAATGGCCAGAATTTGTGTTATTTGCTTTGCGGCGCTGGCGTGAACAGTGATGGTCGAGCGACAGAAGCATAGAAAACGAAAGTCGAATAAATATTTGTGTGTACATTTGCGCGCCGCAGAACGAAAATTCCACAACACTCGACACTTCGATGACGCATGCCAGCAACAGAGTAGGACAGAAGGTTGAATTGCGAAAACGGAATTGCTGCCATTGCTGCTGCTGCCGTGTCAAATCCACCGCGCACACAGATTCGGAGTCCGATAAGCGAACGAAGGCGAAGGCAAACACGGCAACAACAACAACAAAAAGCACAACAGCAACATCGAAGGCACTCATCAGCGAGCCGAGCAGCCGACAGACCAGGAGGCGCACAACGGTGGCGACGCGTACACTGAGCGAACTGAGCTCAGGAGGAAATCAGCAACAACAACAAGGACAACCACCACTTGCAGTCGAGCATGTGCTGCAGCAGCGCCACAACGCCGTCGTCGCATCGTGGCGTCTAGTCGTGCGCGTTTACGCTCTTGAGCGCTTTTCGGCGGCGAGCGAGCGTTTTGTGTTGCTGCCGCTGTCGCTGTTGCTGGTGCGGCTGCGTGTGTTGCAGCAGTTGTGGCCACTGTTGCTGCTGTCAACTCTCAAATTAATAATGTTCAGCATAACAAAAACAACAACAACAACAATAAGCATGCTGTCGAGTTGGTTGTTGTCAACGGTCACGGTGTGCGCCAGTGTGGTGAATATGTCAAAAACAAGCAAAACATACCAACACAAATACACAAAAAGATGAAATGACGTTAATAAACGCGGGCGTAAAAGATAATGAAAAATTGTGGCAGCACAAGAAGAAGAAGAAGAAGCAGCAGTCAGTGGCATAAAAGCATTGCAGGCAAAGCAGAGGCTGGCAAAAGAATCTGTGAAAATTAGTGAAAAGCATTGCAAAATTTT
This sequence comes from Melieria omissa, assembly GCA_963971225.1. NCBI lineage: Eukaryota > Metazoa > Arthropoda > Insecta > Diptera > Ulidiidae > Melieria > Melieria omissa. The sequence continues at coordinate 74,552,916 of OZ020268.1, read as the reverse complement.
GCTTGTGGTGTGGTGAATAGTGAGTGAGGCAATTCGAAATAAATAAATAAAAGAATTAAATACAAATACAAATACAAATTGTGTGAAAAATTAAAAATTTTAAACAAAATTGAGTAATGCGAATTGGTGAAAATTGTGAATTATAAAAAAAATTAATTCAAAATGAATGTGTTTGATTTTTATAATAAATAAAATAAAATAATAAATTTAAAAAGCTAAATATAAAAATGAAGAAAAATGGTTTAAAAGAAAATTTATAAAAAAATATTAAAAAAGCAAATTGATAAAAGGAGTTTTAAAGGAAAAAATATGAAGAAGTTGTGGTAAAACATTAGCTTTCATGAAATTTTTGAACAAACAAGTGTGTAGAAAGTGTGTAGAAAGTGAGTAGAAAGGTTCAAAGCATGGAATAGAGGAAATAATTAAAGAGTAAAAAGCCAAAACTAAAGCCTTCAGTGAACGCTTGAATGAAGGTTTGAGTGAATGAAGGTTTAAGTGAATCCTTGAATGAGAACTTAAGTGAAGTCTTGAATGAGAGCTTAAAAGATCGCTACAACAAAGGATTAAAAGCCCAAAGAGAGTTTACAAAAATCAGTAAAAAAGACTAAACAGAGAAAACTCAAAACTAAAGCTAAGCTGATAGCAAAAAAGAAGAAGAAATCAAAGTTGAACAGAGGAAATCATAACAAAACCTGAGAATTGCATATGAAATTTAAAACTAAACCAATCAATGCCAAATAAAAGTAAAAAAAAGAAGTAAGAAATCAACAATGTCAAAGGAATTAGAAAATAACAAAGAATTAGAAAAGAAGAAATTGAAATAGTTAACTTACAAAAGAATGATAAAAGGAATGTCATAGTAACAAAAACCAGACAAGACCTCAAGTCAGGTGAACTTTCAACAAAGATTAGAAAAATACTTTGACAAATCAGTGAATTGGCAGTGAATTTCATAAGCAAAATGAAGTGGAAAAAGAAAAGAAAAATATTTGCTTGACAAAGAAAATGAAAATAACTAAAAAACCATTGCAAAAAGACAAGTTTTGCAAAGTGAAAAAGGAAAGAATAACTTGAAATCCATAGTTTTATTAAAAGGAAAGCTTCAAAAGAAAAATGAAAATTTAAACAAATTAAAAGGAAAGAAGGAAAGCGCATAAAGAGCGCAAAAATAGAAATAGAAAGAGTGAAATGTGCAGTTAAATAAAAAAGAGAAACTAATAAAATCCTAAATGCTTGTACGGAATTAAATGCAAAAGCAATAAAAAGTCAAAACAAAATGCATTGAATGCATAATACAAGGAAATTGAGTGAAGAAACTTAGGTGAGAACTGCTATAAAAGGCAAATAACACTAAGGGTAATAATAACTAAATGAAAAAGCTGCCAAATATAAACAAGTATAAGCAAGGACTCTACAAAAGTATGTAAAACAGCAGCAAACTTCAACTAAACTAAAGCAAAGTAGCAGCAAACAAACAAACAATAAAGCTTTAGCTTAAAAAAGCGTGTAAGGAAAAGGTTGCAAAGCGTAGAACAAAATCATAACAAAGTCATAGATCTTTTGCCCTGATCCTTTCCAAAAAGCCAAACCTATAAAAGCAAACTTGAAGTCGAATAAGTAGGCAGAAGCAAAAGAAGAAAATCATTGAAACGCTTAAAGCTAAACTAGTGAGAATATAGCAAGAGATATCAGCAAATAAAAACTGCAGAAAACAGCAACAATTGAAAGCGCCTTCAACAACTTTAGCGCATTAACAAATTACAGCAGCAGCAAAATTAAACGCCAATATTACAAACAACTAATAACTTTAGCGAAAAATCAATAATAAACAACCAACAGCAAAAATTCCAACAAAAATTTAATATAGCCGCTACAAAACTACTAGAACTAGTACCAGTTGAAACGCAGCCAACAACACAACACAACAGAACGCAGCTACAACGTTCTTTGCGCTGGCAACTTGCATGCCTCGTCGTACTCATTAGTCGTTTTTAATAATCGCGTGTTGCTCCCAACATTTTTCAAATTGCCTAAAAAGTATAACAAAAACAACCAGCAAAGATATATGTATTGTACAATCCAATAAAAATAAACTGTCTGCGCTATATAAAACAACAACAACAAAGCTAAAATCAAGAAAATACGACAACAACAAAAAGAACAAAAACTGTGACTACCAAAACCACTACTAAAAAAAGAACCACAATCTTACTATAACAACAACAACAACAAGAACTACTACTTCTATTACTACTATTACTACTACTATTACTACTACTCTTACTACTACTACTACTGCTACTACTACTAGTACTATTTCTACTACTTACTTTGACTCCTACCACAAAACGGTCACCAGTGGCAGCTATTCGGCGCAGCATTGTTGTTCGCGTTCACAGTCAGTGTCGAGCAGCACGAAATCGCACTAAAACTGACAACGGCAAAAACACAAAAAACTAACATAAATAAATAAAGCCGAAAGAAGAAGAAAGCACAACAACAACAACAATAACCACAATTCCTGCATAGCATTGAACGAAATAAGGAAACGTGCCGCTGTCGCATAGTAGCATTTCTGGCAGTTGGTGTTGTTGTTGGCCGCTTGAATGTCGCTGGAGAAGTTGTGTGACAACGAGTAGGCGAAGAGCGTAGGAAGGAAATACGGAAAACGGCACTTTGCATACTGCGGAAGTATATGCTGTCACATTACAGCAATAACAATAACAACAACAACAAATAACAACAACAGCTATAACTACTTTAGCCCTACAGCCCAACAGAAGCCGCGTGGTAGTGAAAACTATATATAAAAGCAAAGCAAGTAGTGGTAACTACAACAACAACAACAAGAAAAGCAAACCTATAGTAGTTAGTAGTAATAGCAGCAACAACAACACACGAAATATCAACTGTCGCAAAACGCAAATTAATGCAAGCATAGAATTTCAAACAGGTGAGCGTTGACCGCTTTTTATCATTCAGTACATTTTGTTGTTGTTGTTACTTTTTATCACCATTCCCCCACTTCATTTGCATAAAGTTAAAGCAATGACGTTAGCAGTAAAAGTGGTGCTTTGTTTGTGTGTCAGCTTGCTGACAGCCGGCGTGTGACAATTGTCGTTGCAGTCGTTGCACTGCGTTGCTGCGCACAACGGTGCGTATGCGCAATTTTTTGTTGCAACTACATTCAACGGCACTCATACGCCGGCTGCAACATTAAACGGATATGTCGCTGTCGACAGCGTTTGTTGGACGTTTTTGTTTTTGTTGGCGTTTGTTTATCTGCAAAGCTGTCCAGTCGTTGGGTGATAATTTCTGGTTTTATTATTTAAGACCACAATTCAAGAATTGTATATTTGTTTGCAGATTTTATAATACTAAAGACACAAAGATGTTTGGTAGAAACCAGTGGTTGTCAAACTGTGTTATGCTTAGAGAGATGGTATGGAACAAGTTATAAAACCGCTGGTAGGCAAATTTTTCTGAAACGATAAATGATTTTAAGCAGCAAAGCTGAATGTAAGGATGTGAGAAGTTTGCTCAACTGTCGAGGTACAAATTCAGATAACCAAAATTCTCTATTCAAATACGATTGACTTCCATCACGATTGACTTTTGACTCATGAAAACTCATACGCGGGCACTGTGTTGGTTCTAGATGGACAGATAGGTTAGGGAGTGAAGAAGAAATTGAAGAAAGTTCTTGTAAAGAACTCTGTTCAATTTGGCTTGGATTTGTTGAGATTCTAAGATGTCAAGAAAAGCGACTTCATGGCCAGAGATTGTTTCACTATCACGCGATACCATTGAAAAACGAACTCTCCCAATGCTTTAACGTCTAAAAAATATCTTATAACTTTTTCTTCTTTTGTGTGTCAATCAATTCGTGATTGATCTTTAGTTATTTCCTTATCCGATAGTGAATTCCTTTCCTTACTTTGGTGAGTTAAAAGTTAATAAAAATAAAAAAGACCAACTAGTCTAGTCTCAAAAGCTTGCTGCCAAAAGACCGGAACTTTTGTCTTTGTAAAGTCTTAACTTTCATTATTAACGTTAAAACGAGTACAAACAATTTCTCGATATAAATTTTTAGCGACAAATTCTCGAAATAATCTCGATAAGGCTTTAATTTTTTTGCCTTGAAGATTTTGAATATTTTCTAGTTAAATGAATCGATATCATTTTAGACACTTTAGGAATACTCAAAAACGAGAAACATTCTCGCTTTAACGATATCGTTTCTATATCGTTTCGATATTGTTCGGTTTGTTGGGTAATGATATTTTTTTTACAACATTTCCCTTTCATTACTGATATAGTTAGCTATCGCTTTCAACATTGTTTACTAAATTTTTCCATCAAATTCCTCCTCTTTATCGCATAGATCAAATATCTGTGACTCTTCATGCAGTTCTTTTTTTTTATTGATTAACCATATTATGCGAGAACAGCAAATAGTTGTTGTCTGATATTTTCCAACACATCCACCGTTGTCGCTGCTGTCGTTTTTACGTGACCAATAAAATTAATTGTCCTTACACTGTAGCGTCATTTTCATTCGGTTTACACACGAACCTTTCGAAAGGCGACATTTCTCTTTGCCACGTTGCCAGTTTTTTTTTTGTACTATTTTTCTTTCTCCTTTAACTTTTCCACTTAACGACAAGCAAACAAACAAGCAAACAGCGCACAGCGCAAAACAAACGAAGGCAAAGAAACAAACAAGTTAAGAATTACGCTAACTACATTCTTTGTTTGATATTAGCTACATTGGCAATTTGACTTTCAAGGTCAGAAAGTGTTCAAGTTGCCGGCTACTTGCACAAGGGCTCATCACTGGCGCCGAAGCTGAGCGAGAGGACATGTCCAATTAGCGAATGCACTAGCAAAAAAAAAAAACAAAAACAAAGAAACATTTTCAAATTGTCTTTGAGCCATTGCATTTCATTTGCAGCAACACGCCAGAAACTTGGGTTGACAGTGGCAATTAGCCTGCAATAATAAGTTTTTCGTGGACCAACAAACAGCTGTGGGGGAGCAGAGGAGTAATGCAGTAAAAAGTTATTCTGCAAACATGTTCCTTATATGCAGTTTTGTAAACACCTTCGTTGTAATTTAAGACCATCGAGATTTAGATGGCGAAATAATGAGAGAACTTGAACTTCTTGGTTGTATGCCACAAATTGGTGTTTTTTTTATTAATTATTCATGTGTTAGTTGAAGTCATATGACTTTATGTTGCATTAAATATGTAATCAGTTGTTTGCAAAGCAAATGAGGTGGACTGGCATTGAATAATCTGTAGTGGTCTCCTTGGAGAAGGTCGTAGAAATGTAGGAGGACTTCTATGATGCACCAAAGATGCAATCAGTAGCAGGTCAAACCAGACATGAATAATCTCCTGTAACCCTCTTCTGTTGCTTAGAGAGAACCAAAGAAATGTTCCCTTTTATCATCGTGTGCGAGGAATCCTTTCAGTATTTCTTCGGTAAATGCTCTACGCTTGCCCAAATACGCTTTAAAGTCTTGGGTCCATACCTCTGAGTTGCTTAGTGAACCTGGGGAAAATGCCAATACGATACATTAAAATGTTCAACAGGGTTACTTAGATGATCTCAAGGTTATTTGATGTTTTTGAGATGCCTACTCAACCTACCTAATGCCAGGTTCATCTGGGCCACTAAGTAGTTCTTACAGTTGGGAAGGGATAAGGTGAAAACCTCCACCTGATAAGACAGACGACATGCCCTAAGTGGTGTCCTCCAGACGCTTACTTAACCTACCTAACCCCGTTGTCTCAAAGAAACTTTGGAGTTCGGATAACCTTAGCTGAGGTGGGTTCTTCTCTGTATCCTTCTCTGGTCCTAATCAAACTCGGGAGTTCTCACCTAAGCTGAGAAGGGTTCTTTTATACTATGCCGACTATATATAGTCTGTAGTGATGCCCTTATGTTGTTTAGAAACTATCGAAGTATTCTTCCCTAGTACCATTGCCTGCGAGGTAACCGTAGGGAAAATTCTTTGATATTTATGTTTGATATTTATTTAAAGGTAGCTGGTTGTACATGTAAGACTGATTGTCTTTTAAGCACATCATGAAAGAATACATTAACTGATAGTAACATTTCAATTTTCTTATGTACAAAACTTGATATGCTAAACTTAATATACTAAACTAATCTAAACTGATAACATGATCTCAAACTTAGTCAGATATTAAGATAATAATTGGAGCAAGGAAATACAGAAAACAGAGAAAAAGAAGAGAAAAGAAAGTTAAAAATTAAAATTTACTGAAATAGGTTGAATACTGCCAACTTAAAGCGCCTTAGATTTTGCTCGGATTTAATAATATTTGGTAGGGAATTCCATAGTTTTACAGCATTGACAAAGAACGTTCTAGAGGACGTGAGGTAATTACTACGTGGCACAATGAGGTTATGGGTTCTAACAGACTGCGAAAAACTCAACTTTTTAAAAAGATATTCCGGTCGCTTTGTATAAATTAACTTATGCAAGAAGACGCATTCTTACGCCAATATTTCTAACTTCTGCCAAATGGACCTGGAGAAAACGTCACGAAGACGAAAGGTTCATCGAGTCATAAAGTGGTTCTCACAGATGGTAATGCATTAGGTGAAAACCTTTACATACCAAAGCAACAGACGGCATACCCTAAGTGATGTCCTTCAGACGACTGCTTAACTTATCTAATCTCATCACCCTAAAGAAACTTGGGAGTTCTCATACTCTTAGCTGAGTTGGGTTCTTCTCTCTCTCCGTCACTCCTAATGAAACTTGGGAGCTCCCACCTAAGTTGAGTTAGGTTCTTTTATACTATCCCGTTTATAAATGACCTGTAGTCATGCCTTTTTGTTGTTTAGAAATAATCGAAGCAATGCTCCCTAGTACCATTGTCTGTGAAGGAACCGTAGAGCACCTCCCTTACAAAAGTTCTGTCCTTGCGATAAATTGCTTTAGATTCTTAGGTTAATACTTTTTCTTCTGCCTAGTGGATCTGCAGAAAACACCACCAAGATGAAAGATTCATTGAGCCATAAAGTGGCTCTCATAGTTGGGAATAGATTAGGTGAAAATTTATACATGGTAAAGCAACAGACGACATACTCTAAGTAATGTCCTTCAGATGACTACTTAACCTATCTATTCCATCGGCCTAAAGAAACTTGGGATTTCTCATATCTATATATATATTTCTCATATCATATAGGTTCTGATATCCTTAAGTTCTTTTTTCTCTCTCCTTCTCGCGCCCTAATGAAACCAATGAGTTCGCAGCTAAGCTGAGTTGCTTGAGAGTTTTCTAATGAAAGTTGGAAGTTCTCATATCCTTAGCTGAGATAGGTTCATCTCTCTCTCTCCTTCCTCCCTTATGAAACTTGGACGTTCTCATATCCTTAGCTGAATTAAGTTCCTCTCTCTCTCTTTCTCTCATAATGAAGCTTGGGAGTTTTTAATTCTCTTTCTGTAAAAGGGATCATTCTGTAGCTTTAGAGTTTGCTCCTTAATCTCAGTGTCCTTATGAAACTTGAAAGTTCTCATGAGTTTAGTTAGGTTAGGTTCTCCTTTATTACGTGACTGCACCAATAATCTATAGTGGTCTCCCTTTTTACCACAAATATTTCAATGTACCAATAAGATCATCAATCAAAGCAATAAATCACTCAAATATAATCCAACTTCTTCTCCTAAAAACCAAATATCTCGTCAAAGCATACCCAGGAAATTGCAGCCATTGAATTGTTTTCACCATTTTACTTTTCATTTAATAATTTTCTTTACTCAGTTGATATCACTTAAGTTCATTACACTCAAACTTGTTAGTCAATGCGAAATCTTTTTATTGGATTACAAAACACAAAACTAATCGCTGCTTCGATTTCCCAACTCACTTCCTTTCATTCGTTTATTGAACTATTAATATTGAAGTTGACGACATTAGTAGCGTCAATGCGCGGCACTTCCGCTGTTGTCGAGGGAGACTAAATAGAACGCAATGCACAAAGAGGCGCCACCAGCAGCGACTGGTCCATTATGCGTTGACACTAATCTGCCTTTTATGCGACCAGTTAGTGGCAGTTAGTGGCCGTTTTACATACGACAAACGCTCGATTTGCAGCCAGAAAGTGGGTGCGTGCATTAGTTCCATTTAGTTTTATTGAGCTTCGCTTGAGTGTCGACCATTTCCGCGGCAAAATAAAATAATATAAAATATGCAAAGAAAAAAATGTTGTGCGGCACTTTCGCAGCGTGATCTCTTCAGCAAGTTGGCAATTGTGTTTCTCGGTTGGTTGTGGCGTTTATATCTTGAATGTGTATTTTCCTTCTTTGTTATTCGCTATTTTCTAGAAATTGTTTATTATTAAATCAAGCACATTGGTACATTACATGGTACACATTCACGCACCCACACAGAAATATTCATGCGTCTATAACAAAGGACTGTAGTAAGTTAGACTCCTTTCCCTAACCTAACTTCTTTTGGTTTTTAACTCATTACTGTCTGATTGTAGGTCATGCTATATGATTTCTTTCTAGCTTTCTTTGCCTTCTTCATATTGGAAATGTAAATTGAACCCATTTCAAGTTGTAAATGCCTTTAAAATTATGGAGACTACCTTTTTTTAGATGACCTTAGTATGTTTTCTCTACTATTGTCCAGGTAAATATAGAAAATACTCGAGTGTCTGCTTTTACCAAATTTTGATGACCTTAGTTTGGAAGATATGAAAAACTTGTTAATGTACGTTTTGTTATCTGGTTGGCATCAGGAAAAGGAGGGCGAAGGAAAGTCGAAAAATCTCCTGTTTTTCCTTGGTGTTTTGCACAGTCTAAGTATTTAATATCAATTTTGAGGATTTGGGATATGTTTGGTCAAAACTCTATTCAGTTTTTTTCCACCTCAATGTAAATCTACTGAATTTATTAACTAGGAAACTCATCTTTTGCAATGCTGCACAAAAAACTAGTGTGACAGTATGCGTGCAAACGAGCTCGCCAAAGTTGGATCCACGTTCCGTTTCGTAAGACATGAACCAACGATTACTTACTTACTTAACTGGCTATAAACTCCTTTCCGGGTTATGGCCTGTAGCAAAAGCTCTCTCTGTTTTGCACGCGTTTTCTTCAGCTTCTCCTGGTCACAATTGGTCTTCAACGTTGTCCCTCAACCGGAGACATAATCTCCCTCTTTTGCGTCGACTTTCAACTATCACGTCGAACACTTTTTAGCCACTTTTTGAAGATATGTGAGCCAGTGACAACTTAGTAACTTATTAATCAAAAAACTTATCATTTATTAACTTGAAACTCATCTTTTTTAATGTTATTCAAGAATTTAGTGTGATAGGGTGCGTGTCAGAGTCGGATCTGCGTTCTGATTCGTAGGATCTGAACCAGCGACTACTTACTCGATTACTTATCTGACCATAACAACACCCGTTCCCGGGTTACGGCCTGTCGCAAAACCTCTCTCGAGACGCCTTTGGTTTGGGGGCGCCTTCTCCAATTGGTCACACCAAGAGATGATAGGGCCTCCTAAACTTGGTCCTTCAACCGGAGACACGGCCTCTCTCTTCGCCGTCGACCTTCGACCACCGCATTGAACACCTTTTTTGCCGTAGCTTCAACGTCCTTACGGCAGACATGGCCAAGCCACCGAAGTCGCTGGATGTTAATTCGCTGTGCTACGTCCATGCCTTTGTACATCTCGTTGTTGGTTCGTATGCGATAGTCGTCGCCAATACAAGCAGGGCCGAACCAGCGATTGGCTACAATTTATCTGAACATAAAGCTGCACTGAACAGCGTACCAGTACTTCGACTACTGGCCGAATCTCATGACATGTAGACAGTCGAATATGGAAATTGAAGCGCCCTCGGTCCAACAGAAAGGTCTACCTGGTGGTCTTAGGGTAGAGTAGTTTTGGAACTATCACAGGTCTCATCACTGGTTTTATTCCTGTTAACGAGTACCTCACTAGATTTGAGGGTAAAGACTCGGCTTTAAGCGACATGTACCTTGAGGACAATAAAAGTTAGGTTAGGTTATGGGAGCTGCTTTTGTAAGAGGCACACTCGGATGCCTATTAGAAGGCCCATTGTGAGACCACATATTTCATTCGATTTACAACACACATTTCGAGCGGATGGGGGAAAAGGGGGACCTACAGTTTAACGCTGAATGCAAACGGTGGATGGCAGTTCTTCTTTCGCAATTGGAGATGTTGCCATTTGCCACACTTGTGCGATTCTTATAATTCTCATCTACTTCATGTCGATAGCGACAGAAGTAGATGAGCGTTGCATCAGTCCGGGCTAGGATTCGAACTTGGGGCCTCTTTTGTGAGAAGCCAGCGCAGTACCCACTGGACTATAGAGGCCGGCTGAGGACAATAAAGCTTTGGGACACTACATATGTGAGTGTCCAGCTTTCAGGCGATGCAGTGTGTGTGCCTTGAAGTATGATCCTATGAAAGAGAGAATTCTTGGACCCTAAGTTATGGGGCGTGATTAGCTTGGCGAAAGTAACGCTCCGGCTTACCGTAATCCGCAATCTATCTGAACCTATTAGGGTAGTTGATGGCAACCAGCCACTGTAGACTGGTCTGGTCTCTCAGGACCCGTCTAGCGGTAGGGAGCACTTAAGTATTTGATAGAAACGGCTCGCGTCTGGTTTGGTGACGATAGTCCTTAGCGGAAGTGGGCCTCATTATGCAAGGAGGGAGGTGTAAGGCAGGCTACAAAGTATGGACGCTCTCAACACATGAATAATATTTAATACTTAATGCTACTTATGGTATGTTTTATCAACATCGACACAAAACATTTCACTATTTTGATGACCATTGAAATACCCATTCGTCAGTAATGGGTTAACTCTAATTCTAATTTCTATGCTGCAATACAAACAACAAATACAAATGTACATGGTGTTATTGTTGAAAGTCAAATCAATACGACTAAACATAGATTCGTACACACACAAATAATAACCTTCAAGTATTAATTTCATTTTCATGTTTCCTCTCGTTCGCTCGTCCTGAACCATACTCGTACAAGTGTAGGGACATGTAGTGCTGCTAGTCTTGCTGTCTCTTTGTGCTGCTGCCATGTTTTCTTGTTTTTTTTTATTGCTGCGTCAATCCTTTTTGTGATTCAGTTTTTTTTCAGTTTGTGTTTTTGTTGTTGGAAATTTATTTTTGTCCTGTGTGTTATGCGAATAAACTACTTTGCAACACTATCGTTGCACTTGCTGAGGAATTAATTTGCACAAAAAGGTAAACTTTTGCAATAATATTACCATAGAGTCAAGGAGCCAGAAGCAGAGACGTAGTCGGCATTCAAGCGAGTCGAGGGATTAGGCGTTCGATTGAATTCAATTCAGGGCGATTCATGCTTTAAAGAAAAGATGCAGCGACAAGTTTTATTGATTTATATTAGAGAGGAGGGACTTCTTTTGAGAAGTAGGTATAAGAAAGAGTATTAAGTCATCTGTCATTTCAGAATTTTAAGCAACCACATTCATTCAGGTGCAACAATTGTTGATCTAAGTAGTTTTAACTCTGTGTTGATTCAGAGACACAACACAAATGATTGCGGGTTTAAGGCAGGTTCTCACCTTGTGGGGAAAAAAAAAAACGATTTTTTTTTTGCCTTATCGTGTAGATATATGTTTCACAAATGTGCTCCAGAAATTTCAGATCAAAATCTGAAAAATTACAAAAGTTACAGGCCGTTACAAAGAGCAGTGTAGAGCACCGGCCAAGCGCGCTTTAAACTTTAAACGCGTTTTTCTCAGAACCACATTTTTGGACCTTACGGAAGTGATTGAAGGCGCTGGAATGAACCAATCGTCACCAAATTTTTTCCAAATGTTCCTTAGGGTTCTTTCTAATAAATGAACCACCGATATTCCAAAAATATTGAAAATTGTTTATTTAAAAAAATAATAAGTGAACAAAAAAATGCGAAAATCTTAATTTTTTTTTCAAAACCTCATAACTTTTGTAATTTTGACTTTTTTTTTCATGATCTTGGTTCATTCAATAGATAATACGGTACACATTAAGAATGTGTTCGATTTTTGTGTTTCCGATCACGGGTTTTGACGGAATCACTTCCGGTAGCGGGACACCTCCTCGCCGACATGCCGCCAATGATGGACGCCCCCTCCCCCCCCTTTTTTGATTCATTCAATTTGAAAAATTGTATTCTCTCAATAAATGTGTGTTCATATCCAGAAAAAATTTTCAGCTTTGTATCTTTAACCGTTTTCTCAAAAAAAATTCCTAAAAAAAGTGCACTTTTTCGGATCCACAAGGTGAGAACCTGCCTTAAGTTTTAGACTGTCTATCAAGCTGAGTTTCGTTTGAGAAGAGAAAATCATGGTTGGATTTGCCAATGGGTGAAAATGAAGTTATTTCAAAGTTTTGTTCCCAACTTTCTGAGCAACCGTTTTAAAATTCCTATTTCAAGCAACGAATCCTAAATTTTGTAGACTCCAAGGCTGTTGGGTCTTTAAAGACACAATTCCTTCTTATCTAGTTTTCCAAACGTACAAAAGTCAGACGAGTAGTGGTCAGAGAGTACAGTTCTTTAAATATGTGATGAAGATATACGTTTGTCATGGCAGGAACGGTGCGAAGATGCGTAGCACCGTAACGAGAGACACGGCATAGCAAGGAAGATAAGATGCCATAGTAGAATCGACAATTTTGTTACAACTAATCCGAAAGATACATTTTCTGCCATCGCAATTTGTATATAAATCATGTAATTAGTCAGAGTACAGAGTAGAGTTCTTTAAAGATTTGATGAAGATGTATGGTTGTCAAGGCAGGAAAGCGTTAGAAGATGGATCGAAGAGTTGTTGAACAAATAGAGTTTAGATTGAGTTCGAGTTTAGAGTTTATAGAGTTAAGAGGTGGAATGAAGGCTCGAAAATACAAACTAAAAATTACAGAGATAATCTATTCATATAGATATATGAAAATTTGGATGACTAGAGTCAAAACGAATCAATAGAAATAGTTGTGAACTCAAATTGTTAGTCAAAATTTACTGAGAGAAGTGTTTCATTGATTGCGGCATGAAATGTCTAGAAGTTTCTGAATTTTTATTAACTCAAATGTATCGATAACAAAAAAAAGTAATGGGTTTCCAATTATTTTCATCTATTTATAGTTTTTATGCAGCAAAATTCATTTGTAGTTTCGACTATAGTCAGCCCTGACCAACTGAAAACCTCTTCGCTGCATTGATTTTCTTTCCCCCTCACTCTTCTAAGTTCAGCTTAACTTCAACTTGAGTAACTTTCTTCCATGTGTTCTAAGTAATTGGGATGTAAATCTGTCTCAGTGCTTGTTAGTTCCGACTATTGTCAGTCCGGATCAACTGAAAAACTCTTCGCTGCATTGATTTTCTTTCCCCCTTACTCTTCTAAGTTCAGCTTAACTTCAACTTGACTAACTTTCTTCCATGTGTTCTAAGTAATTGGGGTTGTAAATCTGTCTCAGTGCTTGTTAGTTCCGACTATTGTCAGTCCGGATCAACTGAAAAACTCTTCGCTGCATTGATTTTCTTTCCCCCTCACTCTTCTAAGTTCAGCTTAACTTCAACCTCACTAACTTTCTTCCACGTGTTCTTAGTAATTGGGATGCAAGCCTGTTTCAGTGCCGATCAACTGAAAACACCTTTTCGCTAACTTAATTTCCATTCCACTTCACTCTTCAAAGTTCAGTTCAAAATTCAGCTTGACTTTCTTCTTTGTGTTCCAAGTAATTGGGATGTAAGTCGCGCCCTGAACTCCTCCTACAACCAAAAGTCTGTCTTATCGTTTGTTGGGGGATCGCATAGAAAAAGTGTGCGCCATTGAAGCGAAGTGTTTCACAAAAACGGAAGAGCCAAAAACCAACATGCAGTCACATGTAGGGCAGAGCGTGTCTGGGCATAAGCCACTTAGGTGAACTGCGTCAGGGACGAGTGACGACGGTGCTGGCAGTGCAAGGCGCCATTATGCGCGTTGCTGTGGCAATCTGCAGTCGGCGCACAGCATCAAAGCGCACAGTTTGCTTTAGTTGTTCAGCCGCTTCGGCATCACTGGCTGCCAACCCGCACCTGCACCCGCACCGCTGCTGGTTGGGACTTAAGTGATTTCCAAGCAGACGCAGCTGGCCGAAGTTGGCGCAGCAAAGGCAGCGGTTTTCCTGCGTTCTATGCTTCTTTCACTTTGTTGTACTTTCCTTCCTTTTAATATGAAATATGAATGCCGTGACGATGGACGACCGGATCGGCATTCGGTCGTAGTACATAAATAAAAAAACGAAAAAAAAGGATTATTTTCAATGTGCCAGCGAAAGTTGTCGCTGCCGTTGCTGTTGCCGTTGGAATCGTTAGCTGCTTGGTGGCGCAACGCAGGTAAAAATGTATTAATGATTTGTGCTGCTTTGGCGACACGCGAACGCGGCGCCCAACGTGCCTGCCGCCGTGTCGTAGACAACATCCCAATCGGTTGAGTGGGGCGTGTGTTGTTGTAACTTTGCACCTGTGCCCGCGCCACAGAAAGTTAAGGCACACACACACACACTGAAACTCAAGCAGCCAACAACCGAATCATATCGACACCGAAGAAAACTGAAGAAGCAGCAGCGGCAACAGACTTAGAAGCTTTAAGGGTGCGAAAGGGCGCGCAGACGGGATCGCGCACGCCAAGGCAAAAAGGCGTAAATGAGCGTAGCGAAAAAACGTGGTTTGATGCGGCTCGGTTACGTTTGTTGGCAATGGAACTGTTGTCGGGAATGACATGTCAAGTAAAGACAGGCGCAAGTGGGGCAAGTTGGGGCCAAATGACATCGGAGCCGAGCGGCGTGGAGTGTGGAGGATGAGATGTCATAGTCGAAAGTAATAGCTTTCGTGACATGCTGTATTGTGGGCCACACGCACACAGACACAACAACACCAAACACACACAGGTGTGCAGTCGACTAGCAATTCATATAGGCCGCGTTTGATTGGACAAAGCGTCTTTTCTAGTAGTTTTTCGGGGAGAATTATTAGTGTTTTATTTCATGAACGAATATTAATAAAATTTAATAATTGTAGTAAATAAATATTAAATACAAAATATAAATAGAAATAATAGCAATCATACTAAATTTTGAGAGCAGTTTTGCCTAAGTTCAGTCATCAAATTGAAAATATTGCAGTAAAAAATTGGCTAATGGCGATAGGAATTCTTGTCAAATTAGGTTCACATCAGAGAATTTTAATACAGCTTTACTTTCGTAGGCGGTAGGCGAGTAGAAGTTGGTAGGAGTTTCTTCATCAATTGATGTATTTTGAACCATTCTGGAGATGAGAAGAAATATGGCGAATCTTTTGTTTGCCTCTCTAAATGATTTGATAGATTGTTTTGAGAAAGACGAACGGAAGAGGTCAACTGAGTTAAGTGGCCGCCTCTAATGCATCCCTTAGGCCATGTGACCCTTTATGTTACCATATGAGGGATAGATGGATGAATGGATGTGAGGGTGGGCAGGAAGGCTACAAGCCTTCCATAGCACTCAGTCCATTTCAGACCATTGTACTATACCCATGGGGGATAGGGAAGGAAAATGAGAGTAATATCTCATATTTCACCCGTTTTTGAAATGCGTATGCAACACTGTCTTTCCAACATATGTTACAGCACACATTCTAAGCGGATGGGGAAAGGGAGCAGGAGGGGACCTACAGTTTAACGCCGAATTCGAACGGAGATTGGTAGTTTTTCGTTCACACTTTAAGGTTTTGCCATTGCCTGCCAAGAGCGCACTTGTGCGATTCTTGTAATTCGCATTCCCTTCATGTGGATAGCGATAGAAGTAGACGAGTTGTTCACCAGCCCGAGCCAGGAATCGAACCTGGAGCCTTTGGTATGAGAAGCCAGCGCGCTACCCGCTGGACTATCAAGGCCGGCCATATGAGGAAACTCTGCCTATAGATTTCCCTCTTAGCAACTTTGTAGCTCTGATGAATTTATCAATATGACTTAGGGCATCTATTCTAGGTCCGCTAGACAGCCAAGGAAGTGCTGTTCCAAGAATTTCAAGTGCGTTCTTGGCTAGTGTTGGACTTTACAGAGAAGATGCCAACGGTTTCCATGCAGTCTTCATTCCTGCAACTTCTACAAAAGACTCTTGGTAGGTTAGGTTAGGTTGCGGTGGCTGCCTCTATGAGAGACACACTCGGAGGCCTGAAAGGCCCATTGTGATACCACATATTTCACCCGTTTTTGAACTGTGTATGCAACACTGTTTTGCCAATATATGTTACAGCACACATTTCAAGCGGATGGGGAAAGGGGGAGGGGACCTACAGTTTAACGCCGAATCCGAACGGCGATTGGCAATTTTACGTTCACACTTGGAGGTTTTGCCATTGCCAGCCAAGAGCGCACTTGTGCGATTCTTGTAATTCTCATTCCCTTCATGTGGATAGCGATAGAAGTAGATGAGTTGTTCACCAGCCCGAGCCAGGAATCGAACCTGGAGCCTTTGGTATGAGAAGCCAGCGCGCTACCCGCTTGACTATCGAGGCTGGCTAGACGGAAGACACTTGGTAACTCTAATAAATTTATCAATTTGACTTGAGGACATCTTTTCTAGATCCACTAGACAGCTAAAGAAGTACTGTTCCAAGAATTAAAAACTGGTCTTTTAGCTTGTTGACCCCACCTTTTGGCTTTGGTTGTTCGGTTCTTATGGAGAGTTGGTTTAGTAGAATCAGTTCCCTGGATCGTTTTAGTCGGTCGAAGGCTGGATCTATCTTGCTATATTTTTTTTTTATTTTAAAATATTTTTATTTATATAGGAACAATAAAGGAACACAAGTAAAGAGGTTCAACTTAATTTAAACAATATTAAATTTAACAATGTCTCCTTGGGAAACGAGATGTCAAAGTCGGTTACACTATTTAGTTCCGCAAGGGCTCTACTCAGAGGCGCATTCCTACCATAGTTCGACCTGTAAAAGCTGAGGTAGAAAGTCCCTATGTGCCGTAGGTTACGTGTAGGGACATTGAAAGCCACTTTATTCAAAAGGGGCGGGCAATTAATATACCCCTTTAATAACCCAACAATGAAAGAACACGCAAGATAGGTTCGCCTAGCGTTTAGACTTAATAAGTTTATAAGGCGACAGCGGGAAAGATATGAAGGCAACGGTTCGGTAAAGTTCAGCGACCTTAGGGCGAACCGCATAAAAACCTTCTGGATGCGCTCAATGCGATTAATGTGAGTCATTTGATATGGCCTCCATATAAATGAAGCATATTCCAGCCTTGATCTGACGATAGCCGTGAACAACAGTTTGAACGTATATGGGTCAGAGAATGACGTACTATTCCGACGAACGAACCCCAACATGGCATATGCTTTGGAAATAATGAATTGTTTTGTTCAAGGAGACATCTAGCGTTTGTTTTGTCAGGGTTTATATTATTCAGATGAGTTTGCATGTGGAGATTGGTATCCATCCTTCTTTCGGTCATTGATGCATTGTATGTAGGTTCTACCATTTCTTGCTCTTGCCAGCTCGACGGCTATGTAATTTCCTTCTGTCCCCTTTTATGTGTTATATGTCTGTTCATGGAGACATCTAACGATTGATTGCATTCTTGAGATGAAGTTTGCAAGTGGAGACTTAGATGCCAACCTTCTTTGTGACATTGAAACATTGCAGCTCTGTGCCTGCTCTTGTCAACTCGACGGCTATATAGTTTCTTTCTATGTTCATCTATGTATTATATGTTTGTTCATGGATACATTTAATGATTGCTTTGGCTAGGCATGCATTCTTCAGATGAAGTTTACTATTAGATGTACTTAGCGAGGTCATCGGTCATCAGTTTCCCTTCTGTGACTTTCTGCCCAGGTATTCACCAAAGGTTGTCTCAGACATCTCTTTAAGAAAAAAGCGACAAAGAAGAGGTGTTTTCGAACGGAGACGTTAGCAGCCTGACTGTCGGTATAAAAGGCGATTTCACTATGAGAGATTGCATTTGATTCGAGTCAGACAACTGCCTGTCTGATGGTCGTAAAATTATTTTGGAAGTAGTTACAATGGTTTGGTAGTTTGTATAGAAATTGGCCGTTTTGTAGACCTTTTCTAGAAACTCGAGATTATTTCAGTACCTCGAAGTAATTTTGGTACCTTAGATTGCCAAAGAGAAGCACTGGGAAGAGGTTTGGGAATTTCTTAGGTTAGGTTTTATGGTGGCCTCCGAAACAGACTCGATGGCCTAAGAGGCCTATTGCAATACCACATATTTCACCTTTTTTTGAAATGTGTACGCAACACTGTTTTTTCCAACACTGGTTACAACACATTTCAAGCGGGTAGGAGAAGGGGGAAAGAGAGGACCTATAGTTTAACACCGAGTCCTAACGGCGGTTGGCAGTTATTTCTTTCATATTTTGAGGTTTTGTTACTTGCTACACTTGTACGATCCTTGTAATTCTCAACTGCTTCATGTGGATAGCGATAGAAATAGATGAGTGTTTCAATAGGCCCAGCTAGGATTCGAAACTGGAGCTTCTGGTGTGAGAAGCCAGCGCGCTATCCTGTGGATTATTGAGGCCGGCTTGGCAATTGCCTAGTCAACCTCTGTTATGCGGAAAGGTAACCTGTTGGAAATGTTAAGCAGTTTATTGGACACTGCCTCTTTGGATCTTAGCTTATAAAATGGTGCTTCTTGTGCAGTGATATCTGCAGAAGCTACGGAGGTGAAGAGAAGTAGAAAACATACAACACTTCCTGTACCCTCCTGCAGAAACGCTGACTCCGTACCCGTACTCCGGGATCAAGACGAACCTGGCTAGCGTGGTAAAAGTTGATATCTCTGATCTGCTCTCCTTTTTTTAAAAGGTCGAACTGATTTGTCACGGATTGAGACTGATGGTTAGCTCCGGGGGGTTTGAAGAAGGGTAACACAATGGGCCATTTTGGTCTACGAGTGGAAGTGTGTGTGCGGTACGAACCACACTTCCACTCGGAGACCGACGCTAACCTATGGTAGCGTGATCTATCTCTGTTCTTGTGCCGATTCGGATCGCATTGAGCCTCAGAGAAGTACAACTTGCCACGAGTTTCCCATAGATGTCAATAAGAAACAAGTGAAGTAGTGGTTCTAAGGTTCTATGCCTCTCTTTTTGTACTTTGCTTAGTTGGTTCACATACGTGAATTTACTCAAGAATTACTCAACATACAAATTAAAAACATATAATTTTCGTATAAGTATCGAATTTTGTATAGAACGAAGTGACTTTCTGGTCCCAACCGGATTCGCTGTAAGCAACTTTAATTCTGCAAAGATTTACTTGTAATGAATGGCCCTCGTGTCTCGACTTGAAATGCTCCTCTGGCCATTAAACTCTACATAGGCTCGCACATTCTTTTGCAATTATTTTTTTATTGTTGTTGGTTTTGTTTAGAGCTCCATTTGCCTTGAAGCTTCATAGTCCGTTCGGCATGCGGCATGGCCAACTGGCGCTACAACCTGCCAAGCGTGCGCACCAAATTGATATCTTGTCGCATGTTGTATGTTGTATGGCATGCAGGCACAGAGTGGTGGCGGCAGCAGCGGTGAGGCGACAGCAGCGGCCTTTTGCAGACGCCAGGTGGGCGCTGTCAGTTGCTGAGCCGTTGAGCTGTCGTGCCGCAAAAGGAGTTGTTGGCAGCACTAACGTGCAGCCAGTCGCTACTCATTTCCCCCCTTCACACACACACACACACACACACGGAGTAAGACACAAACTTGCACACTCACACACACACACACACGTCACAGTGCGGCCGTAACGTTGTGGGTTACATTGAATTTGTTTCCTTCCTTCCTGCCAAACTTCCGCTCAGTCGTCGCTCTTCATTTCTCCTGCGCATTTGTTTTGCTGCTGCTTCGCTTTTATTTATGCTTTTGCTTTTATACTATTTGCGTTGTTTTTGTAATGTTTTTTTGTGCTACACGTTTGCCGTTTGCTTATTTTGATTGTTGTCAGCATGAGTGCGTGTGTGTATGTGCATACGTGTGTGTGAGTATGTGTTTACTGTTGCTGCCGTAGCGTGAATGCTCGTCATTTTCTTTTTTCCACCAACTTTGGTCATATTTTCATTTCTTTCATGCCATCGCACTGCTGCTGCTGTCTGCTGTCGTGTTTTTTTTCAGTTTCTTTGCCACCACATTCCTGTTTTTTTTCTTAATGTTTCGCTGTTTTTTTTCTTTTGCCATTTGTGGCCGTTTTTGTTTTAATTTTTTCTACTGCGCCACATTTATTTAGTTTTTTTGTGTAATTTTTTTGTTGTTGGTCTGTACAAATTTTACGCTCTACTCGTGTCTAGGCGGACATTTTCGTGCTTCCTGTAACATTTCGCTTGTGCCTTGGCGCTTTTAATTTCCCCTTGCAAAAACAACAACAACAATGCCTACAACATTGCTTGCATAGTTTCGGACGCTGTTTAGTTGAGTTAAGTTGAGTTGAGTTTAGTTTTATTCTTTTGTTTCCTTTGCTTCTCGTTTCTTTGCTGATTTAGTTTTATTTGATTTTTTCTTTATTTAAGTTGATTTACTTGTGCACACCGTGCGGCAGCGAGTTACGGTTGTTACATAAGTGGAAGTCGCCGTGTCCGTTTCCGTTTCCGCTTACGGACAGCCGAAAATGTTGTAAATGATTTGTTGTAGAAATTTATTAACATGAAATTGTTGAACAGGCAATGAAAAGGTGAAGAAAAAATGTTTATAACAGTTAAAAAAAAATTGAAAAATACAAATTTAAAGAACTGAGGTTTAGTGGTGAACAACTTAGCTCAGTTGTTGCCTCATAATATTTTTTTTGTTTTTAATAACTTTATACACAACGCATACAACTCAACTTAGTTGTTCAACAAGTTTCGAAACTATAAAAAATTAGTTATAAACAAAAACTAACACAAATTCAAAGACCCAACGGGGCGTATGATTGACATTTATGCAGAACTTTAGCAAAACCGCACAGCCGCGCGAACTTTCAAGCATTTACACCAAAACTATACACAGTGCCGCTTGGTACCAGGGCGTATAAGCAACATTAATTCAATGTGATCAACACAAAACGGTACAAAAAATACAGTGAAATTTACTTAGAACAGACCACAAATAGGCCACAATTTCGCCACTAAATGCATGTCGTCTGTCTGTCTGTCTGTCTGGTTGTGTGTCTGTCTATGCTCGCCAGCCGACAACGCCTGCAGTCTCGCCTTACTTGACTCTGCTGTCTGTTGCCGCTGCTTGTCGCTTGCCGTTTTCTGCCTCATTAATATTTAATTAAAAAATCAATAAGCGACATGTAAAAGTCACAATTTTCCAGCATTTCGAGCGCTTTCTATGCTCTCAAGTCTTGCCATTTTCTTCGAAATGGTTTCTTCTGCTCGTCTCGCATTGCTGCTTTTTATTTGACTTCATTTTTATTGGTTTGTTTGTGTGTCACACTTTTTTGTGCATTTTGTATTTCTTTCAACATTTTGCAGCTTTTGCCATTTTTCTGCTCATGTGCTCTTTGTTTTTGTTGTTATTCTTGTTATTGCTGTAGGCTTTTAGTTGGTTTTCATTTTGTTGTGTGTTTTGTTGTTTGTTGTTTTTTCCCCATTTTCAACGTTTCTCTATCGGTTTATGATTATTGGTTGGTACATGGCCAATATGTTATTACCCGCTTTGCCTTTTTGTGCAGCGCTCCACTTTTGTCTGCCGCTGCCATTATTGTTGTTGTTGTTGCTGCTTTCGTCGTGGCTTGTTGTTTGTCTGTTTCGTCAAAGACTTTGTGCAATTTTCGTGTGCACTTCCAAGTTTTATTTGTTGGCCTCTTCATCCGCCGCTTCGGGCCAATGTGCGCCTCGTTCGGCGAATAGAAAATGTGCTTTCGCTGCACTGACGTCTGCTAAAAGCCCTGTCGGAGATTTGCTAATTTTAAATGAAATGCACTTTTCATGCATCTCTGAGAAGCTGCAAAGGTTCGGTGCAATCTTTTTGCTTCCTTAAAAGCAAAGTTCGGGCATATTTCGGGCGCTGGTCAGGTGCCTGTGGCTGACTGACTTGCTATGAATTTCTTAGCAAAATTCTCATGAATTTGTGTCAGATTTCGGTTGACAAATTTTTACTTTTTGACTGGTAAAAGTAAAAAAACATTTCATAGAAAGTATCAAGTTTTAAAGCGAAACTAATTTGCATTACTGATTTGATAATTTAATTAATTTCTTATGAAGTTTGCATTAAAGTGGAAACAAAGCTGGAAACAGAGCTGCAGTAGTAGCTGAAATTTTGGTTTTGCTGAAGTCTCTTTAGTTAATTTTGTTCAGCCTTTTACGACTGCTATCAGCTATAATTTTTCTGACTTCTGGGTAAATAATTCCTCATTCAATGCACATGTAATTAATAACACTGCACAACACAACAAAAAATAACAAGGTTCTGACAACGGATTCTGGTAGAGAAGACAAAAAAAATACACATGTATCGGCGTTTTGAAAGTTTACGTCTGAATTTTTTTAGGGGGGGTGAAAGTTTTCCCCTTTTCGCGCATTCTTATGGTGAATCGGTACACGAAAACCATGTAACATCACATTTTAGGTATATGATGTGTTCAGCAATTTGATGTAAAACACTACGAGGAACATTTTTGTGGAGTATTTTAACCCTGTAGCTCCTATTTTTATGAGTCAATTTGACCCTTTTTTCTAAAATGCCAAAAATGTCCTGTAAAACAGGACCTCTTTAAGGACAAAATGTACCACAAAAACGTTCGCCATAAAATTCTACCATAGGTCTCTGAATACATAAAAGCTCAAAAAATTAACTTGAACGCCAGAATTAAGCCAAAACTGCTAAGCAACGACTCCTCCGCTCATAACGCCATCTGTTTTGTAATGAAATGTGACAGCAGGGTTGTTAGGAACTCCGCTAAGATCGGTTT
Source organism: Melieria omissa (assembly GCA_963971225.1). Classification (NCBI taxonomy): domain Eukaryota; kingdom Metazoa; phylum Arthropoda; class Insecta; order Diptera; family Ulidiidae; genus Melieria; species Melieria omissa. The sequence goes on along the minus strand of OZ020268.1, from coordinate 74,529,916 downwards.
GGTGCGCTGCTCTCGCTGATGCGCCGTGTAGCTGTAAACTTTTTTCTTTTCTTTGTTTTCAAATATTCAGAATAAAATGTTCCAAAGATTCAATAAAAACCATACAAATTAAAATTTCTATATCTTAATTAAGTAAACTTAAACCTTTGATGTTAAATTCTTTCACTAAACAGAACCTCTGATAAGAGCCAAGATTGCGTAGTTAATTGAAAGTTTGGGCTGTTTTTGACCGATTTCCCTTAAAATTAGATTTCGGATTCGGACAACACCTGTCCGAGACACTGCGTCCAAGTAATGAAGTATTGTTTCATGTCCCTCTACGTTACTGGAAGAGTTCATGTCCTCCAATGTTATCTAGGAACTCCTTTAGTTTCCTTCCATTCATTTCAGACAAATCTCTCGTCTGTATCAGCTTCTTTCCTAATATTGGCTTTCTCGCGTGTATTAGGGCATTCAGTCATGATATGTACAGAAGTCTCTTCTTCTTCCATACAGAATCTGCATAGCTCACTGTCCGTTACAGACAGACAGTGTCCACTTAGCATCCCCGTTATGATCTTGAGCTCCTTTCTGCTTAGGTCAATTAGGTACTTAGATTTCCTTTCCGAGTAAGCTGGAAAGAAAAGCTTGGAGCATCGTTGCTCTGTTGTGTTTGACCATTTGTGGTTTGCTCGATTAATGAATTCCTTTTTAATACAATGTCTGTCTGTAATGGGACTTGCTAACACCTATGATTGGTTCAGGTCCGTAGGGCCGGCTAGCAGCCCCATCCTTTGCTAATCTGTCCGCTTCCTCATTACCATCGTGCCCACAGTGCGCAGGGATCCAGTGTACTATCACTTGGTTTTCGCTTGAGAGATCCTGGAGAACATTTGCTGTCTCCCAGACCAGTTTGGAGTCAAATGTCATCGAGGCCAGGGCCTTGATTGTCGCTTGGCTGTCTGACATTATGATTATTCTTCTCCATCTAACATTGAGCGTTAGTAATTTCCTGGCACACATATATGGCAAAGACCTCAGCCTGAAAGATCGAGGCTTTATCCCCAAGACTTACAGCAGCCGCCGTGGCTCAGTTGGTTAGTGCGTTGGACCGCGAGTCGTAGATAGCAACACCAGGTTCGAATACTGCCTGTAATAACACCTAAAAAAAATAACGGAAAAACTCGTTTTCTCTTTCGGTGGCTGTCCTCTTACTGAAGACTGGCAACCGGAGCTAATGATTCACTTTAGTAGACTTCCCTTTAGTAGACTGCATTCAAATTTTGAGTATGATGCATAATTTATTTTTTGTTTGACAGTAATTGAAAGCAGCAAACTTTGTGAACTTTAACAAAAAGGAAAAAAAGTGAATTTCGCGTGCTGATAAAACTTTATTTCTCGCTCAATAAACCATCACCGAAACCAAGAAAATGTTTGATAAATATTACGACACCGAACGTTCAGGTCACCCAAAAGTGGTTGTCTCGCCAGAAATGGTTAATGAACTCAGTGAAATAATATTGGACGAACGGAGAATGAAGGTGCATGAAGTGGTTGAAGCTGTAGGCATCTCAACTGAGTAGGTACACTTCATTTTGTATACCAGGTATGAATTGTATACCGCCTATGAAACCGGTAACGACATCTAGCGGTAAATAGCCGAATATTTATAAACTTCGGAACCGTACCAAATGTCATGTTTACTTCTTCTGTCATATGTCAACAATATTCAGTTCACAATTTGTCAAGTTTCATCCAACAACACATTGTTTGACGCTCCGAAAAATGTCGGATTACGTGCCTACAAATTACGATTTGCGGACACAGTTAATTTTGTGGTAACATTTGAAGAAAAACGCTTCTGAATCGCATCGAATGCTTGTGGAAGCTTACGGCATGCTCTTGGTCGCACACAGTGTAACGAGTGGTTCAATAAATTTAATAGTGGTGATTTTGATGTGAGAAACGAGGAGCGTGGCCGGCCACCAAAAAAGTTTGAAGACGCCGAATTGCAAGCATTGCTCGATGAAGATGATGGCCAAACGCAAGAACAGCTCGCAGAACAATTGGGTGTTGACCGTCGGACCGTCGGAAAACGTTGAAAAGCAATGGGAAAAATTTTAAAGATTTTTTTCAAAAATAATTCATAGGCGCATACCTGGAAAATATTTGGACATGAAAAAGCTATCCGAGCCATGGGTGCCCCAATTGCTCGAACTCGACCATAAACGCCAATGCGTTGCCACTTCAAAAGTGTGTTTGACGATGTTGAACAAAAATCCGAACGAGTTTTTAAGCCGCTTCGTAATAGTGGAGGAACGTGGATCCAATAGTGCACACCAGAGACTAAGAAACAGCCAAGCCAAGGGTTTTGCATACAACTTCTGAGCTGAATACCATTCGAAACCCCTAAAAACCCTCCCCCTTCCTGTGTGCACCATTGCAACACCAGCAACACACACATTCTAACATTGAGTCCATATAGATCTTTGTACCCTCTAGAATAAAGTGTCCTGACAGTGTTGCGAGTAGTAACAAAAATGCCAAAATGCAATATTATAACCTTAAAAATCTGAGTATGGGGTTTTGTTGAGAATATTTCAATTAAGAGAAATCCCAAGTTTTAAGAAAAAACATTGGATAACATAGAAGTTATGAGCTCTTAAAGTACACTTTCACAGCGTTGAAAAAAAAGTTGTGTACAAACAGCACATTTTTGCTTTCATGTTTGCTGTGAGGTTCAATATTTCAAAATAAATTATGAGCAGGCCCCTTAAACTTACTGTTGTCTTAAGTTTAATTCAACTTAGGTCTGGTAAGATCAAAATTCTGCTGATTCTTCTCACCTCTGAGCTGTATCGTTATGACGAAAATGAAACAAAGAAAATAAGTGAAAAAACTGAGTTAAAACTTTAAAGGCGATTTAAAAAAAATAGGGGAAAGTGGGGTAATGACGGCATAGTTTTCATTTAGCATCAAAACATATCCAAAAATTGATATTTTTGATCAAATCAGAGTTAAGAGCACAACTAGAACACATATGCTAATAAAGTGTATCGGCAGATTTCAAAAATTCTGATTTTAACTATAAAAAATTAGAATCTATAAAAAAAGTTGGGTTTTGTCATTTAGAAAAATGGTGGGGTAATGACGGCCACTCAAAAAAACCGACCAGAAATAGCACAAATATCAACACAAATCGCTGTGAATGCTTAATAAAGGCTCCGTGAAGAAAAACAAATGGAAATTTGACGTTTTTGTAAATGTAACTTTATTGATAGCTCACAAAAAGCGGAAGTGAAACAAAATTGAAACATATTGAAAAAAATGCCTCAAACTTACAATACAACGACTGGGACTTGTGAGAATGTATAGTGCAGGATAGCTATACCGTCTAGAACGACTGGGCAAGCAGTGGACCTCTTTAAATGGCATAAAAGGTCTCAATGATGAACAAATATCATCATGCGGATTCCAAAAATACTTCTTAATGACATGGCCGTCGTTACCCCACTCTAGTGGCCGTCATTCCCCCACTGACCTCATTTTGCGCAAGCATGCAGTACAAATAAACTATGCAAGACACATGACAAATTTTACTTGATTTAGAAAGCTAATATCAATAGCAACATTTTAACATATTTACCCTGATTGTGTAGCTGAAAGTGTTGACGAAATAATCGATATTTTGAACACCTTATAAAACTTTGGCGTAGTTACGTATCGGCACTGGTCTGGAACTACAAGTTATAATAAATCCACACACTTCAGCTTCTACTTAAAAACAAGCCTACGGAACAAGCATTCTGTTACAGTAAACGGTTTAGACCTACGTCAACTTTAAGTACCAAAAATGGTGATGGCCGTCATTACCCCATGGCCGTCATTACCCCACTTTCCCCTACTTTTTATCACTTTCGAAATTTTTTGATATTTTGTTTTGGCAAGTATGTACATTATGCTGTACAATTTTCAGCTGTACATATTTGCGCACATATGCAAGTTATTGGCATTTTTCGGTGAAGACTTGAGGGCGATATTTTCTTTGGTTGAATGCGAATAGCAGATAGCAATCAGTCAAATAATGCTTGGAAAATCAATTACCATTACTATTATATTCGAAATAGAGAGGTTAATGGAGTTTCAACACTACACCTTAATTTTTTTTTTCGTACAAGCCCAAAAATTGACAACTTAACGACTTCACTTGTATGGGAGACGCCCTCTGGTTGTAAATTTTTGAACTTGAATCAATTTTGTATTTTTTGCACTTAGGACTATTGACGATTGTTGAATAAATCATTCAAATCGGTTCAGTACTTTTCCAGATACGATGTTTCCTCGCTTACTTTGCTACATTTACAAGTGTGGAGCCTGTTCCATTGAAAATTACTAGTTTTGTATGGCAGCCACCTTAAGAATTGGATATAGCGATTAGGTGTGCATAGAAAAAACATTCGGAAGGGATAATAAATAGGGGTCAGTCTTACATATGGTATGTCTGGGACCAACCTGAGAGCTGCAGGAGACCACTTTTTAGAAACGATGAATTTGTGTGGGAGCCTTATTAAAGGTTGGAGATAGGGGATAGGTATGTTTGAAATAAATACTCAGGAGGAAAAATTAGTGGGGGTGAGTCATCGATCTTAACCCTCCAAAAGCAACTTCTGAACAGCTGTGCAGCAATTTACCGAGATTTTATTTTCAATCACTTTTGAAAAAAGCGCATTTTATGTATGATGCACATTTATGAATAAATTTATATTAAAATACAAATATTATCAGTTTTTTTTGTATTATTTAAGATTTTAATATTATTTTAAAGATTTTAAATGCTTCAGCAAGAACTCTCAGACCTTGTCTGAATCGCGTCGCGTTGATAAATTTAATCAATTTAATGTCCATTATAATTCAGCAACTCAATTAAATGTTCTCCCTTCATTGTTGTTGTAGCAGTTCATTTACATTGTCATGCTGAATGCACACAAACTTATAGCAAAAATATTTTCTTCAATTCTGCTTAAGTAAATGAAAGTTTGAAAGACAGCTAAAGCAGTGAAACTTATCGCAGCGACCAAATCATTCCACTGAGAATAGAAGCAAAGATTATGCAAATCACTCGACTCGGCTATTGTTGCACAGTGTCTGAGGCACTTTCATGCAGTAAATCGTTTTTCAAATTTATTAAATCTTAAGCAACGAAATAAAATAAAGAAAATGAATGGCAAAAAGTCAAAATTGAGGCATTAAATGGTTGATGAGCAAAATATTTGATTGTTACATGATTGATTAGTGCAAAATTTGAAACAATTATTGATTATGAATTTGTATTTGTCAGACTGAATGTTGATGCAACAAATGAAACTCATCTGCAATTGCAACTAGAAGTCAGATATGTATTTCCTTTTTTTTTCACTCATATTTGGGCATTAAAAATTAATTTCACTGCCAGTTGCGTTGCCCAGCTGGCCGCGTTTAATTGAAAACAAAATTTCGGCAAATATTAGCTCGAAAAACACAACGCAAACTGAAATTTCTGCACTTTGGCGTAATTTAAATTTTATTAGTGCACATTAACGATTTTCTTCTATGCTACTGTTTTTCAATTTTTCAACAGCGCTGCCGTCAACTGCACACTGGGTGCCTGTGTCTGTGTGTGTGTGTGTGTGTGTGTGTGTTTGCTTCGTAACAATGCCGACGCTTGTCCTTTGGCAATTTTTGTGCGGCGCCCAACAAAAGCAAATGTAAAAAGTATAAATCATAGAGGACATGATGGTCGCAATTTGGTGTTGTTGTAGTTATTGTTGTTGCGGTTTCGAACGCCATGACGCTGAGCGCACACAATGTGGCAGCTTGGCACACTGCGGGCCAACTGGCGCGGCCGTGCAAGTCAGCGGCCTATGTCGGCCCTGCGGGAACTTGTAGTGAATGCAACGTCGTGCGCGACATAAATTCAAATGTAAATTACGCGCCGCGCAATTGGCAAAGTTGCCACGCCGAGCAACATGAGAATTTCATTTCGAAATTCTCTGCACACTCACACACACACACACACACAGCCACACAAACATTAAAACATGATGAGAAAGAGAGTGAGTGGGCAAGAGGTGTTAAGAGTGGCGAGTGTGAGTAGACAAGTGCAGTTAGACTGACTCAAACACACACACACACACACACACATGTGCATCATTTGGTCCTTGGAGAAAAATTTTCATTTTATAGAATTTGCAATGCAGCAGATTGATTGCTGCTGCTGGTTGTTGTTGGTTTGGGGGGGGGGGGGGGGGCGAAAGGACGCGACCTGGCATGCAGCAAACGAATTTGACTCGAGGCGACATTTGCGACCAAAGCAAATTGATATATTTTTTATATCTTTTTTTGTAGTTTTGTTAGTTCTTTGACTATTTTGCTTACTAATTTCAATTTCACATTGTCTTGCACCGTTATTTACCGTTTTTTGTGTCTCTTTTCACTTGCAGCCTGAATTGTAATGCGCCTTGGGGGCGGCTTACCTTACGACGGCGACCCCCCGACAATGAGCGCAGCTGGCAATGATTATGCGGAATTATGCGATCTTGGACCCTCGCGATGGAGTTCGCGCGGCTACTACTACGCCCCACCTGCCCACGCCACCGCACTGCACCCTAGCGGCGCCACCGGCCTCCAGCAACCGCAGTCCTCGTCGAGCGTGCCGACGGGCAGCTCGGCCGGCCTTGCCGTGCACCAGCTGCGCACCGCCAGCAGCTACGAAGCGGAGGACATCTCCTTCGGCATGATCAGTCCGCCGCCCGGCGCATCGGTCGGCCTGGGCGGTGCGTACGGCGGCGTCGGTTCGCGCGTGGGCAACAGCACCAGTTCGTTGCGCGGCGGCCGCTCTGGCCTCTACTACTCGCCGCCCGGCACATCGTACACGATTGTCGAGCGGCCCCATTCGCCGCACTACTACTACAACACGGCCGGCGTGCCCACAAAAGGCGGCTCGCTGCCGGGCCGCGGCTCGGCATATCTGTCGACAGCATCGCCCACCGGCCACATGGCGGCGACTGGTGGCGGCGGCACGCTGCCTAATTCGACTGCCACCGTTGGTGGTCGTCACGGTGTCGGCAGTGCCGGCGCCAACGGCAACAAGAAGCGGCCCATCTCGCCGGAGCAGGTGCTGCGCATGTTTGGCGCGACGCAATCATCTTCAGTTCCTACAAGCAGCTATCATTACAGCAATGGCACCCGAGATCGCACCGGACGTCGCAGTCCGGCCAGTAGTCCGCCATCGACAACGCATCAGGTGCGATCGCGACAGTCAGTGAAGTGTGAATCTCAGACTAAATGATTGTTTTTGTTGCTTGCAGATCTATCGCGAGCGTGATCGAGATCGTAGTATAACGAATATTCATGAATTATCCACGCGTACTGTGACCATGTCACGTGATCAGCAAATCGATCATGGTTTCGGTATATGTGTTAAAGGAGGAAAAGACTCAGGTAAGAAAATTTGTAAATTTGAATTTGTATTGATGAGGGCTTCAGTTGTGTTGGTTGGGTGAACCGATGTTGTTTTGCACAAAGAAAATTCTATCAAAAATAAGAGATCACAGTGTGAGGCACTGCGGTCTGTTGGATCTATTGCGATCCTTTCTTTCCTCGTAAGACAAGGATGATCTCTTCAATACAACTTTCTGTTAGATACACTAAACTAAATTAGAAATCTCTGTTACCGAAGTTTGTCAAAAATGAATATGACTGAACTGACTGAGGTAACACCAGCGCAAATACTTTGATTAAGATGTGACCAGACTTTACTGACTTAGGCCAATGCCAGCTTATCTTCGCATTCTCGGAAAAATTGTCCTGGAAATCAGTTCAAAGCTAAACTTAGGCCTTTCTATGTCCGTTCCAAGCGAGGGTAAGGCAAAAATGCTTAAATTATTTGTTTCCTAACAGCTTCATTAAGCTTTCAAGACTCTAGACTAGGCTAAACTAAGACTAAGACTAAGACTAAGACTAAGACTAAGACTAAGACTAAGACTAAGACTAAGACTAAGACTAAGACTAAGACTAAGACTAAGACTAAGACTAAGACTAAGACTAAGACTAAGACTAAGACTAAGACTAAGACTAAGACTAAGACTAAGACTAAGACTAAGACTGAGACTAAGACTAAGACTACGACTAACCTTAAGACTAAGACTAAGACTCAGACTAAGACTCAGACTAAGACTAAGACTAAAACTAAGACTAAGACTAAGACTAAGACTAAGACTAACCTTAAGACTAAGACTAAGATGAAACATTCGAATTTAGTCTAAAATTAAGAAACGCAATCATCCAACCACAACTTTGAAAGCAATAAAAAAACTACTTTAAATTGCGATTAACTTAAGATTACGAAATCTGATGTTTGAGCAATTTCGAATTGTTTTATAAATTAGCTCAAGAAAAATATATTTCTTCCTAATTTTCGAGTACCTCCCATCAAACCAAATAATCAAATCCAAAATCATATCAAAAATTCCTGAAATTTAAAATAGTTTAAAATTCTTGACAAAACTTTAATCAATCACTTTCAAATGTTGTTCATGACTTTGTTGTCCCAAAAAACTACTTTAAATTGCGATTAACTTAAGATTACGAAATCTGATGTTTGAGCAATTTCGAATTGTTTTATAAATTAGCTCAAGAAAAATATATTTCTTCCTAATTTTCGAGTACCTCCCATCAAACCAAATAATCAAATCCAAAATCATATAAAAAATTCCCGAAATTGAAAATAGTTTAAAATTCTTGACAAAACTTTAATCAACCACTTTCGAATGTTGTTCATGACTTTGCTGTCCCATTAACACCTTCAACATTCTGGCTATTGTTGTTGACTGTTGCATGCCAACAGGTTTAATTAACAGTTACTCAATGCCAAACTCGTGGAAGGTAATTAAAAATTCCAATAGTCAGCACAAAGTACAAAAAGGAGAAATCAATTTAACTGGTGATGGAAAAGGGCAATTATGAGTATCCGGCACAAAAAACCTCACATACAGTCGCACTCACACATACGAACATACATACGAACGCATATGTACATTAGTAGATTTTAAAGAGAGTGTAGTGGTGAGTTGGTAAGGTGCAACATTGCACATTGCAATGCGGCAACAACAAAACGTCTACTTATCGATATAAATACTTATGCGTACATGTGTATATATATATACTACATATATATATACATTTACATGTATCGATACATGTGTGTCAATGTGTGCAGCAAGTTTAAATGAGGAAATGGTGCGAGCGTGTTTGTGCATTTGATACACACACACACACTCACTCGCATCTAAGTACGTAAATGTCACCAGCGCGCACTTGCACTGGTTCAAACACACACACACACACACTCACACATGCACTGGCAAACGTGCCTATAATAGAATTTATTGATTTTAAAATTACAACAAATATTGTGGGATTATAAATAAAACTTGCATTAAGTGCGGTGCATATTGAGTGCCGCTTTGTGTCTGTCTGTCAGTCAGTCAGTCAGCCAACCAGCCTGACTGCCATACTTGCACTGGCATGTGCGGCTGCTTATGCTGTTTTTTTTTTTTTATTTTAAAGAAGGGAAAAGCATTGAAAGCCGGAGTGTGAGACTTTCACCCACTAAAAACCCTTCTATCTCCTACACTGATATCAGGGAACGTCCTGCGAGGAATTACTTCCTGGTATCAGTAGGGTGCGGCACCGTGCCCACCACCTCGGACTACCTCTTTTCCCTACGTTGGCGTTCTAAAACGCGCAGTGTTTTCATAATGCTGGCTGCAGCCGAGCATACAGCTTCCCACTTGCGTGGGGTGTCACACATGTGTGCGGTCAGGTTTGAGACGGACGGATGCTCCCCAAGAGCTACTGCTAATTCCCTTCGGACGGACTTAAACCGCGGGCACTCGAACAGGACATGCTCTGCGGTCTCGTGCTTCGATGGGCACTGCGGGCAGGAAGGGTCGTCCTCATGTTTGAACCTGTGGAGGTATTGCTTGAAGCAGCCGTGCCCACTCAATAGCTGCGTTATGCTGTGGTCTAACTCACCATGCTTACGCTCAACCCACCGTGCGATATCCGGGATTAGTACACAAGTCCAACGTCCCTTGCTGGATCGATCCCATCTGTGCTGCCAGTCTCTAATAGTGGCGCATCTTTCCGCAGCTTTAGCGACGCTCGTCGGCTTGGTGGCAGCATTATATAAGCGTTGCATTTCGCACGCCAGCAGGTCAATGGGCGGCATGCTCGCTATGACTCCTATGGCGTCGTCCGACACTGTGCGGAAGGCGCTGGCAACCCGTATTGCACTTAATCGGTAAGTCGCCCTGATGCCTTTCGTGTATTCTCTCGTTTTCGTCGCATCCGCCCATACTGGAGCTGCGTACAGGATAATTGACGACGTTACTTTAGCCAGTAGTTTTCGCCGGCTGGCGCGTGGACCTCCAGCGTTCGGCATCAGGCGCATGAGTGCACCGTTTACGCGTGCAGCCTTCTCGCATACAGTTTTGAGGTGCTCCTTGAACGTCAATTTCGTGTCAACGACGACCCCAAGGTATCGAAGATAGGGCTGGGACAAGATTTCGTGCTCTCCTACCGTGATGGTGAGCACCTCCCTCTGCTTTCTAGTGCTGAGCAGCACTGCTTCAGTTTTGTGTGCCGCCAGCTCCAGCTTTGCGTCAGTCAACCACTGTTTCACGCGGACTATAGTGTCGTTGCATCTTCGTTGTAGCGTCTCGGTATGTTTCGCCACAGCAACTATCGCGATATCATCAGCATAACCAATAATTTTCACATCCTCCGGCAGATCAAGGCGGAGGATGCCGTCATACATGACGTTCCACAGTGTTGGGCCGAGCACTGAGCCCTGTGGAACGCCACCGGACACCGCATACTGCTGCACGCCATCGTCCGTGTCGTACAGCAGCAGCCTGTTGTTGAAGTAGCTCGATATGATCCGCTGCAGGTACACAGGGACCTTAAGTGCTAGTAAAGCATCTTTGATACGACCCCAGTTAGCTGAATTAAAGGCGTTTTTAATATCAAGCGTGATGACTGCGCAATACTTTTTCGCACCCCCAAGCCATCGTTTGCCACTCGTTGCCTCGCGCGCCGTTCCTATCACCGCCTGTATCGCGTCAACCGTGGAGCGCGCTTTTCGAAAGCCATATTGTTGTGACGACAGCCCGCCTGGCTTCTCCAGCGTTGACTGCAGTCTGTCACATATGATGCGTTCTAGCACCTTGCCTATTGTGTCGAGCATACACAGTGGCCGATACGATGAGGGTTGATCCGGCTGTTTGGCGGGCTTGAGCAATAACACCAGCCTCTGCTGCTTCCACTTATCAGGAAAAACGCCCTCCTTCAGACACGCATCATATAAGCCGGCGAAAACTTCCGGCCTGCTTCGCATTGCAGCTTTCAGCGCCACGTTCGGAATGCCGTCAAGCCCAGGGGATTTGTTGTTGGCTATTTTGCCCAGTGTTTGCAGTACCTCGCTGGCAGTCACTTCTGGTATATCGCCCATCTCTATCAGTTGTTCACGAACAATTTCGTGATTATCCTGCGGTGGGAAGAGTGTGGCGACCACATTGCTCATCAGCGTTGGCTGCTTATGCTGTGAGTGTGTGTGAGTGTATAGGTTTCAACAATAACCGAAGGACACACAAGTCCACAAAATGCGACGAACAGCGCACAATTTCCGCTGCAACTGATGTGTTTTGCTTTTTGTTTCAGTTTTTTTTTTGTTTATTTGAATATGTAATGCAAACAATTTTTGGCGGCCCATGGAGAAGGCGACTGTTTCAAAAGGGGGAAGCAGCGAGGAGAAAGAGGGTGAAAAGTTCAATAGAACTGCGATGTCAATGCAAAGTAATAAAAAACAAAAGCACATAAATATTTGCTTCAAAGGACGTCAATATGCGCCGCAATACCGGCACTTGGCTGGCACGAGTCGTCAGCAGACAGTTGGTGTGTGATTGAAACCGTTAGATTTCTGTGTGATTTACTGCTATAAGCCATGTCAAAGGGACGAACCACTGAACCATAAAATGAGAAAAATAAAGTCCATTTATTTAAAAAAATTGTAAAGAAAAGTTTAAGAAAAGTTTAAGGAAAACTTTTTTAGATGGTTTTTAAGTTAGGAATTTGAAAGCTTAAAATTTTTGCTTCATCGATTTCATTAAAAAAAATCATTTGTCTTTCTTCTAGTAAAACGTTTAAGACTCTACAAAACAGAAAAAGGAAAAATTAAAAAAAAATAAGTGGAATTTATGAAAAAGTTAAAGAAAAATGTTCTCTTTCAAGTTTTTTTTGATGGTTTATAAGTTAGGGATTTGTAAGTATAAAAATTTCGCTTTGTCGAATTGCAAATGAGTCAAAAAATCATTTGTCTTTCTTCTGGGAAAACGTTTCGGACTCTAAAAAACAGATAAAGGAAAAGTAAAAAAAAAATTAAGTGAAATTTAAGAAAAGTTTAAAGAATAAATTTAAAGAAACCTTAAGAAAACCTTTCTCTTTCAAACATTTTTAAGATAATTGTGAGTTAGGGATTTGTAAGCATGAAACTTTTCATTCAATAAATATTGAATAAAAAACATGATTAGTCTTTCTTTTAGAAGAACTTTTCATACCTTGAACAACAAAGAGAAATAGAAAAAATAAAAAAAATTAAACGGAGTTAAGAAAAGTTCAAAGAGAAACTTTTTCCTTCAAACATTTTCATAGATGATTTATGAGTTTGGGATTTGTAAGCTTGATTTGTAAATCTTCAAATCATTCAATTACAAATGAGTCAAAAAATCATTTGACTTTTTTCTAGCAGAACTTTCCAGACTCAACTACAAATAAGAATAGGAAAAATATAAAAAATGGAATTAAAGACATTTTAAGAAAAATGTAAAGAGAAACATTCTTCTTCCAGCATTTTCTTAGATGATTTGTAAGTTAGGGATTTGTGAGCTTGAAAATGTTCATAAAATAACAAATGAGTCAAAAAATCATTTGTCTTTCCTCTAGTAGAACATTTCAAACCCTAAATAACAGAAAGTAATAGAAAAAACATTTTAAAAATTAAATGGAGTTAAGAAAAATTCAAAGTGAAACTTTCTTCTTCAAGCATTTTCTTACATGATTTATAAGTTAGGGATTTGTAAGCATGAAAATTTTCATAAAATAACAAATAAGTCAAAAAATCATTAGTCTTTCTTCTAGCTAAATTTTCAGACCCTAAAAAACAAATAAGAAAGGAAAAATAAAAAACTAATGAAATTCATGAACAATTTAAAGAGAAACTTTCTTCTTCAAGCATTTTCTTAGATGGTTTGTAAGTTAGGGATTTGTAAGCAAAAAAATCTTCATCCTAAAACAAATGACTGAAAAAATCATTTGACTTTCTTTTAGACATTTCTGACAGTAAAGAACAGTTTAGAAAAGGTAGAAATTAAAAAAATTAAATGAAATTTACGAAAAATTCAAAGAGAAACTTTCGCCTTTAAGCATTTTCTTAGATAATTTGTAAGTTAGAGATTTGCAAGCAATACATTTCTCTTTATTGAAAAGCTGGAGAGTAAAAATATTACTAGTTCTTCTTTTTAGCAGAACATTTAAGACCAAAAATTACAAGAAAGACATCAAATTTCCATTTCTTACAAGTTCTCACAGTCTAACCTCAAATAAAAATTTAGAAATAAAAACCACCAAACCAAAAACCATTCTTGAACATAAAACCCAGACTCAGACCACATCAAATGCTACTCTAGCTACTTAAATTTTTTATTACTACCTGAAGCAATCAAGCAAAATACAAAAACGAAATTAAAAGTAAATTTCCTTTGCACACCAATCAACGAACTAAACAACCAACCAACCCACCCATCAACCAACCCATCAACCAACCAACCCAAGTTGAAAACCTTACCACATTGTCGATGGCCAAGTGAAATGTTCAAGTAATAATTAATTTTTATTTCATGTTTTCTTGTGTTGGCCACAATTGCGTCGTAAACACGCAAACCGTACATTTAGGATTAGGCGTCTATATCTCACGCATCGAGGAGAATTCAGTGGCCGAGCGAGCTGGCCTGCGTCCCGGTGATACAATCCTAGAAGTCAACGGTACACCGTTCACTTCAATAAATCACGAGGAGGCGTTAAAAGTGAGTATCCGAACAATTGCATAATCAGTCAGTCAGTCAGCCAGTCATTTGGTCAATCGAGCAATCCATCAGCCGAACAATCAGCACAACCATTAATACACAACTATTCTATATTCAACTATATTGAACGCACATGAGACCGCACAATGCTTACCACATTACATTACAAACACACACACACACACACACACATGTACACATTTATAGTAGCACCCTTCTCATGCACGCTTTACAACAACAACACTTTTGCTACTTTCATACAAAACTATTTACAACTAAAATATGCCATAAACGTTAACACGTTAGAGCAGCTACAATAACAACAACAACAAGCTTATGGCTTGGCATTTTGTTGGCAACAACAACAACAAGAAAAGCAACACCAATAGTGTTGTAATTTGTATTTTTTTTGTGTTGCATTTTATTGATTTTTAATGCAATTTTCTTGGCTGCATTGACGCCAAACGTGTCACTGGGCGCCTCGCCCACTCCAACCACACCCCCTGCCGCGTGTCACAGAGCATGTGTGAACCGCAAAAATTATGCGCGCTGCTGTTGTTGTTATTGTTGCTGCTGCTGATGTCGTTGTTGTTGCCACTTCCATCTGTTTTTATTGACAATATCGCTGCTGATGCACAAAACTTGCAGCTGCAACAATAAAATGCAACTCACTTATTGTTTGATTTTGCATTTTCCACGCATCTGGCAACACTCGATACTGTTTAGCAAGGAATGCACAGTTAAAACCAACAAACGTTTTTCAATTAAAATATGCGTTTCATGAATAAATTACAACGCATCAGGCAACAACAACAAAGAGTCAAATACCACAGCTGAACTCGCATTCATGTTACATGTGTGTGTGTGTATGCCTGTGTGTTGGTAGAAACAAGTGGCAACATTCCCACATTTGCAATTTTCAATTGCCACCAGTTGGCGCTCAGTCAGTCAGTAAGTTTTCATTTATGAAATTTTTATGTTCGTTTCGTTTCGTTCGTTTTCATCAAATGACCCACTTGAGTATGGGAAAAATTCAAATTGACTTTTGATTGTCAAAAAAATAAAATAAAACTGTACTGAAAAAAACAACAACAACAATGGTTGTGCGCACAGCGTGAATGCGAGTAGCGGAAATGAGGCCAATGAAGTGTTGAAAATGTTCAAACAATAAAATAACAAAATTCATAATCAGTTATGTAAATAATATTACAACAACAGCGCCAAAATAGCCACATAAGCGACAAGTAAATAATGCAAAATTAGTTTAAAACGGTGCGTTTTGTATCAAAATTTATATTTTAAAATTTTTAATGTGATCACAAACTATGACAAAATGCGTTTTAGAGTGAAAATTTTGCATACAAATTTCAGTTAGATTTCATAAATTTTTTGGACAAAAAATATTTCAAATATACAGAAACTTTGCCTAGAAATTTTAGTGATTTTGTAATAAATTTTGTAATAAATATTTGAAATCTACAGAAACTTTGCATACAAGTTTGAGTATAATTTTAATAAATAGAAAATTTTGTTGTTCAAAATTTTTTTTTATGAAAAAACTACTTCAAAACTTTTGCTTTAAGTGAACAAATTTACTTAATGTTACTTTTAGTAAAAAAAAAATTCCTAAAAATAAAATTTTAACATAAACATATCACAACATTCCTCATTAAATAAGAAACTTTACGAATAAAGCCCTCAATCCCTCTTTACTTAACACATATTTTCTGCATAAAACCAAATGTCCGACCGATTACTGAGCATCGGTCTTTGGAATTATCTTTCGGTATTGGCTTTTGGAATCAGCCTGTAGCGGTTAAAAATTGCCATAACTACTTCAGGTCCGTTCCACTTAAATTTAATTATGGGTCCTCGAGAACCCAAGGAAACTTCTTACCAACAAAACAAATTAGTTTTTTTTGTAACCCAAAAGTAGGATATTTTTGGAGTTTATATTTGGTTACTACTGAAATTAGGCACAAAATACTAAAAGAGTTTTTCATAGCTCAAATTTTTCTATAGCAAACTTCATTCTGAGATGAATTTCGTGGTTCATGATTGATAACTAAAAAATTTTCAGCTCTCTAATTTAAAATTTGATTTCGAATAAGTGAGATGCGGTCGAACCAAAGACATTGCAACTAATAGTTTACTCTCTTTGATCCAACCATAAAAAACTTTTACCAACATTGCACAAACATTGACCCTCGTTCACTATCGCTAACAAAATCGCTCATCACATTGCACAACCAGCCATCACATTTTGCATTACCATGAAGCACACTTTTTTCCATAACTTTTAACTATTTATTATAAGAAAAATCTTGCTCGTATTTTGCTAATCACCAAAACCATGTTTGATAATAATTTTTGACAAAAAACAAAAATGCTATTTAAGAAAAATTTATACCTCTAAAATCTAAAACATTAACATATAAACTACCCAATTGGCAAAGCGAACACCATGAAACTAAAATAATAGGGGAATTCTTTGTAAGGTGCCACTCTTTGTAAGGTGCCACCCCTGCTCGATTTCGATGTTCCAGCAATCCAAGAAAAAAAATTCCTATTGTCTTTTAAGGTATATATGTCAACATCAATTCTAATGTTGTTTTTGCGGGAACATACGTAATGGTACGGTCTGGGTAAATAAAAGTGTCAAGTTTGGTTAAGAAAAAACATAAAAATTAAAACTGAAGGTTTTTCTTGTGGTAAAAAAGTAACCAAAAACTTGTAAAAAACTAAGGTAAATATCAGTGTTGGACTTCATTTTTATTGGTTTTTCATAATCCGAAATGATATCCGAGCATATCGTAAAAGGAACAAATTTATACAATGATTTCCAAAATTGCATAAAAATGTAAAGTGCCACCTTTTTTTCTTTGTAAGGTGCCACCCCCCTTTTTTCATTGTTTTGTGGTCCTATATCGGTATAATGACTTTTTATTGCTCGGAATCGCCATTACAATGAATTTAAAGTGTTCTTAGTCGATTTTTCTCTAATTCTATCATGAGGAATAAATTAGTTCAGTTTTGCTTATCAATTTCCATACAATTATTCGTTTTATTCGTTATCATTCAATTAGCATTTTGCTTTCGGTCATTTTCTATTCAATTCAAATTGAATTCAATAATCTTTCGTAAATTTTCTAAATCATGCATTTTTGCTTGAGATTTTTACGTTTTTAGCGGTTTTTTAGGGGGTGGCACCTTACATTAAAAAATTTTAGGGTGTCGATTTTGAACACTTTGGGAAATTGGCTGTAAAATTCGTAATTACGAAAAATTCAATTGAAGTGTTACCTCGGATCCTAGCCCCTTTAACCCTCTTTCGAACGGTATATTAAAATTGGCGATACGTTAATTTTCTAACGAATTATGCGCAAAAAAGCTATGGGGTGGCACCTTACAAAGAATTCCCCTACACTTTAATACACTATGAGAAAAAATTGGCAATAGATAAGTTTTTAAGTTTTTGTTGACTTCTTGTTTCACTTTTGTTGACATGTGCCCATTTTTTGTTTCTTTGCATTACTTTATCAAACTTTACATTTCCAACTTAGTTAAGTAGTTTTAATTCTATGTTGATTGATCTGAGTTAAAGTGATTTTTTAAACTTAAATTTTTTTAAACTTTAATAATTCCTATTGCCTTTTTGTAAACCATTTGGGGATCAATTGATGTCTGACAGGAAAAAAAAAAAAAATTGACCATAAAAATTTATAAAAGTTTATTTCAATAGTTCTCCAAGAGTTCAGTTTTTCACAGTCACATTTTTTTCTATTTTAAAAATTTGCTGGAAATCATTGTAAGAAGTGTCCCCCAAAAACCTAAGCAGTCTTCTAAGATTTCCCTTTTTAAATATGCTGTCCATAGCGCAGCTATTAGCTCCTGGTTTGACTGAAAAGTGCCCAGGCTGGCAACTAGTTGAAGCAGATCTGCTTAGCCTCACGGTTAAGTAATTCTTTGGCCTTCCTAGAGACCCTGTATCTCTTTTAATCAGTTCGTCGTTTTTGCAAAGCGAAGAATGTGCAGCAGCTCGAGTTCCATTGGCTCATCCTCCATTAGTTCTTTAAAAATTGTTGTATCGTTGTTAAAAGCTTAAAAACTCGAAAGGTCAAAAGGTTATATCAGTACTGATTCATTAGAGGACAACTATGACCAATGATTTTGAAAACATTGAATTACTTAATTCTTTATATGAGCTTTAATTTTATAGAAGCGAGACCGTGACGTATCTATGAGCTGAACAGGACTTTATCTCACTTCATTTCAAGTAACGGAAGTGAGAATAATTTTTAAATTTATCACTGGACTATTAGTTATAGTCTTATGTTAGGTTAGAAAAGCTGACTGGCCAGGTTAGCCACGCATAGACCCTGTTAGGTCCTAGTGACACCAGTTAGAGCTCCTTAGTGTTGCAGATCTACGTAAAATTGATCGATAAGATTGTTCCAAGCGAACTCCTGCAGTGACTTAATGCCATGTTTGGGGTTCTCTTCTAACCCAGAGAAGACTTTTAAAGACATTCTTTAACTTCAATTTTATCTACAACACATCTGTTGAACCATATGTGGCTTTGAATGGTACAATTTGGAGCTCATTTGCAAGAGGCGGAACCGAAGCCTATTCTAAAACTAAGTCACTTCAATCTAATCTGAACCATGAACTTTTGCGTAGTCAGATTTTTTAAAATAATTTTAAACAGCATCAAATTCTTTTTAGAGTCTTAAATTTAAAGATAAAAATAACACACGTGGATGCCATAGCATTTTAAAGAACTTTTGATGAATAGATTTATCGACTTAATGAGGTTTTTGCTATGTACCGGATAGTACTTTAATGGGTCTGAATTCAAGTGAAGAGGTTTGAAAACGAGTATAATTTGCATGAATCATTGAAATCGATGACTTAACGAGATCTTTAATGTGTTTCAGATTGTTCGAAACCACTTTAATGGTCTGGATTCGAGCTTAGTTTAGGTTAAGAAGATTGTAGTACAGACTCACTTCCTGCTTGAAAGACCTTATTGAAAACGTCTATATGTCAAATGTCTTGAGATTTCCATTTATTTACTAACGTTTGCTAGGTTAGTCAGGAATCTTGATTTCAAAGTTAGGTTAAGTTGAAATCATTTCCTTTGGGCTGGATGTCCGAAAAAAGTTGAAGTTGGGTAGTGATAGCTTTTGATGAAGCAAAAATTCGGATTTCAACTTAGTTGCGTTTGCCATTTTAGTCAGGAATCTTGATTTCAAAGTAAGGTTATGTTGAAGTCTTTTACTGTGTGCTGGTCGTCCGAGAAAAGCTGAAGTTGGGAAGTGATGGTGGCTTTTGATGAAACGATAATAGATTGCAATATCGACTGTTCAGATTTAATATTTCGAGTTAGTTTGGTTTTTACTTTTAGTCAGGAACCTTGATTTCAGAATTAGGTTAAGTTGAAGTCTTTTATTATGGACTGGTCGTCTGAGAAAAGATTAAGTTGAGTAGTGTTGATTGCTTCTGATAAGACACAGATTCAGATTTCAACATAGTTTCCTTTGCCTTTTTAATCAGGAACCCTGATTTCAGAGTTAGGTTAAGTCGAAATCTTTTACTATGGACTGGTTATCCGAGAAAAGGTGAAGTTGGATAGTGATAATGGTTTTTGATGAAGCAAAGATGGATTGCCATTTGGACTTGGTAGATTTGAGATTTCGATTTATTTAGTTACGCTTGCTAGGTTAGTCAGGAATCTTGATTTCAGTATTAGGTTAAGTTGAAGTCTTTTACTATTGACTGGTTGTTCGAGAAAAGTTGAAATTGGGAAGTGGGATTTGGGATTTTGGGATTTCGATGAAATTGGGATTTTGATGAAATAAAGATGGATTGCAATATCGACTTCGCAGATTTAAGATTTCAATTTTTTGAATTGCGTTAACTAGGTTAGTCAAAAGTTGGAGTAATGATTAGTCAGAGTTAGAGTGAGCAAAGGTCGGCTACTCTAGGCTAGGTATCTGAGAAAAGTACGGTAGTGGTACTACTCATTCTCATCTCCAAAACGTTCGGAGCTACTGACCTAAACGTGTCTTCTTTGAACTTTGAACTTTGAACTTTGAACTGAGGCTATCACCGATCTTAAGATGAGTTACAAGAAAAGTTTTCAGCTCAGAAGTGAACCCAATATCACCTTTTAACTTCTCTCAAATCTTGAGTTGAGTTACATGAAATCTCAGTGTATGAAAATTTTTTCAGTAAGAAGAGCTTTTAGCTCAGACTTGATTCCAATAGCATTATTTTCTAAAGACCTTCGGTTAAGTTACATAAGGTCTCAGTGGATGAGAATTCTCTTGGCACGAAAATCGTTTAGCTCAGAAGTCAACCCAGAGTTAAGAAAACTCTCTCAATAAGAACAGGTTTTAGCTCAGAATTGAACCCAATAGCACCTTTTAACTACCTACAGATCTTGAGTTGAACTACATAAAGTTTTAGTTTATGAAAACTGAAAAAGGTTTGAGCTCAGAAGTGAACCCAACTAACTTTTAACTACCTTAACATCTGTAGTTAAGCTACATAAAGTCTCAGTGCATTAAAATTCTCTTGGTAAGAGTATCTTTTAGCTCATAAATTAACCCAGAGTTATAAAAACTCTCTCAATAAGAAGAGCTCAATGCCCAATGACTTTTAACTTTCTAAAGACCTTAAAATGAGTTACACAAAGTCTCAGTGTATGAAAATTCTCTCAGTAAGAAGAGCTTTAAGCTCAGAAGTGAACCCAATAGCACCTTTTAACTTCCTTAAGACCTAAAAATTAGCTACATAAAGTCTCAGTGTATGAAAACTCTCGCAGTAAGAAGAGCTTTTTAGCTCAGAATTGAACCTAGTAGCACTTTTTAACTTCCTAAAGCCCTAAAATTGAGCTACGTAAAGTTTAGTGTATAAAAACGAATTTAGTAAGAAGATCTTTTAGCTCAGAAGTAAACAAAGAGTCATGAAAACTCTTTCGGTAGGAAGAGCTTTTAGCTCAGAAGTGAACCCAATAGCACTTTTTAACTACCTAAAAATTTTGAGTTAAGTTGCATAAAGTCTTAGTGATGAAAATTCTCTTGAATTCTCTTCTCTCTCAGAAGTTTACCCAGAGTCATGAAAACTCTTTCAGCAAGAACAACTTTTAGCTCAGAAGTGAACCCAATAGCACCTTTTAACTAACTACAGATCTTTAGTTAAACCCCAATTTGCCAAAAAATTCTTAGAATGAATAACTCTCAGCTCAAAATTCAAACCAGCAGTGCTGTTGCCATTTAAATTGCCTGCATGGGGATTCAATTTCAAGTCGTGCAATTAAAACTTTGACTCAAAAGTGAAACACTAAACACACATGAATGGGTTTGCATACGTCAAACTACTATTTAAGCTGACAAATCAGACAACCATCCAGTAACTGTAACTGCTAATGCATAGTGCGGCTTCACTGCTGAAGTCAGCTTTACACCCACCCACCTACAACAAAAACAACACCGCCACTACTATTACTGCCACCTCTACAATTGCTACCACCGACTATTTACACCCACTTAACACACGTTTAGCACAAAAGCACTGCACTGAATTTGCCATATTTGCCAAGCAAACACACGCACACACATTCAACTACTCGCAACTAACGTTTACGGCGACAATAGTCAGAGCAGCGAGCGCAGATTATCATTTTTGTTTTTTTAATTTTTTGAATGCACACAAAGCCATTTAAATAAAATTTTTAATATTTTTTCTTTATAATAGTAAAAGTTTGTTTTAAACATAATTTTTAGTATCCATTTGGTTAACTTTTAAATTCCATTAACTCCTTTAGGGATTTTGTTAATTTTTTGTAATTTTTATTTTACCTTTCCTCAATTCCCGCAGCCCCATTTTTTTCAGTCTTGTTTACTCAAATGTTTTCCTATTCGTTTTATGTTCCCTGATTCTGAGTTTTCGATTCGGTTGTCTGTTCCGGCCTTTGTTGCTTTCTTTCTGTATTTTCTGTGCTCCTCCTTCTCTCTTTTGTCTCTTCTATTGCCACATTTTTTCTTAACGCAGAGATGTGTGCAGATATTGAAATCGTCACGTCAAATCAGTATGACGGTGCGCGCGCCGCCGACGCTCAATTCGAATGCGCCGCTGCACGGCTTCGGGCCGCCCTCGTCGCGCGATCCCATGTACGCATCGATGGCGCCCCTGTTGCCGCAAGCGCAAACGGCTCTGCCGCCGGGCGCGGCCAGCGGCGGTTTGCCATTTCGTCAGACATGTTCCTGGATGGACCGACACGGTCGGCCCGCATCGCCGCCCATGGAATATGGCGGCAGGCGCAGCGATCGACGCGACAGGTAAGTGCCACAAGGCCACAAGTTGTCATTGAAATGTCACTGCGATTGATGTTAAAAACGTTTGCTTTCTTTCTTAGAATACGTCGCGTCGAGCTGCTGATCGAGCCGGGCCAATCGCTGGGCCTGATGATACGCGGTGGCGTCGAGTATGGCCTCGGCATCTTCGTGACCGGCGTGGACAAGGACAGCGTGGCCGATCGTGCCGGCCTGATGGTCGGCGACGAGATACTCGAGGTCAACGGGCAGTCGTTTCTCGATGTGACGCACGACGAGGCGGTCAGCCAGCTCAAGTATCACAAACGCATGTCGCTGGTCATACGCGACGTGGGCAAAGTGCCGCACTCCTGCACATCGATCGAAATGGAGCCTTGGGACGCCTACAGTCCGACGGGGACGAGGTAAGCACTCGCACGCTAACATTTGCGACATTTCTGACCTTGTGAACTATCGTTGCAGAGCTCGCCGAAAAGGTCAAATCACCGCCATGGTTGAGGAGAAAGCACGTTCGCTCCTGCCACGCCATCAGTTTGCAAGTCTTTCGTACTATATCGCCGAATATGGTGCGAAAGCAATGACCATAGATGCCTTTGTTGCCGTCTTATTAGAAATGTTAGATACATACGAGAAAGTGAGTTCCAACAATAACAAAAAACAATATTGTATACAAATATTTTATATATAAATTTGTATTTTTACTTATCGATTGCAGCATACGTTAGTGACGGAAATACGCGAACTCATATTTCCCGAGGATCGTACAAGATATGATGAGCTTGTTTATCGTAGAGAACGTGATCCGTATAGCGTGGAGAGGCACAGGGTAAATATGTGAATATTAGAAATAAGCAATAAGGATAATTCAAAGTTGCTGCTTGAACTTACAACTTGGGCAGTCTTACTAGGGTTAAAAAGGGGTAGAGTTGCTAGGGTTGAAATGGGCAGAATTTCTAGAGAAGATAAAAGAGAGTATTGAGTTGTCGCTGGTACTCAACTGGGCCGATTAAAGTCTTTGGAATTTGAATTGGTTGCAATTTAAATTTGTCTCTGTAATTCATACGAAAAGAAATGATTGTGATGAGAAGAGAAAAGAGAAAGGGATGGATAAAAAATCGCTGAAATACTTAGAAATAGGAAAAATATGGCGAAGAGAGCAGGGAAAAGAAGAGAGACTTAATATCGGATTAAAATGAAATTATGAAAATTTTCTTTGTTGAAAGTTAGCAAACTACAAAAAGAATTGAGTGAATAATATTATGAAAGAGAATTAGTGGATTCTTAACAGCGGAAAAGTATGTAAAGGATGTATAGGAAGAATATAAGAAGTGTTTAAGAAATCCTAGAAAGAATGAGAAACCTTTTTGAAAGGTAAATGAGAAAGATAAGGATGAATATGAAGACCGTAAGAGTGAACAATACAGCTAAAAGGCGACAAGAAGTACGCAAGAATTGGAAAGGGAACGGAAGGTTGGATGTTAGGTTAGGTTAGGTTGCGGTGGCTGCCTCTATAAGAGACACACTCGGAGGCCTGAAAGGCCCATTGTGATACCACATATTTCACCCGTTTTTGAACTGTGTATGCAACACTGTTTTTGCCAACATATGTTACAGCACACATTTCAAGCGGATGGGGAAAGGGGGGAGGGGACCTACAGTTTAACGCCGAATCCGAACGGCGATTGGCAATTTTTTTCGTTCACACTTGGAGGTTTTTGCCATTGCCTGCCAAGAGCGCACTTGTGTGATTCTTGTAATTCTCATTCCCTTCATGTGGATAGCGATAAAAGTAGATGAGTTGTGATTCTTATAATTCTCATTCCCTTCATGTGGATAGCCATAGAAGTAGATGAGTTGTTCACCAGCCCGAGCCAGGAATCGAACCTGGAGCCTTTGGTATGAGGAGCCAGCGTGCTACCCGCTTGACTATCGAGGCCGACAGGTTGGATGTTATAACTGCAATAAATTTATAAGGGAGTTAGGGATGGGAAAAGAAGCTTATAGGAAATAGATAACAAAAGTTAAAAGTAAATGAGAAAGACAAAGATGAATATGAATATGAAACTAACAGGAGCTGGATAAGAAAGCATAAGAAGACTGCGAACATTTAAAAAGAAAGGTAAGGGCGAACAAGAAGACTGTAAGCTAAGCTAAGGAAGTCTGTAAGAATGGGAGAAGAAAGCTAAAGATTGACAAGAAGATTGTAAAAATTGGAAAATAAAACTAAGGACGAACAAGAAGACTGTAAGAATTGATGAAAAAAGCTGAGGACGAACAAGAAGACTGTAAAGATTCTAAAAAAGTCAAGGACGAACAATGAAACTGTTAGAATTAGAAAGTAAAGCTAAGGACGCCCAAAAAGACTGACAGTACTGAAACAGGTAAAGATTAACAAGAAGGCTGTAAAGGTTGGAAAAGGAAACTAAAGACGAAGATAAACTTGGACCAGAACACTCACAGAAGTGGAGGATATAAAGAAGTAAATAGAAAAGCTAAATAAAGATAAAACTGAATGAGAAGTAGATTAAAAAGCTTAGCTTGGACCAGAACACTAACAGAAGTGGTTAAGAAAGCTAAGAAGGCATAGGTAGACTTAACGAAATAAATAGAAAAACTAAGGAAAGATAAAACGTAGGGAAAACCAACCCCAAAATGTTTAAGAAACTTAGAAGAAGTAGATGAGAAAGCTAAGAAGCCATAGATTATGAAAACTTCCAAAGATAAGACAGCAAATTATGAATAAGATGAAACAAAATAGGAGAAGAAAAGAAGAAAACAATATGAATTAATAATTTTAATATTCAAAACATGATTTTCATTTTAATTTTTAGATAATTTTTTAATTTTAATTTATTTGTTCACAATAATTTATTTATTAAATTTGTTTTGTTTACTTTCTAACCTCACATTCGCTCTCTCGTTTAATTCAATTTACAGCGTAAAGGAGAATCTGCGCGTGATTTACCGGTAAGCTTTTTAGAAGACTTATTCTACGACACAGACACTTTTTACTATTAGTTACTACATATTCTAAACATATAAATAAATAGATTTGTTCCTATAAGTTTCTCTCCTCCTACACCAAACTTTATTCCCGCTCTTTCTCTATTTGTCTATATAACAAAATCCAACCAAAAACAAAAACTGAAACAAAACAGTTAAAACAAAAAAACAATACCAAATTGATTGAAAGAGAACTACTAGTAAAAGCATGTTAAGTGTTGTTGTAAAGTAAACAAGCAAAACCAATACCAGAGCATAACCTTAAATGTGCATACTAAATGTTTACTAAGTTTTAAGTTGAAACTTTGAAATTTTCTTGAATTTCGTTTTACTTGTATGTAACTACTACACTAATTATTGTTATTGTTGTTGTTATGTTATTTATGGAATTTATGTTATTGCTGTTTGAAACTACAACTATTTATATACAATAAAACTATATAAACCACACTAAAACAGACAATACATATACATATACGTGCTAAATGTTTAGCTTACAAATGGAAAAATATATAAAAAATATATAAAAAAATATATAAAAAAATATATAAAAAAGAAACAAAAATTATATGCCGAATACACCAAATATACAAAAACACTACTAAATACCACACCAAATACCACACATGTGATACTAACACAATCACAAATGTTTGTCGAATTGTTTCATTTGCTTTTATTGTGTGTGTACTTTGTTGTTATGATTAACTGAATATTTAATTTTAAATTTGTTTAATTAATAAAAAAATGCAAACAAAAACAACTACTTAAAGTAAAAAATCCTAAAATCGATCTATTGTATTAACCATTATAGAATTTTAATCTTAACTTTAATTAAAATTTATTATTAATACGAATTTGCAACAATTGCATGCTGAGTTGTACTTTTGAGAAATGATTTCAAACAATTGAAAACGAAAAGAAAATGATTTGAGAAAAACTTGAAAAATAACTAAAAACAATTCAATAAAGCTTTGCAAAACTTAAACGTTTCGTGAAAAACCGTACTTGATTGCAGCGATTTTTATTTGTTGTACCCTTTCCTCTTTATACACACGTCCCCTGCATAGATTTAGTGATTTAGCGCGTTGTGATTTAGTGGAAGTATTCAAATGTGTCCGTAGCGCCTTGTTCGAATGTCAATTTTTATGTGATTCTCTGCAGTGGTGCCGTCCATTTGCCAAACATATCTGCGAATTGTTTTGACAACACAAAATGAAAGCTTGGCAGTTGATATAAAAAAGAGACAAATATAGAAGTTAATAAAATTTTGATCACATTTATAATTTGTTGTCATATTTATTTACAATATAACCTTTTACAAGTATTAACTTTAATATGAAATATGAAAATTTTCACAATTTATTAGAATAGAAGCACAAATTTTGCACAAACAATTGAAGGAAATTTTTGAATACATTAATCATTTTGGAATAAGAACAAAAGTGTACCAAAAGCTCGAACTTAGACCCACAAAATTGTTGGAAATCTATTTTTGATTGGAATAGGACTAAAAGCTCGAACTCAGACGATAAAAAGATCGGATCCAATGAAAATTTGCAACCACATTTTGAAATTAATTTAAATACAGTTAAGGGATGTGGAGGTGTCAGACAACAGTAAAAAAAGTCTATCAAATATAAAACTTATCCATGCAATTTTATACGAATTTGACTCAACAGATTATAAACTTTTCCTTAGACAAATATATGTTTCAGAGGTTTGTACTCTTAGCAAACAAAAGCAACTTTTTGTGTATATATTTTGTTTTTTGATGCTTTGAGATACATTCCAAAGACTCTCAATTAATGTACCAAAACTCTAGAACTTGTGAGAGCTTCTAAAGATTTCTAAAGATATTACTTAATACCAGATATTTGAAGAAGAGCTTAGCTGGAATGTTCCCCTGGTCCTGGAAACGAACGTTCGATGTGCTTTGATCTTCCAATCTCGAAAACTATCAAATAAAGATCAGCTTAGCTGGAGTGTTCACCTGGTTCTTGAAGCAAAGACTCTATAGATGTTGTATTCTCCATGTCGAGAGCTATGAGATGAAAATCAGTTTAACTGGGATGTTCACCTGTGCTATATTTTCTGTGCTATATTGAGAATATCAGCAGAAAGAGCAGCAAAGATCAAATATCGGAAGAAGCTAAGCTGGGATGTTCGCATGATCCTGGAAATATACGTTTCTCGATGTTTTCTCGATTCACAGGGGTGTGAAATGAAGATCAGCTAAGCTGGGATGTTCATCTCATTCAGACGTTCGAAGTGAGCTTTTTTTTATTTCCAGAACTATGAGATGAAGATCGGCTTAGATGAGATCTTCACCTGCTTCTGGAAACCTACGTTTGACGATGTTTTCTCGATTCCTTGGGCTGTGAGATGGAGAAGAGCTTAGGTGTAATGTTTAGTTCGTCCTGGAAACCTCCGTTTATCAATTTTTTTCGATGCTTTTTCGATTCCCAGGGCTATAATAAGAAGAAGATTTTAGCTAAAATGTTCACCTGATCTGTGAAGCAGAGGTTTGATGTGCCCTATTTTCTAGATCCCCAGGGCTATGAGATGAAGAAAAGCTTAGCTGAAACGTTCTCCTGGTCCTGTAAATGAACATTCCATGTGCCTTATTTTCTTGATCCCGAAAACTATGAGACAAAGTTCAGCATAACTGCGACATGGTCTTCCTTTTGTTCGAAGGATCCGATCCACACGATTTTTATCTTTTGATATATATCCAGGACTTTACATTTTTTTATATAAATTTTTTGACGCATTTGAAACTATGCTTTCATCCAATATTTTCATGGATGGAACCAGAAACTCGATGCCGATTTTGGTTTCTTTCAAGAGCCAAGAATCTTAGATGCAACATCGTTTATAATCCACACATGGATCCATGAAATTAGTTTTAAAATTGAACTGAGAACTCATGGGGAAGCATCGACTTCAGAAGATGTTTAATACAAGTTTTTTATAAGGACAACAAAATTTGCGTTTTACCGATTCTTAAGATTGTCAGGATCAATATTAGAATTTCTATTTTATATTTTGACTTTAATTGCATATCACCAATTTAAGTCCTTGAAATCTAAATTTGTACAGCGATTATAAAAATATCTTTTATAATCGCTTATAAAAATCGATTATAAAAATATAATCGATTATAAATCGATTATAAAAATATCTTTTATAATCGCTTTATAATTTTATATCTTAAAATATCACTTGTTCAGTAAAAATTGTAAAGTGTAGGTTCAGCACAATTTAAAATTGTTTTTTATTTTGAAAAATGTTTTTGTTTTGTTCAACCATGTAAACTAAGTAGCGTCACCATGTCACCATCACCACCGAAACCACCGAATTCCATTGCAACAGTTCACCAATGTCACCACTTCTTTTCCCTTCCGCCACCACCCCCCGGGCGTAAACCCCACACAGCCATGCCTCCAACCAGCAATTAATCCACCAGTTGCACTCAATCAATAAGCAAACTTTTCACTTTCACCCAACCAAACTATGCGTAAATATTGAACAGCAGCATTCACAACCTTAGTTTTTGTTTGTACAAAACTACAGAGCCACAAAGTTCTTATGCGAAAAATATTGCACCAAAGCCACACACCTCTTCACCACAACACGCAACAACGTCAGCAATATTCAAACCAACAACAACTACAAAACTCTAACCAAAGCAAGCTGTCCTCTCTCTATGAATACAACAAAACCAAAAAGTCTCTAAACTTTTGTAGATTTTTGTTGCAAGATACACGCAAAATGCATTAAATAACCGCAAAATAACCCGAAAAATAACTCATACAAAAACAACAACAAACATTAAACTGCAACGAGAAACGAAAACGAAACTGAGCTCGTATTGTTTGTACTTGAATTGCATTATCTGCAGGTAACCGATGTCGACTTGGAAGTAAGCGCCGCCACCGGACGCAGTCCATCGTCGGACTCTGGGCTGGGCATGACAGTGTCGGACATTAAGAATCGGTACAACTCTATCTCTCTCTGTCACTCTCTCTCTCTATATATATGACTATCCCTCTTTGAAATGTTCCTATCGAAAGATAATCAAAATGCAAAATTTGCCAATTGGCTAAAATTCCTTTCCAATTGACTTCTTAACGATTCAAAAAATGTTTGCAAATATTTTCGTCTTGTTCTTCTTATTTTTGTGTGCAATTTGAACCAACGTGGCTTGACAAAAAAATCTAAAAAAAATTCGAACAAATTCAATAAAAAATGTGCAACGCTGGCTAACTCGCGTAGGCCCGCACAACAGTTGCCCTATCGCCCAATGTCCGCCGGACCCATACTGCATCGCTCACCCCACTACTATCACACAGCGACCACATCCTATCCACATCATCCGCCACATCATCACTCATCACTGCGCCATCTGGGAGGAACGCAGCAGGCGGCACGGTTCGCAGCCGCAACCAAAACGATCGGCACCAATACGCCCATCAAACAGACATCATCACAACAACAACAACATCAACAATCAACGGGACCAAATCAATCATATAAATTGTATGCCTCTAGCGACAGCAACAACAAATCAGACAATCAGCATCAGGTGATCAAACAAAGTCAAAGAAATTACAATTTATAAAAATACAAAAAAAAAACAAAATCAAATATCAAATTTGCCATATGACAACAGCAACAAAAAAAATAAGATCAAATCAACTAAATCGAGTGCAACTCTGTTTCCAACTTTCATGCACTAAAAATCTGGTAATTGTAGTTGTAGTGAAATAGTTAAAGACAAAGCAAATTCGCGCGCTCTCTCACTGTCGCTGTGTTGCTCTCTGTCTTGCCCACTCTCACTCTCTTTATGACTATGCTTCAATGCTCTTTGTCTCTCTTCATCTCTCTGTCTTTTTCTCTCCCTCTGAACAGAGCTTTCAGTAGTTAATTTTATTGATTTATAGATTATGGTAATCATTTTTTCACTCTCTCTCTCTGTCAGAAAAATATATACTATAATATATATATATATATATTAATTATATATCTATATCACATTTTCTCTACTGACCCCCTAAGCATTTTATCTCATTCTCTCACCACTTTCTCATGTCTAACGAGCATTGTTTTTATGTGGTTTATACATAGAAATTTGTTTTATATATAAACCTCAATATGATTTATTTTGCGAAAAAATTGACATTCGACTTTTAAAAGACCCTTTCGACCCTTTTAAATAAAAAAAAACAAGTACAATAAAATATTAGTAAGTTTTTTAGGTTAGTGTTGTTACTTGTAGGCAACGTGCGCTGTCTGTCTCTTTCTCTTGCTCTCGCTCTGTCTCTCTCTCTCTCTACTTCACTACTTAGCGTTTATATACTCGTATAGTGTTAGTCAATTTATATGATGTGTGTGTGTGTCTGTCTGTCAGTGTTGGGTTTTCAGTTTTTTGTAAGATTTTTGTGTCTGTGTGTTTTTGGTAAAAATTAATGGCTCTACTTGTTTTTAATTGGTTTCAAATTTTTGTGTGATGTTGTAAAAATTATTAAATTTTTTTATAAATTGGTTATACTATAAATAAAAGTAGAAAATGTTGGCGCAAACAAAAGTATTTAAATGATGGTCAAGTTGATTAAAATAGTTGATTAAAAAAAATTGAGAGATTATGTTTAAAATTTCAAAACATATCATTTAAAGATAATAAAGGCGGAACAAAATCTGACATTAACTAAATGTGTAAAGCAATACTGTCATAAGACAGAATAGACATATGAATAAATAATGAAATTTTCCTTATAAAAAAATTTTTTTTTTCATAAAATTTTTTAATAAATATAAGATTTTCATATAAATACTGTAGAAATATTTCAAATGAGATATTACATGAAATTTAAGGCTTCACTTAGCATAGTTAGAATTAACCGATTTAGGTCATAAATACATAGTTTTGTTCAATAAATTGTTGTAATTTTGAAGGTAAATCTATTCAGTTCTCTCATAGAAACCCTGGTCCTTACTGGCAAAAAACTGGCACAGTCAAGTTTCATAAAACTTCTCTGGAGATAAACGTTTCACCAGCAAAATCATTCGCCATAGACAGGAACAGATGGAAATCACTTGATGTCAGGTCCGAACTATAAGATGAATGTTTAAGAACCTTCCAATCAAGTTTCCTGAGCTTCAAGCTGGTCACTATCGAAGTATGTAATCTGGCATTGCCCTCATGCAACACATTTTCTCTCCTATTAGTGAAAGTAGGCCGCTTCTGAGTGATAGCTTTCTTCAATAGGTCCATTTGTGGACAGTACAGGCACGAATTAAGAGTTTGATCAAAGAAAGGAGCTCACAGTAGATGATTCTCCGTCAATCTCGTCAAACACATAGAAAATCTTCAATTTAGTCAATTTTTCCTTGGCTACCGTTTGTGTCGACTGTTCGT
The DNA here is from genome assembly GCA_963971225.1 of Melieria omissa. NCBI lineage: Eukaryota > Metazoa > Arthropoda > Insecta > Diptera > Ulidiidae > Melieria > Melieria omissa. Next base: position 74,497,994 of record OZ020268.1, on the reverse strand, counting down.
CATTCAACCATGAACGTTTTTGCTTGACATTGTCCTAAGTGACCCACTTTTCATCACCAGTCACCATTCTCTTCAGAAACTGATCGTTTCTGTAACAATTCAGCAATGATTTGCAGATAAAAATTTGTTTCTTAATGTTGTATTTTCGCTTTGCTGTTCTCCAGTTTTGACGCGCGCTCAAACACAACCGAGTCAAGCAACCACCAAACTTTCTGATAAGTTTTTTTAGTATGAAATCTTATCTCTGTAACGCCATCTGCCGTAGCCCGATCCCGATCACACTTATACAACGCCCGATACAGATAACTAAAGCCACTTATTTGAAAAGGAATGGATTTCTTTTATACAACTTTGATGCGTTCTCAAACAAAACTGAATGGCACAATTACAAAACTGTCTGATAAGTTTTGTTAGTAGGAAATCTAATCTTTCTAATGCCATCCAGGATAATCTCATTGCACTTATACAACGTGACATACATATTACTAAAGTGAGCCAATGGAAAAGTAATGGATTTCTTTTCACAACTTTGACGCGCACTCAAGAAAACTGAGTCAAGCAGTCACAAACTGTTTGATACGATTTTTTAGTACGAAATCTTATCTTTCTTATGTTATCTTTCCTTACCTTTTATGCCATCTGTCTTAAACCGATCACACTTATACAACGATAGATATAGATAAATAGATTATTGGAACAATAATGAATTTCTGTTACTTTATAGAATTCGAATAGGTCGACCTATGGGTCAACTTGTAGGTCAAATTATTGAACAAATAATAGCTCACGAATTTATAAACGCAATTGACCTCAGAAATAGTTGTTGTTGTACTGTAGACTTTCGGTCTTGCTTACATTTCTGCATATCAAAAAATGTCCTTTTTGAACGAAGTCTTCATCCATTAAGAATTTTCTTTAATTTGACACCAGTACTCATTACAGGGAAATGAGTTTTGAATGATATTAAGTAAATCGAATATGCGACTTATTTTTATAACATTAACTCATTGTTTTGCAACTCTTTTGCAGTGGCAATATTTGAAATGTGTGGCAGCTTTCCAACCAAAGGAGTAAATTTACCATGAACAATAATACAAATACGAAGAGCAGTCGACGATTTTTTGATAAGAAACAAATGAGTATATTTATTATAAACAATACTAAAAATACACAGATTAGTCGAAGATTTGCTAAATTTTACTGTTAAAAATATTTTGAGTTATGTTCAGTGTTGCCAAAAGTATGTAAGTGATGCCAAAAGAGTAAATTTACCATGAACAACAGTTCAAAAATACACAAATTAATGGAAAATGTGACAAGTTCTGCTCTCAAGAATATTTTGAGTCCCATCAAGAGTTGCAAAAAGTAAAAAGTGATGCCATTTTATTGGAAAAACTCTTACCATCCTACAAATTAATAATTATTAAAATATTTTGTACACTATTTCTGCTCTTTTCTGGTATCACAACAAGCCCTTTTGAAGGCCAAGCCTAACCTAACTTATTTCTGTTCAACTTGACCATCAATATTTTGTATTGTTTTCTTGCACCAACACCTGATATTTTGTGGTGTTCAATATGTATGTAATTTGTGTGTGTGTTGTGTTTTGAAGTAAAAACCAAAATGAAAAACAAATACAGTTAATTATGATTTTTGTTTTAATTTCGGTTTTTTTCATCAATCATACATTTTCATCCTATAGGAATACGGCTGTGATGACCATAGGTCCCGTAGAGGCAGTGAAACTCAAATACCACATTCGGAATACGAACAAGATGCGGTGAGTAGTGAAATTTGTACAAATTGAAAATTAATAAATTATTTAAAACTAATACAAATTATTAAAAACTTAAAAACAAATAAAATAAAAAAATAAAATATGAGAATTCTTCCATAAATATTTCATAAGTGACACTTGGGTTTCCCAAGTCGCTAGAGTCTTCATAACAGTTCCTGAAGAATGTGTTTGAAACTATAAAAATTTCGTTTAAACAAGTCAGAGTTACAAACCTCGCTGCTTGTCTGAAAAATATCAAACTTAAGTAGTGTGCACTCCACTTAGGCAGACTTTACTGTACCTTACTCGCTCTTTATATGCAAAGCAGTCCAGATTTTAAGCAGTCAATTTAATATTTGTCTCGTTGGACATTAACACTTTGATTTCTTATAAATATATCTTTCCCTCCCCACTTTAGTTGTGTGCGTTCCATCTAAGCAGACTTTACTGTACTCACCATACTCACCTTCCAATACAAAAGCACTCAAACAGTCGCCGAATTTTCGTCTATTCACAGTGAAGACATTTATTCATTCATATCAATACATCAATACATTCAATACCATTATTAAAAAATATTTTTTACGAAATCTACTTTACTCGTAAATATTTATGAAAATACCATAAAAAGTCTATTTTATGTGGAAAATACGAAAAACACATTTCTCAAAGCTTTCTTATGACTGCAACTAAAATATGGGTTTGAAAATAAACACATTGCTTCGGAGCTCACTGTCCTCCAGCCAACTGGTTTACATTTTGTCGTGTAGCGATGGTCGCAGCTCCTCGGTGCCACTCTGATAGCTACGGTTCGGGTGTGTGTTGGTGTTGATCTCACCGGCCGGCAGCTGATAGTCGCGCGGCGGCGTGAACGGTCGCACAAAACGATGCCAATTGTTCGGTGGGCTGCCGTTCGGTTCGTACTTGGGTCGCGGTATTCGCAGCTGTTTGATTTCAGTTAGATAGGAGTCCATTTTGTTTGTGCGCTGAGAAGATGTTAATGTGAGTGTGGTGGGCTGTAAGAGAAGAGCAAAATTGGATTTAGGAAATGGTTTCAAAAATTAAAAAATATTTAACCCTTATTCTCATACCCAAACTTACTAACGTCGTTTGGCACCCGGGGTACCTGGGTACCCATTTCATGAAATTTTTAAGTTTTCAATATTTTGTTAATTAAAAAGTGTTTATAAAATTTTGATATGATTTGTTCGCTTTTCACCTAAATAACGAGGCTCCGGAAGGTAAAAAAAAAATTTTCATTATTTGTCAGTTTTTCTCACGAAAATACATCGCAGTGGGCACCCGGGTACCCGGGTATGAGAATAAGGGTTAAAGAGATAGTAGACTTAAGAATGATTGAAGGGCCTTGGGAATGATTGATTGATTTAATTAATCAGGGAATAAGCAGGTACTCGATGTTTTCAGACTGATCAATGCAATCATTTAAACTTGATGAGTATTTTTAACTTCACACCAAAGATGGTGAATATATTTTTGATTCAATTGTGTTTGCTGGATACCTCATAATGATTGAAACGGATTGAGAGTGATTGAATTGCTCATAGAAATTTAACAGCTTAAGAAATCACAGATTTTCAGATGAATCTAAATAACCATTTCAACTTTATTAGGTTTTTTCGCTCCACTCCAGCGATGGTGAATATTTCTCATATCACTCCGAATGATTTAAATGGATTGAAAATTAGTGAATAGCTCACAGAAGTGAACAACTCAATAAATTAAAGATTTTCAGATTAAACAATGCAACCAATAACATTTTACAAGCTTTTTCACTCCACTTCAGAGACGACGAATATTTCTATGGGTGCAATATGTCCGCTAGTTAATTCAGAATGATTGAAATGGATTGAGTGTGATTGAGTTGCTCATAGAAATTAAATAACTGACTAAATCACAGATTTGCAGATTCATAAAGGCAACCATTTCAAGTTGTTTAACATTTTTTACTCTACACCAGAAATGGCAAAAACTTTCTTTGAGTTCATTGTGCCTAAATCAGAATGATTGAAGTGTTTGAAGACTGACTAAAGCTCTCAAAGAAATTTAACAACTAAAAAAATTATAGATTTTTAAATTGAACAATAAACCATTTCAACTTTATGATTATTTGTGAACTTTGTGAATATTTCTTTCGGGCTCGGGTGTCCTCTAGTTAACTCAAAATGATTGAAGACCACTGATAATGAATAAATTTCGCAAAGAAAATGAACAACTCAATAAATCAAAGATTTTCAGATTGGTCAATGCAATCATTTCAATTGTTTGAACTTTTTCACTCCACTTCTGAAACGGTGAATATTTCTTTGGTCCAGTGTATCTTCTGGTTAACATGACTGAAGAGGATTACAGATAGCATGGTCAATAAATCATCGATTTTCAGATTGATCAATGCAACTATTTCAATTGTGTGAGCTTTTTTCACTCCATTCAGTGATGGTGAATATTTCGTTTAGTCCTGTGAGTCCTCTAGTTAACTCAAAATGATTGAAAATCATTGAAAATGATTGAAGCTTTGACTTAATTTTAAAAAGTCAGTCAATAATAGAACAGTCATAAGACTGACTTTAGATTAAAAATAAATCAATTTTTCCAAACTTTCTTCATTCCAGCGATGATCAACATTTAATTGGGTCCTCTGTGTTAACTGAGAAATATTCAGGTGTATAAATAATGATTGAAGAAATTTAAGAGACTCAATCAATCACTTAATAGGGAAGAAATTAGACTCACTTCTGACTAAAAAGGAATAAACACTTTCTTGAATCAATATTTCATTGGTAATTTCTGTAACTGTTAGTGAATGATTGAGTAGTACAGAGAATGATTGATGGTTTTTAAGCAAGTCAATCAATCACTTAACAGAGAGGACACTAAACTCACTTCAGACTAAAACAAAAATCAACTTTTCCAAGCTGTCTTTACTCCAACGATGGTCAATATTTTATTGGACCATTGTGTCTGTTAGTCAACACCGAGTGATTGAAGAGAATAAAGAATTATTAATATTATTTAAACAACTTAATCAATTACTTCATAGAAAAGCCATTAACCTCGCTTCAGACTGATCAACTCAATTATTTCAAGCTTTCTTTACTCAATACTGCTTCAGGTCCATTGTGTGTTTAAGTCAACTCAGAATTATTGAAGTGTATAGAGAATGATTGATGGATTTTAAACAACTCAATCAATGATCAATCAGACCAAAAAAGTACACTTTTCCAAGCTTTCTTCACTCAATATTTCATTGGGTCCTCTGTGTCTGTTAGTCAACACAGAATGATTGAAGAGTATAGGGAATGATTGATAAACTTTAAACTTCACTCATTTTAGACAAAAAACATCAACTTTTCCAAGCTTTCTTCACTCAATATTTCATTTGGATCCATTGTGTTGGTCATTGTGTTGGCACATAATGATTGAAGAGTACAGACAATGATTGATGGATTTTAAAGAACTCAATCAATGACTTAAGAGAGAAACCATTAGACTCACTTCAGATCAAAAACAAAATCAACTTTGCCAAAATTTTGTTGGCTTAATATTTCACTCAATATTTCATTGGCTCCTTTGTGTATGTTAGTCAATTCAGAATGATTGAAGAGTATAGAGAACGATTAATAAACTTTAAACTTCACTCACTTCAGACTAAAAAAATCAACTTTTCCAAGCTTTCTTCGCTCCAACGATGTTTAATATTTCTTTGGGTCTCATGTGTCCACTGCACCCCAAACGAGCTAAAACCACTTTGAACTGGTCCCTATGGTAATCGTAGTTTTAAATACCACAATCAACAATGCTTAAGCGACAGGAAATGAACAGTTAATGGTAAAAGCAAAAAAAAAAACTGTTGCAGTCAATTTTATTTTACAACAAAACTAGTGCAGAAAATTAAATAAAAACTAAACGCGCATTAACTCCGCATTTAAAATGCAAACCACACAGCTAAAAACTCAGATAACAGATCAGAATACACACACACACACCAACACACAAAAAAATAGAAAAGCAACAAAAAAGTGGAAAAAATTTAACGCAAATGGCAACATGCAATAAATGGAATGAAAGTGAAAGTAAAACAAGCAACAAATGCTTAAAATTGAGGAAAAACTATGCGCTGGAAAATTACCAATGCAAAAAACAACAACAACAAAACTAACAACAACAACAACAAATCGTATTAAGAGCAATAACCAGCATAAACGACAATAATGCGCAGACAAACTGAATAATAACAACAAAAACAACAACAACAATCATGTGCTGCATATGCAGTTTGAACAATAACAACAACAACAACACCTAGTATTGAAAATTAGTTGCATTTGCATGGCGTGTACAAATTTTTGATTTAATAATTTTGAAAAATTTTCTGAAGCAAATCAACAACTCAGTTCTTCATGCTATTGTTGTTGTAATGTTTATTATTATAATTTTGTTATTTTTTTTTTTGTTTTATTTTTACATTTTCAACCAACGAATTGTATTTTGTTGCATGGCCCCCTTCCCCTCTATTTCATTACAATTACGTTAATTTCCGTCAGTGTCGCCAACGCCAATGCCCACATCGTCATGGCCAACAACGCCACAACCGCCAACACAATCGTCGTGGCTGCGCCAATTGTTGCTTGCACCGCTGCAACGTAGCGGAAAATCCATTGCAACAATTTTCCGGTTTCTTCCGCTTGCTGTAATTTTGATTTTGCTCTGCTTGTTTTCAATGTTTTTGTTATTGTTGTTAGTTTTGTTGGTGTTGTTGGCATTACAGCCATTGTTAATAAAATTATGGCATTGCTGTTGCTGCACATTGGTTGATTCGACCATCATTGAAGTGCAGCCAAGTTCAATGAAACTCTTCAGTTATGTTTTTCGATTGTAATTGTTATCAATTTAAAGCCTTAATTGTGCTTTAAATTTTTGATTTCACTCTAAAAAGTTGCTTGAATGCCCACATTTGAGTGCTGCCTTAAAAAATTGACTCGCTCCACTTTGACCGCTGACCTCAATAGTTGGTTCACAACAACAGTCGGCGGCATTGAAGAGTTTCTCCAAGAACAGTTGCGCAGTGCTGTAAGCACTAAGTAGAAGCTTGGAGCTCTCAAGATTTGATTGCTAATTGCAACATTTCGTTTTAATTGTTGTTCTCACAATATGGGCGTTCACTCTGCATTATGTCGGCATATTGAAAGCTTTCAGTTTGTAGTGAAATTTCACCATTTAGTGAAGTAAAACAAAATTTAGTAATGGGAAATTGAATTTACGAGAAAAAGTGAATTGAATTTTTTGATTTTTACTGCCAAAGATTTATTTTTAAGCTTCAAAATTAAGTTGAGTTTGCACAAACTTTTATAAGCAAACGAATTTAATCATCTTTGTGTTAACTCTGGAATACTACTATTTTTTTTAGCCCTGGAATACTTATGCTAGTTGACTCAATTACTTTGATAATGTTTTATTATGCAGTTACAAATTAAGAAAAATTATAAAAAGAAGAAACATTTTAAAATTAGTTGTCCAAGAACATTAAGCCCTAATGAGTTCTCTACTGATTCTGATGGATGCTTCCCAACTTGATTCAGCTGGACCCTAAATAAATCTTTTCTCGCCATCAATGAGTTCCTTACTGATTCGCTTCCCAACTTGATTCAGCTGGACCCTAACTAAATCTTTTCTCTCCATCAATGAGTTCTTTACTGATTCTCATGGATGCTTCCCAACTTGATCCAGCTGGACCCTAACTAAATCTTTTCTCCCCATCATTGAGTTCTTTACTAATTCGCTTCCCAACTTGATCCAGCTGGACCCTAACTAAATCTTTTTTCGCCATCAATGAATTCTCTACTGATTCTGATGGATGCATCCCAACTTGATGTCGCTGTACTCTGACTAAATCTTTTCTAGCCATCAATAAGTTCTCTACCAATTATGATGGGTACTTCCCAACTTGATCCAGCTGGACTCTGACTAAATCTTTTCTCTCCATCAATGAGTTCTCTACTGATTCAGGTGGATGCATCCCAACTTGATTCAGCTGGACACTGACTAAATCTCATTTCCCATTGACCAGTTTTGTAGTGATTCTGGGTAATGCTTCAAGCCACATCAAATTGGCTGAAATGTGACTAACTATTTTTTCCCACTAAAAAAGGAGGAAGGTTAAAGTGGGAGCTCAAGAGAGAGAAAACAAGAAAGTTATTCTTTACAATGAGAAATTTGTCCCTTTAACTATATAAATCTTGAGAAGATTGTCAATGAGGCCATTTAGATTCTCTGATAAAGCGAACAAAGAGATCAGACTTAATGAGATTGTGAAAGAAACTAATCCGATTCACTTATAAAGTAAGCAAAAATATCAGATCTGAGGAGATTGTGAAAAAAACTATTTAAATTCTCTGATAAAGTAAGCAAAAGATCAGACCTGAAAAGATTGTGAAAGAAACTATTCAGATTCTCTGATAAAGTAAGAAAAAGGATCAGACCTGAGAAGATTGTGAAAGAAACTATTTAGATTCTCTGATAAAGTAAGCAAAAAGATCAGACCTGAGAAGATTGTGAAAGAAACTATTCAGATTCTCTGATAAAGTAAGCAAAAAGATCAGACCTGAAAAAGATTGTGAAAGAAACTATTTAGATTGTTTGATAAAGTGGGCAAAGATATTAGACCTGAGGAGATTTTGAAAGGAAGCATCCGATGAGAAAGCAAAGTCTAGGTAGTTTCAACCAAGGGAAATACACTAAGTTGGAAATAACTAGAGACTTGTCCCTTGCAACGAGGAATTTGTCCTTTGAACTATAGAATTCCTGAGAAGATTGTGAACGAAACCATCTAAATTTTTTGATAAAGTAAACTAAGATATCAGACCATTTTTATTTAATTTTTTAATGCGTTTCTTAGGTTTTTTTTTACTGAAATGAACTGAATAGAAACTATATGAAATGGATTATAAAGATAATATACAACGGGATCTTGTTCTTTCTCCTTCTTTAGAGGGGCTCCAAGAAAGCAAGTTCTATGTAGTTAAGATCGAAGTAATGCAATCATACATACATGAAGTTGGTTATATTTAGAAACTTGTCTCTTACAACGAGGGTTTTGTTAGAACTATTGAATTCCTGAGAAGATTTTGAAAGATACCATCCAGATTTTCTGATAAAGTAAACTAATAGGTCAGAACAGTTGGTGGGCTGCCTCAAAAAAGCAAAGTCTCTGTAGTTCCAGCCAAGGCATGATGATTGAGAAGCTTGTTTTACCAACGAGATAACATGTCTTATCAACTATAAAAATCCTAAGAAAATTTTGACATCCATCCTACTTTGGTCAAAGTAGGATGGTATAATAATAGGTTTGAAACTATAAACTTCACATCTATCGAATTGCAGAATTTTAATCTACCGAATCGATGAAGGGTAAATTAAGTCTCTGGGTAAATCTTCCTGAACTGAAGTTCTTAGAAGATTGTTAACAAAACTTCCACCAACACAAAACCACATCTACCGATTTGCTAATTTTATCGTCGATTTGCAAACTTTTGAGTCGATGAAAGAATATTTTAATCTCTGGGTTGTCTCTTTGAACTATACAACTTCTAAAAAGATTATAAACGAAACCAATAAGTTTGAGACAGTATCCTTCAAATCTACCGATTTGCATCGACTGAATCGATGAAAGGTTGGTTCAGTCCCTGAGTATGGCTTCTTGAATTAGAAGTGCTGAGAAGATTGCAAACAAAACCGTTCATATTCTGTGATAAAGTAAGCAATTGTACTTCTGTCCCAGGTAATCTTTTCATCTACTGAATCGATAAAAGGATACAACTTCTAAAAGGCTGATGAACGAATCCAATAGGTTTGAAACTATATCTTCCACATCTACTGATTTGCAAACTTTGCATCTATTGAATTGATGAAGGTCTCTGGGTTGTCTCTTTGAATTATACAACTTCTAAAAAGTTTACGAACGAAACCCATAGGTTTGAAACGATGTCCTCCACATCTACCGATTTGCAAACTTTGCATCTACTGAATTGATGAAGCTCTCTGGGTTGTCTCTTTGAATTATGCAACTCCTAAAAACATTGATAAAGTAAGCAAATATCCTTCTGTCTAAGACTAAGGATTGAAAGAATATCGAACACATCTACTGATTGAAATTTTTACATCTACTGAATCGATGATTGGATGGTTCAGTCTCTGGTTATGATAGCCAATAGTTAGTCCAATGTTTCAGTATTATTGAAGGGAATGTTTGATTGTGTTCCATATAAGAGAACCAATTCTTCTCCATACAAATTATTTTAGCCAGTCTTCTTTTATTGTCCATCACTTCAGTTAGCCTCCAATTTAATGTAAGTTTTATGAAATAAATTCAACTGGTTTCTCATTGTTTCTGTGACAATGCAGACCTGAATCATCTTACTCATAAAACATAGAAAATATCTCATTAAATGTGAGTTTCTTCAACTTCTCCATCACTTTGATTAGCCTCCAATTTTTAACAGACTTGTTTCTCATTGCTTTTACAACAACAGTTCAAATCGTAATCTACAACAAAATCACTTCTTAACTTCCCTAAGCATTTCTCATACCCCACCGCGCCCCCTTCGCTCGTTGCTTTCTCAAGCATTCCTCACTCCAGGCTAAGTGGGCTGAGGAATGCTACGGCAATCTGGTTTGATTGGCTCTGGCCATCACTTCAGCTGATCTAACGTTCATCCGCATTTCTGTCGTACACACGTGTGATTTATTTATGGTGCAATTGTCTGACAACGACGACGCCCGCAACTGAGCGCTTCGTCGACGGCCACCACAACAATTGGCGATCGCACTGTGTTGCGTGACTGCGCTGCCGTTTGACACCGTTTTCAAAGACCAGTTTTCGACTGGGAACTGGCCGAACTGATGGCCCGTTGGGCTTCGTGCTCCCCCTTCAGAAGCAAAAATGCACGAGTCACTGCACAATTCCCGTTGACAAAAGTGGGTCATTAGAGAGTAAAGCTGGAGACGCAGCCAAGCAGCGCTGGAACGAAGCAATGCGTCGCATGTGGCAGCACACTCAGACACGACAGACAGCGCGTACTGAAAAGGTACAAATGGAAAGTACAACACACACACACACACACACACACACACACACACGCATTGGATCATTTTTCCAGTGAATGAATGTAGCGAAGGCAATTGTTTACTCTTATTGTTGTTGTTGTTGTTGTTGTTGTTGTTGTTGTTGTTGTTGTTGTTGTTGTTGTTGTTGTGACTGGGTAAAACCACAACAAAACAAGCAAACGAATGGCAAATCGACCCAAAGACAGTAATACAGCAGACGAAATCAACAGCAACAACAACAAAAACCCGGCAACATTGGCATTGAGACTGAGTAATTGCGTCTTGGCCGCTGCGCAGCCGCTTTATCGCTTGACGTCAGCGCACAAGAGCGACGCTTAAACGTTGCAGCGATAAGTGGGGCCGAGCGGAGCTGAGTTGAGTTCGCCACAACGTCAACTGTGACTCCAGACTGCAGCGCCACTTCTTTCCCCTCATTCCCCTTGTAAACGTTCTTGCAACACTTGGGGCCGAAACTCGATGCTGTTTGCAGTAAATTTCGTCTTTTGACAATTTTCTGTTTCACTTTTTCTGCAGCTTTTAACTTTTTGGCAGTCGAGTTTGGTGTTTTGTTGTTGGCTTAACATGTTTGCTGACCTACAATTCGCTGACTGCCTGCACCAAAGCGACTAAAACTGTCTGACCTTTCAGCTAATCGCAGACAATAACAAAGGCAAAGAAGTTAACCAAAGGCAAACAGATAAATAAAATGACACAAAATACGCAATGAAAAGAGATGAAAAATGTCTCTGGTGTCTGCTAAAAATTTCACTTTTCACATAATTTCACAACTTTTCTCTTTTTTTTCCGCTTCAACTCTTCTTCTAGTTTGCATATTTGTTCACTCGTTTGTTTTTGTTTTTTTTTTCTTAACCACAACTTGAACTGTTTTCAGCGGTTTTCATTTGTAAAAAAATGCCTTTTTTACATTGAATTGTGATTGCTTTCATTTGTTGTTGTTAAATGATTTGTTGCTATCTTTTTTGTTCATAAATTAAAGCAAAAAATTGTTATAAAAAAATCAAAAATTATTATAAAAGCTGCTTGCGGCACTTTTTTGTTGTTGTATTGAGGTCATTGGCATTCGTGCATTGAGATTTGTTTACAGTTTGAATTTGTTGGTAACGTTTTTAATTTTTTCAATTCTGTGATTTCGGAGCACTTCCAAATTTTGATGGTTGTTGTTGTTAGTTTTATATTGCCAAGTCATTGAAGTTTATTTGTTAATTTTATACTCACGCATGAAAAACTACACGTGAAAAAATGTTTAGCTCAATTAGTTGAAAATGATCAAATTATGACTTTTTTTTGACAAAAATTAGGTCGCCTTGGATTCGTTGCAAATTTCTGCTAATGGTTCCAAGAGGCAGTGGAAGCCTTTACAGTTTATTTTTAGGCTTTTTTCTTGGAAAATTTGTAGCAATTCTTCTGCTTATTGAAGTACTAGAAATATAATGTTTAAAGGTCACAAATTGCCTTCTTTTTCAAGTCGAATTTCAGTTGTTCGTTCCATAAGGCAATAGAATCCTTTTTAGCGCCTTTTGAAGATATTTTCCTATCAAATTTTTTAGCAATTCTTCTACTAATTAAAATACTAGGAATATAGTGTCTAAAGGTCACATGCTTCCCTCATTTTTAAGTCAAATTTCTGCTGAGGCAATAGAACCCAGTCTCTTTCTCTCCTTTTTCCTGAGACTATCGTCACAGTTGCGAAAACGAAGAGGAAAAAGAGACGCTAAGTCACCTTCTCTGCCTCTTTCCAGACAAAGATGAAAGCCCCCAACATCTCCCTTCTTCGGAAACCTCAGTTCAGTCAAGTAAAATTTCTGTGGTTCGTTCCAAAAGGATTTAAACCCTTTCCAGTTTCTTTTGGAACGGGTTTCCTGAGACTATTGCCACAGTTGACAAAACGAGGAGGAAGAGGAGACTCTAAATTACCATCTCTGCCTCTTTCCAGACGAAGATGTAAATCCCTAGCATCTCCCTTCTTCGGAAACATAGATAACCTCAGTTCAGTCAAGTCAAATTTCTGTGGTTGGTTCCAAACAGCAGTAAAACCTTCTCTCTCTATTTTCCTGAGACCAATGCCACAGCTGACAAAACTAAGAGGAAGAAGAGTCTCTTAACTACCCTTTCTGCCTTTTTCCAGATGAAGATGAAAATCCCTAGGATCTCCATTCTCCGGGAGTAAAGATAAGCTCAGTTCAGTCAACATCAGAGACTTGTTAGAGTTTATTTACGAAACCCTTCGACTTCCAATAAGATAGATCACTCTCACCTTGGATCCATTGGGAGACTTAAGTGTGTCTTTCGGCAAATCCCATACCCAAGCAGCTACTTCAACCTTACCCTAACCTACTTTCCTTTTAAATGTCTATCAATTCTTCTGTTTATTGAAATATTACTCATAATTTGTGTAAAAATGACAAACTTCTCTCAATGCTAGATTAAAGAACTATTTTCTAAATATGTTTGTCTAGATTGAGTCACTCATCAACAAATTCAACTGACACCCATGTCTATACAGAGAACTCAATCTTTAAACCTTTATGTTCAGTCATCATACCAACTTAAAACAGATGACATTTATTACGGACACATGTCTTCAGCATCGCTTTCTACCTCATAAATTCTGCTTTTGGCCATAAAACAACTTTATAGACACTGAGAAAGCCACATCACCATGAAACCATTGCTCCAAAATAGAACAAAGAATTTGTAAGATTTCGAAATATTTCTCCAAAATAGGACATGATGATGTGTTAAGTCGCTTATGATCTTTGAACTAAATAAGTCAGCTTGAAGTTCAGTTTAAAGCTCCCACATTCTCCACACTTGATGTGGCACAATGCTTTCTTTTTGGTAGCTTAGTTTTTAATAGCAAACTTGAAATTTAACAAACAACAACAACTGCTGAGTTAAAGGCCGAGATTCAACGCATCATTGATGAAATCTTTAGGGTTTTATGAAGTCTTTGCTCTATGCAAATAAGGCACAAGCAATTTCTGAGTTCAAGGCCGAGATACAATGTCTCATCGATGGGGGATAGAGCCACATCGTTGCCAAAATGACATTGAAAATCAGAAAAAACCTGCCGAAGATTTCATACTTAAAGCTTTAATCGAAAGTTGGGTTTTGTTTGGGTTTTATTTTCAAACTAAATCGTGCACTTGGGACACTCATTATAAGATCATGAAAAAATACCAAACTAAGCTTAAACTAAAGAAATGAAACTAATACAAACCCATTAAACCAACTCAATATTTTACACATCTGGTTAGAGATTTTGTGGTATCGAAATGGCAATAAAACGTAGTTGACTCATACAGTCAGATTTTCTTCATCTTTTAAACAAACTGATCCCTAAACAAAAACAACATTTATTGGACTGAGATTTATTCGATGTTGCCATTTTGTTTCTCTAAATTTGTTCAGCGGAATACGAATGTCCTTCTGTCAGAGTCAGAGTCAGATTTCCATAGGCCACAGAATCATTAGATTCTGTCAAAATCGGGGTTCCTTAAGCCGTAGGTGAATTAGATTGTTCCTCTAATTAATCTTAGATTCATTCTTCCAAACCTTTTTAGCAGATTTTGAGGGTCCTTCCGTCTGACTCAGGGTTCCACATCCCACATATTCATTCCTCCGAACCTATTAGGAGATTTAAAGTATCTTTTTGTCTGATTCAGAGTTCCATAAGTCGTAGATCAATTAGATATTTCTTCTAATTAATCTTAGATTCTTTAATCCGAACCTGTTTAGCAGATTTCAAGTGTCTTTTTGTCTGATTCATGGTGCCGTAGGTTGTAAATTTATTAGATATTTCGTCTAATAAATCTTACACTCTTTGATCCAATATATAGATTTCGAGTGTCTTTCTGTCAGACTTAGGATTCCATAGGCCGTAACATAACATAACGTCTTCATAACATTCTTCCTCTAATGATTCTTAGATTAATTAATGCAAACCTGTTTTGTAGGTTTTAAGTTTTTTCTGTCAGGCTTAGGGTTCAATAAACCGTAGATTCATGAGATAGTTTCTCTAATGAATCTTAGATTCATTCCTTCGAAACTGTTTGGAAGATTTCGAGTGTCTTTCTGTCAGACTCAGGGTTCCATGCGCCGTGGATTCATCAGATTTTTCCTCTTATGAATCATAAGTTTTTCAACCCGAACCTGTTTAGTAGATTTCGAGTGTCCTTTAGTCCGACTCAGGATTCCGTAGGTCGTAGACTCTTTAGAGTTGTCCTCTAATGAATGATTCGTTGATCCAAACCTGTTTAGAAGATTTCAAGTGTCTATTTGTTAAACTCAGGGTCTCATGGATTGTATATTCATTAGATTTTTCCGCGAATGAATCTTAGATTCTTTGATCCGAACCTGTTTAGCTGATTTCAAGTGTCTTTTTGTCTGATTTAGAGTTCCATAAGCCGTAGATTTATTAAATTGTTGGTCTATATAAATGTAAGATTCTTTAATTCGAACCTTTTAAGCAGATTTCAAATGACTTTCTGTCTAATTTATGATTCCATGGCCATGGATCCATTCGGGTTTTCCTCTAATGATTCTTAGAATTATTAATCGGAACCTGTTTAGAAGATATCGAGTGTCTGCCTGTCAGATTCAGGGTTGCATAGGCCGTGGATCCATTAGGGTTTTCCTGTAATAAATATTGGACTCATTTCTCCGAACCTGTTTAGCCTTTTGTCTGGCTCAGGCTTGCTTAGGCCGTGTCAAAAGCAAACACAAATCAGTTGATTTTTTATTCCTCTGAACCTATTAAGCAGATTTTGAATATTTTTTGATCAGATTCAGTCACATAAAGCAAAATCAGCTGACAGTTTAGCTGTCTTACTGGATTTCATGTCATTAACAAATTTCTTTCATAGTTTTACTTTATTCTGGCCCATCGGCTCGGACAGTTGTTTTTTATAGAAATTTTGTTTTATTTAAAACTATTAAAATATTGAAATTTTCCACCAAAACCCTACATGTAATCCCCTGCAGCTCACTCAGTTCACCAAAAAAAATAGTAAAACAAAAATTAAATTTAAATAAATCGCCTTAAAATTGCGCACACCTGACGGCAATGACCACTATTGACTCCACAGTGCTTTGACCATTATTACATTTCCCCACAAACTTCTTTCATACATTTATTCATAACATATGTTACATTTGTTGTTGCGATTTTATTCATAATTTTCATTTTTGTAATTTTTAGTTAATTTTTTATACAATTAGTTCCGCTCAACACATATCAACGAGTACAATGGCTCAGCCTCGGCGCCGGTCCTACACATTGGCGCATTGTCAAAGTGGCGTTGCCCAGCGCCAACTCTTTACTCGTATTACAACAAAAATACATAAAATGTACATAAATACATTTGTACAACTGCGATAAAGTTTATTATGAATTTGTGTGGTTGTGTCTGCCATTAAAATTTGCCAGATTTATGGCAACGAAGCGTTGCTGGACATTTCGAAACTCATTTTAATCCTATTAATTTCATTGCCACACACAAGCTGTGGCACTACTTATGAATTGTACAGTGTAAGCTGCTTGATGGTCTATGAGTAATAATTTGTTGTTTTTTCCATAAAACATTTCTGATATTTTCTTGATAAAATGCAAGCAAGTCTAAGTGGTTCAAGTGTTTCCAGTTGAATGCTGTGTGCCGCACTTGTGGCGAACATTTGTGGCCGCCAATGTTTTGATGAGATCATAAAATGTTTTTTATTAGAGTTTATGAAGTGATCAATGAGTTCAGGTAGTTCTTGGAAATTCAATCATTGTTGACGTCAAGTGGCGCTGTTTGTAGTTAATGAACAATTTTTTATGAAGGCTTCTTTTTGGGAAAACAACAGAGTTGAAATTTTTTTGAAAGAACAAAATTGTCTGTGTTGAGTGATCTGTCGATCCCATTGCTAATCCCAACTGATCCTTTTAACTTTTTAATCAAGTTTCGTCTATTTTTGTCTCCCGGCCTCGGCTGCTGAGTTGTCTGTGGTTTAGGTTAGGTTAGGTGAAGATCGCTCGCTTTGGATCCCTAGCTAGTTGTTGTTGGGTCCCTAGCTAGTTAGGTCCTTAGTACCAGATGAAGTTTCTTCTTCTTCTCTTTTTTCTTGTGCCTCTCTAACCCAGAGAAAAACAAGGCCCGTAAATGAGTAAAGCTGATTCTTGTTGGATCCTTAGTTGGTCCTAGTCAGACCCCAGCGGTACCAAATGGAGTTTCTTGGGGTAGGTTAAGTGAAGCTGGTTCTTGTTGGGTCTCTAGTTGGTCCTGGTTGGTTCCCTCCTACTACCAAATGTAGTTTCTTGGTTTATTTGTTCTTGTGCCCATCTAATCCAGAGAAGAAGGCACAAGGTACAGTCTTGAGATAGCGAAAAAGAAGCAAAGAATGTACTCGAAGACTTGTTTGAGTTAGGTTAGATGAAGCTGCTTCTTTTTGGGCCCCATGTTGGTCCCTGTTGGGTCCCAAGTTGAACCAGATCGAGTTTAATGGTTTCTTTTTTCTTGGGTACATCTAATTCACAGAAGAACGGGACCCCTAAATGAGTAGGGTACAGTCTTGAGATAGCTAGATAGAAGCAAAGAATGTACTGGAAGTTAAGGTTTAGGTTAGGTTGGTTTTTGTTGGGTCCCTAGCAGTCCCAGAAGGAGTTTCTGGGCTTTAAGACAGAGAAGTTCTTTGGAGCGACACAAATTTAAGGTTCTGTTCTGCCTTCAGCTCAGCTTATGTTAGCTACTTGTATGAAGCTTGTATAAGTGCGAAACTTACAGGT
This sequence comes from Melieria omissa, assembly GCA_963971225.1. Lineage (NCBI taxonomy): Eukaryota > Metazoa > Arthropoda > Insecta > Diptera > Ulidiidae > Melieria > Melieria omissa. The sequence goes on along the minus strand of OZ020268.1, from coordinate 74,480,313 downwards.
TGAAAGAGGAAAAGCAAGCGTTGTTTTAAGGTTAAGTTTGTCGCTAAGGACTGATGAAGTCATGATCGCTTTTTAAGCAATTTTAAGCAGTGATTTAATATCCGCTTAGGACCTTACTCAACCCAGAGAAATTCGAATCTCTGAGACATGAAAGAACAGTGAGAATCTAAACTGATTTAGCCAGCAACTTCCAAGAGCCAACAATTCCACAAACCCCAAAGACTTTTCCTAAAATCGTGGCTCTTTTTTCTCATTCAGTGCATCACTGATTTTCTGAATATTCATAACCGGATGTGGCCCATTAATTGACATCGATTGCTCTTCTTTCAATGTTGTTCAACGTAAATTAAAACTTTTTCACTGTTTTGCCGCGTTTATTTGTATTTTTTTATTGAGGCCTTTAATTAGCAGAACACGCAGCATCAATGTCAAATTTTGCTCGCAACAATAACAAACTAAAAGAAGACAAAAAAAAAAACCAAAAACATTTAAAATCAATCAACTCATCAACGACAACAGCAGCCAGCAACTTTATCGAACTTGCACTAATAAAATCAGAAACAACAAAATTGACGCTAATTAAAAGTCTGCACGCTGACTGGAGTCAACTTACAATACGAAAAAAAACATCAAAAAAGAAAACAAAATATTACTACAACAACAATGCTGATAAAAGGAAAATTAACAGCACGACTGGTTCGTGTTGACTGCAAAAATCAACAATTTATTTGTCAACACAGCGAAACGACTTTCAATAGTAAAACGAATAAAAATTTATATTTTGCTTAAAATCATTAAAAATCATTGAATAATAAATGAGGAAATGCGTGGACTGACGTTACAGATGTGAATCGCCAATTATCGTTAAGATAGAAAAAGTCAGATAGCCAGAACGTGTAAGCAGCTGCCGCACCATAAATCAGCGGCCACTCGGCCGCAATGCGTTGAATGCTGGCCAAAAGTATGAACAACAACAACAGCTGCAATGCAAAAGCGACAAAAAGCAACAAAGCAAAATTTGCGTTGAGATTTAATTACAAAAATCACAATAAAATGCTGCAGAAAAGGAAGAAAGCAAAAAAACAAAAAATAATAGTAAAAAATAATTTAAAAAAAAACTACACTTTTGACCAACGCAAAGTCTGCGGTGGCAACAACGAAATTAGGCAGCCGCCATCAAAGCGGCCGCAGCCGCAAAAGCCGTCTGCCGCTTACGCCACGGGGCAGCCAAGCATTTTGGTTTTGATTTGTTGTTGCTGTGTTGGCAGATGTTTTAAACAGAATTTTTTGTGATTGTGCTTCTTTTTTGTTGGTAATAACTTCTTTAAGGGTTTTGTTCATTTTTTTGGCAAGTTTTTAATTAAAAAAAATTTATATTACATTACAAAAAAAATTGTTTTTATGAAATTGTTGTAAGAGAATAAGCAATGTTTCATAGTTTTAACAACGTTGAGGGATATTTTATGGACTTTTCTTGTCATATTTGATCGTTAAAGTTAGATAGGGTTAGCTAAAAATAAATGAGGTTAAGTAAGATTAGATGAGTTGGAAATAAGATTGGATTGGATCTCGTTCTATAAGCTTCATAGGATTAGATAAAACCAGATAAAGTTAGCTAAAGAGAAATGAGGTTAAAAAAGATTAGATGAGTTGGAATAAGATTGGAAAGATGGTTCATAGGATTAGATAAAAACAGATAAGGTTAGCTAAAAACAATGAGGTTAAAACAGATAAAAACAGAAACAGAATCAGATAAGGAGAAATGAGGTTAAGGAAGATTAGATGAGTTGCAATAAGATTGCAAAGAGCTTCATAGGTTTAGATAAAAACAGATAAAGTTAGCTAAAAATAAATGAGGTTAAGTAAGATTTGATGGGTTGGAATAAGATTGGAAAGGGAGTTCATAGGATTAGGTAAAACAGATAAGATTAGCTAAAGAGAAATGAGGTTAAATAAGATTAGATGAGTTGGAATAAGATTGGAAAGGAGGTTCATAAGATTAGATAAAACAGATAAAGTTAGCTAAAGAGAAGTGAGGTTAAGTAAGATTAGATGAGTTGGGATACGATTTGATTGGATTTCGTTCTATAGGGTTCATAGGTTTAAATAAAAACAGTTGTTTAGATAAAAACAGATAAAGTAAGCTAAAAATAAATGAGGTTAAGTAAGATTTGATGAGTTGGAATAAGATTGGAAAGGGAGTTCATAGGATTAGATAAAACAGATAAGATTAGCTAAAGAGAAATGAGGTTAAGTAAGATTAGATGAGTTGGAATAAGATTGGAAAGGAGGTTCATAAGATTAGATAAAAACAGATAAAGTTAGCTAAAGAGAAGTGAGGTTAAGTAAGATTAGATGAGTTGGAATACGATTTGATTGGATTTCGTTCTATAGGGTTCATATGTTTAAATAAAAACAGATAAGGTTAACGAACCTTAGATGACGGTTAGATGAGGTTGGTTAAGCTAAGCTAAGATTCATAGGTTAGGTTAATAGACTCTGTTGAGTTCATTGAAGTTTACTTCATTTTAAAATCCGAGCCTGTAGATCCAGACAGGATATTTTGGAAACCATTTGGTCTTAGCAAAAAGGTTCTGTAGATCGTCTAGCTGTCAGCTAATTTTTATAAAATTAAATTAGGTTAGGTTGACCAAAGCCCTTAAGAAAGTTGAAAGTTAGTTTTGACAAAAAAGTTGTGTAGATCGTCAATCTATCAGCTAATTTTCATAAGATTAGATTAGGTTAAGTTGACCAAAGCCCTAAAGATCTCCCTTAGACCAAATGATGATCCGACAATTTAACCCTTTCGACCCCGAATTTTACCCTGTGTCTCGATATTACTTTTTGGTATTTAAATCATGAAACACTTGGCTAAGAAGTGTTCACACGACATTTGAAGTTGCCACACCGTTTGGTTAGAATTCTTGAGCTAGCTTACTTTTGAACAGTTTTAGCTCAAAATGGGTTGAATAAATATTGTATCAATATTTTGTTATTGCAGAAAAATTATTAAATATTTATGGAAAAATACAAAATTATCACTTTTGATTTTATTTAACCATTATTAAAGAAACAGGGTTTTGATCAAACGCTTCCAATGCGTAGACTTCAATTAGAACACAAACTTTCCCTAATATCGTTGCAAATTATTGGAAATTATTTTGGGTATAACAGTAAAATTTTTGTAATTTGCTTTAAATTCACTTCTAAAAATATTAATTTGTTGGTGCCTACTTAAATAAAACTCATAAATCAATTGTAGCTTCTGCTATAAGATGACAAATAGGTGAAGTTTCACTCAGGCAACTTTGGCGTTAAAAATTTAAGAGTGAAGATACTTTAGACTGTTTTAAATGAAAATTTTTGCAAATCTTAGCAGCTTTCATTCCTTTAGATTCACAATATTAAAAAAAAGGAAGCAAAGAGCTGTGTCACCATTTCCCCAAGTCCACAAAAACTCAACTAATATGTCCTAAATTTTTGAAATTTCCTCATAACCACAACTTAGGCAACGTACTCTACGCTTCAGCCGATTGCTTACGCCACTTAGTTAAGCTTAAATTATGCTAATGCAAATTTAGTGTTGCAAGTTGTAGTAGTTAATTAAATGCAAAGCACAGCACAGTTGTGAGAGAAATATGTAAAAAAAAAGAAGCGCGCAACTCGAATCGTGGAGACGGCGTCTATGACGGCGCCTTTTGTTTCGACAATGGTTCGCAGTTTTGTTGATGTAAGCGGCCCTACAAATTTTTCTCGCGCACTTAGTTGACTGCGTTTTACATTTTGGTTGTTGTTGTTGTTGTATTTGATTTAGGGGGTTTGAAGCGTAAATGTGTGAGCGCGACTCCAGTGGCAAGTGGATGGAAGGAAGAGGGGCGGTTGGGTTTGGGCGGCAAAAATCTGATAAAATGTTGGCGCGTTGGCTGATAATGAAGCCAACTGCTCGGCTTCGCATAATAAAGCCGAATGGATGCGAAAGCGCTGATAAAGTCGCAACCACGTTGGGCGCCAAATGGCGGATGTGGTTAGTGTTTGGCGTTGCTGTTGTTGTTGTTGTTATTGAGGCAGTTTTGGTGGGAATTACAATAATGTTGAGGGTCGCTTCTTTGTTTTGGTTGTTGTTGTTGCTGTTGCTGCTGGTGTTTGGTAGAGTTTTTGTTGTTGTAGTTGTTGATTGTGTTGATGTTAGCTGTTGTTGTGTTATTGCACATTGTGCTTTTGTGTGCAATGCGGCAACTTCTATTGTTGTTGCGAATACGTTGCAGCATTGCGCCATGGCTGCTGTTGGCACTCGCTGTCTGGTTGCTGTTTTGTTATGAAACAAAAGCGAAACTCAATGGCACAACACACACACACACACACGCACACACCTATTATGCATACATATGCACGCATGCATGTACGTTTAGTTGTTTGCATTAGCGGCACTAGTCACCAACTCTCGACTGCAATCAGCCGCTTTTATTATATCATCCATAAAAAATTGCAAAAAAACAGTAATAAAAAATAAATAAAAAAACAGATTGGCAACTTTTTGCAGATAGCACAGCCGTTATTTTCACTTCGTTGTTGTTGTTGTTGTTGTTGTTATTGTGCTGTTATCGATGCGTATGCGCACATGTTTTTGGTGGAACCGTGTGCAGTTGTGCAACGTCGCTCAACCATAAATGGTTGACAACCAATTGCAAAAACAACAACAACATTAACAACAACAATAACAACAACCATACCACATTAATCAACAACAAGCTGAACGCCAACAACGTTGGCGTAAAATCAACAATTAGAAAATTACTGAAGCAACAATTTGGCTTAAACACAAAATAACAACAACAAAAAATACATAAAAATTATTGCGTCAATGGCAGCAAACAGAGCGTTGTAAGCAGCACCAAAGCGCCAGCAAAAAAATCATTTCGAGTTGCCTTTTTTGTTGTTGTGTTTTTTTATATTTTTGGCCAGCTGTGCGCCTGACTGGCTGCGCGACTGTCTGTCTGCCTGTCTGTGTGTCTGGCCACTTAATTGTTAAACCATAAACATAAAGCGAAAAGTTAACCGCCAAACGTATTGCATGCACCTCGCTTAAGTGCTCAAGCCCCCGCCCTCCCACTCTGGCCACTCTGCCCCAATGTCTTTCACCCACCGGCACGCAATTCGTAGCCGGAAGTGTTACCAAACTTTTTCTTTCAACACAAACTTTTTATAAACTTTGCATTTGCCTGCATTTCTTTGCTGCTTCTGCATGTTTCACTTTTGTTAATGTGTGAAAAAAGAAAATGTCTTTTGCCAACACGCAACCCACCTGTTGTCTGACGTTTATGTCAACTTTTGCAGCGTTCAAAAATTTGTTAAAAAATTACTTTTTATTTATGAAAATTTTGTTTAATTTGTTTTATATTCAAAAACTTTTAACGACAACAGTTCAAGTCTGTTGTAAGTTTGAATAAAATTGTGTATGTTGTTGTTTTTATTGTTGGTTTTTTCTCCGACCGTCTGTGCGCGCGTACTACCACGCGCCGTAATCAACACCGAACGACTGAATCGCACTGAAGCCGACTTGACGGATTTTTAATGTTTAGGCCAGCACTGCAACGTTGTGTGTATATGTGTGTGTGTGTGTTAGCATAAGTGTGTGTCTGTGTGTGTATGAGTGCATGTGTTGGTGTGCGTTGGCCAAAAAGACAACAGCCAAACACCATCGGCAAAAGTCGCTGTTACCATTATCGCTGCTGTTTTTATCGTTGCTGTTGTTTTTGTTGTTGTGGTTGTTGCTATAGTCACAGCAGCAGCCAGAGCCACAGCTGCCGCAACTGCAGCAGTGATTTTACCATTTTTTTTGGTTGCTGCTTCTCTTTGCTGCTCAGCGCGCTCTCAACTTTGCTCTGTCCATTATTTTTTTTTGGTCATTGTCGTTGTTTGAGTTTTTCATTTCTTGTCTTCTTTGGTTGTGTTTTTTTTTTAAGTTTTGCTGTTTTCATTTATTGCTGTCAATTGGAGTTTTTGCTGTTATTGTTGTTATTGGCAGCTGCTGTGTGTGTATGTCGCTGACTTTCTCGTGTCTTTCTTTGCCTTTGCCGGGCAATCGAGTTGACCGCTTATGTTGTTCTTATTGTCGTTGTAGTTGTTTTTGATCTTGTTTTTGTTGTTGCTGTGGTTGTTTCTAATGTTGTTCATAGTGTTGCTTTTATATTTCATAATTTTTTTTTAGGTTGATTTTTTCATTGTCGGTCATCGTTTTCTTGCTTTTCTACGTTTTACTTTTTGCTGTCTTCTATTTTTGTCTTCTCTCCTTTTACCCAGCTTTTCCTCCGTTTGATTTTTTCTGTCTTGCTTCTCTACTTTTGTCTTCTTCTCTTCTTTTATACCCAACTTTTCTTTTGTTTAATTTTTGCGTATTGCTTCTTCTATTTTTGTCTTCTCTTCTTTTAACCAGCTTTTCCTCCGTTTGATTTTTTCCGTCTTGCTTCTTCTACTTTTGTCTTCTTCTCTTCTTTTATACCCAACTTTTTTTCTGTTTAATTTTTACGTATTGCTTCTTCTATTTTTGTCTTCTTCTCTTCTTTTACCCAACTTTTCTTCCGTTTAATTTTTGCTGTCTTGCTTCTTCTATTTTTGTCTTCTTTTTTTTTTCTTTTATACCCAGCTATTTAACTTTTTATTTAACTATGTCCTGGCCCACTGACTGAGTTGTATTCATTTCAGTTCAGCAACGACCCTAAGAAGGCGTGGTCAGTATTAAAAAAGCAGTACAAACACATAGTTTTTGTTGTGTGCTTTCGTTGATCTTTCTGAGTGAATTCATCCATTCGTCTGCTGCTACTTTCGTTTATCTGTCTTTTATATGTCGGTTTGTAGATTCATATGTCCATCCGCCTGACCCCACCTTTGTTTATCTGTTCGTCTATCTGTCAATCCATCAATCCGTTGGTCCATTTGTTTGTCTGTATTTCTCTCTGTCAGCCAATCTATCAGTTCCTTCATTTTCTGCTCTGCCTATCAATTTGCCTGTTCGTTGATATCTTTGCTCATCTATCCGTCTGGCCATTTATTCATATGTCGCTTCGGTTATCTGTTCGTTCATTTACCTTAACGTTAGTCTGGTTTTTTCACTTATTTGTCTACCCATATCATTGTTAATCTATTCGTCTGTTCATCTGTTTAGTCTTCTGTTCATTCAATATTTGTCTGTTTGGTCTTTCATCTAGAAGTCCCTCTGTTTATTCATTCAATTATCTGTCCACTTGTTCGTCTATAGTTTTGTTTTTTGTCTATCCTCCAATCTGTTTGTCATCTATCTTGTGCTTCTATCCATCAGTCCATCTGTCTTTTCTTTCTATCCATCAGTCCCTCTGTCCATTCGTCTGTCTGTGTATTCTCTGTTCGTCTACATGTCTGTGTACCTCGATGTCTATGCGTCTATCTTACAGTTTATTTGTTCCTCTATCTACCTGCCAGTCAATCTGTGAATCCATTCATCTTTTGCGCCGTTAGTCAATTCATTCAATTGTCAACTCACTTCTTTGCCCATCTATGTGTCTAATTATTTGTTCTCAAGTCTATTCGTTCAACTGATTGTCTGTTTGTCCATTTATTTTCCAACCCATATCTTTGCTTGTCTATCCATCTAACCATATGTTCACATGTATTTCCGTTCAACGGTTTATCTGTTTGTATATTCATTTCTACGCCTATCCTCGTCTATAGATCTGGACATATGTTCACGTGTCGCTTCGATTATATGTTTGTTCATTTGTCTATGCGTCTGTTTTTTCTTTAATTTGTCTACCCATATCATTGCCAATCTATTCGTCTGTTTATCGGTTTACCCTTCTTTTCACTCAATGTTTGTCTATTTGGCCATTCATACATCCATCCTCTTCTATCCGTCCAGCCACTTGTTTGTTCATTTTTCTATACGTCCGTCTGATTGGTCATTAATTTGTTCACCCATATCGTTTACCATCTATTCGTCTGTTCATAAGTTTACCCTTCTTTTCATTCAATGTTTTTCTGTTTCTATCCGTCCGGCCATTTGTTTGGTCATTCATCTATACTCCCGCCTATTTATTCATTCATTTACCTCGTTTGTTCATTGATTTCCCTGCCCGTTTGTTCGTCCGTTGGTCTGTTCTACTTATCTATCTTTCAGTCTGTTTGCCAATATATCTTGACCTCCTATCCGTCTATCCATTCATCTATTTATCCATCCTTATTCATATATTTCTTCTGTCTTTCCCTCCTAACATTCTGCCCATCTATCTGTCAATCTTTCCATGTATTCGCCCGTTATTTCGTGTATCTGTAGGTCTGTGAGTCTATTTTTCCACTCATTGATTCTAATATCTGTCAGTTTGTATATTCTTCTTCTTCTTATATCTTTTCTTATCTTCTTTTCTTGTCGCTTCATTTTCTATGACTAATTTATTTTCAAATCATTTAGAATTCCTTTCTGTCTTCTGTCGGCTTCCTTAGCCATTGCCCTTTTATCGTTTTGCTTCATTTTTTCCTTAAAATTTTTTCCTAGAATCAATTTTTTATTCCCCCTTTTGTTGTTTTGTGCTTTCTTCTTTATCCGCTCTATCACTATTCCACTATTTATTTAATTTTTTCTTATCTCTTTAATCGTTATCTTCTTTTTACATATGTTTATCTCCACTATTTTTTCATTTCCTTAATTCATAATTCATAATTTTCCTTGATTTTTTCTGTTTTTCTTTAATGTTCTATTTCTATTTACATAATTTTTCTCCACTCATTTTTCTTATTTCTTTAATCTTTTTCTTTGGTTCTTTCGATTTTTCTTTCACACACTACTTCTATGTTCATAATTTTATCTCCACTCAATTTCTAACTTTATTCGTCTCTTTTCAAAAATGACCATTTGTTTTTTTGGTTCTCTTGTTACCATTTTGTTGTTGCTCTTCTTCTTGTTATTGGTTCTGGTCTGTGCTGTTCTGTCGCCTTTTTAATCTCTGGTCATCAAAAACCAAAGCCAAAGTGCAGCGACAATAACCAGAAACAACAACAACAATACTGATAGCTGCTACAGCTTCAACACGCCGACAACAACAACAATTGCAACAACAACAACTGAAACATTGCTGCCGTCTGACGATAATAAAAACACCAATTTTTACTGCATTTAAAAAAGCACTCAAACCTACACACACTCAATCACCAACACACAGCCACATTCACACACAGAGAGATATAAAATATTTGCTGCTGCATGCAGTCAGCAACAAGAACAACAACAAACCAAATGCCAATAACAAAAACTAAATCCAAGCAACAAAAATCAAAATATGGCAAAAAGCAAACCGTTTTGGTCAAAACAACAACAAATGCAATAACAAAAACAAAAGCAATAACGCAAGACAACAAAAAAAATTGCATGGGAAAAAATTGGCGGCAAAAGTTGCAGCTGCTGCTGATGCGGTTGTTGCTGCTGCAATCTCGGCACAAGAACCAACAGCGAACAGAAAACAGCACAGCAACAAGAACAATAACAACAACATGGACAACAAACGATGGCAACAACAAACCATAGCAACTGGCAACGCATCGATTTACGCAATGAAACGAACACATGTCGAGAACCAAAACCGCACCGTACCTCGCACGCTGCCCGCCTGGCCCGCTGCCCGCCAGATTTGACCTCACGCTGAAAACGGCTGCCGCCAAAGTGCAGTTTCCAGTTTCTGCATCGACGTTGCGTTGCGTACGCGGCGAGCTGCGCTGCGACTTTTTGCTTGCTTGACGTCTCTGTTGTTGCCTGCTGGCTAACTGGCTGGATGGCTGCTTTTACGGCTTTGTTATTGCTGGTTGTTTGCAATTTGTTGTTGTTATTGCTATTGTTGCATTGGTTGCTGTGCTTTTGCAGCGCTTAAATTTGTTTTGACTGGTTGAGGTTTGTGGAAATCTTAACACTTGTCTTGGCGTCAGGGTTTTGTGTGAACTTTATGCTTTGAAGAAGAAGAAAAAAATATAGAAAATAAAATAAAGTAAAATTTAATTTAATTAAAGAAAAGAAAATAAAATAAAGTAAAATAAAATAAAATAAAATAAAATAAAATAAAATAAAATAAAATAAAATAAAATAAAATAAAATAAAATAAAATAAAATAATATAAAATAAAATAAAATAAAATAAAATAAAATACCATAAAATACCATAAAATAAAATAAAATAAAATAAAATAAAATAAAATAAAATAAAACAAAATAAAATAAAATAAAATAAAATAAAATAAAATAAAATAAAATAAAATAAAATAAAATAAAATAAAGTATAATAAAATAAAATAAAATGAAATGAAAGAATCGGAAAGTAATGCATGAGACAATTCGTCTCTCATAGCCAACGTTTCAATAATATTGCCTACTTTTAGGACCTTCTAGTAAATCATTTACCCAAGATTTTGCATGTATGTGTAGCGTTCGTTTTACAACAAAGTGCAAACCAAAGGCCAGAAAGCTGCGTGCTGCAACCCACTTTGGATGCTGGACTCTCCTGCTAGTAAAACTAAGTTATTTTTCTTTTGCCCAGGAAAAACCTACCAACTGGTAGTTCAGAATTATCACCCATTCTGATTGAGTTCAACAAAAATTTATGCATTTTAAATTATAAATTAATATAAATTTTAATATCTACAAAATCTTAAATATTTAATACAAATATTTACTAATCTATTTATATAAAAATATGTTTTAAATAAAATTATTCTTTTCTGCTTTCATATTTCATTGACTCATTGCTGCTCTGCTTTTAAAAGGAACAGGTAAGCGAAGTTTTATCTCTTTTAAAATCGTTTCTCATGTCAGTTTGAAGAAAAACTATAATTTATAAAATTCAAAAATTCTGCTAAAATGCTGTTATAGGTCGGTCTCAAACAAAGGCTTAACAAATTTACAAAGAGTTTCAAAAGCGTCGAAAAAAGTCAAAAAGCGACTGAACATATAGAAATGTGCAAAACACAGTTAGAGGGCAAAGACACAAACTTTGTTTCAACCAAACATAACATTTAACACAACACTTGAAATCACCATTCATTACATGTGATTCGAATCAGTAACACTTGAAGCAGGAAATCATGAAACACATAGAAATATTACATATAGAAAATAGTGTTGAATATACCATAGAAGTATTTTGCAGTACTAATGAAATTAATGGAAAATTCAAACTTATTGCACAGAAAAGAGAGACAAAAAATGATGAATATTGGTAAATATTGGTTAGTTTTTTAGTTATATAGAGTTCAGTGCTGTATATATAAAATATTGATAGTTATTGTAATTTCTGATAGCACAGGGCAACAAATTTCGACTTTTGGTCGGCTTTTCTGGGTTTGACATCAGTTCTAGGGTAATTGGGTACCGCTGATTTCGAATCCGCAAACCGTTTTTAAAACTTAGTTTCCGTTTTCGCAAAAAATGGGCGTGTCACTTTTTCGGATTTTCCCTATCTTTTTTCACGTTTTCGATTGTAATTTCTAAACCAATAAACCGGTTGACATGGTTTTCTCTTTGTGGCATTTACAACACCTCACGGCTTCTTTTCCAATGTAATTTATTTTTATAGGTTTTACGATTCCGCGGTAATTGGACCTCAAAGTCGGAAAATATGGAATTTCAAGGCGTTTTCTTGGATGGTCAAAAACATGGACATTTTTCTTAAATCTATTAATGAGTTAGGTGTTAAATGAAAGCGAAAACATCAAATAATACAACGCAGACAATTTATTTGGCGTGGTTCCCATTATTATCGAAATAATAGGAAAAATGTGCCATCGTGATTTTCATCCATTTTCAAACTTTTTCCTTAAAAAAATTAGAGCCTCAAAATATGCACAGATTTTTATTTTTTTTTTTAATAAACAACAGTTTTTTGGTTTGTTGCTTTGCTTATACTTCAGACCAGCACACAAAAAGTATGCCTGTTTTTATGACGACAGTTTTCAATTTGAGCTAAATTGGTAAGCAAAAACAAGAAATTTACTTTGCTTAAGAAATTTCAAGGAAAAGGGGAAAATAAATTAATCGGGTTTCAGTCTTCACAAAGTACGCGATTCAAAGACAAACTATATTATAAAGCTGCTGTAATTGCTAGTTTTATATTGTAAAAGAATAGTTACTGTTATTATGATAAGACAAAATTCTTGTGACCAACAAGCACTCAAGCAAAAGAACAAACGAATAAACGAACAAATGAACAAATGAACAAGCGAACAAAAGAACAAATGAACTAATGAACAAATAAACAAACGAACAAATGAAGAAACGAACAAACAAACAAACGAACAAACAAACAAACAAACAAATAAACATTCATTACATACTATATAGATTACATGTTTAGATGTAAACATTAAATATTTATGTAATCTCTTTCAAAATCTTGACGTCGTCTCTTTGCTGATCTTTTATATATGGGTTGTGAGATGTCTCTTCTAAGGTTCCAACAATAATCTGCCAACATTGAAACGGTCCATTTCCCTTGATAACGTTTTTCCATGTTAGAGATATCTTGATGGAATCGTTCTCCATGTTCATCGCTTAGTGCAGCATAGTTATCCGGAAAAAAGTCCAAATGGGAGTGCAAAAAGTGAATTTTGAGAGACATGTTGCATCCTAGCGCATGATAAGATGACAACATAATTTTTACTTCTCTTGTTGCCCAAAAAGTTCATGGCTACGAGTCGAAAATCATTCCAAGCAGCTTTTTCCTTGTCTTGTAAAATATCATCAAAATGTTTATCTTTAAACATTTTGTGAATTTGGGGACCAACAAAAATACCTTCTTTTATTTTAGCTTCACTCAATCTGGCAAACTTTTGACGAAGATATTGAAACGCTGCTCCGGTTTTATCCATTGCCTTTACAAAGTTTTTCATAAGCCCCAATTTAATATGTAATGGTGGAAGCAATATGTTTTTCGGGTCAACTAAAGGCTCATTTTGTACATTTTTCAGCCCTGGTTGAAGTAAACGACGTACAGGCCAGTGTCTTTTTGTAAAATGGTCTTCTCTAGCACGACTATTCCATTCGCAGATAAAACAACAAAATTTTGTGTAACCAGATTGCAATCCAAGCAGAAGGGCAACAACTTTCAAGTCTCCGCAGATTTGCCACTTTTCTTCATTGTATCTGATATGTAACAGAAGCATTTTCATATTTTCATATGTTTCTTTCATATGGACTGCATAGCCGATTGGAATTGAGGGTAACATATTTCTATGGTGCAGTAAAACGGCCTTCAAACAAAATTTGGAACTGTCTATGAATAATCTCCATTCGTTCTTGTTATACGCTATGTTGAGCGATTCCATCAAGCCACCAACATTTTTGCAAACAACTAGACTGTCAGCTGTTTCAAAATGTTGTGTTAATTGATTTTGGCGGGTACGAAAAGAAGTAATAGCAACATCATCATCCAAAAGATTCCACTGTTGCAGCCGTGACGCTAACAGTTCAGATTTGTTTTTTGGCAATTGTAAGTCCCTTACAAGATCGTTTAATTCTGCTTGTGTAATCTTGTGTGGCTGCTGCGACGACATATTACATTCAAATACTACCTCGGGTGGATTTAATGGCAAGTCGAAAGAATTTTCTTGCTCTGTGCCATCGTTACAACATGATTTAGGACGTTTTGGAACTGGAAATTTATCACTGTGAGGCAAAGGACGAACAGCTGAAGGTATATTTGGATAAATAATTGCGCTTTTCTTTTTCTGCGATACTCCATTACCTTTTGAAATAGGCGTCGTCAAACAGAAATAGCAATCAGATACATGATTTTCTGGTTCTCGCCATTGCATTGGCACTACAAAACGAAAACTCTTTCGTCCGCCGCTCATCCACTTTCTTAGACCCATTGCGCAAGTTTTGCACGAATAATGCGGTGCCCACTTTTTGTCTTGATGCAAGATTCTGTCAGCAAAATAAAAAAAATACGCGTCTTGTATTAGTGGCGTTAGTGAACATTTTTGTTTCAAAAATATTACTTCGCCACATATATAGCAAAAATTATTTGCATTATTTACACAATTTCGCGACATTTTATTTATTAAATAGCGACAAATAGGAAAAATGTGCTTGATATCAAAAGCAATCTGACGAATGAATAAAAATCTATAAAATCATCCAATGCATGAATGACACACAAATAGTTGCCTGCCTGCTATATATTTTTAGATGACTTCAGCTCATCGGAAAACGCCAGTAAAATATAAAATAAGGTATTTGAAGATGATGTTGTTTGATCGTTCCTATGGCAGCTATATAATATAGTTGGCCGATCTTGTCCAAATTTTGTGAGAATATCTTTGAATCGCGTACTTTGTGAAGACTGAAACCCGATTAATTTATTTTCCCCTTTTCCTTGAAATTTCTTAAGCAAAGTAAATTTCTTGTTTTTGCTTACCAATTTAGCTCAAATTGAAAACTGTCGTCATAAAAACAGGCATACTTTTTGTGTGCTGGTCTGAAGTATAAGCAAAGCAACAAACCAAAAAACTGTTGTTTATTAAAAAAAAAATAAAAATCTGTGCATATTTTGAGGCTCTAATTTTTTTAAGGAAAAAGTGTGAAAATTGATGAAAATCACGATGGCACATTTTTCCTATTATTTCGATAATAATGGGAACCACGCCAAATAAATTGTCTGCGTTGTATTATTTGATGTTTTCGCTTTCATTTAACACCTAACTCATTAATAGATTTAAGAAAAATGTCCATGTTTTTGACCATCCAAGAAAACGCCTTGAAATTCCATATTTTCCGACTTTGAGGTCCAATTACCGCGGAATCGTAAAACCTATAAAAATAAATTACATTGGAAAAGAAGCCGTGAGGTGTTGTAAATGCCACAAAGAGAAAACCATGTCAACCGGTTTATTGGTTTAGAAATTACAATCGAAAACGTGAAAAAAGATAGGGAAAATCCGAAAAAGTGACACGCCCATTTTTTGCGAAAACGGAAACTAAGTTTTAAAAACGGTTTGCGGATTCGAAATCAGCGGTACCCAATTACCCTAGAACTGATGTCAAACCCAGAAAAGCCATTTTGCTGTTGATCAGTGTAGTCACAAAAAACATAGAGAACATAGAGTTCTGTGCTTAAATCTAGAATTCTAGGCCTTTGTAGTTGATACAGGTTGAACTACAATATTTTAGTAGATAGTGAACAATCAAGTGAGCGTTGGATCTTGATCAGAGAGCTCAAAATTTGTGACATTTGGCAAATACAAATTATAAGGTTAGAGAACTAAAGTATTGTGACAATTGACCAATAAACTTAGACAACTTAAGAGTTATGACAGCTCACCGAAAAACGCAAACTCAGATTGCTTCAGAGTTGTGACAGTTGGCCAAAAAACTAGAACATCGGATAGCTTCAGAGTTGTGACAATTGGCCAACAAAAATTAGAAAATCAGACAGCTTCACAATTGTGACAATTGGCATAAAAAACTAGAAAATCGGACAGCTTCAGAGTTGTGACAATTACGATACAAAAACTAGAAGTTCAGACATCTTCAGAGTTTTGACAGTTGGCAAACAAAAACCAAAAATTGTGACGGTGAAAATCGGCAACCATAACCTAGAAAATTAGACAACTTAAGGGTTGTGACAATTCACAAAATAATACTTACAAATTAGACAGCTTCAGAGTTGTGACAATAGGAAAGCTAAAATCAGGAGGTAAGACAACTTAAGATTTGTGACAAAAAATCAGAAAATTATACAGCTTCAGAGTTGTGACAATTGGCATAAAAACTAGAAAATCGGACAGCTTCAGACTTGTGACAATTTTCAACCAAAAACTAGAAAAAAGCTCAAAAGTTGTGACAAGAAACCGAAAATATAATAACTTAGACAGATTCAGAGTTGTGACAATTGGCAAACAAAAATAAGAAAATTGAATAGCTTCAGAGTTGTGACAATTGGCAAACAAAAATTAGAAAATTAGACAGCTTCACAGTTGTTCAGAGTTCAAACACTGCAAAGAGTTCAGAGTTGTTCAAAAACTAAAAAATTAAACAACTTTAAAGTTGTGACAACTGACCGAAAAGCTATAACTCAGACAGATTCAGAGTTCTGAAAATTGGCCAAACAACTAGAAAATCGGGCAGCTTCAGACTTGTGACAATTTTCAACCAAAAACTACAAAATTAAACAGCTTCATAATTGTGACAAGTGACCGAAAAACTATAACTTAGACAGGTTCAGAGTTGTGACTGTTGCCCAAAAAACTAGAAAAAACTAAAAAAAGGGCAGTTTCAGAGTTGTGACAGTTAAAAAAAAACTAAAAAATTAGACAACTTAAAAGTTGTGACAACTGACCGAAAAGCTATAACTCAGATAGATTCAGAGTTCTGAAAATTGGCCAAAAAACTATTTTAAACAAAAACTAAAAAATTAGAGAACTTAAAAGTTGTGACAAGTGACCGAAAAACTATACCTCCGACAGATTCAGAGTTGTGACATTTGTCAAAAAAAACTAGAAAATCGGGCAGCTTCAAGTTGTGATAATTTTCAACCAAAAACTACAAAGAAAACTTAAAATTTGGGAGAAGTGACCGAAAAACTATACCTCCGACGGATTCAGAGTTGTGACAATTGGCCAAAAAACTAGAAAATTAGACAATTTAAGGGTTGTAAAAATTGACAAATGAATACTGAAAAATCAGACAGCTTCAGAATTGACAATTGTAAATAAAAAATTAGAAAATTAGACACTTCACATTTGTGACAATTAGAAGTTGTCACAATTGTCAACAAACAACTAGAAAATCATAGCTTAAGAGTTCTGACAACAGTCAAAAATCTAGAAAAACTACACCAAATATAATCGGCCATTCAAGAAATTATTTTTTTTTCAAAAGATCTAACGCGCCTTGATCGATTAGCGTTTGATCCATTAGCGTTCGTTCAACAACTGTTACAACTGTTTACGTTAACTCACCAGTAGTTATGGTCACCCCAAACTCTAGTTTAGTCTACATATATTCTTGACAAAGTTTACCTAAATGTTTACATCTCTCCTTTTCCTATGTTTACCACATCTTACTACTTGTAACCTTAGTCTTCATAACTCTTCTAGTCTATATTTTTAAACTTAGCATTGGTATAAACATTTTAACGAAAATACCCCACTTTACTGTATTTCAAACTATACAATTTTAGTAAAAAATTCAAGCAACTCTGAATTGTTGTTTTTTCTTATATTTAATTGGCATTCATTTCTCTACTTCATTTCTACTCTCTTACTTTCTGTTTTTTTCGTCCAACTTTTCTCATTTTCTTGTCACTACTTATACAATTTTTGGTTCAAAACAAAACTAAAAAAACATTGTATTGCCAAAAAAACAAAAACCAAAAAACGAAAAATGTGTGTTTGTTTTTCTTGTTTGTTCATTGTGCATTTTCAGGGTGGCTACTTAGATGGACTACGTTCACATTTGGGTGGTTTAACACAACGTGTCAAATCATGGTATTGGGGACGGCCTCTTGTAAGTGCAATTGTATTTTTCATTTTTCCACCACTCCCCCTCCCCCCACCCCACCCACCACAACCACAACTGCCACTCTATCCAGTTTTTACTTTGCAAATTCGTCTACAACTACAACAACAATAAGAGAAAAAATTCAATTAGCCAAACGTAATTTTGTACAATTAGCAATTAGCGATTTAATTAGCTGTTTAATTGATTAATTAGAAAAAAAATGTTGCACTAATTCATTGATGATTTAAGCATTTTACACGCAAACTGCACTACATTTGTTCACTGTAGGCTTTTGCGTTGCCACCTGTTGCCAATTTTTGCCCAAATGTTGTTGAATTGTTTTCTTGTTTACGTTTGCGTTACGTTTTCATTGTGTTGTCTGCGTTCGTTTTGGCTTGCTTCTATGGTTCACAACAACAACAACAACTAACACTAAAACACTCATACACCAAAACACACACACACACACATTCATACACTGCGAACACCTCACCGCCCACATGTCCCGCAGCAGCGTCCATCCATTTTCATTACAACACCAATGTTTTGTTGTTTTTCCTTTACACATACTGATTGTACAATTTTCTGTGTGTGTGTGTGTGTGTGTGTGTGCGTGTGTGTGTGGTGCATCAGTCATTTTAACCCTTTTAATCCTCTAAATAGTCAAATAATTTAAACAAAAAATGAACTAAAATGATTAAAGTTAAAGCAAGAAAATAAATGTAAGTATGGCAATGAATTCTTAAAGCAAACCAATTAAATATTCACCAATAAAAGTTTACAATTAACTAAAATGTAATAAAATTAGATTTTATGGAAATATTTAGCAAACGTAAAGTGAAAGCTTGAAAAATATAATTGCACAATTAAGCATGAGTCACCCAAATTTACCAGATTTCTTTCATTGTTTTACTTCTCAGAAAAATGTGCCTTGTTTTCTCACAGTTTTATTTAATTCTCTCACACATACACTCACACACAAACACACACACCGTGAAGCGAACTGTTGGCAATATCGAAATGAGAGAAAAATATGTTTGAGAATCTTATGAAAGCTGTGGAGCAGCTGATTTCAAAACTATTTATTTACAAATTCGAGAAGTGACGCATACAGGATTTCGTTTTGGGGGGTTTTGCGTATAACTTTTGAATTCAATACCATTCGAAACCATGTTTTACACTAGAAATTTTTTGTACTTGGGGAGGTTTGAACCCTTAAACCCTTCTCCCCTATGTGCTGCACTGAGTTCAAGTCCTAATGGCATAATAGGAAATTAAATCATAAGAGATATGAATAAACTTGAAAGCTCAAGCTTAATAGAAAAGCTCCAAAACAAATGCTTCATAATACAAAACCTCCAACTGGACCAAAAAGCGTCAATAAAGAGTTCCACTGAGGACAGTTTGAGGTCTTCAGAATAGTTTCAGAGGTCAGTTTCTTAGCCGTCGACTTTTTTTGCCCATTAAGCTAGACTACAACAACAACTTGACAACAAATTTGAAAATTAGGAAATTTTCATTCAGTGAACGGCCGAAAGAATAAAATAACCTTAAAAACTCAAGTTTAATACAAAAGCTCGAAAACAAAAGCCTTATAACTCAAAAGCTCCAGCCAAATCAAGTAGAATCAATGAAGAGTTGGAGGTCGTCAGGTCAGTTTCAGAGATCAGATTTTTAGCCATCGACTGACTTTAAGTTTTACTACAAGTTGAAAAATTAGGAAACATTCGTTCAGTGAACGGTTTACATTGTCTGCACCTTGAGATCTTTGATCAGTTCAGATGCCATCGACTTACTTTGCCTTTTAAGTTTTACTACAACTTAAAAAACTTGAGAGCTTCAACTTGAAAGCTCAAGCTTAGTACAAAAGCTCTAATACAAAAGCTTGATAATTTAGAAGCTCCAACCAGATCAAATAGTATCAATCAAGAATTGGAGGTTTTTAGGTCTTTAAGTTTTACTACAACTTGAAAAGCTTAAAAGCTTCAAAAGCATAAAGCTTTCAACTCATATTCTACAACATATTTGACTACAACAACTACTTGACAACAAATCATGGCAGATTCGAATAAACTTGAAAGCTTGAGCTTAATACAAAAGCTCGAATACAAAAGCTTCAAGAGTTCCAACCAGATGAAATAGTATCAATGAAGAATTGGAGGTCTTCAGGTCAGTTTCAGAGATCAGAGGCTTAGTCATCGACTTAATTTGCCCTTTAAGTTCTACTACAACTTGAAAAACTTGAAATCTTCAAAAGCATACAGCTTTTAACTTTATTCTACAACATATTTGACCACAACAACTACTTGACAACAAATCATGACAGATTCGAATAAACTTGAAAGCTTAAGCTTAATACAAAAGCTCTAATACATAAGCTTCAAAAGCTTCCAATAGAAGGCCATCAAGTGCCCTTCAAGTTTTACTACAACTTGAAAAACTCGAAAGCTTCAAAAGCATTCAGCTTTTAACTCCTATTTTTGCAATTTTTAGTTTATTGAGATTGACTATAAGTTGAAAGACAACTCCGTCAATAACGTAAAATGACTCAAAAGCTCCAGACTTACTTAGTAACAAAAAGCTTCAAGTTTTGTGGCCTCAAGGTCTAACTTTCTATCCAGAGCATAACTGTTATTCGAAGACTTTGACTCAACTAAACGGAAATAATACTGTATAGGGACCCAAAAACTTTATGCAAGTAATGATGCCATCGAATTCCATGAACACTTTTTTTAATGTTGTTTGGTTTATTAAACTTGACTACAATTTGAAAGACAACCAAGACAGAAATATAAAATGATTTAAAAGCTGCAGACCAAAAGAAATGTCAACGAAGAAAGAAAAAGTTAAAGAAGAATTCTCCAAAAAGCCTCAAATTTTCCGCCTAAGCTTTTAACTGTCTGTCTAGTTTCTTTCAACTTCCTTTCTTGATCTCTCTTAGAGGTAAACTTGACCATAGCTTCAAAGCACTGTTCAACAATAGAACCTAAACAATAATGTTAGTCTTAAGTCAATAATACCGTCTATAAAAACATGAAACTTTGAACTTTTTCTTATCAAGTGTCAATTTTCTATGACCACAGCTTAAAAGTATTGGCTCAACTAACTAGAAACAGTTATGTTGAGTGACAAAAAGGATCCAACTAATAAATAGTGAGAAAAGACAGAATGACCTCTAGAACTTTTTAGAAGCTGGGAGTCGTATTTATCATTTCGGTTCATAAAAGCCTAAAAGCTCTTTTCAAAATAAATTACAATTAACCCTTCAAGCACCGAAAATACCATAAATAAAGTTGGTTCTTCTTCTTTGATATCTATGACTTGATTTATCCATAAAGCTTAAAAGCACTGATATAAAAAAAACAAAAAAAGTGATTTTGACATTAAAAAGTTTAGAAACGCATACTTTGCTTTCAGTTTCCTGATACCAAATGTGCTGTCAGTAAGTTGAGAAGCTTTAAAACTCTGCCAAAAATCAACAAGTAAGCAGTTTAAAAGAATTTAACCTTCACCGCAAAGCCCTTACGAGCACCAAACCCTCAGCTCTCTGTGACAGTTATCCTAGAAGTGTACCCTTCAATATTCTAAGAGTGTTGAAATCTTTCAATATATCAATAACAATTTTGTATAAGGCTCACTAACTTTCTGAAAGATTTTTCAGACTAAAATGAACACTAATATTGAACCAAAGAAGCGATAAAAATACAACAAATAACCCAAAACATTTCCTTAAAAAGCAAAACTCTCTAAACTTTATCTCAATTTTAGTGATGATAACATAAACCTAAAGCTTTTTTCTAACATTTATTCTATTCAAATTGCCTCCAGTTCACTGCACTTTTTCTCTATAAAATTTATTACAATATCAAAGTTACAATTGGCTTTTGTATTTTATTACTTTTTTCAATTCGTTTTTAATGTATTTTTATATTTAATTTAAATTTCGAATTAAAACATTCGTAAATGAAAAATATGATTTCTCTATCAGTGTTTAGATTAGCTGCTCCTTGTTGACTTTGTAGTTGTCTGTTAACAAATATTAGACTGCAAATTCATAGCAACAAATTGCAAAACCTGTTCAATATTACAAACAAGCAAGCAATGCAAACAAGTTCAAGTTTTAGTTAGTGCTTTTAGTTTAGAGTTGTATTTGTAATAATTTCTTTACATACATACAATGCATACTAGTAAATGTGTTTAGATTCACACACACACACACATACAAATACAACATGCTCGCTCATAGATACCAATCAATCAAACAAGCAATAAAACACACAGACACACAACACAATTAAGCACACTAAGCACTCACTGTCAGAGTCGCTGTCACAGACATTGTCACAGTCGCTGTCACAAACGTTTGACATTGTCACAGACACTGTCACTATCGTCTGCCATGCAATGGATAAATTGTTTAGGCTTCAACGAAGTTTAGGTCCGCAGTGTAAAACTTTTTCAACCTGAAGATGAAAATGAAACTTAATACAAAAAAATTATTTTTTTTTAAATTGTCAGATTTAACTTAGTTTAGGATAACAGTAGATATTTTTATAGAAAGTGACTCCAAAAGTTTGTTACATACCAAAAAAATTACTCAAAAATTAGAAGCAGATGCATATCTCTAAAAATTGTCGAGCTATTCATTTGATTTCTAGGTTAGGTTAGGTTCCACCCAGAGACCCTATTGGGTCCATTGTGAATCCCATCGTCGTTGAAATACCGGTGTCCATCCCTAGATCCAAGCAGGACATTTGATTTCTAAGTTCAGATTAAATTTAAATTAATTTCTGGTAAGTCAGTATTTAATTTATTCTATAAAGTGTAGTAAAAAAAATCCATTAAACTAAATTGTATTGAAATTGAGTTAGAGTAATCCCAGAGATCAAAGGCATTGAGATCAAAAAGGCACTGGTTTGTTCTTTAACTGGTTGCCATTTGAAAAGTAAATCCATTCAGTTTCTCTCATAGAAGCTCGCGTCGCTATTGGGCACAAACTTGGGAGAGTCAAGTTTCATAAAGCTTCTCTGGAGGCAAATTTTTCACCAGAAAAATTATTTGACACTGACAGAAACAGGTGTTAAACACTTGGTGTCAGGTTCGGACTATAAGATGAATGTTTAAGAATCTTCCAATCAAGTTTTCGGAGCTTCTGGTGAGTCACTATCGATGTGTGTAGTCTGGATTTGTTCTGATGGACACAATTCCTCTCCTATTGGCCAAAACTGACATCTTATGGGTGATTGCTTCCTTTAGATAATCCAAATGTTGACTTTACAGATTCGAGATCAGTGTTTGGTCGTAGAAAAAGAGTAGGATGATTCTCTGTCAATCTCATCAAACACACAGAAAATCCTACTTAACCGTCAATCCTAACTTGGTCACCGTCTCTGTCGGCTCTTCGCCATTCAAACACGAAGGTTTTTGCTTGACGTTGTCGTAAGTGATCCAGTTTTCAACACCAGTTACCATTCGTTTCAGAAACTGATCGATTTTGTTCCAATTCAGCTGCGATTCTCAGATGGAAATTCGTTGCTTGATGTCGCATTTTCTCTTTGCTGTTGTCCATCTTTGATGCGCGCTCAAACAAAACTGAGCAAAGTAATCTCAAAATAATCTGATAAGTATTTTTAATACAAAATTTAATCTTTCTAACGAAACCTGTCGTAATGCGATCTTACTTATACAACGCTGGATACAGTTTATTAAATCTATCCATTGGAACAATAATGGATTCCTTTTTACTGCACTTTATGTATAAATGAATGGGAAAAATGATTCTTCTATTTTACTTTAGAGCTTAAGTCTATTTTACTTCAGAGAGATATGGTAACACAAAAGGCAAATTGTTGTAAACATGAAAGTAAAAGTTGATAAAATATACCTACTTTTTTTTCTTGTCGAAGGAATTCTTTTCGTTTTTTTCTTTTAATGAAGCAATTTTTTTTTTATTTTATTGCATTGCTATTGCATTCTGAAAATCATTCCTATGTGACTTATAAAATTTTTTAAAACAAGGTTATTAACAAAACTTTTAATTTTTTTTAATTGTTAAAAGTCCATCAACAATCTGAGTACTCCGTTTTTTCGTGTCTTTGGACACGTGTGTGTGTTTTTATCGGTTTGCTAAATGGAATTGAAGGGTATTTAACACTACAATGCCCAAGTGAATCAAAATGACTTCATTTAATTTTTTTTCAATTTTTTTGGATTTTTTTTATTGAATTTTTATCGGTTTTCTAAATGGACTTGAAAGGTATTTAACACTAGAATGCCCAAGTGCGTCAAAACGACTTCATTTAATAATTTTTTAAATTTTTTTGGATTACTATTGCATTGTGAAAGTTATTACTCAGTGAATTTTACCGTTTTGGAAAACCAAATTAAATTACAAAAATGGCAAATATTTTCAAATACTGTTTAACCCTTTTTTGTAACATCATTCCAAGTTAAAGTCCATCAAGAATCTGAGTACTCGTTTTTTTCGTGTCTTTGGACTTTTGTGTTCTTTTTTTCAGTTTACTTGAGAGGAATTGAATCATTCCGTAACACTAGAAAATGAGTCAAAAAGGCTTAATGAAATAATTTCATTATTTTTATTGCATTGCTTTTACATTCTAAAAGTCATTCCAATGCAATTTCTATCATTTTTCAAATCAAATTAAATAACCAAATTTTTTAATATTTTTAAGTTATGTTAAAAGTTTTAACCCTCTTTTGTTTCATGAAGTACAGGCGCATCAAGATTCTGAGTACTCAGGTTTTTTGTTTTGAGAGGACTTGAAAGTTTTTTAACACTAGAATGCCCGATTTAGTCAAACCGACTTCACTAAGTTATTTTTTTTTTAATTTTCTTGCTTTCAAAAAGTGATTTCTAGGTGTAGAAATCGCCTTTTTCGAAGCCCAATTTAAAAAATTAAAAATATTTTTAAATTCTGTTAAAAGTTGAACCCTCCTTTGCTACATGATTCCATATAGGCTTTGAATTCTAAATTTAAAAACCCCGAGTACACAGTTTTACTACATTTTCTATAAACTTTCATGTCTACAATATTTTCTTGTAATGTTTACTACCAAAAGTTGAATTCTGTTGCACAGTGCAGTGTCATCTATAGGTCCACATTTGTCGCTCTGCTTGTGTTGTCCACCGCCCATACTTTCTACTTTCCACTCACTCTTCTTCAGCACCTGCGCTTTTCACAATTCTACTTTTTTAACGCATTAACAATAACAAAAAATATATAAAAAACAGAAACCAAAACAAAACCCAGCAACAACAACTGTACCACAAAATTCTAAATGTTGCCAATGCAAAAATGTACACAAAACTTTTGAAATGCCCAAAAGTCACTGCAAGTTTTTATACAGCAATTTCCAAAAAAAAATGAAAACAAAATACTAAAAACAGAAAATCAACTCAAATTGGTTGATTGCAATTTATTTCGTTCACTTACTCTCAATTCAACTGCTGAATGTTTGAATAATTTTGTTAAATTCACCAATTCTTATGCAAACAAATATTTCTTTGTTACTTTTTTATCTTCAACTTTTTTGCCTACTCTGCAATTTGCAAAACAACCAAATACGAACAAAAACAAAATTCGCAAAATACTAAATTACAAACAAAAAAAAAAACATTATACAAAAATTGACAAACTTTGAAACATTGGCAAACCAAAAATCAAAAACCTACCAAAACAAAAACAAAATGCAATATGAAAAAAATCATAAAATAGGAGTTGGCCACAAAACTCTCAAGAAGTTTCGATATGAAGGAGGAAGGAGGCACATTGCTGGGCGAAAAGGGTGTACGCAGGCATCAGGTGAGTTTAGTGCGCACTACACTACCTACTACTCTTTCTACTACTACTACTAAAACTACAACAACTACTACTACCAACTATTTCAAAACTTTGGTAAGAGACAACAGCCATTTCCAAACACACCAGAAATCGTTTTTTACACGCTAAAAGCAACAACAATGCTACAACTGCGAATGTCCTTTTTTTCAAATCCATTAGTCAACTCTGACGCAGACACCTAGAAATTTTCCACAAAACGAAAACAATTTGCTTCAAAATGTGGCTTCAACAGCAGAAAAAACTTATTTGTTTTAACTTTTAGTGCAGCATTGCAAAAAACAACTATTTTTTTCAAGCTTAACAACAATTTTGCATTCGCATTGAAATTTGTTGCCGCAACACTCAAAACTTTCGCTCAAAAAACCCCACTCAAACATAAAAGTCTCTCGAAAACATCAAATCACACATGAAACACACTCAATTTGCATCTGAAATTTTGTATTTACAAGTTTTGTTTTGGAAATTTACACATTTGATTTCCATCACATCATCATTGGCATCGTACTTTTTCAACCCGTTTTATATTTTTGCGTTCGTTAGCATTGAAATTGGCCAGCTTGTCTATGATTTTGTACTGGTTTTATAATCAAAAAAAATATATTTCCTATTTAAATATTTGAAGCAAATGCATCACCTAATTTAATCGAAAAAGTAAGCAATATTTTATTCTATTTAAAATAACTTTCTACATTTTATTTACTGCCTGCCAATTAGAAAACTCACCTCTAATCAATTTTACTGCTACTATTCGTATTACTACCGCTATTCGTAATTCTACACGAAGTCGTCTATGACACGCCCCTATGATTTTGTTTACGATCTAACACGGTGCAACAGGAAAAGAATTTATCGATGAAAACTTCTCTCTCTCTCTCTTTTAGAGAAGAAACAAATCGATAAAAACTGGAATGTAGAGGTCAAATATTTTATACATAAAGACCATATTAAATATATATCTTTTGATTAAAAAAAGCTCGGATTGTTTAGTTAAACCAAATCAATTCAATTACTCACGGATTCACTTTATATGGTTTAAAGAAATCTCCATTGAAAAAATACAAATATTGAAACGCTTTCTTCAATCTTCAGAACACTTTCCCCATTCTGATTTTCGAATCGTCTTCAGCTTCTTCTCATTTAATGCCCAAAACACTTTGCTCCAAGTGGTAACTTGATTCGTGGGAGTAGGAAAAAATCGCTAGGAGTGAGCTTAGATATGAGTGAACTTAGATGTGTAAACTTAGATATTTGTGTACCAGATCTCCAATGTATCAATTGAGGACAAGAAGGTTCTTTGAATGTGCAATTCTTATTATAATAGAACTACTTACTCAATACATGTCCTTAGTATCGAAAAGTTGACTTAGTTAGGTAGGTAGGAGTGGCTGTTTCAAGGCAGTGCCCACTTGGGCCACGAAAACCACTAAACCACTGAATCAGTTTAAGTTTCTTACAAAGCCTTGTAGATTGTGAATAGTTCTATCGGTTGGATTCTCTAAACCCGAAGCCCACTTAGGCCATCAAGGTCCATTGTGATACCACAAACAAACAAGTCATTGAACCAGTTTGAGCTCTTTAAGAAACCTAGTACACTGTGATTAGTCCTATAGGCTAGGACCCCTAGATTGTCAAAGAAGAAGTTTCCCAGATGGGTATTTCCTCTTCTAGAAAGTAGAGCCCACTTAGGCCATAAAGGCCCATTGTGATATCACAATCAATCGAGCTTAAGTCCGCTGACTAATTGAATCAGTTTGTTTTCTAACAAGGACTTGTAAACTGTGGATAGCTCTATCAGCTAGGACTCCTAGATTGTCAAAGAAGAAGTTTCCCAGATGAGTCTTTCTTCTTCTAGAAGGTAGAACCCACTTAAGCCATAAAGGCCCATTGTGATATCACTATCAATCGAGCTTAAGTCTGCTCACTCAGTAAGCCAGTTTGAGTTCCTAACAAGGCCTAGTAAACTGTGGATAGCTCTATCGGCTAGGACCCCTTGATTGTCAAAGAAGAAGTTGCTCGACTCAATATTTCTTCTGCTACAAAACAAAGCCTTCTCACTCATTGAATCAGTTTGAGTTCCTTACAAATCCTTATAGACTCTGAATAGTTCTATGAGCTAAATTTTCACAGTTGAGTCTCTATTCTTCTAAATAATGCAGAATAGGTGCATAGGAGGTGAAGTGTGTTTTCTTCCTCTTCTTCGTTAAATACTGTTTCGACAGCAGTCATTACAAAGAAACCCAACTTGATTGTCTGGGTGCCTAAGTTACCCACTGACGGATCACTTTGTAAAACCCATCAAAACACATTTTTGGGTTAATACGTCTACGAACTACATATATATTTGACTTTTACACTCCTGTCAATGCCAAATTTCTCGCTGTACTAAAACTGCTGTTGCATGGTGTAAATTAAAAAATTTCATTTAGTACTCAATAAGAATCTCTGATTGTAAGTGCACATATATTTAATAAAGTAAAAGTACAGTAAGTGGTTTTGAAGCGCCAGTTACAGTTACTACTTTTACAACTACTAGTTACAGTAGATGAAAGTTGTAACAGATGACTTTTATAAATAGAAGTTAAATATTTTATTTTTTTCTATATTTTACTACTAAAAATAGTAAAGTCTTAGATGTTTAAAATCTTAACATATCAATTCTTGAATAAGCATTTAAAGCTACTTGCCAAACTCTCTTCGGGTATCACAATGAGCTTCAGACATCTACGAATATACTCGTCAAACGATCATCTAGTGGATTGGCTGACCTGACCTAACCTCTAATCAAAGATGATACAAAACCAATAGGTGTTCTATAGGTTTTGGTGTAACCCACTAGTGATAAGCTAATTGACTCCGATGAATTGCACAAAATCTGGTCAAAAGAATCGAGTAGTATTTTGTTATTTAATAAATAAATAGTGTTAAACATTTTCCCAGATTTTCAAATACTGCATATTGTATTCTGTGAAAAACATAGATAAAAAACTTTCTTACAGACTTTAAAGAGTGTGCACACCAAAATCGGGACACTTTAAAACCCCTGTATCTTTTAAAATAAAACTCTTTGAAAAGTAACATTTTAAACGTAAGTACTCCATGACTTGGTTTTAAATATTGAATTAAAAAACTTTGCAAAATCCGTTTTACAAGTAAGAAAATGGCAAACGAATACGAACGTAGAACACTCATCTTGCACGAATACACTACGAATCCCAACCTCAGCATACGCCGAATTACAAAAAAGCTAAATTTTGCACTATCGACATGCAGTAGAGAGAAAAAAGAGACTGCTGCCTCTCATTCGTCGCCACACATCAAAACCGTTGTTTTGGCCTGACTTGGCTACTTGCCAATACTCCAGGTAAACCTGTAGTGGTATGAAGAGAATATGCTCCATATGGGATGGAATATGTACAGTGCGAGTGTGATCCGCCTAACAGCCCGGAACTCCGCCCTATCGAAAACTTGTTACAGACATTTTAAAGAAGAGTGATGCGAGGGTATCGTTAGAAGAAGAGTTCCGGAGGAAGTGGTTGTGGGGGTATAAAAAAGTGAACGAAAGTTTCGTTCAAAAATTTATCGCAGGACTCCGACGAAAAGTGCGGTTGGTGGCATACGGAGGAAAAAAATATAAATAAATCTGGACTATATCATACCTTAAAGACCGAAGAGTAGAAATAAATTGTAAACCAAATTCTAGATTACTTCGTTTTATTTTTATCAGAAAACAAGTTTCCCGATTTTGGTGTGCACACCCTTTATTTCGAAACATATAGAAAGGCCCAGAAAATGTTTTAAATTGTATGCAATGGTAAGATTTATTTTAGGGCGCTACTAGAGGTCAAAAACTTGAATTTTAAGTTTGAAAAATCTTCATCTTCATAGACTGATATCTACCAGTCGGACGGACTCTTAAAGACTAAAAACGACCATCTGTTCGTCAAAGCGAACCACATATTGGGATCCTTTTTCACCTCATGAGTTTGACTAGTAATCCAGAGCTCTGCCATAATCATGGACCTTCCATAAAATATTTATACGCTAAATCAAGTAGATTTCTCAGACTAATGGCCCACAATTGCTCTTTGCTCTTTTATGAACGGTTGACCTATTCTTATATACTTCACCCCCCTAGAGCCAACATTCTAAGCTAACATCTTGTAATTGAAACTTTTATTTTCTCTTGGAAGAAATATTATCCAAATATGTTCAGTAATTTTATTTTTAGTACTTATAAAAATAAGCCAGACAAGTAGAAAGTCAGTAGTGCAAGCAAGGGGGTCTTGGTTCAATTCCTAAAAAAAATGTGTTTGATAGAAAAGTGTTGGCCGGCAAATATGGTTTCAAATGGCATTAGGCTCAAAAGTTATGAATGGAACCTCTCTCCGTGTAAAATAAATTCTATTAGGTAGGTAGGTTGGATAGGTTAAGTTAGGTTACGTTAGGTTAGGTAAGTTGGCTAGGTAAGTTGGCTAGCCAAGTTTGCCACGCACAGACCCTGTTAGGTCCCTAGCAAAGTTCAGCAGAGACCTTATGTCACACTGGGGCCCTCTTCTAGCCCAGGGAAGAACGAGGTCCTTAAGTGACTAAGTCGTAGTCTTGAGATGGTCGGACATAAACATAGAATGTGCTCCTAGTTTTCGTTGTGTTCCTTGGTTTCCTTTTGTTAAACCTTTCGGGACAGAGCTAAATTTTGAAATCCAATACTCTCAGTAGAAACTTCTGAAATCATTCTTTTATCCGTGGACATAAAATTCTGATAAATATTATGCGTGAGTCAGAAGGTCTGATTAGTTGATTTGAAGGACATTTAAAAGTTGATGGGACGTATTATCCCAGTAGTCCTGAAAGGGTTAAGCCATGGTAGGTACAGTGGCGCACACAAGGGGAGTTTTTGGGGTTCAAACCCCGCAAATACAAAAACTGCTGGTACAAAATAAGATTTCAAATTATATTTGGCTCAAAAGTTATACTCAAACCCTTCCAAATGAAATCCTGTGTGCGCCACTGGGTAGGTAGTAGGCATCGCAATCCCGGGATCCCGGACTTTTTCCAGTCCCGAAAATCCCGGGATTCAAATCGTTTAATCCCAAGATTTTCGGGATTGCAAGTGATGCTTCAAAGTTCAAATGAAATAAAAAAGCACAAAAAAAATTAAAAGCACAAAAACCCAAAACCCGTATTTTGCATAATGCTTATAATTATTTACTAAGCATTCAACCAACAAGTGTTGAATCTGAAAGATGTTTCTCTTCAGCAGGGTTCATTTTCAATAAATTCCGCTCTAGATTAGAGGACAAAACACTGCCTTAGTATTTTTAAGATCTCAGTTTTCAGTTAATCTAAACGCTTAACTTTTTTATCGAAATAATCGAAGTAAAAAAGTACAAACAAATTAACTATTTTATTTTTTTTATCAAATATGCATATATATGTATCCAACAAGAGGTGTTATTTTGAATCACCCGGTATTTCGGTAGCTGTCACTTTTGAAGCTTTTATTCTTTGACACTTGACAAGTAGAAACTACGCCATTACTAAAAATTGAACGATACACGCTTCAACAACGCATTGAAATTATTAAAATTCACTACAAAAATGGTGAAAATCTTGCAGTCACAGTTCGCAAAACTAAAGCATTTTTGGGTCGTCGTGAAGCACCTTGTCGGACCGCAAAACAGACATTGGTGGAAAAATTCGACCTGTTGGGACAAGTTAGTGATGTAATAATAAAACCCGTGCACGTCGGTGCGGTTTATGGTCCGGCGGGGTCATTGGACCTTAGTATTTCGAAAATGAGGTTGGATCCACAGTTACGGTGAATGGATTGCGCTATCGAGAGATGATTAATGATTTTTTATGGTCGGAGTTGGATGGTATTGATCTGGACAACGTTTAATTTCAACAAGACGGCGCTACGTGCCACACAAGCAACGAAACCATTGCTCTTTCACGGGAAAAGTTTCCGGACCGTGTTATCGCTGGAAGAGGTGATCACAATTGGCCACCGAGATCTTGTGATTTAACACCTTGCGACTTCTTCCTTTGGGGTCCCGTGAAAGATAAGGTGTACGCCAACAGTCCAGCGTCGATTCAAGACCTCAAAGATAGAATTCGTGAGGCTATCGAGGACATAGGGCAGCCACTTTGCGATTTGGTTATGGAAAATTTCATGAAAAGGATATGGTCCTGTAAGCGTGGTCGTGGTGGCCATTTGGCTGATGTTGTTTTTCATTATTAACGGCATACCTTCCTCTTTATTATGAAACAAACATCCGATCTTTTATCTCAAAAAATGGCATTTTTCTTTGAATACCAAAATAAGACCTCTTGTTGGAAAACCCTGTATATGCACTTTATGATACATCTGTTGCAAAGCAATAAGTTATGTTTAAGTGTCATTTTTGGATAAAACAAAATGTTATCAAACTGAAGTTAAATGTCAAATGAAGAACTTTTAAGTTAAACAAAATGTGATTAAATTCAAGATAAAGAATCTTAAAACTACCCCAAATGTGATTAAACTGAGTCCATTTTTATGGTATGGTGTTTATGCAATTTGGGAAAATTGTTTTATTTAAAAAATTTGTTATATGAATCCCGCGATTAAATCCCGGAATCCCGGGATTTGACTTTTCAATCCCGAAAATCCCGGGATCGCAAAATGGCAAAAAATTGCGATCCCTAGTAGGTCGGTAAGTAGTTATTCATTTCTGCTTCAAAGGGAGCACACATACGTCCATTGTTATACCAAATATTACTCATAGCTATTCCCAGCTAAAAGAACCAGCTCTTATAAAGCTAAGTAGATTGTCAGATAGACATAGTCAATTAATTAAGATTTAAAAATGATCATATCAATCAATTTTTATATAAAATGTAACCACAGTCTTCCACTAAAACCCAGAGTTGGATATCTACAATAAATTCCATTTTGATTATTTTATTTACAACCATTGAAACTTGAAAGCAAAACACTTACCCCACTTCCAGCCTGGTTTTGAAGATCCACAACGTACATGAAAACCCAACGTCTTATTGTACAAAAATTGTTCTGAGATCATTTTATCAATCAATATATATATTTGTATTTAGTGTAAATCATAAATCGGCTAAATTCCGACAATTGTGTGCATTCTTTTTTCTTTGTCTTTCTCTCTCTTTCGCTCTCTCTCGTTTTGCATACGCAATGCCAGTCCATGCAACGTCTATCGGCTGAGCAGAATGGTTCAACGACTGAACAAACACATGAACACAATCCAAACGTCGTACCTGATCATAGAGGCAACTTACACATTACTGTTAAGAAAACAAAACCAATTTTAGGTATTGCTATCGAAGGTGGTGCTAACACAAAACACCCGCTCCCTAGGATAATCAATATCCACGTAAGTACCCTACAGTCGCACTACGTTCGGCATGTACGAGCAATAGTGTTACCAACTGTATGTTGTGTTTTGAAGGAAAATGGTGCAGCATTTGAAGCGGGCGGCCTAGAGGTCGGGCAGCTGATACTGGAGGTAGACGGCACGAAGGTGGAGGGTCTACATCATCAGGCACGTATCGGCTGTATTTACATATCGTCGCCTCAGAAAACGAATGTCGTATGTTCCATTGAGTCTAGTAAGACATACGACAATTGTTTTCTCAGCCGACAAAATGTTCACTAATACTTTTATCATAATTGAAATTGTTTAATTTGCGTGTTTGCAGGAAGTTGCACGCCTTATTGCCGAATGCTTTGCTAATCGTGAAAAGGCTGAAATAACCTTCTTAGTTGTCGAAGCGAAAAAATCAAATTTGGAACCGAAACCAACAGCGCTAATCTTTTTAGAAGCCTAACATTTGCTTGCCCTGCCGGCTAGTGATCCTCTGGAACGACAAAAACTGGAATTCCTATTCGAATGGGGGATCGATTTAACGACAACGCCAAAACCAATGCCAACACCAATACCACTAACAAAAGCTAAAAATCCACCACCACTGCCACTAAGCATCAAACATCAATCATATCCATCACACCATCAACATCAACAACTCAACACACCAAATACACTACATACAACGCCAACAACAACAACAGCAACAGCAGCAGTCACCCACACAACAACCACAGCACACAATACACTAAGTAAAACTTCAACACCAGCAACAACAACAAGCACATCAACAACCACTACCACCACAACAACAACAACAGCAACATCAACGAGCACAAGACAAACACCAGCAACAAACATTAGCAACACACAACGCACAACAACACAAACAACATCGGCATCAGCATCAGCATCGCGCGATCATACACCAACACGTACTACACAACAACAACAACAGCGCTATCAACACGAACGTGAGCGTGAACGTGAGCGAGAGCGAGAGCGAGAACGCGATCGCGACTACGAACGCGAACGCGAACGCGATCGTGATTACGAACGCGATCGTGAGCGTGATCGTGATTACGAACACAATCGTGAACGTGATTACGAACGCGAACGCGATCGTCCACGTGATTACGAACGTGATCGTGATTACGAGCGCGATCGTGATTACGAACGCAATCGTGACTACGATCGTGATTGCGATTACGAACGTGATCGTGACTACGAACGCGAGCGTGCTCGTGAACGTTCTCGTGAGCGGTCACGTGAGCGATCGCGTGAACGCGATCAGAAACGCGATCGCGCCTACGAACTCGATCGTGCCTACGAGCGTGACCTCGAACGCGATCGTGATTATGAACGCCAGCGTGAACGCTCACGCGATCGTGACTACGAGCGCGATCGTGATTACACAGTACACTTACACGAACAACAACAACTCCGATACAATAAAACCAATTATGATTCCGTTTACCAGTAAAATGAAAACTCAAGAACAAGAACAACAAAAAGTTGAAGTTCTAACGCTACAACAACAATTGGCCATAGGCAAACAATAACCAATAAGCCAGGCGTACAAGAGCGACAACTAAAATATACCAACAACAACAACAACAACAATAATGTGTGAAACAAACAGAAAGAGCTATAAAATGAATCACGAAAATCAATTGAATTGTGCTACTGTGTAATTTACCCCCAACAAACCGCCCACACAACATCATAGCGCTACTCCAACCAATACTCCAATTTAAATATCACCTAACCCCACTTTTTATATACTACACGCTATCGCTTCACCAACGCCTTGCAGTGAATACCATACAAACTATATAGAGATTTTTTAGCTTTTGATCTGTAGTCGCGCCACTATGCAGATTTGTGTTGACACTACTTGACGTCTTTATCTACTAATTTGCCATCACTGTACTGTAGAGGTACTCACGACTGGTTGCAGATGATTTAAATGTATAGATTTAGCAGCAGATTTGTTGCACCGCTACACCCAATCACGCTCGGCATAGCTGCTTTAAAGAACAAGTTCAGTCAATTTCGTGTACATGATGACGGTTGATGTTTGGAGGTGTTTTTAGGTTAGGTTTTTAGGTTATGTTAGTAGCTTAATTTTTTTAAAAACTCTAAGGATGCCAAGATTTGAAATGAAAATGCTGATTTTAAATCTTTTATGCCTAAAGTCAAACTGCCGACACTTTTTTGTTGTTATTTTTATTTCACCTAAATCAATATTCAAAAGATGTGCCCATGAAAATATTGAATATTGTGTCTGTTCTAGAGGGTCTTTAATCCCTAAATGCCCGAAATACAAACAGCACAAACTGTTTTGTTATAATTTTCATTCCACTTCGATCAATCATGAAACTCGACCAGCCATGAATTGGGGCCCAGAAGAGATTTGGAACTTAAAATATTTGTTTCAAGCTAAGATTGATGCCAAACTCTATTAGCTAAGATTTGAAAATATATGTTTTCTACTTCATTTCATTTGTTTTCTCCTTTTTCCCTAAGCTAGGACAGGCCTCTCTCATGTAGACGACAGGATATATGAGTTGTTCGGACCCTAGTTGGTCCTTCGTTAACATTATTTTGCAGCCTGTCATTTTTTGATTGTGTGAAGCCAGTCTTAAGGGACCTACCAGATCCTATTGATGAAAGCTGCTTTGTAACTAATCTCTTAGTCAGATCCTTATCTGTCCTCGCCTGTATTCCTTAACTGGGCTCACCTGGCTTTGTACATAAGTGCCAGGATACATGAGTTAATCCGTATTGAGTTGTACCTTTGTTGACTATATTTCGCAGCCTGTCATTCCTGTTTATATGAAACCAAGTTTCACTTTGTTGAACCTAAAAAAAAATGAATTATTTTAAAGCTCTTTACATTTATTATGTTGAAATAAGTAGAGACGGCAATTCTCACATTTGTTCAAAATTATATCAGTCAAACATAGAAGTGTTGTTGTTTTGCCGAATTTTTTATTATCAAATTATCTTCAAGTGAGAGATCTCTGTGAATCTATGATCTAATATTTTTAGTCCAGACAAATTAGAGATAGAAAAATTAACTTTACGGCACAGTTTATGTATAATTCATGAAAAGATTTTAATGCTGAAAGTTTTATACTACGTTTAAGAAAAACCCAAGTACGTGAGTTGGGCAAAAATTCTGAAAGAAAGTCCTAAACTATGTTTAAGTTGAACCCAAGTTCGTGATTTGGTTAAAAATTCTGAAATACAAATTCAAATCTACAAATTCAAATCTACAAAAACGACCTATCTACATTTGAATAAAAGGACAAAGAAAATGCAAAAATATGAAAGCACCTATAAAATATGCTTTTTGAAATACTTTAAAAAATTGAAATTCATTTTATAATTTTTTTTTATATTTTAATATAGTAAAATATAAAAATGGAGCGAAAAAGGCAGACCATCTTTTCATCAACAGCCGAAGAAAATTTACTCTGTAAGTTACAATGAAAAAACATGAAAACCAATCAACTGCCAAATGAAAAGTGAATGAGTCAATGTAAACGCTTGGAAATTATCTGAAATCACGCATTTGGCTTCATTGTAAACGTAGAAGACTTTTAAGAAAGTTATACTCTTCAACCAAAGCTATAGAACACAAGAACACTGCTTTAGTATCTGAAAAGAAGTGTTCCAGTCTTTCGCTCGAGTCTTCTTTCTTGCAGCTTCTGTAGATGAAAGTTGTGGACAATGTCCGATTTTGTTTGCATCACCTGTGCCTAAAGTTGTATGCTCTAACTAAAGTTATTTATAATTATTTATTTCAAAGCAATTAAATTTTTCAACCAACTGAAATGCTGAATATTTATTTTGAAAACCTTCTTCAAACATTCAACCGTTCATGGCGCACTTTTGCAATGCTTTCTGCACCACTAAACTATTTGAAAATATCAATGCAACACTGCCAAAGTGACAAGAATACAGTACAGAAGAAAATTTATCAACTGATATAACCAAAAACAACAACAATTTCGTGTATGCCTAAACTTTAGTGGACGAAAAGAATAAGTAAAATTTAATTAAAAATACAGCAACCACAAATAACGACCACGCTGCAGCATTCTACGACCAGATCCACCCACAATATTTCCCTCTAACTATTATTATTGTACAACAGTGTCACTTTCGTAGTACATCCACACACACACACAAATTTATTGAGCTACTAAAGCTAGTAAGACCCTCTTCCCAAAACTAGTCTTAGTAGTCTACACTAACTTACTTAGTAATGTTATTGAAATATTGTGTACCTAAATTATTGTATTATGATTACGCATAGTCTGTATTTATGATATTGTCTTGTGGTACTGTACTGTATGATGTATGTTTAGTTTGACACCCTGTATACTTAACGACTAATGTTTGTACTAGTAGAGTCAGTGCTACTCTAAACGCAAAAAAAGCCACAACAACAATTAATATTACCACAAACAAAAGAGCTTAATCCTTTGGCAGGACATAAACGACAAAACAACAACAACAACAGAAACAGAAACCGAAGCAGCAACGTAAGAAAACCAATGTACACGAATTGCAAATGGCAAAATGCACCGTTATAAAAAAAAACAAAAGATAAACATTAAAAAGCGAAAATCTTTTGCAGCTTTGTATTCGAAATTGCTTTATTGAATGCGAAACAAATGTGAATCGGTATGATGAAATGGAACGAAATGAAATGAAATCATGTGCATGTTAAGCTAAGTGTACCAAGTTAAAGCGAATAAGAACAACAACAACAACAACAAAACATAAGCCCACCTAAAGCCAATAATTAAGTCGAAAGTCAAGTCAAAGTCGAACAAGAAAACAAAAGTCGATAAACGTAGTAAACCCAAAAACAAAACTAAACAACCACACCTCACACCCACAGCACCCAAATAAAAAAATTACAAAAAAAATACAAAAAATACAAAAATAATTTAATATGTAATATTAAAATGAATAAAATTGACCTGCCCCCCAAAAAGAAATATTCCAATATCCCAAAACCTAACGTCGAGCATTATAGATAGTCGAAAATAGTTTAATAGTTGAACGAGAACGAATGTGCCGGTTACGTTAACGATAACCTAAACTGCGTTAACGATGACGAGAACGAATGTAACGATAACCTAAACTAGGTTAACGATAACGTTTAACCCTTTCAGTCACAATGTCCAAATATTGGACTACAGCCCATACAATTCATACAGCGGGCTGTTATTTTCATGTCGGAAAGGGTTAAGTTGACGTTTACATTTGTGTTTATGTTAACGTTTACATTTATGTTAACGATTGTGTTTATGTTCATGTTAACGTTTATGTTAACATTTATCTTAATGTTAACATTTACACTTGTGTTCATGTTAACGCTAACGTTTATGTTTATGTTAACATTTACATTTAAGTTAACGATTATATTTATGTTAACGATAATGTTTACATTTGTGTTTGTGTTAACGTTTACATTTATGTTAACGTTTACATTTAATGTTATGTGTTCTTAACATAATGTAATGTACATGTTATGTTAACATAAATGTTAACGTTTATTTTATGTTAACGTTTACATATATGATTATGTTAACGTTTACATTTGTATTTATGTTAACGTTTACCTTTATTTTAACGTTTACATTTGTGTTAATGTCAACATTTACATTTGTGTTGATGTTAAAATTTACATTTATGATTATGTTAACATTTATATTTATCTTTATGTTAACATACACGTTTATGTTAACGTTTATATCAGGAGTGCCCAAAACCTTCTTA
Organism: Melieria omissa; assembly: GCA_963971225.1. Classification (NCBI taxonomy): domain Eukaryota; kingdom Metazoa; phylum Arthropoda; class Insecta; order Diptera; family Ulidiidae; genus Melieria; species Melieria omissa. Next base: position 74,441,762 of record OZ020268.1, on the reverse strand, counting down.
TGGAAGAGCAAACAGCAATACATACAAAGCATACTGTGCTGTGTGTGTATACTAAAATGCTTATGATCATTTACAAAAACAAATGAGGAACTGGAATCCTCAGCCTATGCTGAAGAGCATTTACAAAAACAAATGAGCAACGACAGCATAGCGCATGGACACCTCTGATGTTAACGTTTACATTTATCTTTATGTTAACATTTACATTTACGTTAACGTTACATTTATTAACGTTTATGTTTATGTTAACGATTACATTTGTGTTCATGTTAAAGTTTACATTTGTGTTTGTGTTAACGTTTACATTTATGTTTATGCTAACATTTACATTTACGTTAACGTTTCCATTGACGTCTACGTTTAACGTTTACGTTAACGTTTACGTAGTCGTTACATTTACATATGTCTGTGCACTACAGACGACTTGCGGCCAGCGCAGAGAGCAAACTGAAGCGACGTAGTTTGATTACATACATGCATACATACATACATAGTAGGAACATAACCTTAAACATAAAATTTTAGTACAATTACGCACTGCACTTTCAACAAATAATAAAAAAGTACCAACTACAATGCAAGCCAACAAAATGGCACCAAAAACTATTTGCAAATATGTCTCTCTCTCTCACACACACACACACACATAAACGGTAAACGAATTGTAAACATTATACTAAATACTACTACAAAAACAACAAACAAAAAACCAAACAAAAACATTAAAAAATACATCTACCAAAAAAATTTGAAGCTTTCATTAACTAAACGAGCATTATGTGGAAAACAAAGACGAAGAAGAAGAAGAAGAAGCAGCAGGAAACATACTAACAAACAAACAAACGGTTGATTGGCATTAAATTAAAATCGTAAATCGTTAAATATGAGGAAAAAAAACACTCAAAAGCCGACAGGGCGCGATCTGAAACGCTCAATGACAATTTAAGAACAACAAAAAACAACAACAACAAAAACAACACCTACAATTACAACAATTACAACTGAACAATTTAACAACAAAAACAACAACAACCAAACAAACGCAACGCTTACTAACAAACTAACTAAACAGCATTGAATGGAGCTGCAAGCGCGCAGCCGTTTTTATTGCTAAATTGCTTTTGACAACAACAACAACAACAACACAAAAGAAACATTATAACTCTAATGAAAACTAAAATGAAATTTTTCGAAAATTTGCTTACAATTAAAAAAAGTGCTTAAACTTGCGTTGGTTGTGTACAAAAAGGATCGGCGCAAGTTTCTCCTCTCACTCACTCTTTGCTTAGTTTCCTACTAAAGTCCTTTGCTTGCTTGCGCACTTAAGAGTTTGAATTGCTTTCATTAGTTTTAGTGTTGTAAATTTCATAGAGAAACAAAATTCTGAATATTCTAAAAATATTTGAAAATCAAAATTAATTATGTTTATACTTGAATTATTTACGAGTTGAACGGGAGATGGTGAAAGCTATAAAAACACATGGATTGGTTATTTGTATTTCAATTCAATATTTTTTTATTTATGTTTTTACAAAAGAAATTTGTTTCATGTAATGTGAGAAATGCCAACTATTTGTTATATTTTTGTATAAATATCATAAGTATAAGTATAATTTTTATAATTTTATGTTGTTGTTCAAATTAGATTTTTAAATTCTACAACATTTGATTCAATCGATGTAAACAGCTCTACTAACTTTACTAACTTCAAATTGAATTGTTTCAACTTTTATGATTCAATTCACCATCTCCGAGTTCATCACTGCGAACTCAAATCTAAATCTTAGTGTTCAATATCTTGAAACAAATTTGTAATTAGTTGTTAAAGTTGTGTGTGGCTTAAGCAATGAAACAATTAAAAACAAATTTGTTTTATTCATTAAACACACTTTTGTCAGTGCAATTATTAGATTTTCTTTTGCTAAAAGCTAAAAAACAAAGTAAATTGAAAATTGCTGACTAGTTTAGCGTTGGTTGAGCATTTATGTGATGCAGTTAGTGTGAAAAAGATTAGCATTAAAATTTGTTTTTAAAGAAATGTTTTGTTTAGTCAAGTAAGGCAGCGCTTGGCGGACGTAAATGATGTTTGTAAAAATCCAAAGAAACTTAAGAAAAAACTGCTAACATTTCAATTGTTGTTCAATTTCAGTTTAATCTTGTTAATTTGAGGTTTAAATTGCCTACAATTCCAACCAGTTTTCAGTTCTTCTTTGCTAATCTGAGTACAAATATTTAGAGTTCATTTTCGACTCTTTTTTTTGACAGTTTTTTATTCTGAAATTTTCACTCCAGTTCAGTTCTTCTTTGGGATTCATTTTCGACGCTTTTTTGACAGGTTTCTGAAATCTTCAGTTCAGTTCTTCCTTGCTGATCTAAGTACAAGTATTTGCAATTCAATTTCCATTATTTTTGTAGTTTTTTTTACAGTTTTTTGTTCTGAAATCTTAACTTTAATTCATATCTTCTTTGTGGTTCTGCGAACAAATAATTGGAATTAATTTTTTACTCTTTTTTCGACAGTTTTTTTTGTTCTGAAACTTTCAGTCCAATTCCGTTCTTCTTTGTAGTTCTGAGTGAAAATATTTCATAATTTTTTCGACCCTATTTTTTACAATTTTTCGTTCTGAAAACTTCAGTCCAGTTCAGTACTTCTTTGTAGTTCTGAGTAAAAACATTTTATAGTTTATTTTCGACTCTATTTTTCACAGTTTTTCGTTCTGAATTTTCAGTCCAGTTCCATTCTTCTTTGTAGTTCTGACTATTTTTGGACAGTTTTTCGTTCTGAAAACTTCAGTCCAGTTCAGTACTTCTTTGTAGTTCTGAGTAAAAACATTTTATAATTTATTTTCGACTCTATTTTTTACAGTTTTTCGTTCTGAAATTTCAGTCCAGTTCCATTCTTCTTTGTAGTTCTGACTATTTTTGGACAGTTTTTCGTTCTGAAATCTTCAGTCCAGTTCAGTTCTTCTTTGCAGTTCTGAGTAAAAATATTTTGTCATTTATTTTCGACTCTATGTTTTACAGTTTTTCGTTCTGAAATCTTCAGTCCAGTTCCATTCTTCTTTGTAGTTCTGACTATTTTTGGACAGTTTTTCGTTCTGATATTTCAGTCCAGTTCCATTCTTCTTTGTAGTTCTGACTATTTTTGGACAGTTTTTCGTTCTGAAATCTTCAGTCCAGTTCAGTTCTTCTTTGTAGTTCTAAGTAAAAATATTTTGTCATTTATTTTCGACTCTATTTTTTACAATTTTTTGTTCTGACATCTTCAATCCAATTCTTGTTTGCAGTTCTGAGTACAAATATTTCAATTCATTTATGCGATTTTTTTTTTGTTTTTTACAGTTTTTAGTTCTGAACTAAAGTAAGTTTTCACTTACTTCAGTTCACATCTCCTTTTAGTATTGATTACAAATATTATTAATCACAACTATCATTTAGACAAACCAAGCGCTGTGCTGTTCATGTTGTCCATTATTTCAATGTTCTTCTGCTCTCTCTCTCTCTCTTTACCCCCTCTCACGCTTTCTCTTATTCATTCCAACGCAACATTTGTTCAAGATTTGTGGCATTTGACTGCACAGTGAGATATATTTCATAAAAATTGTTAACAATTCAATGAACTAAAGTCTTAACCCAGAACTGATAAACAAAAGTTAAAAAAATAAAAACTAATAAACAACAACTCATAGAAGCCCTCACCCTTATTGGCCAAAAATCGAGACAATCCATCCTCACAAGCTTCTCTTGAGGCAAATTTTTCACCAGCAAACTCATGCACCACAGACAGAAACAGGTGGTAGTCCGTACTAAAAGGTGGATGTATAAGAACTTCCCAACCAAGTCCCGGAGCTTCTAGCAATCTGGCTTCACTTCATCGATGTGTGGCATGGAAACTTCAATTGAAACTGTAAAACTTCAATTGATGTACATCGATTACAGACAAATTTAAATAGGTTCAGCTTCCAGAATACTCAATTAGCTCATCTTTCCATTTAAGCTTTTATGATGCAATCTACATATATGCAGGTTTTTTTTAAGTCTCATCAACTTTGTTTTCATCTTTTCCTGCCGTCAAATGCCACAAACTATAAAATGCACAAATTCTTTCTAAAAATTAACTAACTTTTTTGCTAAAATGTACGTTTACAATTAGTGAGACAAAAATTATGTAAATATGCAAAAACGCTAAATCCAAATATTTAGTACTCAAATTATTCAAATTTATAAAACAAAAAGCAAAATGTAATAATTTTCAAATTTTTTTGGAAAGCAAAAAATTAACATTGAAATTTTTACAAAAACAATTCTAAAGGCAAATGAATGTGCACGAAAGCAAAACGCTTGCAAACGGAAAATGAAAAGCGATTTAAACAAAAACAAAACACCTTAAAAAAAACTTAAAACAAAAACAACTTTACCAAAGACATTTAAAAACTAAAAGACGATTTTGTTGACTATTCATACGGCTTACTGTGTAAATTAGTTATGTACATTTTTAGCTAAAGTAACAACAACAAACACAACAACAAAGGCATCATGAAAGCTAAACTAAAGCGAACTTAGTTAATGTTAGTGAAATTTATTATATGAAAACAAAAAAACCTAACTAAATTAATAAGAATTAAATAGGAAATTAAAACATATAAAGAGAGATTTAATAATTTATTTAAAGAAACAAAAATTTAATAAAATAAAAATAAAAAAAACAAACATTTAATAAAAGAAAAAATTATAAAACCCTTAAGAAAACAATATTAATAATATTGAAAATAATTTGAAACTAAAACTGAGCTAAAAAACTGAATTTGGAAAACTAAGCGCAGCACAGCTTTTGATTTTGCATCGACAAACTGCTTCTCTCTACATATGTAAAATACGCATAGAAAACAGACAACAGAAAAAGAAGAAGAAAACAGCTCAAGGCGTAAACTCAAAAAATATTTTTGGCTTGACAACAACTACAAAAACAGTAGCAGAAAATTCAACTAATGGCGCATTTATATAGAAAAGAACGCAGCTACTAACCAACACAAACACACACACAAACACACACATACTCACACCTATACATAGTCTACAAAACAATTATCTATGTAGAGTACGTCTGTATGTAGAATTTGTAAGAAACACAAAATCAACAAAAACAAAACAATATAAAAAAAATCAATGCAAGCATAGAAAATCAATTCTCAAAAAAACATTGCAAGAAAATTATAAAAAAATTAAAAAAAATAATACAAATAAATAAAAATAACACTGAAGACGCTAATGAGGCGAATGTGCATTTATTCATACATACATAACTACAAACGAGTACATGACTACATGTAGACAATTATGTAAGCTTATGTAGCGCGTAAATATACATAGACACACACGTACATACATAAAACAATGCATATAGCGACTGCGTGCAAATTTGCTTATAAATAACTTCAAACACACACATACATACAAACATACAAATGCATGCCTACATACATACATACATAGCTGAAGAGCAATAGATAACTGTAAACTGAACTGTAAAATAGCAAACAAACATATAAACTAATGACAACAACATAAACTTTACCATTTACCACAAAAACAAACACAAAACAAACAACTAATTAAAAGAAAATAAAAACTATAGAAAAATTATGTAAAAAATATATAAAAATAAGACAAAAAAAATATCCGGCAACGCATACAAATCATGGTGTGTAGATATATGTACAAAAACAATAACAAAACAACACAATATTCATGAATATTTTTAAAACATTCAACAACTCCAACACATTACAACAATACTTTTGCACTAAAAAACATGCAATATTTTTGCAATTTCTTTTACATAAAATGTTTTTTCTTAACATATACAAAAACAACAACAACAAACAACACAATGCAAAACTGACAATTTGTGTTTAAAGCATTGATTTTGTTTGATTTTAATTAAATAGGATTTTTTTTCAATATTGTTCAAAGATTTGGTTTTATAAATGAATGTATAAAAAAAACAATAAATTTGTTTTTAAAAAGCAACCACAAACACAGTGATATTCTTACTTCAATCATTGAACAACCTTAATTTTATTTGAAAAATTTTTTTTAAAATATGTTTCCTACATTTGGTTTAATGTTTAAAGCATGAAGTAAGTTTGATTTACATTAAATAATTTTTTTTAATATTTTTCAAACATTTGGTTTTATAAATAAATAAAAAAAAATTATAAGTTTGTTTATAAAAAGCAACAAAAAATACAGTGATATTCTTAGTTCAATCATTGAACAACCTTAATTTTAATTTGACCATTCTTTTATACATTTTTTTCCTACATTTGGTACAAACCATAGATTTCTGAAAAAACAATAAATTTTGTTCATTAAAAGCAACAACAAATAACACAATACAAACTGGCATTCTTAGTTGAAGCATTTAACAGATTTACTTTTAATTTAACAAGCTTTTTGAATTTGTTTTTCAAACATTTAGTTTTATAAACCGTAGATTTATTAAAAAAATATAAAATTTTTTATAGATTTATTAAAAAAAATATAGAATTTTTTATAATTAATCTTACTTATTGTTAATAACAGAATTTACAAGCCAATTTTTATCTTTTTAAGTCACTAAACTACTTTTCTTGAACTCTAAAGTTAATTCTTTTTTTAAGTATGGGGTTTTCACAAAAACTTTTTTAAATAATAACAAAAAATAACTAATTTCCTTTTAAATTTGTTTGTAATATTTTTAAAAAGTAACATTAAAAAATATTAAAATTTTTTTATTAAAATAATAATTTTATTTTTTATTGAGCTTCTAATTTTATTACATTTTTTTATTACATAATTTTTATTATTATTCCACTTTTTTAAATTGTTTTTAAAAAATTTGGTTGTATGTACCATAATTTTTTTGTTTTATATTAACTAATTTTTTTATTATTATTATTAAAAATATATAAATTTTTTTTATAATTAATCTTACTTATTGTTAATAACAGAATTTACAAGCCAATTTTTATCTTTTTAAGTCACTAAACCACTTTTCTTGAACTCTAAAGTTAATTCTTTTTTTAAATATGGGGTTTTACAAAAATTTTTTTAAATAATAACAAAAAATAACTAATTTCCTTTTAATTTTTTTTTAATATTTTAAAAAGTAACATTAAAAAATATGAAAATTTTTTTATTAATTCTTTTTTTAAATATGAGGTTTTCACAAAAATTTTTGAAATAAAATAAGTTATTTCCTTTTACATTTTTTTTTAAAGTAGCATTAAAAAATATAAAAATTTTTTTATTAAAATAATTTTTTTTTTTTTTGAGCTTCTAATTTTATTACATTTTTTTTATTTCATAATTTTTATTATTATTTCAATTTTATAAATTGTTTTTAAAACATTTGGTTGTATAAACTATAATTTTTTTGTTTTAATTTAACTAATTTTTTTTGTTTTTATTATTTCATTATTTTTATTATTATTTCAATTTTTTTAAATTGTTTTTCAAACATTTGGGTGTTGTAAGCCATATATTTTTATGAAAAACCAAATAAATTTTGCTTTTACTTAATGCAATTAACAACAACAATGCAATTTACAATTTATTTTTTTGTATATATTTTTTTATTTTAATTTTTTATTTTTATTTTTATATTTTTACTAATTTTTTCTCACACTTTAAAGTTAGTTTTTCGTTACTTTTTTTTTTAATATGGGATTTTACAACAATTTGTTTTAATAATTTAGTTTTAGATTATATTGTAATATTTTTTACAAAGCAAAAAACATTAAAATTTATTTATTTTTATTTTAAAAAAATTTAAACCATTATTTATTTTTTTGTTTTTATTATTGCATTCTTGTTATGTTTCAATTAATTAATTAACTTTTTATGTTCAATGAATGATTTCATATTGATTTTCTTTTTAATAATATTTTAGATTTTATTGATGGTTTTAATTTTTTTTTAATTCAATTTATGAACAAAATTTATATAAATAAATTTTAATTTTTTCTGCAAAATGTGCAAAGTTTCATCTTCAAATCTTCTGCATTTCAGTTTTAAACTAAATTTAAACCAATTTTTGGTCAAACTCCACTTTATTTGCCTAATTTTGAATCAAAAACCTAATTTTGTAAAATATAATTTTCCGATAATTTTCCATTTCCTTTAGTTCCATAGTCCCCCTCTTTAATCTTCTTCTTCTTCTTTAATACAATTCAATTTAATATTGGATATTTTGATTTGGAAACATTTGTTGGTGGGGGTTGTTATGTCTCGCTACTTTATTAGAAAGTGTTAATTTTTGTCACTAAACTTTTTGACATTTATAAAACTTTTATAACGACTAAAATATAGTTCTTTTTCAATAAACTTTAGGCGCAAATTGTAGTGAAAATGTTTCTCATTCCAATGGTGGTTTTTTGCTCATTAAAAAGTTCCAATTTTCCAACAAAGTTTACCAAGTTCACAGTCTCCTGAACTTCACACCGAAGATTTGATCAGACCCAATCCCCTTAAGTATTTACAAAACCAGTTCGAGCTTCTAGCGAAGTCCTGTCTGAATCCCCTTTAATAACGAAGCAGAAGTTACCCAAGTGGGTCTACTCTCCTCCTAGACTCCTTCTCCTAAAGATTAACAGACAAGTGCATAGAAAATCGACCACTTTTACAGCAATCATTACAAAACAGTTCCAATCTTATTGAGGACGAAATAATCTGGTGTAAAGTTTCAATATTCAAAACTAAATATTTCAGTGCACTCAAATCTTACAAGAACCAAGTGCAAAGATCTCAATCGAGTTGAATGAAAACTATGATATTGCTTATAATTTAAGAAACAATTTTATTACAAATTTTATAAAATTTTATTTTAAATTTCGCTCCCAAAAACCCACCATTGAAATAAGAAATGTGTATTGATTGAAAAACGAAATCAAAGAAAAAAAAACGAAAGTAAAGAAACTTCTCAAGCTCTACCAAACACCAAATTTAAAAGAATTTACACACTGATAGCATAGAAGAAATACATAGAAGATATAGAAAAGTAATAAGCCCAGCAGACTTAACAACACATAGAAAAGCATGAACTCAACTTAATGAATTGTAATAGGAAAAACTTTACGTGCCACCTTGAACACTTAAAGAGTGAAACTCGACGAATTACATAGCAGAAATTTACAGAGTAGAAATCGTGTACAGCAAAATGAAAACGAAACAAATGTATGAATGTAGATGACAGAATATAAACACAAATTTAAGCAGCTAAACAGAAACAGAGTATTTTTCGCAGGAAAACAGTTTAGGGCTTTCGCAACAATTTCGGGCTGTCATCATTTTCAGCACAGTAGCAACAAAAACTTAAACGAACTACAACAAAAAATCATTTAACACTTGAAAAATTGTAAGCTTAGAGAGATTTTTAAACTTTACATAGCCGAGTGCACAGTGAGCAAAAACAAAAACGAAGAAGCGGCCAGCAGCAACATTTGCATTGGCACCGAAATTTCAGATCTTTTTTAGATGTTTTTTAGGCTTTTAGGGCGCCAGCTGCACTTTTAGGGTACCGAAGTAGCTTAGAGACGAGACGAGACAAGTGAGACAATTGCAATCAGCTTTATGAGTTTTTCTTTACTGCATTTCTTCAGTTCTCAATACGATCTCACAATTTTTGATTTTTGCCAAATATGTTAAATTTTTTACATTTTTATTAACCTAATTTAAAGCCAACAACGCAAACAAAGATCCCACAAAACCAAACTGAAACACCACAACATATTCAAAAACAACAAAAAAATAAATTAAAATGAAAAAGTAAATTATGAGCTACAGGTGAGGTCAAAATGCAACAGTTGTGTATATTAAAAAATTAAAAAAATTAAAATTAATTAAAAGAAATAATAAAAATAAATAAACATAAAACACACAAAAATTAAAGTAAAAATGCAGCAAAAGTAATGCAAAATCAAGTGAATTATTAAATGCAAATACATTTAAAATAAAGTTAAACATTATAAAAATAGTTTATCTAATTAATATTTAACATTAATATTAAATTATTAATAATTGTATTTATTAAAAAACAAACAACAAAACAGCATAGCATAGCAATGAAGTATAACAAAATGAACGGCAAACTGTTTATGCAGAAACAGTAGTAAATATAGATGATGAAGAAGAAGAAGAAGAATAGCAAGAAGACAAGCGCTGATTTAATATTATTGAATTATTATTAACTAAATTAACATTATTATTATTATTAATATTATTATTAATTAATTGAGAAAAAAGCAAAGTAAACAAAGAGACAAACAGCAAGTGAACATTGCATAAAACAAAAACAACAAATATTAAAAAAATAATATTGTCCTTGGTATTTACATATACATAAACAAAAATATTAAAAAGAGAAAATACAAAAATATAATAATAATAAAACAAAACAAAACAGAAAAAAACAATTAAACCAACGCAAAAAAAATATTATTATTAACAAATTAAAAAGAAAAATTAATAAATTGTTTTTAAAAAATACAATGTGTGTGTTTTTGTATTTAGGTATTTATAATGTTATTTTTTAATTTTCGTATGTGTTTTAAAACATTTATGAAAAGATTGTTTTAATAATTTTTTAATCTGTTGAACGAATTTTTGCCAATTTCGAAAAATTTAAAAGTACAGAATTTTACAAACACACTTTTTTATATCAAACATATTTTTGAAATATTATTATTTAACTTTTTAACGTTTTTTTTAATTACATTTATTATTTATTTATTGTCACTTATCTATTTATTTATTATTTTACTATCTTATTTTCTTTTATTTTGTCAATAACTTTTACTCCTTAATGAATCGAACCTTTGCAAGTATTCTGAAATTAGTTCAAACATTTCTCGAAAATCTTTTAAAAATGCATCTAATGCATCTTTTTCACATATTTCAAAGGATTTATGAAAATCTTCATAGATGCCGATGATCCTGTGTCCACCAATATGACGGATTCCTATTGGCCTGAAACAGGACATTCATACTTAAACGCACCAAATGTATCTACAAAAACTTAAACTTCAACACTGGGTCAGCACTAGTGTCTGACCGAAACCACTTTTTTGGGCCGAAACCGAGCTTCGGTTTTTTTTTAATATTCGGCCGAAACCGAAACTTTCTAGTTGAAATAAAAATCACCACATCAGTCATAAAAATCGCCATTTTTCAACAAACGAAATTTACTTTAAGTAAATAAAGAACAAACAAACAAACATAACATAACATAAATAAATACGTATTAATAAAAACAATTAATTAATTTTTTGAAAACCTAAAAATAAAAAAAATCAAATCAAAATATTCCAAAAAGTTTCGGTTTCGGTAATTTTTTGGCCGAAATCGAAACCGAATATTCGGTCGGACACTAGTCAGCACTAACTGTTGACTATTTGACTCCATGAAAAGTCTAAAATTTTATTCGAAAAGAGCCCAATCAACCTTTCTTGTCGTTCCCTTTTCTTGTCTATTTCCCTCTCACCTTCGTATTGGCTGCGTTATCTCCAGTGGAATGTTGGGACATAATTATTCTCTTCTTAGTATACTTAAACTTCTGCTTACCAATGCCTCAAACTAATAAGCTGAACAATTTTTTTGTTTACAATATTTTTTCAAACTTTTCAAAAATTTTCTCACAGTGTAGCATCGCTTACACCAAATCTGGCCACATTTGTTTACAAATATTTTGCGTCTTGCCTGATTCTAAGCGATCCGTAGCCCACTGAACCAGTTCGATCAGTTCATTTGCATTTCCTTTGACAATTCGATATCGGCGCCTATACAGCTGCCTGGCGTTCTCAAAGCGCATTAGTTCTAAAAAACACCAACAGCTAAACAGTAGTGAAATCAATTTTAACACAATCGGTTTACAATTTTAGTGCTGTTTGATTCTTGAAAATGCCGCAAACCTTTACACGCGACTGCCTGAGTGCAAACGACCAGCAGGTGCTCGAGTCGATTCTGAATCCGCTGGAGCTGACCTCCAGCGTTGCACACGCCATCAATCCGGAGGGCGATGCAGATTTGGTCGACATTGAACCGGACACGGCAGCGGTGCAGCAGTCAAAGGAGCTCGAAGTGCAGGCCGTCAAATTGGCCGAGCAGCGCCAATTCGACGAGGCATTGGTGTGTTTCGGCAAAGCGCTGGCTGCGGCGCCCGAACGTGCTTCGATTTACAACAATCGCGCACAGGCATTGCGACTGGCAGGCAGAGATGACGGTGGGTACAAGCAGCTCAAACAAAAACGCACAATTCCGGCGTTTTTTCTTAACGGAAGTGAAGAAGCATTGTCAACATGCACTGTTATTGTTAATTGTTATCTTCCCACTTTCATGAACAATAACTGGTGGTCAATTTTGACATTCGCCTTGTCACTGCGCCTGGGTTCGCTCATGTGCTGCGTTTAGCCATGGCGCACACCCAAACCAGTTGCATTGTTGAATGTTTTACTGAATTACACCACAACCTTCCAGCCAGTTGAATTTCATGCATTAATCCACCACACAGCGAGCACTAAAACCATATTATGGTTTGGTTGATTTTGTTGGTGTAGTAATTTGTGTTTCTTCGCTCGCTTCACAGAGGCCTTTGAGGACCTAAACAAATCGCAGAAGCTGTGCACGCAGCAAATGAAGACCAAATGTCATGCACTCTGTCAGCGTGGAGTACTGCATCGCAAACGCGAGAACGTGGAAGCGGCGCGCAAGGATTTCGAGGAGGCTGCACAAATGGGCAGCAACTTTGCCAAAGCGCAGGTGAGTTAAAAAATTGTTCACCTTTCTCACTGTGATTGTGGCATTTGCTAATTGTTGTTGTTATTGTTTTTCCGACATGTCATTTACAGCTGGTGGAAATCAATCCGTTTGCGGCGCTCTGCAATCAAATGCTCCGAAAGGCATTTGAGCAATTAAAATAATTTCTTATTGAAGTAAAAAACAAAGCTGCAACTTGTACAAAATCAATACACATTGTTAAATAAACGAAAACCACACACATTAAAACAAAAACATTCAGGCATGTGCTACCAAGGTTGATAGAAAACAAGGTTACGACATCAATGACAGGAAATTTGAAGTTTTCACCAGTGACGTAGTACGAATTGTTTCAAATTGTCAAGGAACAGTGGGACGAGTACGACCTTTTACAAAATTCATATTTCCAAAAAAAAAGATTATATGAAGTGCATATGAAGTTATTTATTTCGTTTCATTGTATTTAATATATCTGTGGCCGTAAGGAATAACAGCCAAAGTCGATTTTATGAAGTTTTCAGGAGAGCACTTCTAATTTTTGATTTTGCTTTAGCTTTAACCAGATAAATTTTCGATTTTTGGGCGTAAAACATTCATTTTATGAGCAAAAGCCATAGAATTTTGTGTAGTAGTACATTTGAATACGACGAATGCAATGTTGGTAATAACTCAATTTTGTCCTAACTCGACTTTGGCTGTTATTCCTTACGGCCACAGATATACACATACATACTCAGTTATCAATTGTTGAAAGCGATTTAGATAGAGGTTAGGCAAATTTGGCCTCTCTGTGTTACCAATATAACACTCTTGCTATTCAATAAAATTATATATATATTATTCAAAATACTATTTTTCAATATTTTATATCAATTCATATTTTAATAGCTTCATCAATATTATTTTTTAAATTAAAAACGATCAGGTTTTCTGTAAATGATTCCCATTTTAACTTGGAAAATAGTCCTCCTCATCGAATTCTTATAGTAATGAAATTCATACTATCGCGTCCACAAAAGTTCCCAAATACGTCTTTTGAGAACCTCAAAAAAATGCAGAGCGTGTGGATCTGCGGATTACTCAAAATTTTTAAAAATCGTATTAAATATTAACAACGCAACATATGGCACAACAATCACGAATATTTAAATTCACAAATTACTCATTTGCTTTTTTTGTATTATTTTGCCGACATTGGCCCACTGCACACTTCATTGTTTACGTTTTGTTTTCTATCAAAAACTCGTTACAATTGTTGCAAACCGTTTTCACGAAAATGTTCACTATTGCATTTTGTATTATTCCAAAGATTCCACACCGTGTTGGTCAAATTTTCGCGTTAAATAGTAACAAAATTCAAAAAATCCCGTTGGCCAATCAAATTTTTCATAACAAATGAAAATAATTTTAAGGTGCCCAATTGACATAGGATTCAAATTTAATTTTTAGTTTTTTTTCAAGATGAGGAAAAATTCAAGGAGAAGCAAGATTTTGTTTAAGCAAAATTCTGCACATGTCATTGCAGAATTGGCAGAAATTGATTAAACTGTCAAAAAGTATGTGTATAAACGTGTTTTCGGTCTTAAAAAGGAATATACGTACGAATAATAAAAATAAAGTATTACACTCTGAAATGGTCACCTTATAAATTTTCACCAGTGACGTCATCAGCCGGATGTCGTAATCTTTATTTTATCATTCTTGTGTGCTACAAATCGTTTTCGTTTCAAATTCGGAGCGAAAACGTGATGAAGTGTGCTGAATTTCGTTTTGATTTCGTCAATTTTCGAAAACGAAATCGTTTCAAATGATATGTGCCAGAAAACCGAAATTCCGTTTTCGTTGCGATTAGAAAACGGCTTAAAAAGAAATTTTGAACGTGAAAAAGTTGAGGAAGCTTTCTACAATATTAGTGGACATAGTTCACAACCTGGTAACCAATAGGGTTACAACTCCTCCACTGTTGCACTGTACTCTTGCAAAAGAGCAGTTGGCAAAAAATGGGGTATCCACCACGTATCATGTACTGGATTTACATCTTCATGATTAGGCCCATTCTATTCTATGGAGCAGTAGTATTGTGGATTGCCCTGGATAAGGGGGTAAACCAGAAACTTCTGGACTCAGTCCAAAGATCGGCGTCGCTTATAATAACTGGAGCATTCGATCGACACCATCCAGAGGGCTCTACGCCCTGCTCCACTTTCTTCCTGTTGACCTCTTCGGTAAGCACACAAACAAGCTGCAACCCTCTCTGCAGTGAGACTAAATACCATCAAAAGATGGACACGTACTGATTTCAGTTTCTGTCGGATTCTAGGCTGTTCACCTGACTTACTTGAGAACATAGACTACTCGCTACCATCATATCTGTTGGACTCTAAATTCTCAACCCTCATACCTCATAGACAGTAGTGGGAACAAAACACGGTTTCTATACAGACGGGTCCAAGCTAGATGACAGAGTAGGGGGTATGATTCGCATTTTCACTGACATCCAGGCAGCAATTAAAGCAAAAGGAGAACACTTGTACCATAACCAAACAGCTCTGGCCTGTTTTTAATCCTAGGCGCACTAGACCACTTATCTCGCTTGGCAGACAGCACATTGGCACGGTCGTCGCAATCCTGAAGAGGAGGAGGAAACGATTAGTCATTTTCTCTGCAACTGCCCGGCTCTGGTTGGTTGGTTAAGTGGCTGCCTCTATATGAGACACACTTAGGCCTATGGGCCCGTTGTGATACCACAAATTCCACCCGTTTGAAATGTGTATGCAACACTGTTTTGTCCAACATGTGATACAACACACATTTCAAACGGATGGGAAAAGGGAGGGAGGGGACCTACAGTTTAACGCCGAATCCGAACGGCGATTGGCAGTTTTTTCTTTCACACTTGGAGGTTTTGCCATTGCCTGCCAAGAGCGCACTTGTGCGATTCTTGTAATTCTCATTTCCTTCATGTGGATAGCGATAGAAGTAACTGAGTGTTTTTTCCAGCCCAAGCCAGGAATCGAACCTGGGGCGCTCGGTATGAGAAGCCAGCGCGCTACCCGCTGAGCTATCGAGGCCGACCTGCCCGGCTCTATTTGAACGACGATGGAAAACCCTAGGCTCTCCTTTCTTCAACAACTTGAATGACCTCGGTTCAGCTAACTTCAAAAACTTGCTTGAGTTCATCCACAATTCAAAATGGCTTGAATAGGCTTCTCGACTTGTAGTAAGACAGACCCTAAACTTGTGGTATCACAACGGGCCCATTCCGTGGCCTAAGTGTGTCTTTCGGCAAGTCCCATACCAAGGCAGCTACCTTAACCTAACCTAACAAAAATTGCAAAAATTCCAATCTACATTGTTAGCAAAAATGAGAAAATTAGAGAGAGTGAGATTCCGACATGTCCAGTGGGTTGGAGTGGTCTCTCAGAATGCGGTGTTTTACAAAGAAAATGCTCATCATGTAAGATATTCAATTTTCTGTTTACGTTTCGAAAAAAATTGTATAGACGTCAACAAAAAAATCAGCTTGAATTTTATTTCGAATTGAAGTCAATTCGTCCGTTTTGTAGCACACCCCTCAAAAATTCGTACGATTTCAAATTCCGATTTCGATTTTAAATCGTGCGATTTGCAGCACATGCCTGATTGCTTTAAAAATAAATAAAAAACTCCGTTCAAAAGTGCCACACTTCCCTTTTCAGCAACCAAACGAACAGCAGCCGAAGTGCGACTCAAAAATTGCTTTGCGGTAAATTGCGGTCTGGCGTTTGTTGTTATTGTATTTGCTGTTAACTGCAGCAAGGTGCGTTTTCTGCGCGTTTCTGTTATTAATAAAAAGAACAACAACAACACAAAAATATAGCAGCGCTTTACGTTTGGGGTTGACTGGCTGCCGTGTGGCATTGGTGGCACGTGTTATGCGCACGCGTACCTTTGCCTCCTCTATGGCTCAGTCTGACTAGACTGCGTTATTGTTTTTGTTGCCGCTGTTGATTATGATTAAAATGCATTCACTTGAATTTATAAAAGTGTGGGGCAGCATGCAACATGTGGAGGGAATTCATTCGAAGCCGAAATCCAGCAAAACCGCTGCAGCAGCACAAATCAATAACAACTGTTGCCGTTGCAACAGTAACAACAACACAGTGCCACCACAAAAACATACAGCAACAACGAGTATAACAACAACACTAAAGGCTGTTTAATGAAAGACGGTGCATTGAAAATCTCAAATGTGGTTTAGAAAAAAATGGAAACATTTTATTTTCTTTAAATTTGCATTAATGTGAATAATTTTGCTAGAATTTTAATTAATATTTCTTCACATTTACTGGAATTAATTTTGTTTTTATTTAATTTTTGTCACCTTCACTTTTTTGTCTTACTTCTAATCAATTTTACTCCTTAGCACTACAATTTTTATAAAATTTCTTCCAACCATGCTGAGCTTTTCGACACACTGTGCGCACATGCCAACAGTTAAAATACCAACCAACCAATGCAACAACAACAACAATTACAACAGCAGCCCGCAATCCTGCCAACGCAGCCGTCGACTGCGCCAAAATGAAGTGGAAACAAATCGAAAGACACAACGGCCACAATGCTGAAGGAAGACCCAAACCGCAGTCACACAGATTGCAAAGTAATCGTACAACAATAACAAAAACAACAAACTGCAGCAAAGCAAACTGTTGCAGTCCGGCAGATAACGAAAATTAAAATAAACGAAAGTGGTTTCTGAACTGCTTGCGGTATATTTTGCTGCTATCGAGAATTTTGTTGGCTCCCCTTGCGTGCAGTTTATGGTGGCACGAGTCGCCGCTGCCACATGCCGTTGCCGCAAAAGCAGAAGCAGCCAAAAAAAAAACAATGCAACAAAAGCTGCAGCCAGCGTAGGACAATTGCCAAAGGAGCACAAAATCTGCACAGGATATGTGTGGCACAGATATATGATTGTTGTTGTTGCTATGCCGTTCATCTGCACCAGCAGCAACAGTTGCAATCGCAGCCAGTTAAACATTTAGCCACAACTGCAGCCATCCGCCAACTCTGCGGTTGCTCCGTCAGACCCGTGTTGCGCCGAATCATTTTGGTCGCAGGTTGTTGCTGTTGTTGTTGTTGTTGTTAATGTTGCAACACGATTGCGGTTAAGCTGTGGCATTGTGCTGAGCGCGCGCTTGCCAAGAGCAGGTGCAGCTTTTAAGGACCCAAAACGCAGCAGTAACACACAGAGACGATGCAGGAAAAAACGTTAACACAAAAAAAATTGTGGAAAAAGGAGCAATGCAATTTTTGCTCTTTCCATAGGAAGAGTATTTTTTATTTTTTTTTGTATAGGTTTGCTTAGAGCGGAAGGGAGCGCATGTTGTTTCCTTGCCAACGTTGGAGCTGCTGCTGGCCGCTTAAGAGGAGATTACAACCGTTGAAGACGACATGGCAGGACGAGGACAACTGTTGTCTGTTAAACGTAGCGGTTTTTGGTGAGCAGACATTGCATTCTTATCATTGATTTTTAAAACTAATATTTTTTCATTTATTTATTAAAATAGTTAGTGAAAAAAGTCAAAATTCAACAGACAGATTTGGCCTTCGATTGACGAGAGCAGATTCAGGGAATTGATCCTTAATTAGGAATTGTTGTGAACACAGCCTTAGTGGCCAACAAGCCTAAAGACTGGGTCTGCTGTATAATGATTTTTGTTGAAGCTGTAGAAACGAAGACTGCGAGCTGCGAAACCTTTGAGCTCCTTATCTACGAATGTCCGGCGCAGCCAGGATGCGTTTCCGATTCTTGTGGGAGCACTTCTTCAGCTGTCTAGCAGATCTAGAGAAGATGCAATCAAGTGGCTTTCATCTTTGGGGAGTTTAAAGGCGCAGTTCACCTCAGGTGGCAACACGAAGAGCAACAAGGCGGCCACTTATCCTACTGACGTACCTGTTCAAAAATTATTTTAAATCGCAATTATTGATTTTAAATAATTATTTTATTGACCTTTGAACTTTTAAATTGGCCTGCAAACTTTCTAAACTTGTCCAAAATTTCAAAAACCCCTAGTGAATGTAATAAAAATACTGTTTAATGAGATGATAAATCAGTCAGTCAGAGCAATTAATTACATATATATAGATTATAGATCACTACTCTATATAACGCTCTCCTTATTTTCCTACGCGCTGTCCATTCGTTGAGCAATCGACCAGCCTGCGATCCATCACCAAGTGACTTTCATATTTATAGCGGTTGATGCCTCATTTTTGATGGATTATATACAAATTTGTTAATATCCTCGTTATTGTTATTGTTGTTGTTTCAACCAACAAAACTGCTGACACATTGTTCATTGCCGAAGTGACCAGTCGACAGGCGAATATGAATAAAAATTTTCATTAAAACCGATTTAAGCAATAACAACAACCACAACAACATACAACCAAACAGGACATACGGACAATCGCCACAGCAAAAACATTCTACACACTCAATCCTCCATATCTAAACCATATGAAAAACCAACTACAAAAACAAAAACAAAAAAAAAGAGCACAAACCAGCGTCAGTTGTTCACCGACGCACTTTCGATGCAGTCAAAAGCGGCAGTCGAGTTACGTTCATCCGCAACGATTCGGCTTGTTAACACATGTTGTCCTTTTGCCTTTGCTGCAGCCGAAAAAAAACAACAACATTCCCTACTTTCATACACACTATGAAATTTTCAACGAAGAAAAAAATGTATGCCTACATGTATTGAAATGAAATTTTCGAAATCATTTTTTTCCATTAACAGTTACTGCACAATTTTCTGGTACGCGTTTTGACTGCTGACACTCAGCGAAGACTTGAGACCATTTGCGCCCACCTGAACCGGAACTGTAATTTGATCAAGCTGCACCGATATTAGATACTATCGGCAACGGCAACAGCAGCTTCCTCTTCGACCTGGCACTGGCACCTAAAAAGCACAATGTGCGCGCTTTTTCTACAACTTCAGGGATTCGCTTTTTTCCAGCCAACCGAGCAAGTCTGGTTATTCACCTCATTGCTGCAGCGTCTTGGTGACCAACTGGACGTTGTTATATACCAAATTGTTGCCTTCTTCTGTGCAGTCTGCTGTAGTCCTTCATGTCCTTAAGACGACTTTGAGTCCTGCTTGCTTCTATTACGGCAGCGATGAGCGTCGTTTACCTGGGCGCGTGCCGTCTGTCGTCGTTGCTGTGTGTCTTATTGCCCTCGTCCCTCTTCAGCGGGCACACGTCAACGAGCGCACACACACTAACATAAACTGAGTCACAGTAAGATCGATCTGCTGTTTGCTCTTTTGTCTGTTGCTGTTATAATTCTTTGGTTTTTATTGTTACCTACTGTTGCTGTTTGGTGTCGGTATTGTTGTTATTGTTGTTTTTATCGTTACTGTTGGCATTATCCTCTTTTGCTGCCATTGACACCAAACATTTGCAAACAGCTGACGCTTTTAATTTCACGGCTTTACTGCTCACGTCTGGTTTAGTTTGAGGAATTTCAAATTCATATTTGAGTGATAGAAAATTTCAAGTCACTTAAGAGTTGGATTTAATTTTGTTAGAGGAAAATTAAGAAAACTAAACTTTTGAAGAGATGAAGTCTTAACGTGAGATGTTTCCTTTACAAAAATTAATAAATGAAAATTAATTTCAATTCATATCTGAAAGATGGTCAGTTTGTATTCAACCACTCAAGAATAAATCAGTCTGTTTTTAATCAAAGTCAAGAAAAGGTAGAGCTGAACTCCAAATAATTCACGTGTCCGTTACCAAAATTAATGAAGAGATAGAAATATATTGAAGTGAAGATAAGGTAGAGATGAGGTCCGGACGATGAACTACAAATCATGAACGTTTACTTTACAAAAATTGATAAATCAAACAAAATTTCAAATTCTTATTTGGGTCATAGACAGTTTTTTTATATAAATCACTCAAAAGTTAGATTTATTTTTTTTTACAGGAAAATTAAGATAACTTAAGTTTAGAAAAGATAGAAATGAAGTCCAAACATGGGATTTTTTCTTTAAACAAATTATTGAATGAAAATAGATTTCAATTCATATCTGAGAAATAGACAGTTAGTAACTCAAGAATAAATCAATCTGCTTTTATCACTTTTCGAGAAGAGAAAAAACAATATTAAAGTTAAGAAAAGGTAGAGCTGAACTCCAAATGATGGACGTGTTCTTTACAAACATCAATGAATGAAGAGATAGAAGAATATTAAAGTCAAGAAAAGGTAGAGATGAGGTCCAAACATGAGACGTTCTTTTATAAAAAAAATTGAATGAAAATGAATTTCAATTCATATTTGAGAAATAAGATAATCTTTTTCAAATCACTCAAGTATAGATAAATTTCTTTTAAATCACTTTTCTTAGAAAATAAAGAAGAATATTAAAGTTAAGAAAAGGTAGAGATGAAGTCCGAAAAATGGACGTGTCCTTTATAGAAATTAATGAATGAAAATATATATTAAATTTATATTTGAGAGATAGTAAAATTACTCAAGAATCATTTACAGTTTTCTTAGAAGAGAAAAAATAATGTTAAAAATAAGAAACGGTAGAGATGAAATCCAAATATGGGATGTTTTCTTCATAAAAACGATTAAAATAAAATAAAATTCAATTCATATCTGAGAGATATGACATTCTCAAGAATTAGATACAGTTTTCTTAGAAGTGATAGAAGAAAGTTAAGAAAAGGTAGAGATGAAGTCCAAACGATGGATGTTTTGTATATAAAAATCATAACTGATCATTGATGATGATTCATCTGGAGGTTAATTTATGAGAAAACCATGAGCATATTTGTTTTAAAAAATGATGCCTAAAGGGAAATTTATTTTAAGACACCAAAAATAAGCACGAATGAAACATTGGCGGGTACAAAAAGTTTTTAATTTATAGCTTTATATAGAAAACTTGGTACAATGTTCTTTATTCAAAGTAATGTTCATCGTTAGCTATGACCTTCAAACATCCTTCAGCTCGCATAGGGATACCGTTTTGAAAAATTTACTTGTCTTTTGATGCGATCCAAGAATTTATTTATGTTTTTAATTCTTCGTGAGAAATATAATGCTGCTCGACGACACCATGAGTCATTGACAGTCCATTGACCTTCAAACATCCTTCAGGCCACATAGGGATTCCGAACCAACTTTTAGTTTCTTCATAGGAACAGTCGATCCATAGTTATCTACGACTTGTATCCATCTTTAGACCGCATAGGGATTCCGCATTGAAAAAATTTCTAGTCTTTTAACCCTAGTGTGTGTGCTGAAAAAATACTCTTACCCGTGTGGTGAGGTACCCGGAACCCCAAAACAAATTGTATGAAAAATTCTAACTATTTGTTCGCAATGTATAAACTTCTGCCGTTTCTGCTTGGTTTTAAAGCTCTCAGTAATATAAAAATATATTTTATGATCCGATAAAAAAGTGATTTGGGTACCGCATCACACACATAAGGGTTAAGGTGATCCAAGAATTGACTCAATTTTTGGCTTCTTCGGGAGAAACAGTGCTGCTCATTAGCCACGATCTTCAAACATCCTTCAGGCCGCATAGGGATTTTGCGTTGAAGCCATCAATCGATATCCGAATCGACCCAATTCTTGGCATCTTTGAAAGAAGTTAGTTGCTCTTCGGGCAGGCTTTGAGTCGCCCATTCCAGTCCATTCACCTACTTTTATCCATCTTTTAGGCAGCAGGATTCAGGGTTGAAAAACTTAGTCGTCTCTTAAGGCGATCTAAGAATCGACCCAATATTTGGCTTCTTCGTAAGAATTCAAATGCTGCCATAAGTCATCGACAGTCCATGCATCATTAGCTAGAATCTTCAAATATCTTTCAAGCCCAACCAGAAATAACCCAACTTTTGTAGTAGGAAGTCAAGTGCTGCTCGGCTCATCGCTGGGCTCAACAATCGGATCAAGTGCTAGTCGAATGGAATAATGTCTGTTGAATACCTCGCATGGGGTAGAACTTCTCTGCGAAGCACCTTCAATCTTTGTTTGATCACTTTTGCAACATTTTGTCCAGCTTTGTGGTATAGAAAGATCAATGCTTCGATCAAAGGTTGAAGTGGTTGGAGTACATAGAAAGTATGTTGTTTACACTTCAGCTAAACGACACATATTGAATATAAGAGGGAAATAATGATGCTGTCATATGAATACAGTTACAAAATGGTTCAATGCGATTTCCTTTCCGAATCTCCTAAAACTTATTTGTTCCTCAGTCATCAAAAATATGTGTCTTTACTATAAATAATGCTGAGATCTGATAGATCATTTCCTAATCTTACCACACCTACTTTACAGCCTCATCAAACCCAGTTCTTTTCATAATATCTCAATGAGTTATAAAAAGAGAATGCAAAATCTGTCAAGTGCTATTATAGTTTGCACTATCTTTGCATTGCATTGGCGACTCAATAGCAACTGGCGAGCTCAGTGAACTTGTCTCTTAATTTGTGCCCATTTCACTGGCTCACTTGACTGCCGCACTGACGCTGACACAATACGCCAACAACGAGGCAAGCGGCCGCCGCCTGCCCACATGTCCATTCATAAACGGGCGACGCATCTACAAATTTAGAGATAAACCATTTATTATCGTTTCAGAAATTTCCAAACTGTCCCTAAATGATACAATTGCGCCGTCCATCTATTAGTGATATGCCAGTTTGCAGCATTCGCGGTTTTATTGCACAAATGTGCCGCTCAGCACTGCGACTGCAACTCGACTTGGTCGCGTCGAATCTGCGCACACCGACGCCGCCATGGCTTCCCGCCGCCGCCACCACCGCAATGCAATCAATGTACTTATTTGTGTAACATCAGACGCAGACATGGCCAGGAAATCCAACCAAAGCGAGCTGCGGCTTTGAGCGGCTGCGCACGCAAAGCGAGCGACAATATTTTGATGTCGTTTAGCTGCGGCGAATTGGACCTCCTCGGGAGTTGACAACATCAGCGCAATTGCAATTGCAATAAAACAATTTACCAAATGCAACGCAACGCAGTGTCCAGGAGCGCCGAACAGCAGCGGCCGCGACAGTCAGCGCCAACAATCGCAGACATTGGCGCTGGCGCAAACATTTATCATTGAAATTGCTACTGGTTGGCCGTTTGGCTCGATTCGACTAGCGAGGCACACAGACTGTACACAGTGTGGCCGCCGCACAAAGGTGCGTTCCGTACGCAAATAAGCGAACGCGAGCAAATTCTTTTACGGCTCCAAATAGAGAGCGCACCTACTACTCGCCGACGTAGTCACATGTGGCAGTCGCGGGTCAGTTGGCGGGCGGTGGATTGAGTGGCGTTTGGTGGGGAGAGATGGGAGGGTCATATTTATGTGACTGTAAATGTGACTGTGTGCGCGCTGAACGAAGCGCGCAGTCAGTCAGCGATTGGGGGCTGCGGCTGTTGAGGCAGCAATGCGATTTGTAATTGAATTAGTTGCTTAGTTTTGATTTCTTGAACTTAGTTACTTTTTTAAGTTGAACTTAGTTAGTTGAAATTAGTAATAAAAAGTTAACTTTGGCTTTAAAAGTGAACGGAAGACATTTTGATTCGATTTCGATACTAGAACTCAGTCTTATTTCTTCTTCTTCACATGTGCTCCTCATAGTAAATACTCGAATTTATATTTCTTCTTCTTCAAATGTTCTGCTCATACTAAATACTCGAATTTCACATCTCTTGGACACTGTTAAGTCCAAGTCGATTCTTAACCCTTTCGACCCCAAAGCTGCCTAAGAGCAACTTCACTTATTTGTCATCTTATAGCAAAAGCTACGATTGATTAATGGGTTTAATTTAAGTATCCACCAACAAATTAATATTTTTAGAAGTGCATTCAAAACAAATTACAAAAATTTTACTGTTATCCCCAAAATAATGTTCAATAATTTGCAGCGATATCAGGGAAAGTTTGTGTTCTAATTGAAGTCTACGAATTGGGCGCGTTTGATCAAAACCCGGTTTCTTTAATTATGATTAAATAAAAGCAAAAAGTGATAGTTTTGTATTTTTCCACAGATATTAAATATTTTTTCTGTAATTAAATCATATTGATACAAAATTTAATTTAAAATATTTACAAAAATTTGGGCCAAAATAGTTCAAAAGTAAACTACCTCTAGAACTCCAACAAAGAGGCGTGGTGACTTCAAATGTTTCAAGTTTTTCATGATCTAAATACCGAAAAGTAATATCACGACACTGGATAAAATTCGTGGTCGAAAGGGTTAACAACCAAACAATTGTAACTCAAAACATTGACTAACCAAAAAAACTAACTAAATCCATACAAACTCAATGTCCAATGTTAAAGCTGACAAGACATTTGTACCAACACAACCACGCAAGAGTTCCCATACAACACGCACTCCACATCAACTAAGCAGTCAGTGTACGAGTACCTAACAATAACATTCGGAAGTAGCAAACAAACGGGCGGCCTTTCATTGTTCTGTACACAGATTTGTGATTTTGTACTCCACTCCAAATGGGCGCAGACGCGTCTTCAAAGCAACCCAACTGCGGATGTTTGTGCATAAACACAAGTTCGCTGTATGTGAGTGTGTGTTTGTTTGTTTGTGTTGTGTGTGTTCCAATTGCTTTGCTCTTCGTTTTCGATTCTTCAGTACTGTCACTGCTAATTTGCATAAAAGTAGCAACCGCTGCCACTGTCACTGTTTTCGTGGCGGACGCTGCAATGCTGCTCAGCTGACAAGAGGCAACATAATTACAACGATTGCAGCGGCCTATTCAGGTCTGCGGGCGCCAATGGTGGGTTCAGGCAGGCGCTTAGGTGGTTGGGGGCCAAGATGGACTTAAAGTTTAATGCTATTAATTTTACTCTTTTATGGAAGCGTATTGAAAATATAGAATTTTCTACTTCTTCTTTATTACTTTTTCAGTACCAAAACTTATTTAAAATGCTTTCTGCAAATCTTCTCTACACTCTTTTCAAATCTCTTGTACGCCCCTGAATTCATTCGCTTCATTCCATTGCTGCTTGGACTCGCGCTTCTTGTTGTTCTGCCGTGGCTCTGTGTTGTTGTGTGGAGGAGTCGGCAAATGCAGTGCAAATTGTTTGCAACGCGTTGGCAAAGAGTTTTGTCACCTCGCTGTAACCGGTAACTACAAAAGGCAAATGTGCGGGTGTTGGCACACACGCACAATCAACATTTCGCCGCAGCACAGCAGCATTCAACATGCAACATAAATATTCCATGTTGTACAACAAAAACCAACAAGTTGTCTACGGCCATGTCTACTAACTCATATGGCAATTAATGAATGTCAACATGAAGTTACACGTTGCATAAATGTGTGTGTGGTGAGAATCTAAAGAACGGCGCTATAAATAAATTACCAGCGAAAGTCAGTGTTATTTTTAAGCAACAGAATTCAAATGAGACTCACTCAAATGAATATCAGCTTTCATATAAAATATTGAATATAAATGGCCACAGTGGTTTTGTGGTTAGAGTCTTGGATCCCAAACCAGAGAGCCGTGAGTCTAAGTGCCGCCTTCAAAGTGATAGAAAAACGGTATTTGCTTTCTACGAAAATATTTTTAGATATGGAAAGTAGTGTTATATGGTGCACTACGACCACCTATGATCCAGTAAATCATTAGAATATAAAAAAAATATTTTAAAAATATTTGCCGCACATCAGCTGAGACCAAGTATACAAAAGCCAAGAAGCAAAAGCTTGTTAAAGAAATCGTTTTTAAACTTAGATGTGAGTTCTCCGAGGAGCTAATACCCCAATTTGAAATTCTAATCCCCTGATGTAAATTATTAAAAAATAAAATAAAAATTATTTAAAAAATATTTACCGCACCTCAGCTGAGATAAAGTAGACAAAAGCTTTGTCTGCTCAAAGAACACGTTTTTACATTCAGATGTGAGGTCTTCCGAGTAGCTAATACCCCAATTTTAAATTTTAACTCCCTGATGTACACACTATAAGTATTAAACCTCTGTTGTTGGCTGTTCTATATATTCGACCTTTTGATGCTTTTTCATCTCTCTTACTTCAGGTCTACAAACTAAGGTCGACAAACTGAGATCGAGAAAGTACATTGCACACTGAATAGAAAAAAAGGGATAGTTAAACATTTTCTTAAATCAATTTTTTCCTTGAATGAATTCACAGTACACATCTCAAACTACTTTAAAAATTTCTTCCCATCACTAACTACAAAACAGTCGCAATTAAATATTTTCCAAAGTGCGTTGCCTCTGCACGTCTTTGATCCCGAAAATTGGAAGATTTTTTAGTTGTGATTCTTTTGTAATTTTGAATAATTGTTAAAATTCTTAATTATTATATATTCTTATTAATTTTTTTTAATTTATTTTTTTTAAATAATGTATTTTTTTTAATAATTTAAATGGTGTGTAGTCGTTAAACCTTTAAATTTCTGAGCTTTTAAATACCAACTAATAAAAACTCAAAACTCTGATTCATATTTCCAAAACAAAAAAATTGCTATCGCACCAAATCCATTTGTCTGCAAGCGCCAAATTGACTTTAAAGCATTGATGACCACTCCGCTTCTCGCAAGAAGCACCAACAGCAACGCTCGTTTACAACTATAAGACAGCATTGGTTCCGCGAGTAGCCGTTTGGGCCACCACTGCTTGAAAGGATTTTCTGCTCTTTAGGAAGCCAAAAAAATCGAAACAAAAATCTGTAATAAATTTATTAGTTGGTGCTTTTATTTTCCAGCTACTGGTTATGAGCGTTACCATGCCATACCAAATACACAAATCGGCGCAGAATTGAACGTTGCCGCGACTCGAGCAACATAACCCAGTAGAAAAATCACTACTGAATGGCCTTTCTGTACTAATCATTTTATGATTTTTGATTTCTTTTAATCTTTTAAAAATGTCGAATCTTAGAAACAACTGATCCCATTGTCAGCTAAACAGCTTCGTTTAAAGCTTATCTGGTTCTAATTTGTTTAAAAGTTGAACAGGAAAGCGTTTTACTCTGAATGTGTCACTGATTTGTTTAAGGAGAAGGAAACTTCACATTTTCTGGATACTTTTATTTAAGGATCTCTTTTGTTTCGTAAATCAAAATCCATCCTATTGCTGGCTTCATCAAGAAATACAAATGGTTAGAAGACCAATGGATAGTTTATTATAAATTTCAAAGGACAATTTTTATTTCGTTATAGCACATTGTTTCAACTCTTTGCAAAGTGAGCTCTCTTGAACGGCCTTAAACTAACCTAACGTATAGTAGAATCCTACCTAAACTAGCTTTAAGCCAGCTAAGCTACAAGTCGAACCTAGGAAAGACAATTAATTTAGATTAAGAAGATTTCGCTCAACAACCAAGGATTTGATTCAATCTTATCACTTAGAATAAGTATTGCTAAGCATAAGCATTGCTTTAAGTACGAGTATATTCATTCAGAGTAGTTTTCGAATAACTTTAAGTCTAACTTAAAGAAGTGCGGTTAGGTTTAAGACAAAGGCAAAAGACAAAGGCAACGACTTGATTCCAACTTATCACTTGAGTTATGCCGATCATTGTTGTTTATATCCACTCATACGAACTCTTAAAATAACTCAAACTTGAATAAGTCAAATTTGAGAATGTGCGGTTGAGTCAACTTCCGTGAGATCTAAATTTCGTTCTATTTACTAGCAAAGACTTGATTCCAAATTATCACTTGGGATATGCTGATCATTTTCTTTGACTATAACTATTAATATAAACTCTTAACATAACATTAAGTCAAACTTAAGAAAGTGTAGTTCGGTTAGCTTCAGTGAGATCTGAAACTTGTTCTTTAGCAAAGGCTTGATTCCAACTACTCCTTCTATCTACTCATATGAACTCTTCAAATAACATTAACTCAAATTTAATAAAGTGCGGTTAGGTCAAGAATTTTAATCGAACTTCTTACTTGGAATATGCTGATTTTGTTTTAACTGCATTTCTTTATACGAACTCTTAAAATAACATCAAATCAAACTTAAGAAAGTGCGGTTAGGTCAACTTCAGTGAGATTCAAATTACGTTCTACTAGCAAACACCTTAATCCAACTTATAACTTGGGATATTTTCATTGTTTTTCTATGGATACATCCACTTTGTTGTCTCCAAATACAACTGTCTCCATTTATAAATATTTCCTTCAAGTTCTCTTCATCCAAATTCGCCCAACATAATTTCCCACTTTTCCAACGCTTAACGTCACCGCCTCCGAAATTGTCAACTGGGTTTGGCAGATGTTGGCGTAACGCACGGACCAGCTGGAGGACGTCTTGGCTGCAGCCGGTCGCGTATCGTGTAGATTGTTGGCAATTATTAAAATGATAATTGCACAAATCTGGCTATCAATTGACGACCATCGAGGGACCTTTCCAAGGCACAAAGCCAATGCGAGCCAACAGACGGCGCGTGTTTCGTGCAGCAGCAGAAGGCAACAAGAAAGCAGACACTAGTCGGAGAATGCAACGTTTGGGTTGGGAAGTTATCAACTGGCAGCGTTGGCGGCAAGCAAAACTTTTCGTTGACAATTCGGTTTTAATTTGGTTAAAACCAACGAACGACGGCGAACAGCTGTGCGCGGCGTATTGGACAAACGTTGATATCGGCTGCGGCTGGCAGAAGGTCGCCGCTAGATTGCTGACGGCCACACGAAGCCGCATTGGGCGCATTGTCGTCTAACGTTCGTTGGCCACAATGGCAAAAACAATGCAGCGACAAATGGGCAGCCGCCACCCGCTACAAGGCAGTGTGCTTTCTTACAACAAAAACTAAAATGAAAAAATTTATATAAAAAAAGGAAAATCGGCAAAAGGAAAACAAAATTCTGATAAAATTATTGTTTTTCGGCGCAAGTTTGTTGTGGTCTCTGGGCGCGCATTGGCGCTGAGCTGTGGTTGGCGGCGGCTGCTGCTCCGCTCGACTGGACCCCAGGCGGTCTGGCGGCCGCAAACGCATGATTGAAATCAGCAAATTTGCGAAGCGTACACAGTAGCTGCCGCTGCAATGCGTTCGCGCGACTGCCCGTTGCCTGCCGCCTGCTGATCGCTGCGCGCGATGCCCTACGCCGTTTGGGGTCTCGTTCGAGGCGCTGCGCCGGCAAACAAATCGCAATAATTTGCATTTCAAAGTGAATTTATTTCAATTTTATTTGATATTAATTGCGTATAACTTTTCAGATTGCTTTCGGCCGCGCACAACAATGGCAACAATGCGCCAAACCGCCACAGATACAAGTATGCATGTGTGTGTGTTGCATAGATTCGGCGGCAACAGACACAGCGACCGAAGAAGCTTCCGTAAATAATTTGGCCAACTGCAGCTGGCTGAGCGCAAGTGCTGTCCGCTGGCTGCTGACTGCATGCTGCGCCCTGGCAAAACACATGTGCGCACGCGCGTCGATAACGTTGGCCGCATGCATAGGGCGCGCGCTGTTTTTCTCTGGTTTTCAGTGCGCCGCTGCTGGCGCCTTACACGCGCTTAGTTGCCACTAACACAAAACAACAACAACAACTAGTACAACAACTTGAAGCAAAATGCACAACAATCAATTTGCTACAAATAAGGCTTGTTAGCAGCGTGTTCACATATGCCCGACTGCCCGGCTTCCACCGCATACAAATCTGGCAACACTCTTTTGTCACTATTTGTTTGTTGTTGGGGTTTTTTTCTTTTGCCTAATTCGAAATTAGCGTTAAAGCTGTGTTGGTTCTTTGCATGTTTTATGTTATTTGGTGCAATTTTTCTATTGGTCTCGTTCGGCACTGGTTGTCGCGGTTGTCGGCCGTAATTAAACGCGATAGACGCGCTGACTTATTTGTGCCATTTAAGGCAGCTTTGAATTTTGGTGCGATACAGTTTCGCCGCAGCGTTGGACCACACAGCGGCCCAGTTGCGCATTGTTGGCATTCTTAAGGGTTTTGGGCGCATTTGAAATTCGTGCAGTTTTGTTTTGGAGACAATTGGCAGCGGTTAATTGTCTGCTAAAAGATAGCTGAGAAGCGCCTCAGACTAGACTGCGAGGATTTTAGTTGCGAGCATGTTACGTGTGGATTGCGAGTTTGATAGTCTGAAGCAGTGATGATCATTCGGCTACTTGCGAGTTTAAGAAACTCACTGGTGAAATTGTTGAATACAATTTTTTTTTATGTTTTTATTTATTAATTAATTTTTAATTATTAATTATTTGTATAATTAATTTATTGATTTAATTTTTATTTTATTTATTTTAAATTTTAATTTTTTTTAAATATATTTTGTATATTTAAAATTTTTATTATTTAGATGTATTTTAACAGATTAAAAATTAAATTAAATTAAAATTCAATATTATATATTTTACGTAGAAAAACCACAGAACTAACTAAATTAATGTGAAACGAATCATTTTTTAACAAATTTAATGTGTACAAAGAGATTCAAAAATTAAATTAAATTAAATGCAAATTAAATTTAATATATTTTACATAGAAAAAACACGGATTTTAGGTCTTTCACAATGAATTTGACATACTTAGTGATGAATTTTCAGTATTTAACATAATTAATTTGAACCGAATCATTTTTTAACTGATGCAATCAATCATCAGAATCATACTTTAACAGATTCAAGTACACTGTTAAAATATGATTCAAGTAATCAGTAAAAAAATGATTCGGTTCTTGGCAAACTTGCCTAAAACCAGAGTGATTTGAGTGCAGTCTTGAACAATGATTCAAAAACTTAAATATTCTGAACTGAACGTAGCCTTAAGGGGAGGCGGGGGGGTAAGGGTTTCAGCGTAAAAAAACACTTTTTATGAATTGTTTTTGAAAGTGTGGATTGATCAAATTTATATAAACCTTTTGTACATTATTAAGCATACTTTTAACAATATTCTGTAATTTGTTCATGCAGAAATATTACAAAACAAGCCGGTGACAGAGCTTGCCCCAGAACGTCTTTGAAAAAAATACAATTTGCGGTGTTCACTGTATCTCGGTCGGAAATTATCTGAAATCAAAAACCATTAAAATTTAGTCAAAGTATTATCAAATGCTCCCCCCCCCCAACGTTCTCCGATAATTTTTTTTTCATTAAACAATTTTTGGTGGCCATTTTTTTTCCGCCATTTTGTGGGTGGGGAAACCCCCTTAATGAAAAAAAAAATTGTTTACTAAACGTTGGGTGAGGTATTTTATATGTAGAAAATGTGAAATGTGAATATGTAGAAAATATGTAGAAAAAGTTTCAAATGAATCGGTTTTGTAGTTTTTAAATGACAGTGATCACGGACTTTGAAAAAGTAGTATTGAGACCAGAAGAATAGAAGAGAATAAGCTGTATACCTGCAGGACAGGGGACTAACTATAGACCTTAATTTAAGAGTTTTGCTCCGATTGACTTACAATTTTAAGAATATATTCTTGAAATGTTTAACAATAAGGTAACACCAAAAAAAATCGCTTTTTCGAAAGTGTAAACCCTTACCCCCCCCCCCCCCCTTAATTTAGGCTGTCAACTAAAATTCATGCTGGACAATGGACCCAACGGGATATCCAGGTGGAAGTGCATGCCGCACACTCCCCTTCTGTAACCTATTCTAACCTAAAATTCATGTCCCTAATGTTAATTTAGTACTCGGAATCTGTTGTGTTTAACCTTAAAAAAACCCACTTAATTTTTCAATCATTGGGAACACTCTGAGCCCAATAGACCCTGTTTAATTTTTGATGGCCTATTCCACAACTATTCAACCTTTTGACTTAAAAAACATTTTAATATGAACTTTGAACATTGTTTTAGCAATTTATAAATATTTCACTGTGCCACAGTACTTTTGAACTATCGAAAAGATGCAATAGGCGTGAAGGTTAAGGTAGAGAAACTTCTCGCTTTTTGACTAAATTATCTATTTTGAACTTTCAGGACCAAAATCTGCCAGTAAGTTATATGTTACATAATACCTTAATATTATATTCTTCAATCTAATTTTATAGACAAAATATTAATGCGTATTCTATAATAACTCTGTGCTTATGGATGGAAACTTGTTTTTTTTTGCTCTAAACCAATAAAGATAAAAGAAACAAATTTTGAGGTATTTTACTACAGACCGAGATCCAAAATATATATATATTTTTTTTAAGGATTCGTTAAGCAACTTCAGTGTTATCAAAGGATATATATTTTAAAGGACATTTCGGACCCATTTTTGCCTTGAAAGTTCAAAACAGGAAACATGCAAGAATTTTCTTCTTTCTTTTAATATCCATATCTTCATCAATGCATATACACAATTATTGAAATTAATCCTTTGAAATATGTATGTCTTCAAAAATTGAAAGTCCTTTCAAAAGGACATCGGCATTTTTGTCGCACGGCGTTATAGATTTCTTCGAAGTCTTTAACATATAAAACGCAAGAAAAACAGGTTTTGGAACAGGTATTGTCGTTTAGTAGGTGGAAGTGTGGCTTTACAGGACCTAGTGTATTCTCTAAAATTTAAAACTAAAATAAATATGTGTTTTCTTATCATATTTTCCGCTTCGAAATCGATTCCTGTGCTTAGAATCTAATAGTTTAATACATAGTATGAATCCATTGTGCCTTAAAATGGAACAAACTCTCATATTCAGGTGTTTGGCTTCCAAGTTTATGTTATAATGATATCTTAGAGCTCTTAGCTTTAGTTTCACACTTAACCTCATTTTTTTCCTTACAAATCGTTGGTACAATCTTTTGGAAATATGTATTTACAACAATTTCCTAAATTTCCCTTAAGCTTAGAAAAGAATGGTATAGATCAGAAGAGAACACAATGCACCTAAAGCCCAATGAGTTATTACGTTTTATTACATTGGTGAGTCTAGGGGAGATTCTCAAACCGTAAGTAGTAGTGGGCACAATAGATCATTATTGGTCTCAGTACATCATTACATCAACAACATATATACCAGTAGTGCACACAGAATTTCATTTTGGGGGAAGAGGGAGGAATTTTGCTTACAACTTTTGAGTCCAATGTCATTTGAAACCATATTTTGTACCAACTATTTTTGTATTTCAACCCTCTCTGTGTGCGCCACTGATCGCGTTAGTATGTCTACGATGGCTTTCGTTGCTGCTGTCCGGATATTTAAAGCCTGTACCTTACTCACTTAGGAGTTCCGTTCTTCTCTGGTTTATATAGCGTCCCCAAACATGACTTAAAGTCTCCTGAACTTCGCTCACATTCTCATTTATCCCTTTAACATCGATCCGCAACATTAAAAAGCTCAAACTGATACCACTATGGACTCAATAGCTTACATAACTTAACTTATCCTACAATACCGACCGTAAAGTATTCTAAAAACATACACATTACATCTTTAATTTAACCCTTGGAATTCTAGTCTTATTTTACAAATATATTTAAAAACAATCGTTTAGGATCTCAACCAGGTTTAACACTAGAAAGACCGCAAGTTTTCCATACCTACAAAGGCAAAGGGATTTGGCTAATTGTAATTGTAGAATTAATTGTAGAAACCAAAATTTGATAGAAATTCTAAAGAAAATCTAGATATATGTATAAAAATGAAAAACCGTCAAAATGGTCTTTCTAGTGTTAAATTTAAAATATTAAAAAAAAATTAAATTTAAAATTAAAAAAAAATATATTAAATTAAATAAAAAAAATTATAGTTAAAAATTTTTACAAAAATTCCATCATCTTGATGGGCGAAAATCACGCAGCAAAGCAGCCACACAAACGAATCTCCTACAATCAAACTCAACACTCAATAGCTGAGGTTTAATTGCACCTCGCACCAAGTGTGGTGAATAACGGTGCACACTGGGGCACAACGAAGGCAACACAAACAACAAGTATGGCTGTTGGGCAAATTTTGTGAGTGTGTACGCCCACTTCACAGTCGGCCACCAATCAGAATGACTGCAATGAACTTACACACACACGCACACAAACCAAAGCAGCGCCAACGTAGACACGACGGAATGGGAATGGGCGCGCGAGTGTGCCGGAATGTTTTTTGCTGCTGACGACTAATGGTGGTGGTGGCTCAGGTGAGTGGTGAGTGAGCGCGTTGATTCACAAATGTGACGGCGACTGTGCGCTGAGAAATGTAAACACATGAACCGTTGAACAATGTCGACTACGCGAGGGTGTGTAATGTTATTTTCACTGTTAGTATTGTTGTTGTAGTAAATTCAAGTGGCTGTCATGCGCACTGCTGCCATATGCAAATGTCGCGCCACCAGAAGAGAGGCCGCAACACTTGGCTTACCTGTTTGGCGCACGCGTGCCTCGTCGGGTCAGATAAGCGCGGCAAAAACACAAACAAATGCTAAGCGTGTGGCTGACGGCTGACGGCTGCCGTCTGACGCGCGCGCACCAACTTGGCATACGGTGAATCCGTTACAACAAAATAGCGATGGTGGCTTATCACCCTTCGCCGGGTCACACACAGCTCGCTCGTTGTTGTTGGCAATCAATTGTTGCTGCTGCCACTGTTACCGCAAGCGCCCTCAGCGCATAGTTGGCGGCTGGCCTCGGGTCTACCCTCCTCGCGTGCGCGCACTCGAACGGAACAAGGAACAAGCGCGCAACATGCTGGCCGTGCGGCTGCCTCAGCCCAGTTGCGCTAATGCGGCCGCTTGTTGGCCAACATTGTAAAAGTCACTGTGGCGCAACGAAGACGCACTGGTGGTTAGATAAAAGAAAATCGTAGGGGCGAACGCTAGAAGTGTGCCGGACCTCAGCTCTGATGGCTGCTCGACTTGCATTCCGTTGGAATTTGAATTTTTTGTAACCACCTACCAACCACCAACGAGCTACGCCTACAGCTGACTTCAGAATTGTCACTCACACTCAACAAGAAGGATGTAATCCTTAAAGTTGCTTTAGTGCCAACACAAAAACGAATAAATTTAAATACTCCCCGTTTTTTCTTAGTTTGTGTTATATTATTTTTTTATATAAAATTCGTTACAAGTGGAAAACGTTATCGCTACCAGCATTTCTCCTCTTCTATTGTTTTGAAATCGTTAATTTCCCTATTTTGCTTTTTACGAGCTGCAACTGGAAGTCAGCTGAAAATAATACAGAAAAGGAGAAATTTTTTATGTAGATAAGAATTGCAGGTGTTTTTCATTTTTAGTTTTTTTTTAATAGAATTTAAACTCATTTAAATAATTTCACTTCATAGAGTGAAGACCAACAGAAAGTCATGATGGCAATAAAAAG
Organism: Melieria omissa; assembly: GCA_963971225.1. Taxonomy (NCBI): domain Eukaryota; kingdom Metazoa; phylum Arthropoda; class Insecta; order Diptera; family Ulidiidae; genus Melieria; species Melieria omissa. Next base: position 74,405,678 of record OZ020268.1, on the reverse strand, counting down.
GAAGTTAGGATAACAGTCAAAGAAAATGGAGTTAAGGAAACCTTGAAGCACATGCTCTGGTTATGTTCGGCTCTTCTAAGTATGCAAATTAGTCACTAAGGGGCCCTATTCTTCTCTAAGCAGGATGAAATCCCCAAGTAAGTCCCCCCTTTCGACCCCGAATTTTACCCTATGTCTCGTTATTAGTTTTTCATATTTAAATCATGAAACACTTGTCTAAGAAGTGTGCCCACGGCATTTGAAGTCGCCACGCCTCTTTGTTAGAGTGCTAGAACTAGTTTACTTTTGAACAATTTTAGCTTAAAACGGGTTAAATAAATTTTGTGTTAATATTTTTTAATTACATGAAAATTTTTTCATATTTATGGAAAAATACAAAATTATCACTTTTTGATTTTATTTAACCATTATTAAAGAAACAGGGTTTTGAAGAAACAGGGTTCGTAAACTTCAATTAGAACACAAACTTTCCCTGATATCGCTGCAAATTACTTAACATTATTTTGGGGATAACAGTAAAATTTTTGTAATTTGCTTTGAATTCACTTCTAAAAATATTAATTTGTTGGTGACTACCTAAAATAAATCCATAAATCAAACGTAGCTTTTGCCGTAAGATGACAAATAGGTGAGTTGCTCTCAGGCAACTTTGGGGGGTCGAAAGGGTTAAGTCGCTGCTAAACTTTGCTAGGAAGACCCAAATTCTTATTGGTTTAGGTCGACGCCCTTGGAAGCTTTAACTGGAGCTATGAGGAACTCAACCGAGTCCTTCGGCTTTCCTAACCTAACCTAATAGTCCGCTGGCACCTCGATAAAACTTCTTCTTCTCGATAAAACTTCTTTTGTATCTTCTATGACGCACTTAATTTTTTAAATAGTTACTCAATATTTGTTTGAATATTCTGGTATTCTGCCGGCCTCGATAGTCCAGCTAGCTTCTCACACCAGTGGCCCTAGGTTCGATTCCTAGCTCGGACTTGTAAAACACTCTTTGTTGGAAAAACAGTGTTGCATACACGTTTCAAAAACGGGTGAATTATGTGGTATCAAAAGGGGCCTCACAATAGGACTCCGATTGTGTCTCTTACAGAAGCAGCTACCTAACCTAACCTTCTGGTATACTGCGATGAGCTGAAAAGTAATACAAATGCAAAGACTAATCAATTAATAATTAGTTACAATACAAATAAATCATCAAATATATATAAATTTTAATAATAAAATAAGTACAAAAATATCTATTTGGAAATTGAGGTTTCAATGTCCCAGTGAAAAAAAATCCTGACATTCTGAAGAAAAGACTAAAAACGCAGCTTTACTACATTTGACTTTCAGTTTGAGGATTAAGTTAGGTTAGGATGGCTGCGTCTTTATAAAAGACACTCTTAAGAAGGAAGGGAAGAGCGTAAGGGGACCTTACGGATGTGGGATATGGGGGAAAGGGAGGGGCGTGAGGGGACCTACAGTTGAACACAGACTCTGGACGGTTGTCGGCAGTTTTTTTTACACATTTGGGGTTTGGCCATAATAATTTCATAATTGCCAGCCTTCATAATTTCATAATTCTAATCCACTACTAAGACGAGTGTTAAATCAGTCCGTTCATAAATAATTCCATAATTCGAATCTCCTACTTAGAGGAGTGTTTAATCAGTCCGAAACTAGGAATCGAAACTAGAACCAGTACCCGCTGGATTATCGACACCAGTTGAGCAGTATTACGATTCGTTTTGTGTGTTTAGAATACCGTTTCACGATGCTTTGCATCATTTTGGATCTTCAAACATCATAAAACTTTACTTCAAGGTCACCTTTTCTCACAAATATTAACAGAATTCCATTGGGCTTTCATCAATTTGCCATAAGCTGCAACAAAATAATGACAGCAACAAATAAATTCTACAAAAATCATATAAAAAAATGTAGATCTGTTCAATTACAAAACAAAAACAATCAATGAAGTTGATACACACACATACACATTCACACAGACTCGCAAATAGGACTCGAGTATTTGAATGACGCAGTTTGATCCTTGGCCACAGAAACAAATCATTTGCGCTTAGTCACCAACGGTTATGGGCAACGCGCAAACGGAGCGATCATTCAAACAACAACAACAACAAGACCGCAACAAATAGCTACAAAAACAATAAGCAGCCATTAAACAAAAAACACGTTGGTAAAAGCACTATGACAACAACAAGAAAAAAACACAACAAACAACAACAATGAACAGAAAAAGAAAAGGAGTAACAACAATAATATCAAAACAACAACAACAGCAACTATGAGTGTAACAAATTTCCAACTTTAGCAACAACACCATGAAACCAACAAAAACCTCATCAAAACAACAAAAACAACAACAACTACAACAACGAATACTAAACCCAATAACAACAATAAAAATCCATTAAACAATAACAACTTTAACAACAACACTATGAAAGCAGCAAAAACATCATCAAACAAAAAACAACAACAACTACAACCATGAGTAGAAAACCAAATAACAACAATGAACATCAATAAAACAATTACAACTTTAGCAACAACACTATGAAAACAGCAACAAAACTATGAAAACAGCAGCAACACTATGAAAGGAACAACAACACCAGAAAAAGCAACAACAACAGCCAACATTTGGCACGCCAAACGCCACCACCACTGCCATCGTCACCAACAGCACAAACAACAACAACAACAAAAGAATCAAACAAACGAGGCGCGCTAAACACACACAAAAAGTGTCAGTTGGGCACAGTCACAACAACAACAACAACCAACAGCAAAAATAAAAGCAATGACCACCACACCAACAGCAGACAAAAGGCACACAAAACGCCCGCCAAACTTTAAATACCAATTAGTAAGGAGCGCGTGCTGCCAAAAGCAGCAACAACAACAACAATAACAAAAACAACGAACAACACCACCAACGCAAACAGCAAGACACGATCATTGCAACAACAATCAGCTGCAATATAGACGATAGATTCGTTGTTGTTGTTGTGCATGCATCACATAACTGTGAGTGTTGACCCTTGACGCAGGACTCGGCCGAAAGGAGCCGCAATGATGAATCGCGCCACCGCGAGCAGCCACTGCCGCCGAAGTGGCAAACGGCTGTGTTCGGCCAAAAGCGCAACATACGGTAACAACAATGACAACAACAAGAACAACAACAATGTAAATCCCACCACCAACGAACGCGCGAACCGCTGTCGCTGCAGTTTGGGCCGTTTTGATTCGTTTCAAGCGGTGAACGCACAACTCGGCTTTGGTTTTTCAGCTCCGCCAACACCAACACCAACACTACTACAACCACCACCACAAGAACAACACTGCGCCAGCAACACCAACACCAGCAAATACAGCAAATGCAGAGCGCAATCACCGTCAGCGGCAACGTGTTACCAACACCAGCGGCTTGGCCCGAACCGGGACGAACACGGCCACGGACTCTCGGCGCCGCACTTTGGTAGTGCAGCTCAGCCGGCAGCAGATTCAGTCAGGTGCCAAGCACCGTGCAACACGGACGTGTTCACGCGATTAAACGCCACAGCGTACAGCTCACTCAAGTCGAACGGTGCTCATCAAATCGAACTCGAACGTGGATCCAAATATTCCACAAATATCGGTTAACGGTCTAAGCCAAATATAAATTGTCAACGAGTGCTCAATTCACCACAGTTTGTGTGCATGAAAGTGAAAAAGTTTGACAAGTGTTGAGTTGAGAAACGCATTTCACGCTCAATTTACTTCAACTCAGTTGAAAATTTAAGAAAATTTCAAATTTTTAAGTGTTGCGAAAACAAAACAAATAATTGAAAATGAATCATCTGTCGCCACCGCTTACGCCGCAATCGCAAAAGCAACAAATACAATTGGCCGCCTTTGCCAATAACGCACTGGATATGAACATTGGCTCAACGAAAAACTGGATGCAGCATGCGTCCGCCTTCAATACGGTCATTGCGTCCGCACAAAAGCTCAACAGTAAGTTTCACTGGCTACACAAAAAAATCCCTTTTCAGAGTTAGATTGCATGAAGAGAACTGAGAAGCGCAGTTTAATGTTTTGTTCAAAGTGACAATGTGAGGTCAGGAATGCAAAGGATTTGAGATAATATTATAAATAAAAAAGTATTTCTAATGATGCAAATCCAAATCAGATGAAACTATATATTGAATAGCAACTAAGATATGAACTAAAATTATATTAAATAATAGGAAAATTCTTTTATTTTACCCTTTGTTGTGTGTTTTAATTTTTTTGAAAGATTGGAAGGGATTCAAGGTTTTACGCAGATTTCAAAATATGATTTGATTGATTACATATAAAAGGATATTACATTAAAAATAGGATAATCAGAATATCTGATCAAGCAAATTAGTCTTGAATCATGATAAGTTGAGTTAGAGAAACGTCACTTAGAGCTGAAATAGTTCGCATTCAGCTCAATAAGACTTTGTAGCGAGCTGAAGGTCCTGGCAGCCAGTGCTCTCCACTTTCGTATAGAACTAATTGTATTATTTTTCCATGTTTCAAATAAATAAATAATTATTTAAATTTATTCAAAATTAATACATAATTAGACTTTGTAGGTAGACTTGTAGGCAAATCAATAATTATATACAAATATTTCTGATAAGGTTAGAAAATACGCAACAGAAAGGAAGAAAAGAACAATTAAGAAAGTTTAGAAAGAATTATTATTATTTATTAGAAAGAAAAAAAGAAAGAAAATTAATTATAAAAGAAAAGAATTATTATTATTTAGAAAGAATTATATGACACACAAAAAACTGATGGCGTATTCGTGATTCGAATATCTGAAGGTCTCAAGTCCTGGAAATGGTTCAAGTTCAGCGTCAATTAGGAAGAAATAATTTTATCCAGAATTATATGGCAAACAAAAAAGTTATAGCAACTTTGTCCCAAGCCCTGGAAATGGTTCAAGTTTTATAGCATTTAGGAAGAACTATATATCCGACCATAGTGAACAGCACAAACAAAAGTGTTCGATGGCACTAATCTTACAGTGTCAGATTAGAGAGTCGTGATTAGAGAGTCTAAAGGTTCGAAGTCAAAACCTCTTTAAGAATCTTTTTAGAAAAACCTCCAATTTGATTCGGCTCTCTTGTTCTTAGATCGAGCTTCCAAAAATTTAAGGAATCCTATCCTATGTATACAAAGGAGAAAATTATAAACTTATCAATTTTCTCAAGACCTCTTTGCTAAAAAGTGTGAAAGATGGTTTTAAACAAGCATAATCTTAACACAAACAAAGTCACAAGAATGGTTCAATTAATTATATCCTGAAAAAAGTTATAATAAAATTTATCATTTTTGATACAAAGCTCGATCTACGGTTAAAATATTTTCTGAGTTTATTTGAATGAATTCCGAGTTCTAATGTCTTTTTAACAAACAGATTTGATGATTTTTCTGACTGACTATTTAACTCAGGATTTTTTTTAATAAAGCTCGAATTGAATTTGGCTTTCTTGTATTCTTGAAATCATTTTTGAGTTTATATATTTTAATGATTGTATTATTTTTTTCATATCTGTTCAACAAACAGATCATCACTACTTTTGTAATTTAATATGTTTTGAATTTCAACTTAACTACACAATAATAGAAAAGATGTAGTCTTTTTTAATCCATAAATTGTGGGATTAAGGAGTGTTTTATTGTAAGTAATAAAGGGTTTGTTGAAAAAAGCTTTCCAGACAATGAATGTTAATTCATGAATTACTTAAATTTCTTAAAGTATTTATGAGTGAAGTAAGAAATTTGGAAATCCTTTGACATTGATCCGGAGATAGTTAGGTACCAACGCTTTGAAGGAGATTAATTTTCTATATGATATGTTACTTGGAGATGCTTTGGGTATCTCAAAAAGTAGAGCTCTGCTGTCCACAGTTTTCATACAACTTTGATTCAATTTGGGGAATCATATCAAACTGAAATGTTTAGTATTCTTAATACTTATCTCGATTATTGAAAGGATATCTGTTTTTTTGCCTCTACGTCGATTGGTGCATAGTTAGGTACCAGCACTCTTGAGGGGGTTAAATTCTATATAATACTTGGGGCTGAGTATAGGAATTCTCCTAATGTGGCTTCTGTCTACAGAATCGGAATAACACTTTCTATACAACTTTGAATCAATTTGGGGAATCATATGAAGCTAAACTTGTTAATAATTATTTTGACCATTGAAAGGATATCTGTTTTCTTTCTGCCTCTAAATCAATCAATGGATTGTTAGGTGCCAACGCTCTTGAGGAGGTTCTTTTCTACCTGTTTTACTAAATTTAAAAAGACTTAGACCTGTCATAAGTATGCAATTGGTCCTTCAAAAGTAAGATTGTCCCATCTGCATAATCAGAGCTGCACTTTCTATAAAAATTTGCTTAAATTCGGCAAATAATCTTGAACTAAAATTGTTGAGGTTTTTAATATCTATCTCAACTGATCTTTTATATATGATTGACATAATGTTGTGCATCTGTCTTTAATGAAAAGTTCCATTTTATGAAGAACTCTGAGCTTAATTTAGAAAAAGATTCTGATGAAAAACGTATCTTACTTCTCTTAGTATCTTTTTGTACAAATTGGAAAATGTTTCGGTGTATTCTGGCTACTCATACAATTTCTGTACCCAACATTGTTGAATCATTTAACATGATTCTACAGTTTAAAAAACTAGCAAAATGTTGAATGTCAAAATGATTAGTTTGTAAATTGGTTCATGTGTTCAAACGGCATGGGTTCGAATACCAACATGTATCCGAAATGATGTTTTCCTAAAAACACTGGACTATTCAAACTATTTTTCTACCCAAAACGAACGAGATGAGTTGATCCAGAAGGTCCAAATTGCTTTACGAAATTCTTCAGTTCTTCAGTTTCTTTGGCACAATCATGTCTCTTAAGAAGAATTTTTCTTACTATAGATATAGTGATATAGTGAGTCAGTGGCGCATGCAAGGGGGGTTTTGGGGGTTCAAGTCCCTCCCAAAAATCTTGTTTGCTACAAAACTTTTGAGTGACAAATAGGTTTTGAATGGTATTTGCCGCAGTACAAGACCCCAGCAACAGCAGTTGCGTACAAGACGCCCTCAAATGAAATCCTATAATAATATATATAGGATAGGATCTGAGGCGCACAAAGGGGGATTTTGAGGATCAAACACCCTCAAACACAAAACTTGCTGGTACAAAATATGGTTTATGTACGCAAACCCGCCAAAATGAAATCCTGTGTGCGTCACTGGATATGATAAATATAATATAGTCAACGGTATATTGAGTTTCAGTTTCACTAGTTTCATAGTTTGCAAATTTTAGCAAACACTAGATATTCTTTGCAGGCCTTAAAATTATACTTAAACTATACTTAAAAGTATTTCCAATTAATCATGTTTATTAAGTTGGTTCGTAGCAAATTAGAAAACCTTTAGGAGAAACATAAAAAAAAAAATTTTTCAAAACTAATGAAAATTTCCTTCACTAATTAAATTAAAAACTTTCTCCCGCAGATCTTCCTTTCCCCTACAATTCTCTCTTTTACTCGAGCGTGTTGTGGCCACAATTCCTGCTCTCCTCCACAACAGCGCTCGGCACGCCCACCACACCCACCACACCGAACTCGCCCGCCTCCTATGTCAACAATCGCGACTTTACGCTCACACCGGAGAAGGAGCTGGAAAGCTCCGTGGCACTGCAGGACACCAGCGGCGAGGAGATGCCGCTCAATCTATCCATCAAGCAAACGCCCAAAGCCAGCAGCATCAGCCTCAAAGAGGAAAATAGCAGCGACCACGAACAACCGGCCACTACCACAACCATCAGCAATGCGCTGAGCACACCGCCGCCACTGCGCGCTGTCCACTTGAAAGCTGAGCGGCCACTTGGCCTCACTGCGCTGGACGTGGACTCGTCGTCGCCGGCCAAGCGCCGATCACACGGCTCGCTCATCTGGTCGCCGGCCAGCATGTGCGAGAAGTCCATGACCGAGGTGCAAACGTCCGGCGAGACCACTGCCGACTACAGCAACGCCTACGCCATCGATCCCATTGTGCGCAAATTCAAGTACGAGCGGCGCGCCAGCTATCCACGTCGCATGGCGGCAGCGGCTGCGGCTGCTGCTGCTGCCGACGCAGTGGCGCTGCAGTCGCCGCTCTCTTCCACCGCCAGCAGCACAACGGTCAATGTGGCAGCTGCCTTTGGCGGTGCTCACGCACAGGAACTGAAAACCGAGCTGGAGCTGGAAGTGGCACAGCAGCAACTTTACGCACATCGCACCGCCTTCATGGCTGGTCTGGCGACCGGCAACAGCTTCGAAATGCTGACGCAGCATCTCAAGGAGCTGCAGAGTCGCGCCGACGTCTATGCGCAGAACAACAACGAGAATATGCTGAGCAAGAATGCGGCACGGAGCTGCTTTGTCGGCGGCGGCAGTGACGTTGGCGACGAGCGCCACAAAATGCAGCTGGACAGCGTGGACGATGACGAGGAGGACGATGGCGACGATGATGGGGTGTCCTTTTCGTCGGCAAATCCAATGACAGCACAACAGCAGCACCAGCAAGAACAACAACAGCAACAATTGCAGCAGTATGCAGCGCAGCAGCAGCACCAGCATCCGGACTCGACGGCGATCATTAGCGGCGCAGATGTTCATCGCGTGTACCGAGGCGACGGCGAGGAGAAGCGGGGCACACGCAACTTTCAGGTAATCACAAAAAACACAAAAACAAAAGGGATGATACAAGAGATAAGGGCGGAATATGAAGTGCAAGACAGTACTTTACACACACACACACAGATACGAGTATGCATACATATAAAGGAAAAGGACATTGGTGCTAGAGGGAGTGCGCGAAAATATATGAGTACTTCATATAACAAATACATTAAATACTTGGATATATATATGAATGGTTTCAGCACCCTAAAGCAATGTTTGTGGTGTTTGGGATATTCGCGAATCCATTAAGGATTTTTAGATTTCAAAACAGGAGCTTCCCAAGTAACTAAATATTTCATGTTTGACTGTAAGGACTTAAGTAGTTTTCAATTTGAAAATAGGAGGTTTTCAAGTGACTAAATATTTCCTATTTAACTGTGCAGTGTAGTGTGCAGCTTTTCCATTCCATCACTACAACTTCCGGCAATTTCTTACTTACATAACTGGCCAAACCGACCCCTTATGAACTGTCACAAGAGATCTTTTTTCTAACATACCTTAACGTTAATGATGGAGCCTTCTCTACTTGAACCATTAAACAGATAACTCTAGATTTGCCTCTTCGTAGTAGATAAGAATAAGAAGAATAAGAACAAATACCTAAATTTAAAAGTCTTTTCAGAAAAATGGGTTCAATGCATGTTTTTGAAAGTGTTGTCCATCGTAATTGTCCTCCTTTTGTAAGGAATTCGCAAGTGTACCAAGTCTCGTTAGATTCTCGTTGATCTGTTGCCTTTAAGTTTATTTTAACGATCATAGGAATGCTTGGATATGGTCCATTGTTAGCTACGACTTTAGGTCAGCTTAGCTGATTTTGGTTGATCTGCCTTTCAATTTTTTGCAATGATACTAGTCCTAAGAATTTCTGAATATACAAAACTTGTGTATTCATAGCTGATTGGCACACACAGAATGTTTTTCTTCGTATACCATGAATTATTGATCTATGTGTCCGTGTTTTGAGTACTCCAAATGTTCAATAATGATGTCGTTTTGATTCATTAATCTCCCTTCTCTCTCTCATTGTCGACCATATGCAGTCTTTGTGCGATCTAACTAACAATAATTTTGAACCTTTTCTCAGTCATTTTATCACATTTAAACATTTCCCTGCAATTCAACTGTACTTCTTTCTTCCTGAACCTAACCTCACTTATTTTATCGCAGCTCCACATTTTTATTACAAAATCTTTACAACTGATCCACAAGCAACTGAGCTCCTTTCTTCTTGAACCTAACCTCACTCAATTCATCAAAGCACAATATTTTTATTACAAAATCTTCTCAACTTAACCACTGTCCAATACAACTGAACTTTTCTCCAATTAAACCTAAAATCTTGCTAAGCGGAAGTTCAATACAACTAAAAGACTGCCCAATGCAACTTAAATCCTCTCTAGTTGAACCTAACCTCACTCGTTTTATCACAGCGCAACATTTCTCCAATTGAACCTAAAATCTTCCTAAATAGAAAGAAAGTGCAATGCAACTGAACTCCTCTTTAATTGAACTTAACCTCACTCATTTCATTACAGTGCCAAATTTTTTACTACAAAATCTTTCCAATTGAAAGTCTGTTCAATGCAACTGAAATTCTCTCTAATTGAACCTAACCTCAATAATTTTATCATAGTGCCACAGTTTTTAATGCAAAATCTTCCAACTAAACTCTAAACTTAGACTCTAATTGAATCTAACCTCACTTATTTTATCGTAGCGCCACATTTTTTATGACAAAATCTTTATAACTAAACCACTGTCCAATGCAACTGAACTCTCTCTCCCTCTAATTGCAATTACGGCAAATAAATAATTACAACAAATATTGTATTTAATGTCAACGAAAACGAAATAAATTAACCTCATTTCATATCGAGAACGAATTCGAATAATGCCAACACGCAATGAGATTCCCACCGCTCGAGCAAATCAAGTAAATTGAAAATGAATATAAAACTCAAGCACTGCAAGATCATAAAACAACAACGCCTCAACCTGCACATAAATACAAAATTATTCAATGCTAGGTCGCTCCATGCCAAAACATCCCCTTCCACACACCCACTCACAGACAGACACAAACAAACAAACAACATTTGTCGCACTTTAGTACGCAACAATGAAACCCAAATGTCCGCACACAACAACAACAACAACAATCGAGTACGCCAGTTGGCTGCGCTTATCGAGGCGCAGAAATCAACGTTATTGGTTCGGCAATCGAGCACTCGGCGGCGGGGCGTGAAGGTGTCATGGCGCGCCAACGCGCCCACCGACGCGACCACCAACGAATCGAACGCGCCAAGTGCACGAAATCTCTTTTGCATTCGTTTAATTGTTAAATATCGTGTCATGGATCGAGGCGATAACCAATCCACCGATTGAATTGAATTGAATAGTAATTGAAAGTACGCGCAGCGCGCGATTAATGCGAGAAATGAACCCTTTTAGGCAAATTGCCTTTCGTGGCTGTAAAAGTGCTACGCACTCGCCGGCATAGTTGCTCGAATAAGTGGGGCGCGTGTTAATTGGTCGATATTTTCGGTGTTTCTATAACTAATTGCTTAATAGATGTGCCTACAACCTGGCCGGACTGTCGCTTCGTACAAATGTTGCTGGGGTTAAGCCACTACAATATTTTCTTATTGTTAGTATTTGTTTTTCAATCGAATAACGAAGCGAGGCGGTGGCGGTGGTGTTAAGAAAATCACGCAATTAGTTAATCAAATAAATTTTCCACTTTTATTTGCTATAATTTTTTTGCTTTTTTTTCGATAAAGCATATTGAATATTTTTAGAGCTTTGTGGTAGTAATGGCGTACGAATTGAAAGAGTTATAAGTGATTTGATGAATGTAAATGAAAAATGAGGAATTCATAAGAATTACAAAATTTTAATTTATAAAAAATAATAAATATAATAATAAATGTAAAAATATAAGAAAAACTTAAAAACTAATCAAATAGAAAATGATGTTTTTCAAATAAATAAATAAAAAATTAATTTTAAAAAATACAAATTTTTAAATTATAATAAATAATAAAAAATATATTAATAAATAAAAATAAAAAAAAATTGAACTAATAAAATAGAAAATTGTTTATTTAAATAAATAAATAAAAATTTAATTTAAAAATCATTAAAATTCAAATGTTTTAATTAAAATAAATAATAAATAAATATATCACAGTAAATATAAAAATTAAATTAAAAAAATCAAGACTAATAAAATATGAAATTATGTTTTTTAATAAATAAATAAATCGAAAAATTTTCATTTATATAAAAACAATTAATACAAAATTACTATTAATGCATAAAACAAAGAAACAGACAGAGCATTTTAAAACGAGGAAGAAAGTTGTCTCCGCGTTCGTACATATGATACCTAGGATTCCCATAGACAATTTTCTGGCATTTATGACCAAATCTCTCCAAATGTTTGTTTAAACAACTGATTAAATTTTCATACAAATCAAAGCTTAACATTTAACAAAGTACAAGGAACATACACACTTTTTCCGGAGATCTTTCTGTATCTGAAGGTCATAATTTTGGTGTTCTTTTTGTTTTTTTGATAATGCTTGTATCAGGATATAGGAATCCTGAGACAGACCTCATCATTACTGAATAGTAATATACTCCAAGATCTTTTTGGCTCTTTACTATACGTGGGCTACCTACACTTTACACTTTGAAGGAAAGATTGTCTCTTCAGAATCATTAGAATCTTTAACATTATCATAAATACTTATCACACCCCAGTGGTTCAAATAGGATTTCATTTTGAGAGGGACAAAGGTTCCTGCGTACAAATTTTGAGACCCATACCATTTAAAACCATAATTGTAATTTTCTCATTGATTCCAAAACAGTACAAATCACCAAGGAATAAGTGACGTTTAGTTTACCCTGAAGTGTAAAGTATCTCTTATGGAAATGTTGAATACCAGATATATACATATATTTTCTCAATAGATATAGATACACTATGGCCATTTGGTCCATTGAAAGTGTATTGGATCACACAAATTTTTAATTCCTTTGGTTCTTTTACTTGTCTTAATGTTAGTCTAGAGCAGCGAAGACATGTCTAAGATGGTTTTTAATAAATTCAAAGCTCTGACATTGCCCCATTAACTCAAAATTGTTCTAACAGTGACATAGTCCCAATGGATAGTACAGTTCAAAGTGACTTGATTGGTTAATCACAACCCACGTCTGATGTCAAAATTAAAAAGATACATTCTATTCAAAATAGAAGACTTATAAAAATTCCTCTAATAACCTTGAACCATTTATACATTTCCCACTGAATACTTTCTTCTCCCATACTGTTTCTACTCAACTCACCCCTCACACACACACACACACACACAATTTGTTATCCTTTTCGACACCAACAAATTTAAATTCCCATATTAAACCCATTTACGTTTAAATAAAAATAAACATTATATTACACAGGCACACGCCCCGTTGCCGCTTACTGAAGTGTCATATTGCATTTATATCAGAATGCATAAAAAAAATTCATTTGTTGTTCACCTGAAACGCTTCCAACGTCATATTAATTCACACACGTGAGCCTGCTCCCCTCACCCTTCTTCTTCCCTATTTAACCTTTAGTGAGTAGTGACCAGGCGGCGCTGTAACCCGATACGCTTGAGGGGTTTCTGCTGTCGGCTGTCGACTCGGTGTAAGTGTAGCATCTGGTCGTGTGGCGTTCAAGGCGGTTTTTATTGATAATTTCATCAATAATTATGCGTAAAAATCGACCACATTGCCGGTCTGTTCTGACTGGATTTTAGATGATTTCCTAACGTCAAGAAAAAACGGTTACATCTGTTACAGCTCGAGCACAGTGGGTGGTTATGGGGACATCTGCTTTAGGGATTCCGCGATTTGGATGGTTAGTTGTTGAATCTAACTGAAGTGCAGCTGATTTAATCAATAAAATTTCGAATTGATGCAATTAGAAGAAAGAGAAAGTAAGACAGAGAGAGCAGTTGATGGCAATCGTGGTCATTATTCTGAAGAGAGAGAAAGAGAAAGACAGAGGGCAACTGATGGCAATAGTAACCTTAGTTCTGAGACCAATTTCTGGAAGCTTTTGAATGGTTTTAATTAAAAATTCTGAGAAAACTGTTTAGGAAAGACAATTTCTTATTTCAACTTGAAGACTGTTGATTCTTTAAACACATAACAAATCGTTTAATGCAATGTAGCTAAGCTTTCAATATAATGCTTAGGAGATTATCTTCGGAGTGTAGTAGTCCTACATTTATTTCTAAACTTTTTCTAGACACTTTCTTATTTCAATTTGAAGATCTTTGCTTATTCAAACACTTGAAGAATATTTCAATGCAATGAAGCTAAGCTTTAAATTTAATGCTGAAGAGATAATCTTCCGAGACTAATCGTCCTACATATCTTTCTAAACATTTTGTAACCATTCTTTCCACTGCGGACCTGCGGACCTTACGACAGTAAACATTCAAATTAAAAAATTCTCAGCTGGGCAAAGACCTGCGTTTTTGTTTAAAGTTTAATTATAAAGCCTTAAATTTAATTAATAAAAACTAAAATATTAAATATTAAATAAACAATATTAAACAAAATTTATTAGAAATTTTTTTGTTTCTACTTTATTGACTTCGGGTTCAATAATACATTAAAAAGTTTATTCAGTTTATTTATTAAAGACTAAATATTTTTGTATGAATAAAACCCAAGCTGTCTAGAAATTGTAACAACAGCTTAAAATTAAATAAATACAATATTGTGAGTAAATATTTTATAAAACGAAAGCAGCTTTATACAAGGAAAAACAATCTATCCCATAGATCCCATAGATCAACAAGGAGGGGAACCCCAACATGCTTTTGGACAAAGTGTGGGTTCAAATATTAGAAGATTCATGAAATAGAAATTATGATTAAAGAAATTATGATTATTTTCTTGAAAATATCTGCGGTTTAAAAAAGTTTCAGCAAAATTTGAATTTTCATAATTGTTCGTTCTAGTCATTCAAAAACAATTTCAACCATAATCCAACCTCTATTCCATAACTCAGTCACTTCAAACTGCTGCAGTCAAATAAATATTGACTCGCCTTCAATATTCCACAGTAAAATTTTCCTCTCCAAATTACTTCAACAACAAAGTCAACTCAAAATCCCAAATCTCTAACTGACTCATGCACCAAAACACACAACAGTTGGTATTCCCCAATGATTGAAATTCAGTTTCGAGCCGCCAACGCCTTCGACTTCCGCCAGCACTTCCTACAAACAACAACGGCGCGGACATCTTCTGTCGCTTGGCGGATGCGCGTACGACGGTGCAACAATTGTTACTAATTAACGGTAGCAATGTTTGAAAAGCGACAACAGCCGTGCGAATATTGACATGTAGCAACAAAAAATATCAACAACAACAACAATAACTACTACTAAACAACCGTATGACAAGTCGAAAATTAATGAGCAATAAACATGAAAGACAAGAAGAGTCCACAGACAGACGCATGAACCTAAAGTTGGACGAAAGTTGCGCGTAGATCAGTCAATAACAAAAACAATAACAACAACGAACTGAAGTGAATGCAGCAGCAACACAGCAACAACTTTTCGTTGGCGCTTAACGAAAGAATCGAAAACTTGAACAGTTAACAGACACGACAGACAGTCGTTTGGTCTGTCAAATGTTGTTGTCGTCAATTGTTAGTGTCAAGTAGTGCATTTGTCATTTAGTTGATTTATCAGTCAATTGATTTGTCAATCAGTCAATTTTTCAATTACTTAGTTCGACTACAGCTTGAACGCAACCAAATAGAAAATCCCGTAACAACGTTCGGACCACTTGTGTAAATTTATTGTCATTTTTCTGTTAATAAAACATCACTGAAAAAACGACAACTAACGGCGTACGAATAAATACGTAAACTATTATTCATTTTAAGCACGTACAAAGTGAATGTTTAGCGACATGTTGCGCCGCAAACTGTGTAAACATTTTTTTGATTTTTATGCGTACGCGATGTGCGGCCGTAGCGTCGGCGGCTGTGCGGGTGTGCAGGCATCAATAAATAAATATACGTTCGGACGGTTGTCAATTTGTTTTATTTTTATATTTAAACAATCGGTAAATTGTTGTAGCTCAATGTTGTTTTTGTTGTGTTGATGGATTTCGAAAACATGTGTGTGGTTTCATATAAAAGTTACAGTACAGACTGCAATCATAAAAGACATGAAAATTGCTTACTATTGAAATTTGTTTATGTTATAGACCCTTGTACATGATTTGGCTTAAAAGGTTTGAACAAATTAATAGTTTTTGAAGGCAAAATTGTGAAAAATAAATAGGGGTATTCACACCGTGCTCATTACTTTGTTGGTTTGGTACTCGTTAGTTTTGTACGTGTATTTGGGGTTTGTTCGATTCTTTCACAAAAACAAAATACACGTAACATTTTACATACAAAATAACAGAGTACCGAACTAACAAAGTAACGAGCTCAGTAACGAGTAAAATTATCACATACAACTGACAACTGCAGTTTCAATGCTTTGGACTAAGGTTTTTCATGCTGTCAAACTATACAGAAATTGTGAATTTTTTAATTGAAACTTTCAAGCGAGCCATAGATACAAAACATCTGGTTAGGAACTCTGACTCTTAGTTTATATGAGTTGTGCATCGGTTGATCGGTTGAATTTTAACCTGAATGTACCGGTATTTTTTTCTTTGGAATTTGTGGAAACACTTTTTGAGCGATTTAAAGCGAAGCATAAATAAAAATTAAATTTTTTTAAGTGCATGTTTCGTGTGACCATATGGTCACGCTAGGCGCTACCGGATTAATTGACACTTTGTAAAATACGAGAGTTAGCTTTGGGATGCTGTAAGTCGAATTGGTGGTCTCAAGTTTCGGGACGTTAAAAATCCGTTAATTGAGTCTGCGGCCCAAGAAGTTGCAAATTTTATTGAAAGAGTATAACATAGAAAATATTATAAATACGTTGTAGACTTTAGATATGGATCGATACTCACATACATAATATTTTAAAATAGTGAAAACTCTTTATAAAAATTTAAAAAACTTTGTGTTGACGTTATCTTCTATTTTGTATTTCATCAATCTGGGTTTGCAAACAATCAAAACTGTCAAATCTAGGCTCTGAGATTTTTTAAAATAATAGTGAAACAATTTATTCAACCATAACGAATGACAGTTTGATGCAGTTACTGGTCCAAAAACAGTATTCTTCTTCTTCTTGTCTGGCACGACTAGCAACCCGCAACCGACCGTGTTGTGCGTGCGAACATTTTTACAAGGTTGATAGGGACCTACAGTTTTATGCCGATTCCGAACGGCGATTTGGGGGCTTTTTCATAGGCAATTTTACTCTCAGAGGTTTGCCATTTCCTGCTGAGAGGACAGCCGCCAAAAGAGACATTGTTGTTTTTCTTTTTTTTTCAGTGTTAACGTAACGGAGTATTGAACTCGCGGAGTCTTGACTCGCGGCCCAACGCACTAGCCAGCTGAGCTACGGCGGCTGTATCCAAAAACAGTGCTACTGACAAAATACAACAACTATTACGACTTATATTGAACGTTTTTAATGAGACTTTCATTGCCAATAACATTTGACAAGTAAAAGTTGTAGATTATCAGATTGAAATAGTGAAAATTCTCTATAAAAATTACCAAAATATTGTGAAGTATTTCAACCTAGGTTTGCACACAAGCAAAAATTTTGAATCTTTCTTGAGATTCCTTAAAAAAATAATGAAACAGGTTCAGCTACCACAACGAATTTCGGTTTGGTGCGATTTTTGATTATTTTTTATCCAAAGACAATGTTACTGATAAAATACAAACATTTTCATGCGACAATGTATTGAAAATTTTATCAAGATGACCGCTTTAAAGCAGACTTTCATTGCCAATAACATTTGACAAGTAAAAGTTGAAGATTTTCAGATATGCTTCGATAAACACTTACACAGTGCATTGAAATAGTGAAAATTCTCTAAAAAAATTATCAATATATTGTGAAATATTTTATCAATCAATACTGTTACCCCCAAAATAATTTCCAATAATTTGCAGCGATATCAGGGAAAGTTTGTATTCTAATTGAAGTCTACGAATTGGGCGCGTTTAGTTTAAACCCTGTTTCTTTAATAATGGTTAAATAAAATAAAAACATGATAATTCTGTATTTTTCCACAAATATTAAATAAATGTTTTGGAATTAAAAAATATTGATACAAAATTTATTTAATCCGTTTTAAGCCAAAATTATTTAAAAGTAAACTAGCTCTAGAATTCTTAGCCAAATGTTTCATTATTTAAATACCAAAAAGTAATATTGAGACGCAGGTTATAATTTGGGGTCGAAAGGATTAAGTTATGCCCATATTTCTCAGTTGTGTCTTTTCTTTTTTGACACACAAGAAAAACTGTCACATCTGGGGCCTTGTGTAACCTTAGAAATTTGCTGAATAGTGAATCAATCTCTGCAACCACAACGAATGACAGTTTAGTGCAGTTGTTGCGCCAAAAACAATGTTATTATTAAAATACAGTAATTATTAAGCAATAATGTATTGAAAAATTTAATCAAAAATAGGAATAAGCAGAGTTCAGGCAGACATTTCGAAATGTTGTAGTCCTAACCTCAAAGTTTTTGCCTCTCTCCTTACCTTTACATCCTTTTGGAACCAACTCAAAGTAGTTGTAATGCCTGTTTCGACTTTTATGAATTATCAAATGTCTTATAGCGGTCCTATTCTGGGTCTTAAAAGGACTGAGATCAGGCGCGGATCCAGAAAAATATTTCGGGAGGGGGAGGTTTAAAAAGTAATTCTTTAATATTTATAAAATGCTTTTTAATTTGTATGTAGTTTTATAGTCGATCCAAATATTTTGGGGGGTTTCAACCCCCAAAACGCCACCCCTGGATCCGCCACTGACTGAGATGTTCATCCTCACAAGAACTCTTACTGGACGCTGACAGTCGTTACACACGCTATCAGGCTAAGTGTCAGCCTCCTGTGTCCTCTGTCGCTGTCCAGCACTCAGTAGAAGAAGGCTTTAAAACAATAACAACCGTTACTACGAAACCTCGCAAAGATTTTCTATGTACATGTCAAAGATCTGCTTTCTTAGCTTTCTTCAATTTAAGATAATTCTGCATCACAACAGAACTTCTAGGCCTATGTCCAGGGCAGAATCTATCCACACTTTTCAACCTAACCTATAAAAGCCCAACTCTAACTACCCTCGTACAGTCTCTCGTAGCCAATTTTCACTGTACCTATTGCAAACATCACAAGTGTGATATTTTCCTTTGACAACGAAATCCAAAGCAACTCTATAAATAACGTCCGCCATTTTTCCGCCATATGAAAAGCTTCCAGCGATCGAGTCGAGTCGCTGGCGCTGCGCTACTTTTAGCCATCGACGCCATTAGTTCAGCTGTGTTTGTCTAAGCTGTCAACCATTTTCAATTGAATGAAGACTTGTTACACTGATGTGCGATGTGTGTTGTGGATGAGAGGAACCTCAGCGGCCGATTCCAAAGCTTTTGCACTTCAATGTGTGATTTTCAATACTTGTTTGTGCTGCTGCTGCTGTGTTTGTGTAGCTGTTTCTGCTTGTGCAACACTAAAAATGGAATTTGTTTTCGTCAAATTGACTTCCATTCAACTTTGATACTTCCCACCAAGCAAAATGTGAGAAATAGGCAACAATCGTCAGTGGCAACAAATTGGCGACTCGACGATTTATTGCCGCAGTGACAAATTAGCAACATGTCACGAAAACACGCTGTTTTTCAGGACTTTGAAATATCGAATTGATATATTTTGTATTTCAGGGAGATTGGTCGCATTTAAAGAATTTGTATTAATTCGTCGACGGTTCAGTGATCAACAGCATTGAGTCAAGCCCAAAACAATGAGAGCAACATTGAATATTTGTATGCAAATGAAATTCCATCCCAACCAAAACTGACTGCCATTTTATAAATTGATAATTTCCCAAACAATATGATGTATTTAGATATGAAAAAGAATCGTCCAGGCGATAAGAAAACGACACGTCACGGCGATAAGAAAACGACTCGTCACGGCGAGTTGCTTTCGGCGGACGTTTTAGAACGACTGGTGATACGAAATCGATACGCTGGCGATATTACCGGCGATCAATTTGTTGCCGGGGGCGACTCGTTTTCTTATTGCCGGCAACAAAAAATGTCTGGTGGGTTATAACACACACCAAATACAACTACAAAAACAAATTCAACTCTAGTTTGCTAGCCAATCGCAGTTTGTTACCACTGTTAACTGTAAAAAGTTGGCTGTACCCGTTGTCTGCAAATACATTCGGCCAAATATTTGCGCCAGTTGGAACTTCTGCTTCGCAATTTCTGTTGCCTCACCCACACATTCAAGCCGAGTCGCCCCAATAAATATTGACAAGCGTGCCGTGTGTGAATGGCGCAACTCGAGATTTTATTTAACCGAAACGGATTTGCTGAGTTGCGCTCGCTATCTGTTTTTATTTCTATTCATATTTTTCGTCTTTAATTTTGCGTCAAGCTGTGCAAATTGTGGATATTTTCGTCATCGTTCTAGCACTGTCAGCTCGATTCCATTTGATTTTGCTACTCACTCAAGTCGTTCGTCGTTCTATTAATATCTGCAATTAATATAATATTTTATAATATTTACAATTAATATAATATATTTACAATCAATATAATATTTTGACATCATTTCAGTGCAAACAGTGCGGCAAATCGTTCAAGCGCTCGTCGACGCTGTCGACCCATTTGCTCATTCACAGCGACACCAGACCGTATCCGTGTCAGTACTGCGGCAAACGCTTCCACCAGAAGTCGGATATGAAGAAGCACACCTACATACACACAGGTGAGACACACACACAAACACAAAACAGTTGCCCACCTTTTGGTGACGCACTCAAGATTGAAATGCCGAATTGTGGCTGTGAAACATTCGACATTCGATGGTAACGCGTCGCATTGTCGCAATTGTAGTTTTGTGTGCGTAAATGTTGAGGGAGTTTTCGGCGTTTAAACACGCACATACATACGAAATAACTGTACGGATATGTTGGGATATCGGGTGTGCAGACAAGTTATGACGTTAATATTTGCCAATAGTCGTCATAGATGGACAAATGTTTTTAAAATAGCAGCATTTATTAATAAACAAAAATATATTTTAAGCGCAATGTTTGATTCAAAATTTACGCAATTAAATTTTGTTATTGCGGTTTTTTACAAATTTAAATTGTGAATAATGAGTTGCGAATAGCAGTGAGGCATTTGACAATTTAAATATTTGCATAATTTTAACTTTCACGAGATCGAAGTTATGTCAAAGCGAGTCTTTATGAGTAATAAAGCGAAAAGAAATTGTACGCAAACAAGTTTTTGAAAAAGCACAAATAGCCAATTACGTATGTTTTCAATAAAAAAATTATCAGAGTATTCAGAAATGATAATGATGTTGTATGAGGGATGATAGAATTTTTTTAAGTGGTTTATCCTTTAAAAACCTGGTCTTCCCTTTCAATATCGTTCAGCGACTCACATTGAATACTCATTCTAGACTTTCAATATCTACGAGGGTTGCCTTTTATATTTTTTCAAAAAGGATGAAAATGCAAAAATGGTTTTACTGCTTTTCAAGGTATTCTCCTTAAAGATTTATTCACTTTTGAATGCACTCAAACCGATTGTCGAAGCACTTTTTCCACTCCGTTTGAGACACCTCCAAAACATGGTTTTTGAACGCTTCGGCAGCATCTTCTGGCGATGAAAATCGTTGACCACTCAATTTATTGTGATGTGCGAGAATAAAAGAAGTCATTGCGTGCTAGGCGGATGACCCAGTAAATCGAAGCTTTGGTCAATCAAATAGGTGGTTGTTTGAGCCGGTGTGTGAGAGCGTGCATTATCCTGGTGAAGAATGATTCGGCGTCGGCGGTTGTTTTTCCGTATTTTATTGAACACCTCTGTCAAACAAATTGTTGTGTACCACTCACAATTGGCGCAGTAACCACATGATCAGTTTTGCCGAAGAAACAGGCGGTCATTTGCTTCGATGTGCTGCGTGCCCGAACAACTTTTGCTGGATTTGGCTCGTCTTGGAAGACCCACACGGTCAATTGCTCTTCTGTTTTGGGCTCATACGAATGTATCCATGATTCATCACCTGTCACGATCTCATAAACGTCTTTCGAAGTACCGCGATCAAAGTTTTTCATCATTTGCACCAATCGACACGAACCTTTTTTTGAGCGATTGCCAAATTTCGTGGGATCCAACGAGGACAAATCTTCCTGACAGCTAAATGTTCATGCAATATTGAATGCACGGCCGTGGAACTAATGCCCAAGGATGCCTCTATCTCACGGTATGTCACATGACGATCTTTCATTATCAGTTCACGCACAGCAACGATGGTTTCTGGCACAATGACCGATTTTGGACGAACTTAACGAAATCCATCCTGGAGCGAACGGCGACCAAGCTTGAATTCATTAAACCAGTTAAAATGTCTTGAGGGTTGGTGCTTCATCACCTAATGCTGAATGAAGGCGATCGAAGCACTGTTGTTGAGATAATTCACTTCGGAAATCGTAAAAAATCATTGCTCGAAATGTCTATGAGTTAAATCCATTTTTTGACCGAGATGAATTTTTCAAGTCAGTGTTAACAACACAAATAGCGCTTGAACATCAAAATGTTCTAAGCACGTTTATGGTAAAAAATGACAAAGTTTTCAATGGCAATCTCAGATTTTTCGAAAACTTACTGGACCATCTCTTTTGAAAAAATATAAAAGGCAGCCTACGTATTTGAATAACTGAAGTATGATTTTTATCTACAGACTTCATATGTGGTCTTCTATAACTATTCACTCTATATAAGTATATGTACATAAAGTAGATATATGCAATATTCACTCTGTTCTGGTTATCTTTAACCTTTAACACTAGAATGCCCAAAGAAGTTAAAATTACACCAATTAGGTTTTTTATTGTTTTATTTCATCACATTCTAAAAAGAAAATCTTTCGTGAAATTTACTTTTTTAAAGCCAAATTAGATAAAAAAACTGAAAATATTATTTTAAAAATGATGTCCCTATTTTATAATACAATATTTAAGCATTTAAGAGGATTTGTATCTGACGTGCATTCTAACAGTACGTTTTTCTATCAGCGATAACTCGCCCTGCAAATCCTTAACCTTTTCGCCATGGATTTTACCTTGAGAACAGCTTATTTTTTTAACTGTAAGAAAATTTATAAACTGGATTAAAAAATTAATTTTGGAATCTGATGGGAGCTTATAATTTTCAGCAGATGAATGGATATGACAAATTTATCAAATATTAAAGACATAAAAGTAACGAATAGTGAAAGCTTATTTTGTTATGGCTCTTTCACCAATCATTGGGATGCCTTGGGTTTGTAAATATATTAGTGAAGTTCACTCTTCATAGCATTTTGGTGTAAAGTTCGTATCGTAGTAATCTGTCACTACAACTTCTTTCGAAAACATTGCAAAAATTAAAAAATTGCAGCGATAGCAACTTTATACCTAAAATGCTATTAAGAGCGAACTCCACTATTGATACGTGACTACTGAGACATATTGTACCAGTATTCGCGAAAGGGTTAAAAAATCCCCACTCGAACTCATAAAAGTTTTGCCAGCACATGGCTGAAAAATAGTAAAAGCATTAAGCAATATGTCTACTATCGAATATTCAATCTGTGAAACCGGCAGAACAATTAGTTTTATAAGCGTCAGTCAATCAGCTGTACAGGGTGTTGGTTGTCAACAAATTTGATTACTTGGATTCAACAAATATTTCAGCCACCCACTTTTGGCCTTCTAGAAGTGCAGTTTTTGCGAGTAAAATGCATAAAATGCAACCACAAAGTATGTTCACGCAAAGCACTTTCACACCTGTCACCTGTCGCCTGTCGCCCTGTAAGAGCGCCACTGCACATGCCACACGCTGCAAAGTGGTTGTCACGTGCCGCGCGTGCAACACGGCGCGTCGCTCGCATTAAATCACTTGAGTTGCGTGTTATCTGATTTAATTTTACTAATTGCGTGATTTGCTGGAAATCGCAGTTGTGTGGTAAACGCCGAACAAGTGCCATTTGCTGGCTGCTTCCGGAGCGTTGGGTGGCCAGCGTTTCGATGGTCCGAGTGATTAATAATTTTAATTGCTGTCACACTCGAACTGATTTGATTTGCCATTTTTTAATCACCTAAAAGCCCCATTGATTGCTTGACGTTTAATAATTTTACTCTATTAATACATTTTTACCTCTTTTTGGTTCATTGCAGGCGAGAAGCCGCACAAGTGCACCGTCTGCCTGAAGGCGTTCAGCCAGAGCTCCAACCTCATCACGCACATGCGCAAACACACCGGCTACAAACCCTTCGGCTGCGGCCTATGCGACCAGTCGTTCCAGCGCAAAGTCGACCTGCGCCGCCATCGCGAGAGTCGCCACGAGGAGAACCTGACGCTGCTCAAAATGGAGGTGACCAGCAGCAGTTGCTGAGTGACGCTTCACACGCCTAGTGATACCTTAGTGTGTAGCTTAGTTAACTTATTTTTACGTGTTAGGTTGCATTAAGTGTTAGTGTGAGTGTGTGTATGCGAGTGCGAGTGCGAGTGTTGAAATCAAGCCACGGTCCCAGTTGGTCTACGCCAAGTCGCCCAAAAGCCAAAGTTACATACATACTTCAACTTCAATGTCCAATTCAACCCAATGATTTCCCAGAGACCATGAGTGGCTAGAATGTTGCGCCTTATTGTATTATAAGCTAAACTTAGATACTACTTATGTACTTATTTTATTGTTGTAAATAGCATTTCAAATTGTAAACCGACAAAAGTGACTTTCGCCTTGTAGTAAATGACGTCATCGACTTTCGGCCTTAACGTAGTGAAAATATATATGAAATCAAAATGGATTTGTTGTTAAATGAAACGCAGCTAAGTAAACCAAAGATTATTTATTTATTTACAAAAAAATAAAAAACAAAATACACAAAAGTACTATGACAATTTTTGCAAATTCTTTAGACGTTTCCAATGTGTATGGAATTTTTTTTGTGGTCATATTTATTAATAATTGTGCTATTTGTATTTTATGGCATTTATTTAGTTTATTCGATTTGCTATAACCTAAGTTCTTGTAATGCTATGATTTTAATTTAATGCTACCGGAAGACAAATAGTATTTCATTTTTAAATAATTTATATCAATTTAAGATTATTAGTTTATTATTATTTAATTAATTATAATTAATATATTTTATATATAATATAACGTGAGTGAATTGTTAGATTTATTTGAAAAATCATGTGTATTTATTTCAATTAAGTTTGCATGAAAATAAAGACTTCAAAGGAGAAGAATATGGCAGCGAAATGTTTTCTTTATCATTAAATTTTGAAAGTTAAAATTAGTTCTGTCCTTTTTTTATGGTCGAAATAGCATTATTTCGAAACAAAATACATGGACAACTTAGTGCTGGTTACTACTTTTTGCCATCTCTTAGACAATTTTCCAATTCCATCTCGAAAATAAATGTCTTGTCTTTTGAGGCGATCCAAGATAGAAGCCAAAAGTAGTGAACCGGTAACTTGTCAAATCGTGTTGCATCCTTTGGAACAACCAGTAATTGGAAGGAACAATGTCCAATATATTTTTTAAAGATGTTTAACCTCTCCGAAATCACTGCAATCAGCTGTCACTATGATTCATTCACAATAGTCAGAGCCATCTTTTAAACATTAAACAAAAATAAGGTCAAGCAATCGTTCGATTAAAAACACATTTTGTATAGTCTGGAATTCACGGGACTGGAAAAAAGCGAGAGAGAGAGAGAGATCCATGCATCTTTCTAAGGCAAATCTGCTTTTCAAGAAAACGACAGCCTGTGATTGATGGGATTGCACGGACTGAGAGATTTTTTCAACATACTTTAGGTGCAAACATCATTAAGTATTCTGGACCTATGTAGATTTTTTTTCAGGCAAAAAACTGTGCTGTATGCTATAAGAACAAGTATCTACAACAGATTGGTTCCCTAACCCCATTTATAATAATTTACTGCGTCGCAGTTCTGTCTCAAAAACCGGATACATTAGATTTTGTATTTGAGACAAATCTTTCAATACTTCAATATTTCAATTTGTTCAGTTGTGAGGTCCATGCAAGGTACACTTTTGATACCGCTTCCTTAAATAAATGTTCCCTACAAGAGAGAGAATACTAAGGATTTTAGTCAAGATAGGATTTGATACATTTTAGTCTTGTCGCTTGGGAGCCAATTAGACAGATTCCCAAGGAGTTAAGTCTTTTTAATGTTAAGGCATGGCAGCCGCAAAGAAATTGTTAGGTACATTTTCTTCCCTGAAACTCCCATTTGCCTATTTGCAGCCCAGAGACTTTTCTTAAAGAATTTAGCAGCAGGTCATTTTTTTACGGAAGTTGTAGCGCGACCAAATCTGTCGAGCCAAGTTAATTGAGAAAGTAAAGAGTAAAAGTAATAAGTAAACTTTGGTACTTTTCCAATAAGGGACAATAAGGTCGATTGTGGAACATAAGTTGCCATGTGATAAAGAGTATCCATATAGAGGTCGAGATATTAAAGTATGTTATCGCTGAATCGTTCAGACTACTCGTTAAGATCATCAGAAGATATTTTTTCATAGCGATAAGAAGGTCGATTGTGCTTCATGTGGAACCATGTGGCCAAAAGTATCAATGAAGAGGTCAAGGTATATATTATGGCTGCATCATTCTTCTATCAAGCTACTCATTGAGATCATCACAGGATATGGGAACATAGGGAAGGAATGTTCCAATGCGTATGTCGTAGCGAGTGACAAAGAGTATCTATGAAAAGGTCAAGATATGTATATGTTTTCGCTGAATCGTTCTCCTATCAAAGCACTCATTGAGATAGGGTTGATTGTGGTCTATGTAGCCAAGAATATCCACGAAGAGGTCATGGTTTTTATTATGGCTAAATCGTTCTTATATCAAGCTACTCGTTAAAATCATCACAGGGTATTATTCCATAGAGATAATAGGGTCAATTGTGGTCTATGTGGTACCATGTGACAATGAGTATCCATGAAGAGGTCTACCTACATATGTTGTCGCTGAATCCTTCTGCTACCAAGCTACTTATTAGGAGCATCACAGGACATTTTACCATAGGAAGAATAGGGTTGATTGTGATACATGTTATACCGTGTGGCTAAGAGTATCCGTTAAAAGATCAACTTATATGGTTTCGCTGAGTCCTTGTTCTGTCAACCTACTGCAAACATCACGGTGGCCGCCTTTTGGAGTCAACTTCTAAATCTGTTAAACTTCATCGAGAGCAGGAAATGGTTTATTAGCTGAAATTTGAGTAAGAAATACGAGCACCTTACCTATGTGAAAGAACTGACAATGGCACTTTTTCAGGGCTCCCAGTGGCAGTGCAAAAGTACTGCATGCACTAACCTAACTTTGCTCCTAAGCTCCATTAGTGACCGCTGCCTCCTAGGGACGTCTTTAAATATCAACATAGGGAACACAATAGATCAATTATTGAATGCAGTGCACAACACCCTTAATTACTAACTATTTAATCTAACCTAACTTTCAAACTAACCAAACACTTTCAAAACTCCATCTGCACTCAAAATTATGCTCGATTATCTGTCAATGTATATATGGAAAAATCTGTGTGCTCTCATGCAATGTTATGCAATTCTTTAGCGCTCTTGTGGAGCACATAGTGTCACGTTCAAGTCGGCGTCGATAATGTCAACAATGCCTTTGTGACCGCCACTTTGTCGGCTTTGGCTGCCTGCAACCTGCAAAAAAGTCCTTGAGGCACATGTAAAAATGCCATCAGAGACTGAGCTGCGCCAAGAGTAACAACAAAAACAACAACACCGACAATTCAAATCGAATTGTATCGAATTGAATTGAATCGAATTGCACGAAAGTCGTCTGCAGTTTTTGGCGCTCTTGCCACTTCCTTCGCCCAAGCGGGCTGTGTGTGTGTGTGTTTGTTGTTAATTTTGGGCAATTTGTTGCATTCCGGGCGGTAAGAGAAGCATTGTCGCTGCCACTTAGTTGCACTGGCTGAGACTGCAACTGCCCGTCTTGCTGTAGCGCGGTTGGCCGATGATCATCGCAGCGCAGCGCGTCGCTTTATGATCGATTGAGATCGAAGCGACAATTTCGGGAATTTTCACAGCGATTTAAGAGCTGATTGACGGTGGCGCGGCTTCGGTGTTGTGGGCTAATGAGGCGGCGGCAATGTCGTTTGTGCGCCAGCGAGATTTACGAAAATTGTTTGCACTTGCAAAACGATCACCGCGCAGCATTTCTCTGAGCGTTCTGAGTGTTGTTGGACTTGTTGCAAGGCGGCTGCTGACAACAATCAGGATGATGATGATAATGATGATGCCGAGGACGCTGCTCATCATTGGCCAATGCGTTCATCATTCATTGCTCGATATGCCGATAATTGTTCGAAGTTGAAATTTTTACTTATTTTGTGATTTGTAAACTGTTCCAGAAATGAAGAAGCCACAAAAAAACGGATCTGGATTTTGGTGATCAGTTAAATTGTTGTAGTTCTTGTTGTTGTTGTTTTGGTGTTGGTGTTTTTTTAGTTGTAATTGTCGGCTTTTTACAAAGCTGCATATTTTACATTTCCAAAACGCTCACTTCAAAGCGTTGCCGCTGAACTTCTTACAGTTTCTTTTTTTTTACGTTTTTTATTTGCTCGAGTTGTTGTCATTGCACTTCCAAAGTGCCGCACAAAATTGTTGTGAAAATGGTGAAAATTATTAACCTGTAAATATTTTAATAAAATCAAGTTTGAACAATCGACTTGTTGGTCGATTTGCAATTTGTTGGCAATTTCATGTAATTAGTTATGGTATTTAAGGTTAGCCATGTGCTGATGTAGCGACCTACACACTTTTTTGTGCAAATTGTTGCTCAGCATTTGAGGTTAGGGTATATAACCTCAAAAAAGTTGAGACATTTTTTGAACAAAAATGCAGAATATTTAATTTTCTTTAAGCTTAACTGACACTTTGATAAAATGTTATTGTTTTATTATTGATATCAATTGAATGACTGAAAAAAACTTTAACTTTACAGATCTAACTTTGTCTGTAAGAGAATTCTGTGGGCACAAATGAAACAAGAATCAATATTGAACTAAGAGCAACAGTCAACATTCAACAATTAACATGTGTCAGTACAATTTGTAATGCAACATTATTCCCTTTGCTTATTTGTAAAGTTATTTGTAACCTATAACTGAGCTCAACCTAACCTCAAACTGAAATACGCCACAATGCGCAATGCACATTAAATTGCTCACACTGCCAAAAGTTATTTGTACTACGACTGCGACCGATCGTAATCGATATGTTTGAAAATTAAAAACAGTCAAATCTTTTGATCGCAAAGTCAAAGTCGTTGGGCCATTGGCCAACTGGCTGACTGGGCCGAGTAGCAGCAGGAACTGATGGCCAAAAAAAAAAACAAACAACACCACCAAAGATATAACTGCGAGGGACAAAATTGGGTCAATGCAATGGTGATGAAGTAAGCAAACACAACAACAACAACAGAAACACAAAGACCACTAGCCGAACACAAATGACTACGGCGGCGCTGACGACAGGTGCAGTGTCGGCGTAGAAGTTGAATAAGAAAGCAGAGGAGCTGAAGAGAAGAAGTTAGCTGCACGCGGACCGATTGATTGCATGTGGCATTTTACAAAACGATAATGATGTAGCATGGGTGACGATTACAATGATAATGATGATCCTGTTGCCTGTATGCAACTGTTGTTGTCGAAGTATGTGACGCGTAAAGCTAACAACAAATCAAATGTTTGCTATGAGAAGCAGACAAAATGTTATAGCAAAATTTCGATAAAGGTGTATTTGTTAGTATTTACAACAACAACAATAACGGGAGGCATTCATTTTGGCTGAAACTGTGGGCCTTTGATGACGTTTGTGAACTAACTTGAAGCCAATGGCGGACACTAATCTACAGTAACAATTTCCACCCATTTTGCACCTATTTGACTATGCTATCTTTTTGTTGGGACGTAAATGTCTATATTTAAGTCCGGTTATCTGTTCAAGAACTCGTTTAGTTGTGCACTTGTCTGTCTCTCTATCACCTATTTATATTTGTATTTGTAATTTTCTTATTATTTAACCCAAATTGAAACTGAAAACATCGATCTTCTGGCCAATGACGAGCTCTGACCGGAGACGGCCGATTCAGGGAGGTTTTCGACTGGTCTCCGAGTCTAGTTAGGCCTGGATTTGAGGAGGCCCTATCATCTTTTTTTGGAACTGGAGACGGCAAAGAGAAAGGTCGTTTCTCCGGTGAAAGGATCAACTTGAGGGGGCCCTATCATCTCTTGTTGTGACTGAAGAAGGGAAAAAAGAGGTCGTTCCTCCGCTGAAATGACCAACTTGAGGAGGCCCTATCATTTCTTGTTGTGACTGGAGAAGGGAAAAAAAGAGGTCGTTCCTCCGCTGAAAGGACCAACTTGAGGAGGCCCTATCATCTTTTGTTGTAACTGGAGAAGGCAAAGAGAGGGGTCGTGTCTCCGGTGAAAAGATCAACTTGAGGAGGCCCTATCAACTCTTGTTGTGACTGGAGAAGGGAAAGAGAGAGGTCGTTCCTCCGGTGAAAAGATCAACTTGAGGAGGCCCTATCAACTCTTGTTGTGACTAGCGAAGGCAAAGAGAGAGGTCGTTCCTCCGGTGAGAGGATAAACTTGAGGAGGCCCTATCATCTCTTGTTGTGACTGGAGAAGGGAAAGAGAGAGGTCGTTCCTCCGGTGAGAGGATAAACTTGAGGAGGCCCTATCATCTCTTGTTGTGACTGGAGAAGGCAAAGAGAGAGGTCGTTCCTCCGGTGAAAGGATCAACTTGAGGAGGCCCTATCATCTCTTGTTGTGACTGGAGAAGGGAAAGAGAGAGGTCGTTCCTCCGGTGAGAGGATAAACTTGAGGAGGCCCTATCATCTCTTGTTGTGACTGGAGAAGGCAAAGAGAGAGGTCGTTCCTCCGGTGAAAGGATCAACTTGAGGAGGCCCTATCATCTCTTGTTGTGACTGAAGAAGTCAACGAGAGAATTCATTCCTTCGCTGAAAGGACGAACTTGAGGAGGCCCTATCATCTCTTGTTGTGACTGGAGAGTGCAAAAAGAGAGGTCGTGTCTCCGGTAAAAGGATCAACTTGAGGAGGCCCTAACAACTCTTGGTATGACCAACTGGAAAAAGCTCACCCCAAGCAGAGGCGCCTGGAGAGAACTTCTGCTTCAGACCACAACCCGGTAATGGGTTGTAATGGTCAGTTAAGTCCTAAAGGTCCTGTCTGAGTGTCATTTACATACAACTTGCAGAATCTTTGAAACTGTTTGGTTGCCAAGCGCCAAAACAACCGCATCGCCCACTTGACTGCGGCATCTTTTGTGATGCTGTGTGACAGTAACATTAATTGTTTTTGTTGGTATCGCTACATAGGTTTTTAAATGTAAAATTTTATAAAAACGCAAAATTTAGTAGCAAATAGCAGCAAAACCGGCTGCCGCGTCTGCTGTGCGCCAGCACAGTTTGTGCTCAATGGAGCGGCTCAATATTTTGCGCCAGCGGCCGACAGGTTGCTGTCGAGCCGAGTCGAGTTGAGTCGTTTTGAGCCGCGAGCCCAGGCAGGATTCATTTCGAAGACAGGTGCAGCCACACTGGCGCAGCCTAAACCAAAAAAAAACGGACGCAATCCTTAAAGCAGCAGCGGCGCACGCGGGCGAACCCAAACCGAACAGTCCGCCGCCAAGAAATCTCTTCGCCAAGGGACAATAAACATAAATGAGACTTGTGTGCCGTAAAACAAAATCAAAAAAAGTAAATGTGCTACACGCGTTTGTTCGTCTGTCTGGCTGGTAGTGTGTCTCGGCCTCCGCCAGCTCCCAGCCTACAAATTGCTGCCCCCAATTTTGTTGTTGTGCCTGCGTTTTTTTCTTTCTCTCTTCTTTTGAACGTCATTACAACGGCTGCCGGTTACAGGTGCCTTTGGCCGACTGCAACTGCAACAGCGGCTGCTGCTGCTCCTTTTCGTCCTGTTGCATTGATCCTTTGCATTACATTCCTTTCGCACTCGGCCATCCTTACGTACTCGTTCGTATGCGCTGCGGCTATTTGTTGGCGTTTTAATTGTTGTTTGCCATCTTCTGCTTCGTTTCAATGTTTTGTTGTTGTTTTTGCTGTTGCTTTTTTTGGGTAATTTTGAGCGCGCGCGCGCACAGCTCCACCTGCCCAGCTGCTTGTTGCATGTTTCACTTTTTGATTGCGGTTTGCGCTTGCAGTTGTTGTTGTTATTGTTCTCATTGTTATTGCTATTTGGAAGGAAGACGCGTCCTGACCTAAGACATGGTTTTTCTGCTAGTGTAGCAACGTGCCGCCAGTGTTAAAAAAACACATCATCACAACAACAGCAACAACAACACAATAATAATAAACCGCTTGCGTTGTCTGATCGTCTGACTTGATCGAGTGTGTGTGTGTAAGTGTTGCCAACACACCTTCCGTTTTGCCGCGTTCTACTTTGCCACTTCTACGTTATTATTTCGGTATAATGTTTTTGTTGTTGTTGTTTTTGTTTTAATTTTATTCTTTTGAAGCAGTTCTTTTGCTTCACTTTAGCTGGAACTATTATTTTTGGTTAATAGTCAGCAACGCAGCAACAGCAGCAGCGGCTGGCGTGAGCGACATACGTCAGCCGGGCACGTGAAGGGCGGCGAAAAAAGTCACCTGCACATACCGAAGCGGTGGCCGCCACTTTTGTTGCCACTTAATTTTGTGCCTTCATCGCTTTTTTCCACTCATATTAACATCTAAATATATTCTTGTTGTTGTTGTTGTTGTTGTTGTTGTTATAGCCAGGACAATGCCAATGTTGCACATGCCAGGGCACATTAACCCTAGACACGAAGTCATTTCGCCGTTGCCCCTATTTCGCGCCAGCATAGTTCGGGCCGTCGAGAGCGCAGCCGCTCGACTCCTAATTTGCCGCCCTTTCTGCTCAACAATTTCCAGCCTCGCTTGTTGCCCATTGTGTCGGCCAACTGGGGTTGGCTCACTTCCGCCTAAACTGTTAAGCGTCAAGTTGCCTGCGTTCGGCACTTTTCCTCATTTTTTAAGTGTTTTCAATTTGTTGTTTTTTTTTGTTTCCTCTAATCCTACAAATTCTAACGGCTTAGTGGTTCGAAGTTATGAGGGTGCCAGTGCGTGTCTTCCTGTTGAATGCTCACCAGATCACCGACCAAAGGGGCAACTTTTGTTGCAGTGCTGCCACTTGACAAATTATGTGGGCGCAGGTGTTAAATTGTCGTTTGTTGACTCTTCTCACTGATTTACACTTAAGTATACTTGGAACGTAATAATGTCCTTTTTTATATAAGACTTTAATTCGATAAGGGTTTCTGAGAGATGTCAAACAGATATCTTGTTTGAGATATCAAACAACTTAACACTAGAAAAACAGCAAGTTTTCCATACCTACTAAAACTACATATTATAAACAATATTTTGAAAAATACACATCCAAATTGGTTGATTGTAATTGTAGAACTCTAATTGTAAAACTAATTCTAGAACCCTATAGAAAAATTAAATCATCAAAGCAAAAGTTGTTAGAAATACTAAAGAAAATACAGATATTTAAAACTGAAAGCCCGTCAAAATGATCGCAATGGTCTTTCTGGTGTTAATCACAGTGAGTTACTAAGCTTCACCCTTATCGAACGGTTTCTGAGAATATCGAACACCTTAACCCCTTAAGATTCATTAGATGGGTGGGATTAGGGTATCTATGTTCTCTAAAACTTATAAGGGCACAACAGACCATTTGTAGTCTTAGTACAACTACCCATTTTAAATCTATCTATAGATCTACGTGGGCAGTCCGATAAGTACTTAGCCCCACCGCCCGATGGTGCCACTATCGTAAGAGAAATTTACTATCGTGTAGTACATCCTCGTAGACGGCTACTGTCACTTTCAGCCATATTGGATTTCTAGTTTTGTTTTGATCGCGTTTGGAAACGAACGTGTCCGCGGATTTTAGAAAAATGGAAAAAGAGCAATATCGGTCGGTGATTCACCAAATTGGTCGCATTAGGCCCATCCACCGTATTCTCAACATTTGGTCCCGTGTGACTTCTTTTTGTTTCCAAACTTGAAAAAGTCACTCGCCGGCCATAAATTTGAGTCGAATGAGGAGGTTATCGCCGCCACGGAGGCCTCAAGAAAATGTATTTTTCAGACGGGTTAAAGAAGTTGGAACAACGCTGGGTCAAGTGTATCGAGTTGAAAGGAGACTACGTTGAGAAATAAATCGCCACTTTTCCAAAATTTTCGTTTTTCTTTTGTAGGCTAAGTACTTATCGGACCACCCACGTACTTC
This sequence comes from Melieria omissa, assembly GCA_963971225.1. Taxonomy (NCBI): domain Eukaryota; kingdom Metazoa; phylum Arthropoda; class Insecta; order Diptera; family Ulidiidae; genus Melieria; species Melieria omissa. The sequence goes on along the minus strand of OZ020268.1, from coordinate 74,371,311 downwards.
GAGTAGATTGCGCAGGAAATTATAATTTTAATATCTTATTTCATATAGTCAAGACTTTCTCATAACAACTTTAGAGTCTTTAAGCCAAAGTTTATAGACAGACTTGTATGAATTTTTAATTCATAACTGTGAAAATGTTTCACTTTTATAGAACTGGCCAAGAAAAGATAAAGAGATTTCTAGACAGACTGTAAGATTTTTGTTTCAATGTTTACTGTCTTTTGGCAAAAATTCGTTCAGTCTTTAATCACAAGTTTAGTCTTCCGTCTAATTGTAAATTTTAGTTCATGTAAAACTTACGAACAACTATTTCAGAGCCTTTGATCCCAAGTTTATAGACAAATTTGTATGATTTTTAGCTGAGTCTGCTCTCTGAATGAAAATGTTATTTTATATGAAACTTCCAAAATTTGTAGGCAGTTTTGTATAATTTCTGCCTAAATCTGCTGTCTGATTTGAAAGATCATTTTACAAAATAACAATAACAATCACAGAGGCTTCAAGCCAAAGTTTATGGACCAACTTGTACGATTTTCAGTTCAATGGCTGTGAAAATTGTTCAGTCAGATTAAAATCTTATTCTGCATATGATTTGTCCATAATTCTTCAAGCCTTAGGGCTCAAGTTTGGTCCTCGGTCTGATTGTAAATCTCTTTTTATGTAATATTTTTTATATATCTTCAGAGCAGAAATGAAATAAAATTATAAGCAGACTTGTAAGATTTTTGGCTCAGTGATTGCTGTCTGTGCCAAAATCCTTTTCAGTATTCAATTACTAGTTTAGTCTTCGATCTGATTAAACATCTTATTTTATATAAAACTTGTCAATAACTTTTTAGAGCCTTTAAATTCAAGTTTGTAGACAAACTTGTGCGATTTTTAGTTTAATAACTGTGAAAATTTTTCAATTAAAATCTAATTTTGTATATGATTTGTCAATAAATATTTCCTTTAAGTAAAAGTTTGGTCCTCTGACTGATTGGAAATTGTGTGAAAATTTATTTTTTTTATAAGACTTCACAGCAAAAAGCTTAATCTTCGCTAAAAGAAATTTAAAGACAGACGTGTAAGATTTTTGACACAGTGATTGCAGTCTGCTGCCCAGATCCCTTTCAGCATTCAATCACTAGTTTAGTCTTCAGTCTAATTAAAAATCTTATTTTATACACGACTTATCAATAACCTTTTCAAAGTCTTTGTAATCTATAGCCAAATTTTATATTTTATATTATTTTATTACAGACAGAAAATACACAACTTTCTCTATGACAGTTTCGTTTGCTTTTTAGCTGAATCTGCTATCTGATTTAAAACCGCATTTTATATGACAGTAACCCATTCTTAGCTTTGGAACCCATGTTTATAGGCATAGCTGTACAATTTTTGGCTGAGTTTGTTGACTGATGGCTGACTGACTGTTTTTACAAAAAAAAATAAATAAATTTGGCGCTTAGCAAAAACTTAGTACGGCACATAGTCAAATTATTCCAGCAAACCAGGTAGAATGACGGCTGAATTGAATTTGAATACAGTCGTGTCTGGATATAGTGAACTAATTATTGCAAGGCCTGTTCACAGTATCGAGGTTGTTCACTATATCAAGGTTAACATTTTTGTTCAAAAACTCGTTTTATTTGCTCAAAAAACACTTTTTGTTTTTTGATTAAAATTTCTTTCAATATTTAGAGGCTCCATATCAAAATTTGGGTGTTCACTATATCGAGGTGTTCACTATACCCAGACACTACTGTAGTTTCAAACTTTGTGGGGTTTTAAAAAATTAAAATCTGGTCTATTGTATATTTTCAATACAAAAAATTCCATAAGTCTGCCAATCTTTATGGATTTTAATTGTTGCCACAAAATTCTTATTGGTCTTTTTTATTGAAGATTTGAAAATGCTATGCTTTTTTCTAGATTGCAGGACCACGCGACGGTATGAAAGATATAAAGGCGCTGCTAAGGTATCAAGCAACTCTACTACAACAAATATCTGCTCTCAATCGATACAAAGTAAGAAATCAAAGCGCCTAGCGAAACCAAGGCACCTGTCACTTTTTATGATCGAAGCATTCAAACACAAAATTAGAATCAAGTTCAGCTATGTCAAAGACCCAAAAGAGGTCCGTTCCTGCCTCACCGATTAGCTGGTTAAACCAATTTTTGTTTCGTGTTTCGATGGTTCAAACCCCCCTTTTGGGTGGCAAATATAGTTTCAAATGGATTATTCCAAAAAGTTGTGTACAGAACCCACTAAATGAAATTCTTATGCACCACTACAACCTACCTTCCGCCCCCTCAAACCGCTATTTAAATCAACCCACTCAAAGCGCCTCGAGAAAAAGCGCCGACAAACGCTATCACCTCATCATCGCCGCAATCGATCTTGCCGATTGTGTTTATTTATTGTACTCCTTCGTTGTTCTTGCATTTTCAATTAAAGCCGATCTTTATGTATTAGCGAAAACCATAAATTAGTTACGTGGGTCATGGAATGCCGCACAGGTGTGTTGCATGCAACCGATAGTGCAGTGCAAAGTTGAAGGACCCAAAAAGCTGCGCATAACCTCTGCCCGAAGCGAAGCAATTTGCTGGCATATTTATTGTTTTTCGGCAATACGGAATAACTGTTAAGGTGCTAGAGCAGTTAACAAGGAGCAAGGAACCTATTAAACGGTCATTGTCAGCGCTGACAAAAGTTCAACAAACCGCCTGCAAAAATGCTTTTTTCGAAATGTCGAATGTCGCAGCCTAATGCACAAATAAGAATTGACACAAAACTTTCAACGCAAAGAGGGTACAACAAAAAATGCAAAACTGCGCACAGCCACACAGGATCAAAAAACAAAAGGCGCTACAAGCTGAAGGACCCTTCACGCAGGCGCTCAACAATCGGTCGGCAACATTTGCAAGCAACTTGTGCGGCATGTGCCGTTCATAGGCAGCGCGACACACGAACGAACAGACAGACAGAGAGACAGACGGACAAACTGAGAGCCAACTACTAGTCGTGGCATGTGTGCCGGCCGCCCCTGTCAGTGCAGCAGTGCATTTCAGCCGGTTGCTGCTGCTGCTGTTGTTGTTGTTGTAGCTGTTGTTGCCGATTACCGATTGCCGCTTGCCTTGTGGCTTGGCTCGTGTCATCTGTTGAATTATAAATTATGGCAAGGAATTAATTTTGTTTGTCCCTCTGCCACTTGGCATGCAACTGCAATTGTGCAACTGTGAATACAACAACAATATGAAAGCAAAATGTTTGCAACGGCGTGGAAAAGGACAACGAGCGCTTAAAAGCGGCACAAGCGCAGCCGGCGGCTGCAGGAATCTGGTGCAAAATGCGCTGCCCCCCTTGCTGGCCGCTGTTGTTGGCGGCAATAAGGATCAACAGCAGCAGCAGCGCCACAACAACGACAACGACGACAGTAGGCAACGCAGGCGCAAAAAGGACACAACACCGCGCCTACCAGCGAAGTCAACCGAAGACGGCCAAATTGAAGATTGCCGCACGAAGGAAGCCAACTCTAAAGACTGGCTGCGCTTATAGCCACTGCTTTTATTGTTGTTGTTGCGTGTAGCGCACCTGTCGTCTGATACGAAAGGCACAAGGTGCGCTCAACATGCTCAACGCACAGTCCGGTTCGTCTTCCCCACGGCTCCCTCGTTTGCACTCTCCCTCTCTGCCGAGGCTACCTGTAGTTTTTGTCTCCTGTTCTTTGGGTTTTTGTGCAGGTTTAATTTGTAGATGAGCATCTGAAACAGGCCGCAAAGGATATTAACGCATTTCGTTGCAATTTCATATCCAGCCCGACAACACTCGACTCTCGAACAAAGGACGATTTTTGTGATTTTATTATAGACACGCGCTTAGTTGGGGATTTATTTTCTCGTTTGTATTCTTTTTTATTTTGTTTTTTTTTCATCGCTAAATTATAAGGTAAACATTCTGTTGCCAGCGGGAGACATCCACAGATGCATTTTAATGCATATCGAAACAGGCCGCAGGCCGAGCATTGGCTCCGTTCAACTAACGAACCATTGATGATAATGATTTTGTGTTGAAGTTAAGAAAAAGATTTTGCAATATTTAATTTATATATTTCAACAATGTGCTGAAATGTGCTTTATGGTAATGTCCTTTCGGTAATGAAAGGAGCTGTGTTCAAATTTAGAAAGAATTTTATGGTGAAAATGAATGGTTCATCCAGATGCTGCCAAAAACTTTTATTCGATTATAGATTTAAACAGAAAGTCATTGATGATAAGCGAAGATAACATTCAATTCTTTTAGACCACAAGTGGCACTTTTTTCTATTTTTAGCACAAATGTTGGGGGCCTTCATAGATAGTAACAAAGTGCTATTGAACCGCATTTAGGATTTTTAACAACTAAAACCTCGACCTGTCAGAGCATTGACCAAAACAAACCACCTCACCCTTTTCTGACTTTTTTTGACGTTTAACCATTCACAAGTCTGGTGTAATCATGGGCAACCCTATTAATAACTGTAGAACGACCCTATTAACACTAGAACGACCATTGCGGTCATTTTGACGGGTTTTCATATTTAAATACAGGTCTCCCTCGTATAGCGCGGTACTTCTACAACGCGTTTTCGATATAACGCGATTAAAAAAAAAACAGTTTTTATTCATTATGTTTTTTAATTTTTTAATTAAAATATGAATTTTGATTTTGAGTTGGAATGTACATATATAGGTAGATATGGACTTGCGTCTTTCCAGTGTTCCGTATTACCTCAAGTTTATCTACATAGCTGTATAAATGGTTATGAATGGTTGGTTATGAATGGTTGAACCACAAAGCATATTCTTGTACTCACCACTGCCGATCAATAACCCACCTTAAAATAAGTGTAGCTGCCTCATCGTTCTCCAAGTATAACAAATTTTCATTCTCAGTAATGAAATGAGTAATGTTAGACTTCCTTTATTGCTGTTGTTGGCCAACTAAGAATTGAACTTAAAACCATTATGCATGTCGTTAATCATCTAAGCATTCTTCGTTTAAATTGAAAACCCTCTAGGTTTCGCTAAGCCTTGTCGTCATTAGAGCTGCTCTGAAGCGCTAAACTGGGTAGTCCCCTTCATTCATTCAACATTCTAAACATTCTTAAAAAGATAACGACTTTTATTTGCAGTTTTTGTAACTCTGAAGTTTTATTCACATAATTTTGTACAATGTACTCCAGTGGCGGATCCAGGGGACGGGGGTTTTGGGGGTTGAAACCCCCCCGAAATATTTGGATCGACTATAAAACTACATAAAAATTAAGAGGCATTTTATACATATTAAAGAATTACTTTTTAAAACCCCCCACCCGAAATATTTTCCTGAATCCGCGCCTGATGTACTCTGTTCAAAGTGTTGTCCATCGTATGCTACTACTTTTCGTATACTTTTAAGGAAGCATATGGATTATGCACTGAAAAATTTCATCGTCTTTTTAAGTGATCCTAGAATTGTTCTGCTCGGGGAGACCATGAGTCCTCGACAGTCTATCCATCATTCTATCCATCATTAACTACGTCTTTTCCCATCTTTCAGGCAGCATAGGGTTTCCGAGTTGAAAAAGTTAGGAATTTAGAATTGACCTAACTTTTGGCTTTTTCGTAAGAAGTAAATTGCTAATCGGTTAGGTCAAGAGTCATCGATAGTCAATTAAATGTCCCAAACATTCTTCAAATCGCACAGGTATTCCGCATTGAAAAAGTTATTCGTCTTTTAAAGCGACCGAAAAATCTACCCAATTGTTGGCTTCTTGATGAGAATTAAAATTTTGGTCGACGAGACCATGAGTCATCGATCCAATCCAACCATCATTAGGTACAATCTTCAAATATTCTTCAGGTCGCATAGGGATTCTGTGTTGAAAAAGTTACTCGTCTCTCGAAGCGATTAATCGATCTACGAATCGACCCAATTTTTGGCTTCTTCGTTAGGAGTAAAGAGCTGCTCAGCCAGACTATGAGTCATCAAACGGAAAAAGTGATAGTGCGAAAGGCAGAACAGTCTCCAAAGGTTCCTTGCCGACGTTTGTAACATGCTTCCCAGCTTTGTTGTGTAGAAAGATCAACGCTTCCCGCAAACATTAACCCTAATTCCCAGAATTTTAAAAGTAACGTAAATCTAGAATTGAGACTGTCAGGCTTACATAACATAACATTTGTTTAAAAAGTGAAAAAATTGTCTAAAATGTTAAATTTATAAATGTACTAAAATTCGAACACTCCATTAGAGGATTACATAAAATAATGGAATCGAAAATCTTTTAGATTTATCACCATTTGAAATCTTTCGTGAGACTTTGAGGCTCACTTCTGGGAATTAAAGTTAATTGATTGGCCAAAAAGTTGAAATGGTTAGAGCACAACGAAAGTATATTATTTCTACTTTATAGAAGAGACGCGTACTGATTTCCAAAAGCAAACTATGACGCTTTAACATTTAAATATATATTTTATCACACATATTAGGTTAGGTTAGGTTAGGTTAAAGTGGCTGCCTAGGCATGGGACTTGCCGAAAGACACACTTAGGCCACGAAAAGGGCCCATTGTGATACCACAAGGAAGAAGTGATCTGACTTACTGCATGTTAAGTGCCCTAATGTTGACTGATCTAAGGTCATCCAGGTTGTCCAAGAAAGTAGAGCCCAAGGCTTTCCACCTTCGTATAGAGAGAGCCGGGCAGTGACAGAGAAGCCGGGCAGTCACACATATTAAATAATAACAAATATATATTTTCGCACATAAAAAAATTCAGAGGTTCCTACAGTATTCATAAATTGTTAAAACAACATTCAAAGTGCACCCCAGAAATATTTTTTAATTCAAAAGTTTCAATAGTTGTAAATAAATGAATAAATAAATTATTAACAATCAAAAGTGAACAAGTTTTAATTGACTCAGAATGTTTCCAATGATTGAAAAAATTGGCGTGTTCTCCAAAAGTTAATGCTAGTCACACCATCTTTCGTAAATCCCTCAATCCCTTATTTATATTTGTTCCTTATTCATATATGTCCCCATTTGAAAATTCAAACTGCCTTTAAAATGGAGGAATTTTTCATATGTAAATAGAAAAAAAATCTCTTCATTTTGCACATTCAAAGACTTTAACAAACTACGCCTTTGATCGATTGATGGCTTTGGAAATACCTCAAGGGTTTCCCTAAACTGTCAATCCCTTCATTTTCAATACAAAATATACTTACATGCATATAAACATACAAATCTACATACATTTGTATGTAAACATTTACTGGTATAAAATTACTCAATATTCATTGTTGTTGTTGTTATTGTTATTCGCCAAGTCTGTCTCGCTGTCTGTGCGTGGATTTTAGGTTTTGCCATTTTAATTGTTGCGCCGTCAAGTCAAAACACACGCACACACACAGAAACACTCGCACACACAAACAAAAACAAACCCAAACCACCCGGCAGACGTTAAGGGTTTAAAACCCTCATTGCTGTGGTTGTTGATTTCTACTCTCCAATTCGTTGTTTTTGTCATTGTTGTAGCTGTTCTTCATTTTCTTCATTCTTGTTCTTCTTGTATTTGTTTGGTTTAAGCCATTTAAATAGATTTCTTAATTTGTTGCCTTCGGCGCTTAGCTGCTGTTGTGGAAATTCTACCAGCAGCCGCCAATGTGATTGTCCCTCTGCTATAGCAGTTGTTATTGTTGTTGTTGTTGTTTTTGTTGCCGTTAGCGCTTTTCAAATACCAGCATATGTCTTCCAACTTTGCACCCTCATTTACCATTTCACCGTTGTTTTTGTTGCCCGTTTTCCACGTTTCGCAGTATTCTTGATTTTTTAAGCGCTTTTGACTTGGATTTGTCATGGCGGTCATTGCATTTGCTTTCCGTTTGCTTTGCATTTTCCATGCTTTTGCCAGAGTGAGTTTATTCTTGTTGTTGTTATTGTTGTGTGTCTTCTCAATTTTAAATCGAAACGGATTAAGATTTTGCCAACTTGTGCTGACAACAATAACAATGACAAAAACAACTACTACAACAATCAACGTAAGAGTCAACAATCACAACTACCGAAGACATTGCACCGAATGACCAAAACACAACGAATAGCAACAACAATGCCAGCTAAGCTGTACTCGTAGTTAGTTGTGAACTTGTGCGGATTCCGATTGATGATGTACGCGTAGCTTTAAGGGGGGTTTTCGTAGTCAATCTGAGTAGTGGTTGAGTTGTTTTATTTTCAGATATTGTGGAGAATGTATGAGACATTGCGACAATTTCGATGAGAAAAACAAAAGTGGCAAATATTTGCTTTAAATATTCTTTTAGAAGTTGTTTATTAAAACGTATTGAAATTGAATATATTTTTAAGAAGAATTGTAGATTGCTTAGAAGTGATTTGGTTTAGTGTGCAAATTAAATATTTTTAAATATTATTATTAAATTATTAAATATTCTTGTAAATATTCTTGTAAGTGTATAAATCACTTAAAAATTTATACATATAGGTTTGTTCAAATGGGCAGATAACATGCGATTAAGTTATCTGTGCATAAGTTAACACTAGAAAGACGATTGTGGTAGTTTTGATGGTTTTTCATTTTTAAAATTCGGTATTTTTTTAGTATTTCTATCAACTTTTGCTATGATGACTTTTATTTTTTTTTTACCGGGTTCTAAAATTTGTTCTAAAATTACAATTAGCCAAATCTGATGTGTACTTTTCGAGATATCAGCGCATATAATATGTTGTATTTTTAATTTTATTTTTTAGGTATGAAAAACTTGCTGTCTTTCTGGTGTTAAGTCATCAAGCTTTTCTTTACTTTGTATGTACCATACATCTCAGAACGGAATATTTGGTCTGTCCAACTTCTTATTCTCTGGATCATCAATAGTGGTTGTGAATTCCTGCAATATGTCCTGGCCCAGAGTGATCTCCTTGTTAATATGAATGTAAGGGCCACTCTCAGCTGAAACGATAACAATTTTCATGATTATTTATGATGTAAATGTTCATAAAATTCGAAAAAAATTTTTAGTTTACATTAACCCTTTCGCTACAGGTTTTTACTAAGGAAAGTCAAAATTTAAAATTTTACGTTTTAGGCTTGTATGTTGTTATATCAGGTGTACAACTTTGCTCCCGCCGTTTCCCAATAGGTGGCTGTACCGGCTGAGGCTGGTTGAAATACATAGATGGTAATGCCTTTAAAGTAGAGTCCGACCGATTAATCGGCATCGGCATCGGTTAGTATCGGCCAATAAAATTGGTATCGGCATCGGCTAGTATCGGCATCGGCCAAAAAAAAAAAGAATCGGCATCGGCTTCGGCCTTTTTTGGCCGATGCCACATCGGCTTTTTTTGGCCGATGCCACATCGGTTTTTTTGGTCGATTTTACGATTTTCGATTTTTTAATACGATTTTATTTGCAGCTGAATCGCACTGTCTTCCTTTTTCATATCTCGCTTTGTATATTTATTACATTTTTATTATACGTTACAAATCAGTGTTGCCTGATTAGGGGGTTTCCTTAGATTCTCCTTAGATCCTTAGATTTGTTTGGATTTTATGACAAATACTTAAAGGGACAATATTATTCAGATATTTTTAATCTATTTTTGCTACATCAACACCTTGTTCAGCTTTATTGGCTATTGGGTCTTTTGTTAATTGCTTGTGCCAAATAGAATGAGCAATTTTCATCAGATATTAATTTTGAATTCTGAATTTTCTTGTAATTTTATTTAGTTTTTAGTTATTTATTTTCTCGTTTTCGTTTGTTAATTTGTGATAAATGTGATGAAATGTACTATATATGGAATAGTTCCTTTTGTTGTTTTATAAAATAAGCTGTGTTTTTGATTAAATTCATTCTTGTTTTTTTTTCTATGGAATCGGCATCGGCATCGGCCGATTTTCGGCCTTTTGACCGATTAATCGGCATCGGCTGATAATTGGCCGATGCCGATTAATCGGATTCGGCATCGGCCAAAAAATTTGGTATCGGTCGGACTCTACTTTAAAGTGAGTGTGGACAGTGCCTAACGAATTGTCATCGCCGTTTCAGTGACAGTTGTTCTTGTTTTCGTATTATTCACGCTCGAAAATGTCCGTTTATGTGCCCAATTCTCGCCATTTGCGGGAAGTTTTACTTTTCTGTTACAATTCGAAAAAAATGCAGCTGAAGCGCATCGAATGCTCTCAGAAACTTACGGTGATGCTGCTCTGAGTGAAAGAACGTGTCGGGAGTAGTTTCAACGTTTTAAAAATATCAAGAGCGACATGACAAAGTCATCCTCCAACACGACAATGCTCGGCCTCACGTCGCAAAAGTGGTCAAAAAGTACCTGGAAACGCTGAAATGGGAAGTCTTGCCCCACCCGCCGTATTCCCCAGATGTCGCCTCTTCTGACTTCCACCTATTCCGTTCGATGGCACACGGCCTGGCAGATCAACATTTTCAATCCTTCGAAGAATTGGAAAAATGGATTGCTTCATGGATAGCGTCAAAAGAGGACTCCTTTTTTCGAGCCGGGATCCGAAAATTGCCGGAAAGATGGGAGAAAGTTGTCGCTAGCGACGGACAATACTTTGAATAATACATCTGTAAGCACTTTTTCGCAATAAAGCTTTTAATTTTGGAAAAAAACGGCGGAAGCAAAGTTGTACACCTGATATTAACAACAACAGCAACATTCCATAAGAATATTTTTTAATTTTTATGCTCGGACCCTGTATTTTAGAGTGTTTTTCTATGAGAGCAACCACATTGTTGTGGCTGTAATAATTACTTAAACATAAAACTTTTTACGCAAAACGAAAATTTGAATATTTCTTCATTTACCAAAATTAAAAAAGTATTGTATGTATCTAATTTTTCTGCTTCTTCTTCTTAACCCTTCGCTGCATGGCATTGCATATATGCAATGTTACCTTTTCATAGATTTTGAAACTATTCTATTCAGCATTTTACAGTCATTCATTCTTCAGTTGCATCTTTTATGTTAAACCAATTGATTACTAACGGAATTTTGCGATTAACATTGAAAGTATGCGCAAAAGAATCGAAAAAGCAACAAGTGTTTCGATTTGGTGAAATAATTTTGGTTATTGATGGCGATGGTGATATGGCGATCGCCTTCGCTCAGCTGTTTAGTGCATTAAATTACGAGTATACAGTGACGTCTGACCTCTGTTCGACTCCCTGTAGTTGTCAACACTAAAATATTGATAAATCCGACTTTCATTTCGGCGCTAGCGCTCTTTTTAGGATACGGAAAATGGCCGCAAAACTTCTTTCATAGATACAGGAATTCAACAAAATTTCATTTTTACCATCAGAACTTAACAACTAACAAGAATTATATAACAGACAAGTTTTTTCTTCACGGAAATTAAATCATGCAACGAAGGGTTAATATGTCAAGATATACCATTAAAAAAGTATATACTTCTATTCTTTAAACTTTAATATTCAGTTTATAAATTTCGTATTTTTCCTACAACTTCAAGCTATTTTAAGGACAAACAAAAAAGTTATTCTTGAAACCACAGAGGGTTCAGACGTTCACAAAGTAGCATGTAACCATATGGCAACAAAATAGCGAAAGGGTTAAGACCAGAAAAATTCCACCATTTATAGTACTAAGATCAGCATAATCTTTGCTATCTTGAGAGGCCACTATCTATTTGGACGTTGTGAGGTTTTGACGGTTGGGAATTTTGCCGCAGTTACCAAAGTGAAGAGAAAGAAGAGACTATAAGTCAGTTTCTTTGCAACTGATGAACATTTTTAGGCTTTTCCATCTTCCACAACTTGGATAACTTTAGTTCAATCGACATCACCGACTTGCTTGGAAATCCCTAAAACCTTTCTTCTTCAACAATTTGGGTAACTTCAGTTCAGTCAACATCTGAGACTTGCTGGGGTTTATGTATAAAACAAATTGGATGTGTAAGCACTCTAAACTGCAATAAGTCAGATCACTTTTTCCATGTGGTATCACAACGAGGCCTAAGCATGTATTTCTGCAAGTCCCATGCCCAGACATCCACTTTAACCCTTTCGGGACGGAAATACTCTCAATACAAATATTCTCATACTATGAAAGTTGGAGTAGAAAATCATATTGGATGCTTACAAGCTCTAAAATCATCCTTTTATGCGGGAACACCGAAAAGGAAAAAATATTTTGCGTGGGTCGTAAGATTTGAATAATTTATTTGAGGGGCATTAAAAAATTGCTGGGACGTATTATCCCAGTAGTCCCGGAAGGGTTAATCTAATTGAACTTAACCTAAGCTAACCTTCTGGTGAGACAGATATAATGTTTTTACCACAAAGAAATCTACACTGAAAACTCCAAGTACTACAAAAAATCTCATACTTGCATAGCAACAGAAATACGTTTTTTTTACTATCATAATTTTTGTCCTAATTGTCTCTCACAAAAGTATTAATTTCACTTACTTTTCATTGGCAGCAATTTGGGTCCATCACTCACACACGGTTCATTCTTAATTGCAAATGATGTCCAAATTTCCACCATTTTCTTAGTAATTTTGGTATCTTCCGTATTTAGTTTGCGTGTAGGGAAGAGATAAAGCAAATCGTCCACATGGTGAACGCCGCCATTGAACGGATAATGTGCATTGCCCGCATCGAAGCCGAACACCGTTTCGGCGCCCGTATAGTCAAAGGTGTAGAAATAAATGGGCGCTGCAGTACGACGACGCAGCAATTGTGTGACAAAACTAATTGAGGCTGATTTGAAGAATTCGATGTTGGCCAACTACAAGTTAGGTAAAATTATTTATAATTGTTAATTTTAGTTTTTAATTAAAGTTTTACATCAAAATAGGCTGGCAGCGCCTTTTTGTGATCGTTTCCATTCAAAAGTTCTGGCGTGAAGAGCAATCGAGTCCAGAGATTGTTGACCATGCCGGAGGTGTCATTGTACCAATCCATGAGACCAGTGGCGAACTCGCGCACCGAAACTTTGCTGAAATCGGACTGCAGCTGCTTGCGTTCGTCGTAGTACCCTGTCAGCATTAAATTAATCAAACAAATACTATTTAAATCCAATTCATCAACCCACAGCCCAGCACAAGGGAGCCATCGTGCTTTGTAAATCCCATCAGCAGTGGAATGGCGCGATTGTAGCTCTTCATTAGCTCTGCAGGATGCTTGGGCAAAGTGCCAAAGAAATCAGCTTCCATGGGTCGAAAAGTTTCCTGTATGAAAGAATATGTTTAGATTGCGAAATAACAAAAAGGCCTCAAGCTTAACTTACACCCTCGGTGGCATCCAGTAGCTTCATTACGGAAGCCCCATTCAAGCACCGCAGCAGCTGCGCATCATTCTCGCACTGCCCACAGCCGAGCGCCCTACAGGCGCGCTGCACCTGCTCGCGCGGCTTCTCATTGACAATCCAATGGTCCAGCACCGAACCCGACTGGGCAATGGCACGCTGAAAGTGTCCCGCTGGCGTTTTGGGACTCAGCATTAGGGCACCAATCAGCTCTGCGCCTGCGCTATTGCCGAACACTGTGACTCGTGTGGGATCGCCACCGAATTGGCCAATGTATTTCTGTATCCATTCGAGTGCCAACAGGACGTCCAACATGCCAACGTTGCCGGGCATTTCCGCAGTGCCAGTACCGTAGAAACCCAAAGCGCCCAAACGATACTGTAGCACCACCAATACCACATCCTCTTCGAGCAGATAGCCCGCTGGATAGTCGGAAGCAAAGCCCACATAGAAGGAGCCGCCATGAATATTGACCATAACGGGCTGTTTGGCATTTAGCTATGGAAAAGAGAGAATGATTGGTTAGAAATATTTTTAAATATTTAGGTCTCAAAATTATTACCTAGTAGCACATAGGAAAATATGGACTCTATGGGATCTTCTTCCATTTAAATATCTTATTTAGTAGGGTGTGGCACAAAATCAGATCTTACCCCTTTCGACCCCAAAGTTGCCTGAGAGCAACTTCACCTATTTGCCATCTTATAACAACAGCTACGATTGATTTCTGGATTTAATTTAAGTAAGCACCAACAAATTAATATTTTTAGAAGTGAATTCAAAGTAAATTACTAACATTTTATTATTACCCCCGAAATAATTTTCAATAATTTGCAGGGACATCAGGGAAGTTTGTGTTCTAATTGAAGTCTACGAATTGGGCGCGTTTGATCAAAACCTTGTTTCTTTAATAATGGTAAAATTAAATCAAAAAGTGATAATTTTGTACTTTTCCATAAATACTAAATGTTTTTCTGTAATTAAAATATATTGATACAAAATTTAGTATCGTGAGCTAAAATCGTTCAAAAGTAAACTAACTCTAGAACTCCAACAAAGAGGCTTGGCGACTTCAAATGTCATGTGCACACTTCTTAAGCAAGTTTTTCATGATTTAAATACCAAAACGTAATATTGAGATACAGGGTAAAATTCGTGGTCGAAAGGGTTAAATATCTCATTTAGTAGGATATGACACCAAAGAATACTCAAACTGAGATCTTAATAAATTCCACCTATTTGATTAGATCAGCTTGCCAGTCGCTCAACTTGTACACTCGATCCTATCTAAACAGTGGCTTATTCGGGGAGGGTTTGGGGGGTTTAAAACTACATAAACATTTATGAATATTAAATAATTACTTTATGAAACCCCCAAAATATGTGTCTGAATCCGCCCCTGAACCTAAGTAAATCTCACTAGCTCCGAAAAGCACTTTTTTTGAAAGCGCCTACATTGAGCTTCAACCAGCAACTCAACTCGATCCCATCTTATTAATCTCTCTAATTGCCAAAACTCACCTTTTTAGTAAAAACACAAATATTCAGGCAATCTTCCAGATCGCCCTGCAGCTCAGCTGGCGTCAATTTCGAGTACTTCCATTTCTGCGGACAAACGCGTCCATATTTGGTGGCATCATGTGGTCGACGCCAAGGTTGACGTGGTACTGGCGCCTGAAAGTCACAAAAAACAGTAACAGTGTGGATGAATTGGGTGACAATTGAGTTACTCACCTTAAAGCGCAGATTACCCTGCGGCGACTCGGCATAGGGAATGCCCAGAAATTGCATAATTCGCTGATTGCTCCAGGCGGTCGAGTTGTAATTGCCCACCACTGTGCCCTGGCCCGGTAGGTTGACAGTGACAACGTCAGTGGCCACTGTGCTGCATGGCTGCAGCATTGCAATGACGATTGCAATTAGACAGCCGTGTGACGGCGTCAGTGCAGTGCGTCGATGTTCCATGTGGCCGTTCAGCGCGATCGCTGAATGCGTACTGAATATGTGCCGGCGCCGGCTAAAGCGTTTTAATCTCGATCGATTTGTTATGGCACTGGCAATGCAACTGAGCTGCTGCGACCTGTTATCGTAGGGGATTTTCCACCGAAGTCCAACATTGCTCTGGATTCTGCGAAGCGCTCACATTAAAGCTGGGTTTTCCAAAAAGCTTTAAGCTGAGGTGCAGCATTCAAATGCAGAGAGGTGTGTGCCAGCTTTGCTCTACAAGCCCCTTTTTCAAGATAAGTTGTGTTTTTGTGGCTTTTGTTTACATGCTTGAGTCCAGTGTGTGATGAAGCCAATAAAATATTCAATACGCATTCGCTTTGTTGAAGATTTAGAAATGTAAACAATGAGCAGTGGAACTTTTAATATTTCGTTACTTTGTTGGGAAGGGAAAAGTAGCCAAATATAACCTCAAACATAAATTACCCAGTAGTAGTAATTTGCTTTGAAAGCCAACTTTAAGTAATATTGTTGCCAAAAATTCGATTTTAATTCAAAAAAAATTCATTTGATGTCAAACATAGTCGAATTTCATCTGGTTTGGTGTGTTTTTGCTATTACAAAAAATTTTGTTCGAAATACTGAATATTTATGATCGAGTTTTCGACTGAACCATTTTCATTGCTTATCTTTAGATGATTTAATTAATTATAGCTAATAAATTAGCTATATTTATTAATTAATTAACTAGAGATTTAAAATTCAATATCCTCTCTGTCCAGTTTTTTGCTCTCCGGATCATCAATGGTGGCAGTTATCTCCTGCAGCACATCGTCACCGATGGTTATCGCTTTATCAATGTGAAAATATGGACCAACTTCCACTGAAATAAATAAATTAAAAATATTTTTTTTTAAATTAATTAATTAATTAATAAATAAATCAATAATATTGTAAAACATGTGCACAAATAACAACTAAAAAATAAATGCGTTTCAAATATAAAAATATATAAAATAAGTAATAATGTATAAGTTAATAAAAAAAATTAATCCATTTCCAAAACTCATAAATAAATAAAATTAAAAAATAGCTCATACATTAAAAATGTACATACATAAAAATAATTTTTATCAAAACCTCAAAAAAAAAGTAAAATTTCGAATATAAAAACATATAAAATAAATAAAAATATATAAATAAAAAATTAATAACTATCGGTTAAACACATTAAATATTAAATAAATAAATCTATGCTACTTTTACATTAAAATTATCTTACTCTTCATTGGCGAAATACTGGGCCCTGCCTGAACACTCGGCGCTCCATCAATTGCAAAAGATGTCCATAGTTCCACCATTTTCTCGGCCATTTCCGTGTCTTCGTCATCCATCGTATGTGTGGAAAAGAGATAAATATTATCATTCGAATGATGAACACCGCCATTGAAGGGATAATGCGAAGTGTCCGCCCCATAGCCGAAGCGCGTATTGGCGCCCTCGTAGTCGAATGTGTAGAGATAGACGGGCGCCAAGTCTTTATTCAGCATCATGGAGGCAAAAGTTATAACTGGTGATTTCATATACAGTATATTCGTCACCTATGAAAAAAAGATAGAAGAATAGAAGAATAATTCGGCCGATTATTGCTGCTTTAACAATTACACAACTCACATCAAAATAGGCCGATAGCGCCTTTTTGTGATCGTTGCTGTTCAAGAGTTCGTTGTTGAAAAGCAAACGTGTTATTAGCTGATTTCTAGTGCCCGAGGGATCGTTTAGCTCAGACATGAGGCCATTGGTAAACTGTCGCACAGTCACTTGGCTTAGATCGCCATAAGTCAACTTCATCCTATCGTAAAGCTCTGCAGCAGATTAAATCAACAAAAGTGCATAAATTTGAATACTAAATAAATGAATAAAGCAAATAGTCAACAATGATCCTCAAAGGATCCTACAAAATAATGACTGTATTTGGTACTTTGCATAGCATACTTTCAGGCTTCAAACTTCCCATACAACATGGCAAACCCTTTACCTGCCAGCTTAAACGATCCGTCATGCTTTGTAAAGCCCGTCATAATCGGAATATTGCGCTGATAACTGTTGACGAGTTCACTGGGAGGTTGTGGCATGACGCCATGGAAATCGCCCTCAATGGGTGCAAAGTGTTCCTGCAGTTGAAATACACGATTTAGCAAAAAATCAGATAGAAAATGTCTACTTTCAAATCACACACCTGTTGCGTCACCTGCAGCAGTTTCGAAAGCGGCGCCGCCTTTAAGCATTGCTGCCACTCGTTCTCGGTGTCACATGCGTCACAGTCCACCGCCCTACAGATGCGCTCGGCTTGTGCACGCGGCCACCTATTCACTGCCCAATCGGCTATAATCGAACCCGATTGAACGATGGCGCGACTAATGTGCACGTCCGGTGTCCTTGGACTCACCAGCAAGGCGCCAATCATGGCTGCGCCGGCGCTCTGCCCGAACACGGTCACCTGCGTGGGATCGCCGCCGAAGGCTTGAATGTACTGTTGCACCCATTTCAGCGCCAGCTGTAGGTCCATGATGGGCACATTGCCCGGCATGGCGTCGGTGAGCGTGGACAGCCAGCCGAGTGCGCCAATGCGGTAGTTTGGTACCACCAGCACAATGTCCTTTTCGAGCAAATGACGCGGCGGAAATAAGGAAGCGGAGCCACTGACAAAACCGCCGCCATAGATGAAGAACATAACCGGCAGATTGGCAGTAATCTAACAAAGATTTATCAGTAAGAAAATATATAAGAAAGTGCCACACTTTGAGGTTAGGTGTGTCGCTTACGTCCTTCGTGTAGACGCTCAAATTGAGGCAATCTTCCAGATCGGCGGTGTGCGTTTGGTCCGCTGTCGACTGGGAGGCAACAGCGATTTCGGGACAGCCTCGGCTACGGCTTGTGCCATCGACTATTTGGCGCCAGGGCAGCCGTGGAATAGGCGGCTTAAAGTAGAAAGGGAAATTATGGAATTCATTGAAATGAAAAGAATTAAATAAAAGAAGATAAAGTTTTTGGGGTCTAAAGTTGTTATGGTCAAAAATATGCAAAACTTTAAACGGGTGTACGCAATAAATTCAAAGTATTCAGATTCAAATTCAGTAATTAAAAAAAATTACTAAACAGTATACAAACAAAATAATAGATTATATTCATTTTAAGATATTGAAGTATATTGGGTTCTTATAGGAGCCCTAAAATGAACTAAAATCATTTACACCCTTTTTGATTGTCAGTTGGGATATCAAAAACATTACTTAAGGGGAGGTTCTTTCAAATTTTTTTGAAAAAATCGTTTTTTTTCACATAAAATGAAAGCTGTATGTCCGTAGAATATGTGTACGAAAGGATTTTTCGATACGATCGCCTTGTCCGCACACGAGTTTGTTTCTTCTACAGTGTTTTCCCCAGTTTTTTCCCGGAGCTGCTATCTTTCAAAGCGTTTTTCTCGGAACAACGTTTTCCATCTGAATTTCAAGGATATCTCTTGATCTATTGTTCTAATTTCCTTAATCTAAAGCATGTTTGAAAGGTGATCATTTTCTGTATGGCTTATACCTAAAACGAGCATAAATTACTATTAAATTGTTATTTATAATTAAGGTTTAATAACAAAAAAAAGTGGGGAAAAAAAAATTTTTTTTTTCGAACGTTCACATTTCAGTCAATTTTTGGTCAAAAATCATTATAGTTAGGTATAAGCCATAGACAATTTCATCTACTTTCATTTAAAAAAAAACATTTTCATTTCAGATTACTACAAGAGGCTGTAGGCTTGAAATTCGGAGACGAAATTTTTCAGGCAGTGATCGACGAAAGCCGCCATTGTTCAGCCGCCATTTTGAATTTTGTTACAAAAAATATATCATATTATTGTATAATAAAATACCCATTCAACCGTCAAAACCGGATGTTTCTATGTTTTTTCATCATGCCACAAATCATTTCCAAACTTAGGCCTTTTTTGACCAAATTTGAAAGAACCTCCCCTTAAGATTTTTTATTATACTAAAACACACTATTAGATTAACTCAAAAACTAAATTTTTAAGACTTAGAACTCAGAATAAACAACAATATACAGAATGCGCATGTCGGCCAGCGAACCAATCTGAATTTCAAGTGCGAGCCGAAAGCAGCAAGGGGAGATAACAGAGTTTGAACAGAACAGAACCTTTGTCTCTGTTAATTTGTGGTGCAATGCAATGATCTCTGTTATTGTCAACTTGTCTCGGTGCCGAGCGGTTCAGATCGAGTTCGTGCAGTCAACGCAAGACAGAAGCATAGAAGTTACAGTTAATTATTGGTTATAAGAACACCGACAACAACAACAACCACAGCATGCCGCTATTTGCCCTTCAATGCTTTACACAGCTGCATGCAGTCCATTACCTTCTTCTAATCTCTGTACTGTTTGTTCTGTTGTATAACAGAAACAAAAGCTGTCAAGTGCTGTTCGTCATGTTAATAGCAGAGGATGTAATGGTATTAGCAGAGGACGCATTGTTTAACTAACAGTGGTAGTAATATTACGACCCCTTGAAATGTTTGAATTTGTATGAGATGCACCTTGTTTATTACTCTTTATTCTGTACTTAAAACCAAAAACGCGATTATTAAAAACGTATAGGAAGGATAGGAATAACTATTTATTTTTTAGTGTTAGAAATGTCAACAGTAAAAAGTTAAAGTTAGAGTACAGTGTTTCCTATTGATATCAGAAGAAAGGCTTCGAGTAACAAAGTTTTAACTGATTTTTGAGGAAATAGTTACCAATAGGACGCCTCAAATCTGGCAGCTAGTAAAGAATGTTTTTGTTTTAAGTTCAAAAACAAAAACAACATTCATTAGCTGAATTGTACCTGTCCCTTCGAAAAACGCACGCGTCACACGTTTTATAAATATCACTTTTTGTTGTCATTCCATTCATTGAAGCGTTTCACATATTCTCTGTGAATAGGATTCATCTTTATATACCAAAAACCTACCAAAGCAATTGAAAATCAAAGTCTGTATGGAAATGGCACGAGTTCTGGACTTAGGCCCCTTTCAAGTGAAACGAACTGTACGTCTCAATACTAGCTTTTTTAATGAATGTGTGTACTAAAGTAGACTTTGAAAAATTGTATTGAAAAAAAAATACTGCCCCAATATTACTTCTCACTCTGGACATAAAAAAAATTGTGGCCGAACTCTTGCAATAAACTGGTCCTATCTAAGGATTCCTAAGGGCAGAACAGTACCCAAGGACAAAATCAAAGACAAATATCTTTTGCTATTGCCAAGGTGTCACATTTGACCTTTTGTAAGTCCATATCCATTGATTGTGTAATCAGTCATGAAATTCAGCTCCTACAGAAAATGGGTACCTGGCCGCCCTTACCATCAAGTAATACTCTTTCATATGCTGGTAAAGTCCCAATAAATGAAAAAAAGTCGGATTTGAAAAAACTAGAAAAACATATCCCAGCAAAGTACCAAAATTTTTATTTAGAGGTTATTGCATGGCCAACAACTTCATCAAACTACCGATAACAAACAAATTTTAATTATTTATATTATCTAATTTTCTATTCTAAGTACTTTCGTTGTTATTATCCCTATTCTGTGAATTATAATCGATAACCAAAACAAATGAATAAATAAAATTATAATAAATTGAAATTAAATGAATAAATATATTAAATAATAAATAAAATTATTTCTGGGAAAATCTAAGAAGTCATTTCGAAAAAGGCTCAAGTCCAAAAATGTTAAATCAAAATATATGTAGCACAATTTTTTCTTAAAACAAATAATTGCCTTAAAATTTATGTATATTTGTTATATATATTTTTATTATTATTTTTGTATTTTTTATCAGAGACTTAACTATTATAATTTTGAAAGAAAATAATTGCAACATAAATTTTATTTATTAATAATAATTATTATTTGCGACAATAAGTCATTACGTTGCTAATGCCTGTTATGAGAAACACATTTTTTTCGTTCTTTATAATTATTATTTTTGGATTTTTTTGTTTACGTTGCTTCATAAATTTTATTTATGACTTTTTTATTTTCGTCACCGATAACTATTATTTTGAAAAAAAAAATTGTTTACATTGCTTACCACATTTTGAGTATGAATTGATTTTGGAGTGAAGCATATGTGAGGGTAAAAGACATTTTCACATGTTATGATGAAAAGCAATACGAACTTATTAAAGTCTTTCTTGAAATCATAAAAATTGTTTCTTTTATTAAGAGGGACTTTTTAGGGTTTAATTGTTTGGAGATCACCTGAACTTTTGTACTCAACATCTCAAGCAGAGCAAGCCATTAATGAAAAAAGTATTAAATTTCGTGCTTAAGGCTTTTTTATTTTTTTTGGGGGAAGTTTTGAGAAAGATTTGGTGTGTAAAGACCGCCACTATTTTTTAATGAGGAAAGACAGTATAGTATTTTTTCAATATTTTACTCAATACAAGCTTTTTATGAACAATTTTTCCAAAAAATATTAAAACAGGGGCTAAGGAAAGGGGGTGGGGGTTCGTGTGTACACAAAAAATATTCACACTTTTAATGCAAACAACTTTGTCTTAGAAATCTAAACTCTAGGTCTTCAAGTTTTTATACTTTCCGTGTAAAAGTCTATAGGGACCCTTTAACCTTTATGTGCAAATTACAAAAAACTCAGACGTTACTTTGTTCGGCAAAAATGATCAGTACGACGTCCCCTTTCAGAAATAAACATTATATATATTATATATATATATATAACATATCGTTACACTGTACACTGCAGAAATGCTGAACACTGTACAAGTGCTATTATAAAGCAATAATTCTGTGGTCAAAAGCAATAACCGCCTAAGTCGAAAAATGCTGTTTCGAGCAATCTCGTTTTAAAGTTTTAGCGCGTAGTGTGTTCGTTATGGGAATGCGAATAGGTTTTTATTAATAACTTTTTTATTTTAAAGTTACAAACTCCCCGATTTTACACAAACGTAGAGCACAGTCAAGGGAATGTGGTGGCATCCATAACTCAATTTTTTTTTTTCTTAAGTCGACTTAAGCGGTTATTACTTTTGGCCACAGAATTATAGAAATTTCTTGAATTAGGGCATTTTTTTTGTTTTTTATTTATCAATTTAGTTCATTAACACCATTGACTTTTTTTTACAAGAAATACATTTTTGTTCATACTGAAAAGTTTGAATAATTTGCCTCTCTAAGGTTTTAAAATATCGTTTAGAAATTAAAAACAAATTCAAAATAGCTTTTGTTGGTTACTAAGAAAATTCAATGAATCCTAAAGGCAGTTCATGTTATCATAGTCTAAATATTTTTAGACCTTATCCTACCTAAGCTTAGTTAATTGGCTCACACTTAAGAATTTCTACTTAAGAAATCTTATCAGTTAATAAATCTTCACTTATAAATCTTATCAGTTAATATCAAAGCAAATTTGTTTTAATGACATAAACATCTTTAGAGTTAATCGAACCTAACCTAACTTTTGTTGGCTTAAACCGCCCAGGTGCTACCAAAACGTGTGTGTGTAATAAACACTTGGCAAGTTTTTCATGAACACTCAAGTTCTGGCTTTCAATACGGCCAAGTGTTATCATACCAATTCACAACTAAATACATTTGTAGTCTTCATATTTTTACAAACTATAATTAACTTTTTATTTTAAACCAGACCAACATTGCACTTTCAACCCATCAATCCACTTGTGTAAATTTGTACTTTGCACCCCACACCACTCTCTCACTTGTTCACTCACCATAAAGCGTCGTTCGCCGCTCGGCGATTCAGCGTACGGTATGCCCCGAAATTGCAGATAGCGCTGCTTGGTCCAAAGCGTTGTGTCCGCATTGCCGATTACAGCGCCCTGTCCCGGTATGTCCACCATAACCGAACCGATGCCATTGGCCACGTTTCCCGAAGGCTGTTGCGGTGTGATGGCATTCTGTGTGGTCGTTTCGAAGACGGCGAGCAGCACCGCTGTGGCCAATAGTGCGGCTACCAGGAACTTCATCATGTCCGCCCCAAGAGATCTAAACGAACTGAATTGCTCAGCTTTCAGCTCATTGGCGAGGCAATCCAAAAACTGATCGGTGTCGCTATCTGGGCCGTCGCTGTAAAAAGCTGACGCCGCTTGCTGACGCGCCACGAAATCTGTTTAGAATATGAGCGCAAAACAATTATCGACGGCTGACTGATAAGGAGTTAACAATTTTTTTACTCAATTGCCTAATTAATTGATAACAGGAGAGTAGTTAGCGAGATTATCTTGAACAGTGATGGGGTCAACGATTACAACGTAGTTCATGATCTTTTGTTTTGAAAGAAATGCATTGTAAATGTAATATTTGTATGTATGTGTATATTTACATGTGCTATAAACCTATAAATCCTACAGATAATCAATAAAATATAGTTTATACATTCAAAAGTTGCCTCTGCAGTGTTTCCTCTATAAATACAAATCAATGGTTGGTTCCGAAAAGGTGCAAAAATTAGCAGACATGGTTTTGAAGCAAAGATTTATGAACACTTGACTTGAATCCACTAAGATTATATATTTATTTTGTAGAATATTTCTCTCTTATTCTCTCGTATTTTTACTCTTCAGTAACTCTTTAGTTTCTCTTTCAGCAACCATTCGAATTGTATCCACCGGATTGATTGCATAATTTGAAGCTGTTCATTTAGTTGCTCAGTGGTTAATGTGAGATTTATTCCACTAGAACCCAAAGCTTAGCATCATCCAAGGCTAATGAGCATCCAAACCTGATCTACAGTGACTCGCAACTGATTTAAATTGACTCTACAAACTTGTCAATTTTTTTGTTAACACTATGCAAGGCATTGTTTATTTGTTTTGCTTACTTGTAATCTTTTTTTTTGTATACTTTTGTTTTTGTAACTAAAAATTGTTGGTACACTTGTAATGTTATTATTTACCCATATCCATTGTGACGTTGTATTTGTATCACTGCATGCAGTTAGCCTCAATTTGAATCTAATTTCCAAATCTCTTTGAAATTCATTGATTTATTTCACGTTTGTAAATTTATCCGTATCTGAAAATTTTGCATTTCTAATTATTTGAAATTTGTAATGTTGCATGCCAAGTCCCAAAAGAATTTCACATTAAATTGTATGTTAGAATATGACATCGAAATTTTTGGAATTTTTTTTAAATAAATTTTGAAATGATGTAGAAATCCTTAAATGATGTTTTCAATGACATTGAAAGCCAGTGCTGCAAAGTAGAAAACATTTTAATTATACCACCTTTTCTATATAATTTTAATTAGTTTGAATTTAAGTTTCCACTTCATTTGTCTGGCTTTTCTAGTAGAAATTTTCTACTCAGGTCAAACAACACAGACAACTTTTCTGGCAATCTTTAACACTCATTTTGCCATTAAAAAACTCAATTTTTAATGCACATAAAGACATGAGTCTATTACTCATAAAACTGCATATATCACATACAAATAAAAAAATCAAAATTAAAAAAAAAAAAAATATATAAATGACATAAACAAACGTTGATACAAAATGCAAATATTGACCTTATAATTCGTTCTGTTTATTTTGTTAAAATCAAAATTTAGTTCAAGTTCAAATTGTAGAATAAATTGACACTAAAAGACTGCTTAATACTTAATTAATCTGAAAACCCTTACTGCAAAAAACAATAAATTTATAACAACGCATCAAATTCATTTAAAAAAATGTTTATTGTTAAGCTTGTCGGCAATGCTTATCGCATTTCGTACATTATTACACTACATTTAACAATAGTCTAGCGCTTTTTCAGTTGATTGATTTATTTATATAAAAATATACTTATTAGTCATATAAACACGCCAGATTCGTACAAAAAAAAACAAAATATGAAACATAAACACTAAATTATACAATTCAAAATCGATTAAGACATCAAGTTAAGTTTGGTTTTGGTAGAGTTCAGTGAGAAAACCACATATGTTACATACAGTAATTAAGGCGGCATTGATGCACTTGAACAGCCTTGAAGAGAGTACAAAAGGTTTTCTAAGTAAATTAAGGTAAATGACGCTGGACCAACACTTTATGCTTCTATATAAGTGGGAATTTATCGAATAAAAGGCATTTAAGGGACTTAGGGATAACAGTGTGCTTGGGTGGACATACGAATGTAAGAAGGAATCTGCTAGAAAATGTACACTTTACGATTAAGGAATATGCGCTTGGGAAGAATACTTTGAGTGTTTAAATAAAACTTTGTTCATGGAATTCATTAGGCGCATTGACTGGTAAATTGAAAGCTGGGAGGCGAAATTTGTTTTAAAGTGGACTCGACTGACTGTTTGTTTGTTTGATTTATTGTATTGGATGTGGGTTTGACTTTATTTATTTTTGGTGTTCATTGCACGTTTGGTGACGCGTCCCAGGACGATGCCCATCATGAAGACCATGCCCACGGCGGACATCAGTATCACAAGAAAGAATTTTTTAGCCGGCGATGTAACCACTTGATTGACCAGTTGCTGCATGTTTTCTGGAGGCTGCGCCAGGACCTGCAAAGAACAATTATTTTGTTACAAGAAATTATTTAAATTTATTTTATGTTGAAAATTTTTAAGGTTAATGTTTGGTATAAATTTCAGATCCAAAGATAACATTTACAAGGAAAAAGCATTGTGCCTACCGTATCGGCATTGCGGAACATTTCAATGCGCCGCTGCAACTTTAGGCGGCAATCCTCTTCCATGGCCTTGGATTGATCTTGTAGTATCACCTGCAGACATTTCAACTCTAAAAGAACAAAAAGCGAAAATGTGCAATTCGAAACATGCTTATTCGGCGCGCAACTCACTGCGTCCATTGCCACTGGGCACATTCAGGCAGTAGCGCAGCAAATCAACTGTGCAGGCCCCCTCCAAAATGGGATCGACATGTATATCGGCCTTGGCCTCCGCTATGAGTGTGGCCACCTCGACGCGACAGTCGCGATTAATAATCTTCTGCTTGAGAAAGGCGGTCTTGAGGCACTCCTCCACCATGCCGTGCTCCTTGTTGACCATGTGCGTCTTGCACAGCACCTCAATTTCCGATTTGCAAAAATTCTGCAGTAGCGGATTCAGTTTGTAGTTCAGCGCCTGTTCCTGCAGAATTTTTACCATCTCCTGCGCGCAGTCATAATCCAGAAGAGACTCGCGGAATTTATTCTTCAAGCATTGCACCACCTAAAGCAACACAGAAAATGTAAGGCGGTGCTTCGCATAAATGACAACTACTGCAACTGATCAATGACCAACCTTGCCGTTCAACTCTTCGTTGGGCTGTGCGTTGCCCACAATATGCGCGCAAAAGCGATTGATATTCTTGCCGCAGGCCAACTGCAGCGACGGATTGAACCGATAGTCCGTGTTCTGTTCGATCATGCGATTGACCACCACCAGGTGACAGCGCGGATCGAAGCGCGGGTCGTCCTTGTAAGTCTTCAGGCATTCCAGCAAGTGCACCGAGTCAGTGTTGGCGCAGAATTTGTACGTCATTTCCTTGCAGGTGTTGACAAGCGTAAAATCAGTGCCACTGTCGGCCAGCTGCGAACGCTTCACCAGAAAAATAGCATGATGACATGAGTTGCCCAGACGCGGCGTATTCAGCGCCAGACATTCCAGAGCCTGCAAGTCAGCAAAGTTTTCGCTTAAAACACATTTTACGTTAAAATAATTTTAGAACACAAACACATGAGCTGCGCAATAACACAAACAACGACTAATGAGAAATATTAGCGTATGGCACTTGCATTCTTATTCACCTGGCCGGGACCCTTTTCGTCACCGCAAAACTCTTCGATTTCCTTCTTGCAGGCGTTGGCCAACTTCGGATCGAGCAGCAGCGACTCGCGCTGTTGATACAACTGCGCCTTCACCTGCTGGCGACACTCCTTGGGTATGGAATGCCGCTGACCACGTATAGTGTCGTTGCGCATCACTTCGCTTAGGCAGCCGACTACCTCATTCTTGGTGGTGCTGGCCGTACAGAAGCGCACCACGTGCGGCCGGCAGGCCTCTTTGAACTTGTACGTGAAGTGATAGTTCTTCAGCGAGATGATTTGGAAGTGTTCGATTGCAGCGCGACACTTGAGATCCTGTCGTAAGTCGGCGTCGTTTTTGTGCGAAATAAGACAATCCATCATATCGCCTGTGGGCGAAGAGCAGTTGAGCAATTATGAAATCTAAACCATGATTTAATAAATCTGGAGGGATTTTGCAAACGCTACCTTTATCTTTTTCACCGCGCAGTATGTGCTCGCAGTGCGTTTTCATGGCTTCCATGCAAACAGTCATGATGACTGGGTTCAGTTCGACATGTTCGGCCTCCTCTTCGGTGTAGGCGGTAACCGCTTTCTAAGTGAAATTTAATCGAGGAAAATAATTTTATAAAAACTGAAACGATTTAAACACGCACCTTGCAATTCTCTTGTAGCTTCTCCAAGTTGCTCTGTAGACAGTCCATCTCTGCGCCCTTCTCCGTCCGAGTGAAGCAGTACACAGACAAGTCTTCAATGCACACGTCCTCCACTTCGGGTATGAGGTCCACCGATATGGCGCGCTGTCTCATCACTCGCTTCACCTCCTTGAAGCAGTCCTTGCGCAGCGACAAGTGCATGTCGTCGTTGTAGGCGATGCGGTGCAGGCAGGGCAGTATCAGCGGACCGCGCTCCGGGTCCATTTGCGCTTCGTTGACATCATCCCAGACACGCTTGGCGCGACAATACTTGATCGCATCGTCGCGACAGTACTTATAAAGCTGCGGATCTAGCTTGAAGTCACGCGCAATGAAATACTGTATGAGCAGCAGAGCCTGCTCGCAGTCCGGTCGCATAACGGGCGCGCCAATGTGGTCCATCAGGCACGACATGACGCGCGCTTCGCCGCCGTCCGTGTCACGACACACGACGTCCACTACCGGCTTGCAAGCACGCCGCAGCACCGGATCTACGCGCCAGTCTTCGCCAGCATCGCTCACCTTGATCAGCATCTCGAGCGAACGCTGGCACTGTGCCGTTATACGTCGTTCCTTGCGTCGTTTGAGGCGCGCATGTTCCATTAGGCAGTGTATGATTTCGCCACCGCCACCACCGCCACCCACATTGCCGCCCACAACCACCTGAACCTTGTCGATGTCACCGCAAAACTTCGGAATGTCGTCGGCGCAGTCGCTCAGTATTTCCGGCGAAAGTTTGTAGTCCTGCATGAGCATGCGCCGATGATCGTAGATCTCTGCGCGGCACTCGGCGCTCACCTGCGTGCCGTTTTTGACCACCGTCTCCAGGCAGAGCAGTATCTGCGCCAGCCGCACCTGCTTGTCCTCGGACACGCCGCGCCGACAGCGGTGCAGCTTAATGTCATCCTTGCAGCCCTTTGCCAGACCGTGCGACTGTCGATAGTCTTTGCCGATGGCGCGGTCGCGCTGCGCAATCTGCTCGCTGCAGCGACGCGTCATCGACGGCTGCCCCTTATTCTTAACCAGACACTTGAAGGCTGCTGCTGTGCCGGCGCGCTCCTACAAACACAGAAAGCTCAAACACCAAACAATTCGGCCACTCGTCGCGCCGACACTCACCTGCGCGCACAGTCGCTCCAAGTCCGCGGCGCATATCTCGAAAAACTCCATGTCGTCGCGTTGCTGTTCGATGCGCAGAACGGCCTCCTTGCATGCGCCGCCCAAGACATCGGCACCGGTCTCCTGCAGACACTGCACTGTCTCCAGCTGCGAGATGCTCTTGCGCTCCACATTCAAACGACCACACTCCAGCTGCTCCACCGCTGTGCCGCAGCCCGTCAGAAAGTCGCCGAGCGTATCAAAGTCCGGAAAGAAGGTGGCATAAACACGACGTACGTACGTGCGACACGCGTTGGCATGCTCCAGTTTTTCGGCACGCTCGCGCACACAGCCCCACATATCCACCGTATTCACACAGCTGCTAAACTGCTCCTGCTCGGCGGCGCAATGCCGCGCCAACAAGTCTTCCTTCAGCCACTTGACACTAAGCATCGAGCGCTGCTGCTGCCATAGCGCGTGCTGGCACTTGTCGTTCACCGCCTCCAGCTGACTGGACGCAAAAGTGCTCACGCATTCCAGCACAGAAATGTTATCGATGGCCTTGAGGTGCGCACAAAGTGCACGCAACTCCTGGCAGTCATTATTGTCGATGAGGGTGTGCGCCTGCTGCGCCGCCAGCGATTTGGAATTGCTGGAATTTGATAGCGTGACGCCCGCGGACAAACACAGCAGCAACAAATACTGCAACCGCATATTTACACAGCCGAAACTCGGTTTTGGTACTCGTCTTTGTGTTAATATTTGCACATTTAGTGTTTGACTGACCCGTGTGCTTACGTGTCGCTATGTTATAGCAATAAAATCTCCCGAAAGCAAAAGTATATAAAAATACACGAAATTTACATTGGAATACAAAAGAACACCGAGCACAACTGTAACGTTAGCAAAGAACGGCGAATGAGGGAGTAAAAAATGTATGGCAATGACAGCGCGCCGATAAGAACCGGTGATGCCGATTCATGCTGCAGCCCCCTTTTGCCAGTTGGCAACGCGGTTTCATTCGGTGAGAGAATCCGCTGTTGGAAAATTCCGCCAATAAAATTGCCGGTAAATGCGGACTTTTAACAATTCATTGAACGTTAGATTTGAATTATTAGTAAGCAATATGCATTTACACTTTAATTTTCCTTTTCTGTATATGTGCAATTCTCTGTACGAAGTTGAGTGCCAAGGGTCTGGAAATTTTCATGAGTTCGCCTGATTTTAAAAAGTAGGTTATGTTCTCTGTATTAAGTTTTAACACTTCGTTCAATAATGTGTGTGACTGACACATAGATGGCGGCACTAATACTAAATCAATATTTTTTTCGAAATTTTATTTATTTTATTTATTTATTTATTTATTTAAGCCAATCGTGAACCTTTTTAGGCTTACTGTCAAAATTATATGTCAATCCGACCATTAGTTTACAAGTTACAGTGCTTTAAGTGACACAACTTTTGAGTTTTCAAAAAAAATGAATTCAAAGCAATTCCGTGTGCTGATTTATCATTGTTTTTTAATGAAAAAAAATACTGTTCAATGCCAGGAATGGCTTGAAAAAAATTATTCGGACTCTGCTCCATCAAAAAGAACCATTTGTTATTGGTATGCCGAATTCAAACGTAGTCGTACAGACACCGATGACATTCCATCTACTGGACGGCCAAATGACGCTGTTATTCCGGAAAACGTTGAAAAAACACTGAAAATCATTATGTCCGGCCGTAAAGTGAAAGTGGGGGAGATTGCGGACATTCTAAAGATATCAGCAGGCAGTGTACACACCATAATACACGAACATTTGGTTATGAAAAAGGTGTTTTCGAAATGGGTGCCGCGTTTGCTCACACCGGAGCAAAAACAACAACGAATCGATGATTCAAAGAGCTGTTTGGACATGTTTACGCGCAACAAGTCGGAGTTTTTGCGTCGGTACATCACAATGGATGAAACATGGATCCACCATTTCACTCCAGAGTCAAATCGGCAGTCTGCTGAGTGGCATGCAACCGGTGAAAGCCGCCCAAAGCGTCCAAAGGCACAAACATCGGCTGGCAAGGTTATGGCGTCAGTATTTTGGGATGTGCACGGAATAATATTCATCGACTATCTTGAGAAAGGGAAAACAATCAATAGCGACTATTATATAGCGTTGTTGGAACGTTTGAAAGAAGAAATCACGATTAAGCGGCCCCATATGAAGAAGAAAAAAGTGTTGTTTCACCAAGACAATGCACCGTGTCACAAGTCGATGAAAACGATGGCAAAAATGCATGAATTGGGCTTCGAATTGCTTCCTCATCCCCCGTATTCTCCAGATCTGGCCCCAGCGACTACTGGCTCTTCGCAGACCTCAAAAAGATGCTCCGTGGTAAGATATTTGGCTCAAATGATGAAGTAATCGCAGAAACTAACGCCTATTTTGAAGGCAAAGAAAAATCGTTCTACGAAGGGGGTATCGAAAGATTGGAAAAGCGTTGATTGTATCTCCCTAAAAGGGGACTATGTTGATGAATAAAAACGAATTTTGGCAAAAAAATGTGTTTTAATTAGTTAGTCACACACATTATTGAACGAAGTGTTAGTTACAACAATTGTATAAGAAAGTTGTTTTTCAACATACAGTGGCGGATTTAGGGGGGTGTTTTGGGGGTTGAAACCCCCCCAAATATTTGGATCGCCTATAAAACTACACACAAATTAAAAGGCATTTTACAAATATTAAAGAATTACTTTTTGAAACCCCCCGAAATATTTTTCTGAATCCGCGCCTGTCAACATACTATAACAAAATGTATTTATTTATTTTATTTTAAGTCAATTATAACAAAATATTGCACACTTTTCAACTCAAATCGTATTAATTCAAAATCAGTTCCCTGGCTCATAATTTTTTTCAGTATTGATATTGACTTTCCGATTGTTATTGAATTGCGACGAGCCGCCTCTACTGTTCAGCATTTCCGCAGCACCATTACATTATGGAATTTTATAGTACTTGTTTTTTATTATTTGCAATCTTTACGACATTGTTGTCCTGTGCCTCGTTAGCTGCATGTTGCAATTGTTTTGAGGGCGCCCTATAGCCAAATACGATATATTTGTAAATTAGGAAAACGAAACCGGTAAGCAATAATTTAGACGGAAACATTCAACAAAATCCAAAAGGCAATTGGAGCGAGAAAACGGCTGATTGCAAGGCATACAAAATAAAAAGTGGGCAGACGGCAAAACCAACAGCAATTGCAGTTTGGTCAATGGTAAAATACCTAACATCAGCTAACGTTGTTTAATTTTATTATCTTTCCATATCTTTAATACAGCAAACAACGCGTTGTTTCATTGACAAAACTGGACGCACTCCGCCGTCTTCCAGAGATACCTTCATTAGAAGTATTTGAGCCACAGGGCCGCTGCTTTCTTCAGTGAGAAAATATGCAAGTTTTCGAGCGAAGTTTTCGCTTCTTACATGGAGAAGATAAATACTTGGCCCTTTGTGCTGTTCAGTATATTTTAATGTTTCGTGGCCTCCATGATGGCCCCCGACGAAGCTCAGCCTTATCGCATTACATGTAATGTGTACAAAATTTTTTATTAAAAAGATCTTAAATGCTAACTCGATCTAATTGTAAGGCTGCATGTAATAAAAAATTTCCAATTTCTAAACGTTTAAAAATAAGTGATCATTTATTGAGGCCAGTTGAAAAGGTAACGGTTTTTATTCACGTTGCTCCAGTTTTCGGACAATATTCTATAAAGTCGAAATACGTACGAATTTTTTTTTTTGCAACAAAAATATATGAAAATATTCAAAAACATTGATTTAAATACAAAATGAAGCGATGCACCATCGAAACGCCCGTAAAGATATGCGAATGAGGGTGCAAAGTGTGAGTGGCAATGACAGCAAGACGATAAGAGCCGATGATGCCTACAACATCATGTTGCTCCTGTTACTAGTTGGCAACGCGTCCTTTGTAGAAAGTGACATTGCCCGTTTTGTAATGTTGCCGGTTGGATTTATCAAAATATTTACAACGTAACTCGGCTTGTAAATATCAGAAAATACAAAAGTCATACATGGTAAAATTTGGCCATTTATGTTTTAGAACTCAATATATCATCAAGTTCCGTACTATACTGATTTAGATATAAGCCTAGCGATTTATTGGTCAATATTTGAATGAAACAGTTTTTTTCAAGGTGAAATGAGGTCGGACAATTGAAATTTGGGGTTAAATAAAATTTTCCGAACTATAAATATATATTGTGGCTATAATATTGGTTTTATGCGATAAGTGTATATAGCTTTTCAAGGGTTTTTGATCAATTTTTAACAAGACTGTATACAATATACAAATATACAACTGGGAAGACTTGTGAGAAATGAATATATTTCATATATCCCATATTACAAATCATTCCACCATAAATTAAAACAAGTTTAGTCACCGTTAAGTTAAGTTTTAAAAAGAGCCCCAAAAAATTAATGGAAAATGCTAAAATTTACTGTTCGATTAATCGAACATTGGGCCGATATGGATTAAAAACCTATGCCGACCAAACCTTCAGTTCTCAATAAAAAATATTTTATTACCTAGACTATAGCCAAATAATTGGACCATTCTTCCATCCATTCTTCTAGCAGTCTTTATTGCACAGACCACATCTTCTTGTCAATAAAATAGTCTAAAAGTTAGGCAACTAACTCATTGTTTTTTCTGCCACCATAGCAGTTAGCAAGATAATTCACTTTTTTTTATTCAAATCCTATTATTTTGAAATAATTTTACTGCCTTGGAATTTGTTTGTTTGTTTGTTGCAGTAGTGGTATTAAGTTTTCGGGCAAATGTCCTGTGACTTGTCGCTTCTGGCAGCACTATTCACTATGGAGGCGAGTGTGTTTTATCGCTGATTGGCATCATTGTGTCAGTGGCAGTCGGTTGCGCGTTTGCATTATATTGTATTTCTTGTTGTGAGGGCCGTATATTGTAGGGCAATAATTATAGACGTTATAAAATTGATAAGAAATATTACTTATTCCAAATATAAACCACTAAGAAATAGTAACACAACTTGTGTGGAACATAGAGTTGGGGCGCAGAGTGCAAGTTTTTTGTATGCGTTTGCGGAAGAGACGGAGAAAAGTGTAGTTGCGAAAAAAATACAACAAAACTGAAAAGGAAGACAAGCGAAAGCAACAATTGCAAGGCAAACGAAAAAAAAGAGCAAAGTGGGCAGACAGCAACAACACAAGTTACAAAAAACAAAAAATTGTTTATCGGAGCAGCATTAGCAAATTGTTTGCTAGCTGGCAGCCGGATAATGGGTTACGACTTGCATCGTTTTCAGGGTGAGGTGGACGAGGAGTTGACCTGCCCCATCTGTTCCGGCGTGCTGGAGGAGCCGCTGCAGGTTTGCGCAACGAAAAGTGAAAATTACAAATTCAGTTTTAATCTTCTTTCTACACTCGATAGGCGGCAATGTGCGAGCATGCTTTTTGTCGCGGCTGCATCAACGAATGGCTCTCGCGCCAGCCCACATGCCCAGTGGACCGCAACGCCCTCAATACGGCCAATCTGCGTGCCGTGCCCCGCATACTGCGCAATCTGCTCTCACGGTAAAAACCCACACAGTGCACTGTGCCGCGCCAGCTGATTCAATTAGACTTTCCAATTGCTTTTCAGTCTCTCCATCACCTGCGACAATGCGCCGTACGGCTGCACACTGGTCCTCAAGCTGGACGCACTAAACTCACATCTGGAGGAGTGCGAGCACAATCCGAAGCGTCCGCTGCCTTGCGAGAAGGGCTGCGGCTTTGTCATACCCAAGGACGAGCTCAAGGATCACAACTGCCTGCGCGAATTGCGCACCATGATCCATCAGCAGCAACAGAAAATGGGCGAACTGAAGACGGAAATTGCCGATCAGAATCTGGCCATCAACGAGCTGAAGCGTGAACTGCAACTGTTCAAGGATTTTATGCGTGCGATGCGTGTCTCCAATCCGGCGATGCGCGCCATAGCCGATCAGATGGAACGTGACGAGGTGATACGCTGGAGTTCGACATTGGCGCGGGCGCGTGTCACACGCTGGGGCGGCATGATTTCAACTCCGGACGATGCGCTACAGGTGCGTTGGGAAAAGTGATAAATTTAGCAAAATAAACGATGCAACAAAAAACGTTTTTAAAGTTACTTATATTCTTGTTAATTTTTAGTTATTTATGGTTAAATGTTAATTTTTCATATATTTGAATTACTTTGTCTACTTTTCAGCTCTGTTCTCTTAAATATTTTTATGTTTTATGGTATTTAATAAGATTGTTTTAATTTGTTGATTATTTTCTTGAATTTTAATTTATTAGCATTCTTAAAAACATAAAAATCATATTTTCATATATTTACTGACAACTGATGATTGTGTTTTTATTCTCATCCCCCACAGATGATGATTAAGCGCGCTCTTTCCGAGTCCGGCTGTCCGCCACATATCTTAGATAATCTTATGGAAAATTGCCATGAACGTCGCTGGCCGCGTGGTCTCAGTTCGCTGGAGACGCGCCAGAACAATCGACGCATCTACGACAATTATGTCTGCCGACGCATTCCTGGTATATTGACAAATTTTTTCAGTACACTTCAATCGCAGCTATTAATCGATTCATCTTCTGCTCACCGTCGCCCAGGTAAACAAGCTGTGCTCGTTTTAAGCTGCGATAATGCTCACATGTCCGAGGACGTTATGGTGGAGCCGGGCCTGGTGATGATCTTTGCTCATGGCATAGAATAGATGAGAGAAGTAATAAGACAACAACTACGTAATAAGCAACAAGGAATCAATTGCCGCAAAATATTAAAAAACTATTATACATTCACTTTGAGCATAACCACTCACAGGCAAATTAAAGCAAATGTTGTGTAAGCAGTGTAATTCAGACGCTGAATGAATTTATCTGCACGTATGATTTATACTTGTTTGCAAAAACAAGCAACTGAACTCATAGTGCAGATTCAAAACGATTTTGATTGGTTTATGTGGTTTGTGTTGCCTTCTTTGTGTAAAAATTGCAAAGTGAAATTCAAATTTCTTTATTGTTGACGTTCTAAGAAGCTATTATTGTACTTTAAAGCGACAATTGGATTAGCAGAAATTCTGTTAGAGCTACAACAAAATGCTTAAATACCAGTAGCAGTTGTGTGTTGAGCTGCGCTGGTGAATGTTAGAAGAACATTTCATTAAAAAACTGCACAAACAGTTGCAGCGCAACATGGAAACGTAATAATTATTATTATTGAGAAACCACATCTAGTGTCTTTATGCTAATAAAAAACAAATGCTGCACGAACTGCTTCAACTTTGATAAAGAATTTTTCGTCTAGTTTTAGCAACTATTTTTAATTAAAATTATGTTTAAAATACTCTCTTCATTCTTAACACAAACATTTCCTGACTGCACACAAAATTCAAAATGCCTTTTTGCCTTCTAAATAAGTTTTTCACAATGCTATACTTAAATTTTGTTTAATTATCGTTTTGTTTATAAGTAAAGTGTTGTTTAAGAGATCTCAGACAAGAAGTGTTTTAAATTAGCCATTAATTCTTATGTGTCGGCGTACAAGTACACTATTGTTTAATCCATAATAAAATAAACAAAAACAACTACCAATACAACTTAGTAAATTAGATTAGAGATTATGAGACACACAGCTATGTGGCCCAGTTTAATACAACGGGCCAACTTATCATTATCATAAATGCATATGTTAAACAAAATTATGTAATGTGCGAATTCGCAGTTTCCCACACACATACACAAACACATACATAAGCGCAGAAACTGTCTTTCGCCTCCTATCGGTAAATCAAATATACAAAGCAGACATGCAAAATGTGCTACACAAAAAATGGTTTACTTTATTTTCAAATCGGCAATTTGAATTGCAAATTTCGTTAACAAGTTGGGGAGGAAGAATTGTTCTCTAATATGCTCTTCTCTTCGGCCTACGCAACGCTCTTGCATTCTGTCGATCATCTGTTGTCTGGTCGCTCACTGCTGCTACAAAGTGCTGTGATTTTTTTATTACTCGTGTTTCTGCGGAAACTTAAAACTAGTTTTCTTTCTTTATTGCCTTTAGAAACCAGTTGGCGCATTGCTGGTGCGGGGAATCCGTCTTGGCTGTTGTCAAGACTGGCTGCTGCGACAACTGCTGGAGCATTTGTCTGATGCTGATTTGACTCTTTCGATGTAGTCTACGTATGCCGGAATCATCTCTGTTAATGTTGTTGTACTTTTGCTGGTACAGGTTGACTCATTTGAGTGCTGGCACACAGAGCTGGGGATTTCTGACAAGCATATTTTAGTTTTTAACTTTAATTTGGTTTATCAACTTGTATGATTAATTTAATTTTAATTAAATTATTTAATTTCATTATTTGAATATTGTTAATAATTTTAATTAATTTTCAATAATTTTTTTAACAATTTTATTTATTTTTTTATAATTTCTTATCAATAACTTTAATGAAAGTTATTTTGTTTATATTATTTTAATTTGAATATTTTTTATTTACATAACCGGAATGATTGG
Organism: Melieria omissa; assembly: GCA_963971225.1. Classification (NCBI taxonomy): domain Eukaryota; kingdom Metazoa; phylum Arthropoda; class Insecta; order Diptera; family Ulidiidae; genus Melieria; species Melieria omissa. The sequence continues at coordinate 74,333,818 of OZ020268.1, read as the reverse complement.
GAGCGTATCTCAGTACTTCATTTCATTACCTTTCATGTCAAATTTTTTCAGTCCGCATTGGATAAAATGTTTAGACAACATTTCAACACCTCGTTGCTTTACTTGAACTAAAAATAAATACATTTATTTTATTTGCTTAAAAATTTAATACAAAATCTACAACATTTACCTTGAAGAATTCGCCGAAACACAATCATTGCTTAAATTTTGTTACTTTTTATATTTGTGCTACGAGGGGTACGCAGTAGCAGCGACAGCACTCGCCCAGCTCTCACCTTAAAGGTGCTTTGCCTTACACCAACCAAAGCCAACAACAACAATAAGAAAGTAAGAGTACAAGCCAGCTTAGTCGCTGGCTGCTTGGCCGCCTTCAGTCTGCGCTCAAACCTCGCTTTGTCTAGATAGATATTGGCTATCAGTGGTTGTTTCAGTTGCCATCACAAAAAACCCGCATTACTGCATAGCAAAATATCTACAAAATTAGGCATTACTAAATTTAAATAATGAAATTTACAATTCTACTCGTATTGGCATTAATAGCCGCAACGCAAAGCGCCAGTTTGAACGTAGTTAGTGCGGAGAATATACCAAGTGCGCCATTGCGTGAGTACAGAGGAACACAAATACATTTAAATCATTCATTACAAAGAAGCATTTTGCTGAATATTAATTATTTAAAATTTTTATAGCTGCCACTGGCGCCGCCGTCGATGAGGTAGTTGTCGAATCGTCGCTCTACATCAAACCCAAAGGCAAATCACAATCGCTGGTGCGTCGTGTACGCCAAATTCTCGAATCGCCCGAAGCGTCGCAGTTGTATTACAGGCGCGTCAAACGTCAGAATCAAGGCGACCAGTACGGCCAGTCGCAGGCGGCAGCCAATGCGGCGGCCAACAGCCATCGTCACGGACCACAGGGTTTTGGCTCGGCTGCATCGAATGCGGGCTCACAAGCGTTCAATGCCTACGGACCGTCTGGAGCTTTTGGAGCTGCTTCAGCGGGGACAGTGTCACAAGCGCTGAATGCTAACAGATTCGGCCTGCAGAATTCGGCCGGTGCTTCGATGAGCCAATCGTATACGCTGCCCAACGGGCAGACTATCAGTTTTGCAAGCACAAACAGCTTTGCGAATGGGCCATTTGGCAACAATGCCAACAGCCGCGGCGGTGCAGTGTCCGTGGGTCGGGGCTAAGACTACGAATTAATAATGTTGCGAAGTGTTTTACGAATTTCATGGCAATGTAAACTATTTTTGATATCATTTTTAAGCAGTGCTTACGAATAAAGTCACAACTTTTTGCAGACACATACAGAGACATGGCTGTTTTTGACATCATTCAAGTACGGCGATGTGTTTATTTTGAAGTTGTATTTGATTTTTGTAAAAGGGCGTTGGACAAATGCAAATTTATGTTGAAAATATGCCAGCAACATTTAATATAGCAAACATTATGACTAGTCGGATTCGCTTTCACTCTCCGACTGAAAGTCGCCCACTTCAATGGAGAACTGGTACTCCTGATCGCAGCCCAGATACGAATCGCTCATGTAGTACAGCGTGTACTCGTGTCGGCCGGGACTGGGCGCTACGAAATCCAGCTTTATCTTGGCTTTCTGCTGAAGCGTTAGGCGCTTAATGGAGAGCAATGAGTTGGTTTTTGGATCGCCAATCACCACCCACCAGCCTTCTTCACGTTTCTGTAAATATCAAAGAATTGAATTACTAAACGTGTACTGTAGGAGTTCTTAGTTGTGGTATCGACCTGTGGGAAGAAGGGCGCTATAACTGGTCCCGTAATCTCATCCTCGCGCTCTAGCTGCACCACTACATTCACCGTCGAGCCGGAATGTATGCGATCCTTGTCCACCACTTCAAAGCTCATTTCAATGTTGGGATAACGATTGCAGAAGCGCGCCACATCGGCCATTTGTGCATCAGTTAGCTGCAGCAAGCGCGAGCGATCATCGTCTTCCAGTTCCATAATGTCGAAAACGGTTTCGATTTTCTGCGGGAAGAGACAAGATATTTAATAATTAATATTTCATGACTAAAAGATAAACAAATAAATAATAAATTAAATTATGATAATTAATTTAAAAAAAATTATCAAAAAATTCAACTAAACAACCCACTAACGATTTCATGTTGCTCACCTTCTCTGTGCAGCGTTTGATGATTTCCGCATTGAAATGCGGCAGCTGCTTCAAGTATGAGTCCTTGCTCCACATGGCCTGTGTGACCATTTGTGCCAGTTCCATGGCAGCCACCGCAGGCGATAACCAACCGTTCGAACTCAGCACATCGACACAAGCCTGTATCAAGCGTATGGCTTTGCCTAAAATCAGCTCAGTGTCACCCTGCAGTTCGGGGCCCAATTGCAATCGAGAGAGGTGAGCCTGCAGCAGCAAGTTCGTTTTAATGTGTGGATCATTGAATCTGGAAAGTATGAATGAATGAATACATTAAATGAAAGTCATTCAAGCCAAAGTTTGATGATGAAACTTACTTGGGTGCTGTGTCGTTGGGGCCAGTCAACTTGTTGGGCAAACGCTGCGACAATGTGCGCAAAATGTTTTCTTCGTGGTGACGCACCACAATGTCTTCATACTCAGCAGCAGAGGAGATGATTTCCAGGAGGCCGCGTACTTTGGTTTTGCTATTCAAAGACAAACTGAACAATTCTGTAGAGGAGAAAAATCAAAATTAACAAATCTGTGCCTTAAAATATGCTACTAAAATTAATAAGTTAATTTTGATTAGGGCGCAAATTTATAACGTAAACAATTGAGAGCTGATTTCCCTCACTACATACCAATTGTTGTATAGTTGATGTAATAGTAGGCGGCAATCATGCCCAGATTTAGCGGCAACGTGTCCATATCATCCTCGATGCTAATGCACTTCGATTGCTCCAAATCGGAGAGCGTATTCTCCACCAGCTCCGACAAGTGATCGGACAGATGGCGATGCGTGACGCCCTGCAGATTGTAGTAGTTGGGATTTTGTGTCAGACGCCGGTAGAGGAATGTCCAGGTCAGATAATCGACTGCATCCTGTTTGTTCTCAATGGTCTTGGTGACCACTTCGGCGTTGAAGTGATCATGCATCCGATGATCCAAGTGGCTCTCAATGGGCAGCGGTTCATTGAGGAACTTCTTGAAGAAGTCCTTCTTCGATGACTGACACATCAGCACACACTTGGCGTCGGCATCCTCGATGGGCCGATTGGCGCGTCCAATCATCTGCAGCACATCGGTGATGGGGTAGTCTTCGTACGAGTGGTTCTTGCCATTGTAGAATTGTGTATCCATTATGATGACCAGGTGCGCGGAGATGCTCATGCCCCAGCTAAGATCGCGTGCCACCACGGCCACTTGCACGGCGCCCGAATCGAAGAGCTGCTCCACCAACCGATGATCGGAGGCGGTGAGACCTTCGTGCAGATAGGCCACACCCTGTGACAGCGTTTCTTTGAGCGTTTTGTCCGTCATGCGATCGAGGAAAGGTTTGATATCCTCCTCCTCGGCGTGGAAAAATCGATTTGGCTGCATGTCCGAGGCGCTGTATGTGAGAATGTCGATGGCGGTGAGTCGCGCCTGCTTGCGCGACGATACAAACACAATGACAGGCTTGTGCGGGCTGTACTTGACCACGGCATTGTAGACAGGCTTCGACATGGAGGCAATGCGCGTGGCGTTGTGCGTCACGTTGACGCCCTGAATGTGCAGCTCCAGCGGTATGGGACGCACGCTGGGATGAAAGTTGAAGGTGGCGTTGGCATTGCAGCCCAGCCACTGGGCCACATCACGTGCATCCGCCAGCGACGACGAGAGAGCCACAATGCGAATTTGCTTTTCAATCTGCGAGGAGATGTAGCGCATGCGCGAACAGACCACTTCCAAAACGGGTCCATCTTCGCCGCCCACCAGCTGCAGTTCGTCGACTATGAAGAGGTGCACATTCTGCACGTTCTTGCGCTGCTTCCAGCGACGCGATAGCACATCCCACTTGTCAGCGGTAGTAATGATGATTTGGCCCTTGGCCAGCAGCTTCAGATCGGTACCAGTTTCGCCCGTCAGCTTGACTACCTTCAATGCCAGACCGCCGAATTTGGCGTGCCAGTCGGAAAAGACCAGATCGGCCAGCGCCTCCTTGGACACCAGATACACGCAGCGGCCGTCAGCGTTCTGCGAAAACAGGCGCATTATGGCAAACTCGGCAATGGTCATTTTACCGGAGCCAGTGGGCGCGCCCACAAACACGTTGTCGTCGCTGTTGTAGACCGCATTGAAGACCTGAGTCTGTATGGGATTGAACTGAGGGAAGCGATCAGAGTAGAACTCCTCGAATTTGGGTTTGCGCAACGCAGTGATGGGCAGCGGCTGCAGGTCGAGCAGCTCCGTGGGCGGCATGTTCTTTTCGGGCAGAATGAGATGACGGAACGAGACGGGCAGCTGTGTTTCGGAGCCAATCCAGCGGTCGGAGACAATGCGCAGAAAATATTGCGGCGGCAATGGCTCGAAGACGGGCACAAAGAACTTAATCTGATGCTCGTCGCCTGCGTACTTCTCTTTGAGCAGGAAGAACTCGTGATGCAGTATGATTTCCGAGTCAACGTCCTCGATCAATATCCAGAATCCCTCCGACTGGCCGTGCACCTTCTCGTCCCACTGGAAATCGGGCGTGATGGTCAGCTCGACGCGCAGCGTGGCGCGTGTTATGGGCTGAATGTGCGTGGATAGCTCCAACTTGGGAAACTGGTGCACAAACTTGTGTATGGTCTTGCCCAGCTTGGGTACGCGTATCAGTTCGCCAATTTCGTTCGGTTCCAGATCATACAGGCGTTCCCACGGGAAGTTCTTCTTCTCCAGCTTCTTGGCAATCTCATCGGGCATCTTCTTGAATTGGCGCAGTGGCGTCATGGACTGCCACATGCGACGATCAATCATCTTGCACAGCGTCAGCGTCTTGTCGGCCAGTTGCGCCCAGCCGCGATGCAGCACAATCTCGAAGATGGCACGCATCAATCGCGATGCGGACTGCGTGATGAAGACCATGTCGGACATCAGTGCGAAACCCTCCAGCTTCAGCTGCGATATGTAGGCTTGCAGCAACACATTCACCTTGGCGCTGTGCTCCTCCATGGACTCCTTGATCGGTATGGGCACGCGCTCCATCAGCTTCTGCAGCTCCAGCTTTTCTTCCTCGCGCACGGCAATGTGCTTGAACTCCGACGATAGCGAGAACACGCGGAACAGCTCGATTTCGCTGAGTGTCTGCTTGAGCAGCTGGTTGTAGGTCATCATGGTCTCGTGTGTGCAGTAGTAGTGCGAGGCGATGCGGCCCAGCTCGGTCACCTGGAATTGACCGCTCTTGCGGTCGTACTTGACGAGGCCGCTGCGGTCCAGATGCAGCGCTGCTGTGTGTATAAGGTCGGCGCGATGCTGTTCCAGCAAAGGATCGTCGCTTATGGCGTCGTGCGAGATGCCGTACAGAGTGGGATTGCGCAGCATGCGAATGTACAGATAGGTGTAGCCCAGCCAGTTGACGGCGTCCTTTAGATTTTGCACAGTGCCCAGCACGATCTCCGCGTTCAGCATGTCCGGCATCTTTGCGATGAACTGCGACTCGATGGGCAGCTGTTGGTTGAGCAGCGATAGATAGAACTGCAGTTCACTGTGGTTGGTGATAAGTATGCCCTCGCCCTTGGTGTCGTACTGCGGTCGACCGGCACGGCCCAGCATCTGCAGCACATCGAGCGCGCTCAGCTCCACCCAGCGTCCCTTCTCCGGGTTGTAGACCTGGGTTCCCTTGATGATCACAGTGTGTGCAGGCAAATTGACACCCCAGGCCAGTGTGGCCGTGGACACAAGCACCTGAATGTGTCGATCGGCAAAGAGATCCTCCACAAGCGTACGATCGACGCGTGTCATGCCCGCGTGATGTATGGCGAAACCATATGGCAGCAGCTCTTTCAGCTCGTTGTTCTTTACCTGCTCCGCCTCGGTGCGCAGCACTTCCATGCTGGCAGAGCCCTCGCGCAGGAAGCTGCCCAGCGTGTCCTTTTCAAGGCACATGTCGCGAACCGCACGCGCCGTCTTGCCGGTCTCCTTGCGCGAGTGCACGAATACCAGAACCTGGTTGCGGCCGGCATGTTCCATGGTCTTTTCGTAGACGATTTCGTTCATCACTTGGAAGCGCTTCAGCGCCTTCTTCTCGGTCACGCCAATGTACTGCTGCTCCAATGCCACCGGCCGGAAGCTGTTGTCAAAATAGAAGAGGCCCTTGTCTGGCTTTACGCGCAGAAATGTGGCCACGTCCTGATAGTTGGGCAACGTGGCGGACAGTCCGACCAGGCGCACCTCCTCTTGCGTGGTCTCAATGTTGCGTATGGTACGCGCCACCAGCGCTTCTAGCACCGGTCCACGCTCGTCGTGCAGCAAATGTATCTCGTCGATGATGACCAGACGCACCAAGCTGGTGAATGTCTTTTCGCCGCCTTTGCGCGTGATGATGTCCCATTTCTCCGGAGTGCAGACAATCACCTGCGTGGCTGCTATCTGCTCACGCGTTAGCTGATGATCGCCCGTCAGCTCGGACACGGTCAGATTGTAGCAGGCCAGACGGCGCCCAAAATTGCCCACCATTTCCTGCACGAGCGACTTCATAGGCGCCACGTAGATGATTTTAAAGTCATCCGCATTGATGGTGCCATCTTCGTTGATGTGCTTGCCGATTTCGCGCATCATTGACAACAGCGCCACGTTGGTTTTGCCTGCGCCAGTGGGCGCGCACAGCAACATGTTCTCATCGCTGTCCAGCGCCGCCTTCCACAACCGGCTCTGTATGCGATTGAGCGTCTTGAAGCCGTCGAACACTGGCTGCACGTACTTGGGCAGTTTGTCGATGGGCTGCAGTTCCTCCTTCTCTTCAAAGGGCAATGGCTTGAGGGCGGGCACGTGCACCTCCTCGTAGCCTTTGCGCTGCTTCCGGAATGAGCCGTCGGGCAGCTGGCAACGTTTGTTGGCCATAAAGTGTGAGCCCTGCGTGAAGGCCATCTCCTCCAGCTCCAGTACTTGGCGCACACCTGCCACCTGGCCGGCCAGGCCTTGGTTGCTGTCGTCGTTCTCCTCCTTGCCACGCTTGTTGGCACGCGACGAGTTGCCATAGTCATCCTCTTCGCTTTTGCCCGTATCCAGTTGGCGCAAAATCTTTGCCAGATGGCTGTCATTGCGCATCTTCTCGCGTATGCGCTGGCGCTCGCTGTCCGTCTGCGCCGACGCCAACATGGTGCAGTACAGTATCATCTGGCGATTGATTTTCAGCTGCTTGATAAAGTCGAAGCAGTCGTAGCCGAGCAGCAACACCAGCTGATTTTCGCAATCGCGCTCATCAGCGGCATCTTTGAGAATCTTCAGCACATCGGCGGCCTTACTTTGCGACACCATGGCATCCTTGTAGTACTTGCTGAGGCAGCGCTGCAGCCAGTAGGCATCAATGTCCAGCGGATGAAGATTGCGTTCCTTTTTTACATTCGCAGTGTCTTCAGTGAGTAGCTGCAAATATAGGCAAATTAGCATTTTTACCAAATTCTGACTGAATTGCAAGTTTACATTCTCTGCATGTAGCGTGTGATCAATGCGAGCTTCCTCGCCCTCCTCCTGGCCGTCTTCATCGCGGATCTCGCCGTACATATCGTTGTCGCTCTCCTCTTCGGACTCTTCAAACTGCACATTGATGCCATAAGTCTCATCAATTTGCTCATCATTGGTGGCCACATTTAAAGCGTTCACTGCGTCAGAGCCAAAGTCGGTGATTTTCTTGCCCAGATTTACCAAGAGTGCAAAACTATGAATGAACTTTATTAATATTTACATATATAGATATTAAATTCTTCAATACTAACCGCTCATCGGTGACCGAGCCCAGCAAACTGTCAGTTTCCCGCTTCCGTTCTCTATCCTTCAGCTTATCATTTTTCAGCACTGCCAAAATCTCATCGGCTGCACCGCACAATATATCACGCGGCTGATCGCCCAACGCCTCCTGTATGAAGCTCAGCAGCACTTCGTATGTTTGTCGCGTTTCCTGCGTCTTGGGGCGATACACAATGCCCACCATTTCGTCAATGCCCTCCGATAGCAGTGTGGCACCCTTCATGCGCTCAAAATCATACTGTGCTTCATCGCGTTTCTGTCGCTTTGCTTTACGTTCTTCGGTCTTTTCTGGCTTGGTGCGCTGATAGCGATCACCCATGCGCGTACCTTCCAGCTTTCCCACCAAGGAGACCACTTCGCCGGTGGCTTCATCGCGTCGCGGCCGCTCAATGAGACGTACATCAGCTTGCAACACAAGATTCGAGTTCTGGGGAAAATTGCAAGGTATTTATTAATATGTTTTGTATTTTTTTTACAAAACGTTTACAGGCGTTTCGGCATATTTTTGGTTGCATGCCACTGCCTCCTTTCGTACTCACCGCTTTGTACTCGTATTGCAGCTGTCGAGCTGCGGCATCAGCCATCTTAGTTTAGTGTTTTCTCACTTGAAATTGTCCAATATTTGGCAATAATTTGTAAATTCTATGGAATCTGCACAATTTTCACAATTTTTCAACACAGCCGCTTCTCTACAATTTTATTTTCATTGACATTTGCAAATAGCTGTCAAGAAGCATAGCGTAAAGTGGAATGAGAGAGAGAGAGATGTTGCACGAGGGCCAAAAGTGTTGCCATATGTGGCGATTTGCTTTGTTAAAAAAATGGTTCATAAATAAATTATTATGATATAGGGCCCAGGATTTATTGAACTTATATTAGCCTGTAGTTTTTTGTGCATAAACCTGGAAAGATAAATTAAAGCTATGAACACGTATTCAACAAATAGCAAAAACGTTGGAAACGAGGCATTCTGCTGAGACAATTTAATGTATCACACTTTGTAGCTACAACGAATCAAGTATAGATTGAAAATAATAACTAGAAATTAAAGCGAGGTATCATTACACAGGTAAACATTGCACTGAATTAAGCAAATTTAAGCAAAATTATGAATTATGCAAATTTATATAGATAGGTTACTTATATTTATATATAATTTATATTTAATTATATGTATATTAGGGGATACTACGGTTTGATGATGATGATGAATAAAATGTTTCGATATCTCGCTTCGTTTTCGAGATATTGAGGTTCAACACAAAAACAATACATCCTGAAAATAATTTGTTTTCGCACACAAATTCCACATTCGCACATCTATTCCGAAGAGTAGTTGGCAACACTTTGGATGGCGGACAAACTACTCGCTACTCTTGGCCTGTCAGCAGCCAGTAGCAGACATTTTCTTCTCAAGTCTCGTTCTCGTGGCTGTGACCAGCGCTGACTTTGTAAGTGCAGAATTTTTCATTTTGTTGCATAATTAAATATTCCCATAAAACAGACAAATTATCCCGAACACAGCTGGTATTGCGCGCAACTGCAAGTAACTACAAATTGTACTCTAGTTGTACGCAATTCTCAACTATCAATATTTTACGGTGCATTTATATTACGAGTAAAAATTTTCGCGTTATGTAACCTAAAATTGGGAAAATGCATGCAGACTGCTGCCAGTGGCCTTGACTTGCCGACGCACCAAAATGTGCAATTATCTAATTCGAACAATTTTTACACTTTGTACTTTATCGTTTGCAGTTGGAACAAAGTATCGACACACTCGGCTGAAGCAGAAAGTATAAAAGGCATCAACAATGTTCTCATCACTTTTCGAAGCTGCCAGAAACTCCCCCTTCCGGACACCGTTCAGCAAGGTGCAATGCGACAGCAACGCCGGTAAGTCGCCCGTTAGCGGACGTCAGATACAAGCAGCAGCCACGCCCACGCCCAGCGGCGATTCGTGTGAATTTGGCAGCAGCAAATACTTCATGCTTTGCGGTGTTGGCGGCATCCTGTCGTGCGGTACTACGCACACCTTCGTCGTACCGTTGGATCTGGTCAAATGCCGTCTGCAAGTCGATCCCAAGAAGTACAAGAATTTGTTGCACGGCTTCAAAGTCACTGTCGCCGAGGAGGGAGCACGCGGTCTGGTGAAGGGCTGGGCACCCACGTTCTTCGGTTACTCGCTGCAGGTGAGTGCATAGTGCGGATGGCGCACGGAAAAGGGACAACTAGGAGCAGGAAAATGTGGTTTATGTAATGCCAAAAGTAGCACTGGCACGGCGCTGGAGTGCGTCTTGACAGTGGACGCAACATTGTGCAAAGGTTACACAATGTCTGCGTTATCGGCTTATTGATTTTTAATACCAGTGGCTGTGAATTGGCACCTTTGGTTGCCAACACTTGAGCGACGCCGAATTGTTCCATCAAAGTTTCACAAATTTTTAACCGCTGTTTTAGTTTTTTGTTTGCTTATCTTTACATATATACACTCTTGCTTCTGTGGAATATCGTAGACACTCGTTGCTTTTCTCTTTTGTTAGCCGTCTGCATGCCGTCTTTATCAGAGAAAACGTGATCAGTCTTTGTCGTCACAAAGACTGTCGTCATCAGACTTTAAACAATTTTAGAAATCGTAGAGTATAGCAGCTGCGTTTGAGTAGTGCTGACTGATTAGCTAACGAAAAGATGATAAGGGTTTTTAATTTTCGTAGTTCACATTGTCGCAATCTTTATTGAATTTACTTCGTGTATTTTTTAGTTTTTATTTAATTTTTTTTAATGTTTTTTAGTTCTTGTTTGGTGCTTATTGAACTTATTTCGTAAAATTTTTTGGTTCTTGATTAAAATTTTAAAAAATATTTTTTAGTTATTGCTGCTTAGTTTTTATTTTATAGTAATTTTTTTTTGAATTCTTATTACCTTTTTTCTTGTTAGTTTTTCTGTTGTTGATAATTTTTATTATAATTACTTTAATTTTAATTATAATAAGTTTATTTAGTTTTTCTGTTTATTTTTCTTTTCTTATTATTGAACGGTTTTTATATTTTGTGTACGATTTATACACTTTTGTTGTTTATTGTATAATTATTAAAATAATAATTTTCAATTAATTTAATTTCAATTTTTAATTAATTAATAATTAATTTTTTCATAGTCAATAACTAATTATTTTATTTTATAGTTGCTTTTTAATTAAAATTACCCTTTTTCTTGTTAGTTTTTCTGTTTTGAATTATAATTATTTTAATTATAATTATTTTATTTAGTTTTTCAGTTGAAAATGATTTTCTTATTATTGGACGATTTTTATATTTTTTTATACGATTTGTACACTTTTTTGTTCACAAATTGTTTATTTTTACTTTGTTTTTTTTTTTAAATTTAGTTAAATTTTTTAATTTTGTTTGCAAAATATTTTTGTATATTTTCCAAAACTCTTTTATAATTATTTTCCTTAATTTTTTAATAATTAACAAGTAATTATTTTTATATTTTATCTGAAGTTTATATATCCCTCTCTCTCTCTCTATTTAATTTAAGCACTTAATTTAGAACAGGTTTTTATTTTTAATACCCATACTTTTTTTTTGTATAATTGCATTAGAATTAATTTATTCACTGTTAGTTGCTCCTTGTCCCAAATCTCTTTTTTGCGTAGCTTTTAGCTAAATTAATTAATTTTGAATTTAAATTATACTAATAAATATATCTTCTCCCTCTACTCGACCTCCTTTCGCTGTATAGGGTCTCTGCAAGTTCGGCCTGTACGAGGTCTTCAAAGTGTACTACTCGAACCTTTTGGGTGAGGAGAATTCCTATCTGTACCGCACCTGGCTGTATTTGGGTGCCTCTGCTTCGGCCGAGTTCTTCGCCGACATTGCGTTGGCGCCATTGGAAGCCGCCAAGGTCAAGATTCAGACCACACCTGGCTTCGCTAATACCATGCGTCAGGCTATACCTAAGATGGTGAAGGAGGAGGGTGTTGCTGCCTTCTACAAGGGTCTGGTGCCATTGTGGATGCGTCAAATCCCATACACCATGATGAAGTTCGCCTGCTTCGAGCGCACTGTGGAGCTGTTGTACAAGTGCGTATCTAACATGTGATTGCTTTTCTTAATATTTGCCTAATTAATTGTTTATCTTTTCTGTGTAGACATGTTGTACCCAAGCCACGCGCCGATTGCACCAAGAGTGAACAGCTGGTAGTGACATTCGCTGCCGGTTACATTGCCGGTGTCTTCTGTGCTATTGTCTCGCATCCAGCCGATGTTGTTGTATCGAAATTGAACCAGGCCAAGGGCTCCACTGCCGTGCAAGTGGCCAAATCGTTGGGCTTCATGGGCATGTGGAACGGTCTGATGCCACGTATCATTATGATTGGTACGCTGACCGCGTTGCAGTGGTTCATCTACGACGGTGTGAAAGTGGCTTTGGCCCTGCCCCGCCCACCACCACCAGAGATGCCCGCTTCGCTCAAGGCCAAGCTTGAAGCCAAAAGCCAGTAGATTTATTTAAGTTAAACAAAAACACTCAACATCAAACAACAACAAACAAAACAACGCTATTTAAATTATACCAACCGGCGGATAGACACACTATAGTCAAAAACACTACCAAAATGGTCAGAAGCAAAAATGAATGAAACTAAAAGAACGCTGCAGCAAGCAACCGAAACCTGAACTACAGAAACACGCAATGCGCAGGACACGCGCTTCAGACGGCACAGCAAATGCAGACAACTGCGAAGTTGTGAAAATATCCAAGCGGAAGGGGGAGCGCTGGCAAGTGCATTGGCTGTCTAAACGACTTGAATCTAGCAATTAAGCATACAGTTAAACAATGGCATTATCTACATAAATACTTCAAGCATTTAAATAACTCAACACTAAACAGAAAACGTTCGCATTCCAGTGGCTGACAACGCATAGTCACTTGCATTTCTAGCTATTTCTCAAACTACACTCAGTCTACCAGACATTCTGTATTGCTATTTCTTAAATGTTTATACTATACACTTTGTACTCGATATATTTATTTTTAAACTCTGTGACATTGTTAAACGTAGTTAAGCTTGAAAGTCTTGCAGGTCGAAGCAACATACGATGCATTTGTTTAAGCGTAAAGTGCAGTTTTCCAACATGATGTAACCAATGAAATGACTGCAATTAATTGCAATCTTCAATTATTGTAGTCAAATGTATTATTTGCAAGCGTGTTGTAATAAGAATATCATGAAAAGAATACATGTAATTGATAAAAATGTGATTTATCACTGCGTGCCAGCGCGTTGTCCGATTAAAAAAATAGTAACAAGTTGAAAACCATACAAAAACGTGTTTTATTTCAAGCGAGAGAAAGTTTATGCGAATTTTGTGCGGAGAGAAAGAATTTGCTGTTTGTGAAAGTATGTGGAAGTGGGTTTTTGTGTCATTGAAATTTGCAGATGATTGTGGGGCACTTTGGTGACCACTCTTGTGCAGTGGTTGTTGCTAGAAAATGGTCTATTTGAAAATTCCTCTCCTAGGATGCGCTTAGAATTAATAGGAGCACAGAAATAGTATACAGACTGCGCATCTCGATCAGCGAAGCAATTTGAATTACAGGTGCAGGCCGATAACAGAGTTTGTTAGCAGACAACAGAGTTTGATTAACAGAACTTCTCCTTTAATTTGTCGTGCGACGATGATCTCTGTTATTGTTAACTTCGCTCGGTGCAAATGGGGTTCGTGCACTCAACGCAGACCAGAGCATAGAAGTTACTGTTATTTATTGCTTATTGCTTTTTCCCCTATAAGAAACAAGTGATACTTTGTTTTATTCATCGACAACAACAACAACCACAGTATGCCGCTATTTGTCCTTCAATGTTTCCCACTGCTGCCTGCGCTCATTCTTGTGATCTCTGTTTGTTCTGTTACATAACAGAAACGAAAGCTGTCAAGTACTGTTGGTAATGTTAATAGCAGAGGAGACGTAATATTGGATTAACAGTGGTCGTAACATTACGATCGCTTAACATTTTGAATTTGTATGAGATGCGCGTTCTGTATTATTGCTTATTTTGTGATAGGGGTTAGTTGCACTGAGACCAAAGATAATCTTTTGTACCTCTACAAATTTTTGAAAGCATCCTCTAATCTCACCGAACTAATGAAGCTTATTAACTCATGGGGATTCAGGTGTTTGATATTCTCTTCTGCAAGCAAGGACTGGCCCAGGTATTGCCTCCTACTAGAACATAACACAGTATGATGTGACCTGAAGTCTACTCTGCTGTTCCACACAGTCTACAGACATCTGACTGTTCTAAACCGATTGCATGCATTAGTCTTCAGTGGCCCATGAGAAGCCCAGCGACCTGTTTAAGCTGATTTTTCCCCAGTTTGAGGCATTCTTCACCCCATCTGGAGTTATAACCCTTATTAAAGATTTTCCATTGCCTATGCCTCGAGACATGAGACCAATGTTCTGAATTCCTGGTTCTTTCCTCTAGTTGTAGTGACTCTGCTGGAGTGTTTGCAGCCCAATGAAGGGCTCCGGTCCAAGGGGGAATGTTCTAGCAAAGCTCTATAATCCGGACTTTTATATATATTTATGTTATTTTTTATTGTTGTTTATATTGTTGCCCCCCGACGTATAAAAATGCCCACAAAAATAATTAAAATCACAAATTTCTGTACAACTTTTCAAAAATATATATATTGTATATTCCTATATTATATTTATGTATATATTCTATATATTCTATATAGTATATTGTTTTGTTGATTGTGTATTAGCGAATTGCTACTAAAATAACAAATGTATCATACATACAACAAAATAAAAAGAAAGAGAAATAATGACCAAAACATGAACTTAAGCGCAAAGTGTCGGGTCTCTATAGGAATTAGCACTTATCATCGATCAGCATTGGCTTACGTATAAACATCAGCATTATCATTAGCATAATTATCAACATCATTAACATCATTTATCATCATTAACATCAGTGTCATACCACATCTAATTCTAAGGGGCGCAAACACACAAAATATTAAAATAAAATTATATAAAAATATGCAATAATATTAAAAAAGAGATAATAATAATAATATTAAAAACAAATGCTTATTTGCATATATATTAAATATTAAAATTATGCTGTGCGCAGCTTTGTCCATGAATTTTCGAACGCAACTGGCACACTTTCATAGGGATGCGGCATTCCACTCTTTGTGCAGTGTATATATTTTATATATATAAATTTTTTGTTTTTAGTTTTCAACAGTTTTACTACTTATACACGTTTTTATGATTGTAATATCATGTTTAAATATTTATTAAATATATATGTATATGTCATATATGTAGGTAGGTAGGTTCAATAAAAATATCAGCATTCATTTTATTTACAATTTTCTCACAATTCTTACACAATTTGTAGATATTTTTATGTTTTTGTTTATGTTGTATACAATTTAGTTTTTTTTCAATTAGTGTGTTTTATGTACTGCACAAAAATTATGTTTTAAATTAAAAAAAAATGTTCAAATGTGGCAGTGTTCAACATAAAAACATTGACACTAAATTTAAAAGAAAATTTAAATTTTTTGTAGTGTTGAATATTTGTGTGCGTGCGTGTGTGTGTTTCTTCTCAACAACCATCTCAGTCTTACAGTTTCAGATACAAAATGAAATTAAAAACAAAAATAAAATCACGAAGCATACGAAAAAACAGCAAAAGTGCGCTTTATAAAAATGTAAACAAATTTTATTTATTACAATTTAATTTAATTTAAAAACTCATTGTGTTTTAGTTTTGTTTGTTTGTGTTGTTGCGCTTTAAAAAAAAAATAAAACTCTAATTTATTACAAAATTTCACTTCAAGTTTAAATTTTATTGAGTTCAGTTTTTGCTGTGGATTCTTCAGGTGCATTGCAATCCAATTATTTGAAAATAAAAAGTAATTTAACAAAAAAATTAAAAAGTTTATTGAACAAAAATTTATAAAAAAATAGTTTCAAGTATAATTAATAAAAAAAATTTTATGGCAACATATTCGACTTTTCTTGCTGGCTTTTCTTGTATGGTTTTCTGGCTTTACTTGTCTATAATTATTTACAAAATTTTTTTTCAAAGAATTGTTGCTATAATTTTGTTACAATTTTTCTTTAATTTTTGCGTCAGAGATTTGCTATTAAAAAAAAATATATAAGAAAAAATTAATTCAGAATTTTAAGCGGCCAAAGCAAGTGCGCATTTTTACAAATTCACATAGATGACATTGAAAAAAGAAACCATTCATAGTGACAAGTAGACAAGTGCAACTGATGAATATGACAAAACAATTATGGGTACAATTGAATGTCAAAGAGTTTTAGCTAAAAATGCTTAAATGTTTTGATATGTTTAAACAAAGTTCAACGTTTTTTTGAATGCATACAATAGTAAAGTGAGTTTAAAGGCTGAAAATGTATTAAATAAAATATTAAAATCACTTTTTCACTTGAAAAACAATGAACACAGTTTGCAAAGTTTTTTCAAGCCATTTTAGGCTTCAAGCACTTGATACATTTTTGATACAAAAATTATAAACAATTAATCAACAAGTGCTTGTGCACTTATTGGTGTTGGAAGCTGTGGCGCTGGCACGTCTGTGGCCAACTTAAGGCCTGAACCCACAGCGCGACCACTTTAACACATTTTCAATAAATACAAAAATTTCAGAATTACAAAGTGAATTTAAATTTTCATTTACTTTCATTTTCAGCAGTTAAAAACGAATCCCAATATTGTATGCATTAAAACGTTTTGCCAAGTTTAGTTCAATATGATTACTGCTATATGACAGTTAGTACCTTTAGGTTCATCAAAATTATATGAAATCAAAACAGTACCAAAACATACAAAACATGCTTAAAACAATAAAATAGTCCAAAGAAGAAAAACACATATCTATATGGCATATAGTGTAGTAGAAGGAGAAGGAAAAGGCAAAGGCCTACAACAAAACATTTCACACATTTTCACAGTACATCACTAAAGATAACAATTTTGTGTTTTTTAGAATTTTGTGTTTCTTTCAATTAATCATTTACAATATCAAAAACGTTCGCAAGTGAATTACTTTTAAATAGAGTACTTATAGCTATGCGCCATGGAACGCATTGTTTATAGTAAATGTTAATTTAGTAGATATTTTTTTAGGTTAGGTGTTTATGTGTTGTCTGAGTGTCTGGGTTTTTTGTTGTTTATTGTGTATAGTTGTGTTTGTTTTTGTTTTTCGTATCTCTATATAATTGCTTTCTAGCTAAGAATCAACACCTGGCTGATGTGCCCTAGTTTCAAGTAGTTCCTGTAAGATTGTACTAGCCTTTCTATATAATCGTAGTTTAAATGACAATGAGTGCAGATATGTAGTTGAAAAAAGTCAAGCAGCAGCAGCATTGCGCCAATTTCCTCCCTTATCGTCAGTCCATAAGAGGAACGAACAGTAGCTGTATGGGCTCATAGGAGTTGGGCTCGTAGTTGCACTTGCGACCCGCCCATATCGCCCATAGCACTTAATATTCTAGTCTATTGAAGTCTTTGTTTTGGCGCCAGTTGAGTTTTTCGCAAAAAAACACTCTGCTAGTAGCGCTGCCAATATGTCCATAGCTAATGTTTAGTGCACAACCTTTGGGCGCGTCAGCTGGCTGGCCCACCACACCAACGCTGCCCCAAAGTTTGTGCATTGGGGTAGCCTTAGCACCACCCTGGAACGGGTAGCTGTGCGCACTGTTTATCACAGAACGGACACTGCCGTTGATCATCATGAACCAAGTGCTCAACATTTTCAATTCATTTGAATTCATTTCTCTTCCATGTAAATGTTTTCTCTGTTAGATCAAGTCTATATAGTCTTTAGTGTAGGTCTTGGCTTTCTTTCTCTATGTGGTTCGGTGTAGTTGTAATTGCAATGCAACAAGACGATAACGTTGTATAATGCTTTCAAATTAGCTTGGCGCTAAATGGCATAATTGAGCTGTCAGAAACAGATATTTGAGATTTGACTTGTGTTGGCTTTGAGCGCCACAATTGCATAGACAAACTTGTTGAAAAGTTTTCACACCTAATGCTTGAAAGCAATAATTCAATAATGTAGAAAAAAAAATTGGTCTATTGAACTATTACTTTCGTTACATGTGATTCTGTATCACTTGTAAGCATAGACATTATTTGCATACAGAGCTAATTAAGTTAGACTGTTTGTGCATTTTTGTGGCGCTTGAAAAAGACCATGAATCAAGTCATATTTTTGTTGTTGCTCACAACTCAATATGCCATTCAGTTTCAATAGATTAATGCCATTAGAAAGAGCTGTTTGATAGCTCAATGGAGCTTGTCTCTATGCTGCAAACAGCTCACAGCATCAAAGTAACCAATTGCATTGTAACGTTTTATTGCATTGCATTTGCCAACCTCACGTTGCGCTCATGCAGAGTACTTTTATGGAGAGTAGATCTCCTCTCATTTTATGTAGTCCAGTGTTTCTACACGTTTGCCATTGACCTGTTGCCTGACCAGCAAAACCTCAGCGCATATTCAGCTCTGGCAAAGAAATGCTTTGAGGATTTGCTACCTTAACAGTTGCTCTCTAATATTTCTTCCCTATATTTCATTCTAATATTTCTTTTCTACATTTCTCCTACTCTCTACACCTTTCGTTTTTGGCCAAACTTTTGTTCCTTCTTCTTTCTTTAGCTCTATTTTCTTGCCTTTCGTATTTCATAGTTGGTGTAAAATGTATTTTGTTTATAGTGTTATTGACTTTTAGAAATATTGCTTTTCTGCTATTTTTTCGCCTTTTTTCTATCTCTCTCTTTCTGCTTTGGTTGCCTTTTATGTGAACGCGTTCTATATAATTGTCTGTTTTAAACACTCCTCAGTCGGCTGCTCGTAGACAGACACGTGTTGCACAGTGTTGCTTGCACATTATCCCATAAAAATTCTTTAAAAGTAACGCATTTATCTCTCGTTTTCATTTGATTTGGCTTTTGCAGTCACTGCTCTCAACTGATTAACTTTTCTATCATTCTTGTGTGATCTTTTTGTTCATTATGGCATTTTGAAAATTATTTTCGTCATTGTATGTGGCGTCCCGTCGTTAATTGTTGCTTAGGCGACATTTGTTGTCAATTCCTTATTACGACTATTCTGCATAATTTTCACCAATCCTTCTCCTCATCACGTTTGTTCTGCCTATTGAATTTGGATAAATTCCATTTAACTTGTTTCACCAACAACCACCGTGTAGGTTCATTTACCAATAGGGCCCCGACGCTTGGCTCCAGTCGTTGGCCACGTCGTTCACTTTGCCATTGGCGAGCGCCTCGCTGAGTTGCGACATCAATGGACCACGACAGTTGTTGCGTGTGGAATTTTTGTCGTATGGCGATAGTGCGTTGTAGTAGAACGGGGAACGCTTTGAAATGGTGTAGTTTTTTCCCTGCTGAAGCAATGTTTACATTAGCAACTGATTTTGCTGCAGCTGAGCAATCGATTAATAGCTTACCACGTTGTTGTCCCAGTATTCTTGATCGTTGGCACGGAAGCAAATGCAGAATTCCAACCGCTTGGACGATGGCGGCAGCGGAATTTTAAACGAGAACGTATCAAAGACAACATGAGCATAGGTGGCAGGACCATAAGCCTATAAGAGAGAGAATGTGTGGAAAAACAAATTTTATTGAATTGTGTATGATGGAAATTGAAGCAAGTTGAATTTACCCTGGCAAAGGTGCAGAAAATGTCCTGCTGACTCTTCCAGTCATCCCAGGTGACGCGCACAATTACCTCCTTTTCAAATGAAATATTTTTCACCTTCACTGTGCCCACAACAATGGATTCCTCGTCCTTGACAATCACATTCTCCAGCGACACATAGTCGCGCTCGATCTTTTGTCTGCAAAATTAAAAAAAAAATAAAAAATTAATTACAAAATTCAATAATTTATTAACACTAATTATTGTCAAGTTTTAAGCGAGACAGTGTGGAGAGTGCATGCTTTTTGAACGGTTTTAAGCAGATTTAGAAAACAAATTCACTTTAATTTCATTTCAGGCACCAAATTCACACCTTCACTCCTTCAGAACACTGCGCCTCCTCTCTCTTTATTTCTCACTTATAGTCCACTTTTTTCTTTTTCAAATCCTTTTTCATATTACTCACCTAAATTCCAGATAATCGGAAGCGGGCTGCCTAAAGTCCACAGTCCATTGATCGGCCGGATGCGGACTTACCAGTCCCTGTGTGATTTGTTCCAGAAATTTGGTGCTCCAGAGTGGCGGCACGTTCGATGGTTCCGACATGACACGCACCTCCGTCAACGGTTGGCCTTCATCGTCGGCGAAAATTACTCGCTTACGGCAGCGACTGCAAAGTGAACAAAAAGGAAATAATCCCAAATTGTCAATTAGTAAAAGGATCAAACGTTGTAAGGAGTTGTTTGAATTTATTGAAATCACTGCCAAATATTATTCGAACCTTGATAGCACACGAGGACACTGCAAAACCATGTTGACTAATGAACAGCGTCGAATGTTGTGAACGCTTATTTATGCCCGATTTGAAAAAGTTCGAGTATAAAGTACAACCGGCGGCGCCAGCTTTGTGTGGAATGGCCGAGTTGTATTCGTTACACAAACTTTAAATACGCGACGATTCGGCTTGTTTGTGCTCTCGATTTGTTGAGT
Source organism: Melieria omissa (assembly GCA_963971225.1). Taxonomy (NCBI): domain Eukaryota; kingdom Metazoa; phylum Arthropoda; class Insecta; order Diptera; family Ulidiidae; genus Melieria; species Melieria omissa. The sequence continues at coordinate 74,313,159 of OZ020268.1, read as the reverse complement.
TTATCAACGGACGACTGGCGACTCGGCGATACCGAACGAATATGCATTATGTACAAATAATGTGTGCACGTACGGACAGTTGGACGGACAGACGTACAGAGGGACGGACGGACGGACGGATTTATGATGTTATTGCGACTGCGAGCGAGCGTGTAATACCGGGAATCAACAATGGCGCTCAAGCATAGTAGGAGCAAAGTTTTGCTTGGTGCAAAGTGTTTGTCACGTTGGCAGTGAGGTGTCGCTCCTTATCGAATGGACATCATCGCAAGTCCACCAATTAAAGAGACTTGACCTGAGGCGTTGAAACGCCACGCTCATGACGCAGTTCAACTTGGAGACAATAGCACTGACAAGCTCTTCTCATAGCAATGACACGACGTCGAACATTTCCTTATCTCAATGTCCGAAATTTGTACAAAGACGTAGTGCTAAAGAGGGGCTTGTCTCCTCCTTAAAAGAGCGAACATTTTAAAGCACTGAGAAACTCTTCTCACAGTACGGATACGATACTAAAAATCTCCATGTCTCGATTCTCGAAATTTGTACCAAGAGAAGTGCTAAAGAGGGTCTTTTCTACGTTCAAAAGTAGTAGGTTAGGTTAGGTAAGAATGTGGGTATTCCTAGCAAAGTTCACCAAAGACTTCATTGGGAACCTCTTCTAACCCAGAAAGAGACCCCTAATTAGGTAAGTCATAATCTTGAGATGGTTGAACAGGGGCAAATAATGTGTTCCAGGGTTTCTTTGGAACCATTTTCAGCTCTTAAGTAGTGCTCGAGAGAAAGAGAACGAATCTTATATGCGCCTCACTAAAGTAGTAAATATTCTATGATTTTTTTTTGGATTTTTTTACAATTCGACAAAGAAAAATTGCACTGAGTAGCTCTTCTAGAAGAACGGACCTGAAGTCAATACTCTATAAAATCTGCTTCAGAACGTAGTGCTTTCTCTCTTTTCTCATCAAACCAACATTACTTCTTTTCAACACCCATCTTTGCTCTAGAAAAATAGATCAGATACAAAGTGCAATGACTGATATCATCATTGGACTTACAAAAAAAGGCCCCGAGCAGCTCTTCTCTCTTTAGAAAAATAGATCACTTTTATGGAGTGATCGATCGATTTCCTTTGACCTAACTTGCCATTTGACTAGCAAAAAAAAAAACGGCCCCGAGAGACTCTTCTTATAGAATTCACATTTTAATACGCAATTCTGCTTTAAAAAATGGTGTAGAGTCATTTGTGCCATGGAGGTCTTTTCGACTGGTCACGACCAACAAAAAAGGACCCCCAGAGAAAAGCTGTTCTGTCTAGAAAAATAGATCACTTTTATGGAGTTTCTTGCTTTGTTACAGCATTCGATTTTCTTTGACCCAACCTTATTTCACTAACAAAAAAACGGTCTCCAGAGTTTCTCTATTAATAGAAACAACCTAGTCACGTCTAGAGAAACTAGAGACGTAGTGCTATAGAACACTTTCGTCTTCTCATCCCGATCATACAAAAATTACTTCAAGCCTCAATGCATTTTTATGTCAGGACATGTCCACTTGTCTCATATCTCTTTACTCTAACAACTTGTTCCTTCATTTAGGCACTAATTGGCTCTAATAATAGTTTTTACTAGCCAACTCGTTGTACGCCTTTCTAATCTAATCTAATGTTCCACTAAGTTTATTAGTCTTTGCCTACTCTCCATTATATTTTTTATTGTATTATTGTTCTCGCAAACATCAGACCATTGTTTAGTTGTTTTTTTTTAGCTCGATTTGACAGTTTTTTTAATCTCTTTATTCCCAAAAAATATTGCCCGCTCCCGTAACGGTCATTGACATGTTTATAAGTATTTTGCTATTTCATATTAGCTTAGAAATTTTCTATTTTTTCTGCACACATTTCATGCCATTTTTTTCCCATCTGATTATATACTAAAAGTGCTTGTTGTTGTCGTTAATATAATAATTCAATTTGTCTTTTTTGTTATTTTTGAACCATACTCGACAACGTTTAGGTACATAGATATTTTTAATTTGAAATCGGCAGCTAATCTGCGTCGTTAGATTGAGACTTGTAGGAGGTAAATAGCCGCTAGAGCGCGCGCCAACAGGACGCCAGCGACAGCGCAGATAAGCCCTGCTTGGCCGAATGCCGATTAGGGGGCCGCAAAGGTTGGCCCGTTGTTGGGTACTGCTCGGTGCGAATCGGTCTTCGAGCGCCGCTCCACGCCGCGCACTTACCGAACCATTCGGTGTGTTGGTTAAGTATTTGGCAGCGGAACGCAGTCGTTTTGGGGCCAATTCTAAGATACAGTGGAGCAAAAAGTTCATCACGCCATGAGTGCATCAATTCGCAATTATATATGTAAGGCATTGATGTATATATAATTGGCGATTTTGAGGCGAACTAGAAGCTAAATGTTATCGTAAGAAAGCGCATTGAGTTATTTGTTTTCATTTTTTGGGGTTTTTTACATTTTGGCACAGCTTTGTTTTGATGCAAAACTTGTTGTTTATTACTAAGCAAATTCTATGTCAAATTCTAGAAATTTCGAAATCTATGCACAACGATAAATTTAGGTTGTGTAGGCATTTTTTTACTGGTGAAGAAATATGTTGTTCTACGTAAATATAGAACTTATGTCTGAAGTGAGAAAGAGACACTGAGAAAGAGAAAAGTGAGCAGCTAGAGAAAGAAAGTGTGAGAGAAAAAGAGACAGCAACTAGAAAAAGCTAGTACGACTCACTGAGCGGTGGGATTCAGTAAAAAGTGAGTTGGTGACAGGACATTTAGTAACTCAGATTGTTGGATTCTTAATGAATCAATTCCAATATGAATAAAAGAAGTATCGAACACAAAGAACAGAGGCAGATAAGAAGACGGACACGTTTTAGCAAAATGCAATAATAATTTATAAAAATCGTTCAATGTCAAAAGAGCAACATTTAGAAATTTTAATGAGTTTTTAATTTTTGATAAGAGGTTATCATGTTTTTGGGGTTAAAACAGCTTTGCTATTTTAATGAGCGAATTATAGGGAATTATAGGAAAGTTTTCTGAAATTTTTGCTAAATATTTCGAGTATAAATATTGAGGAGAAGTAGAGAGAAGAGTCAAGTAGACTAGCAGTGGACTAAGAGTCGACTAAGAGTAGACTTGAAGTAGACTAGGAGTAGAGTTGCGTGGAATGGATAGTAGAAGAGAGTAGAATGAAGTTTTATAGATTCAATATAAGTAAAATATAAATATTCAAATCTCTGTAAATTCCCAAATTTTCTATAATATTCTCAAAACCTAAGCAGCTAGCCTAAGTTGTCACTATATAGAAAAAAGCTGCATTAACTTGATTTATTTATTGGTTTGTTTATGGACTAAGTTATTGTCATTAATTTCTAAGAATTCGGTGGCATCAACAAATGTCTGCGAAAAATTATGGAAAAAAGTCCACAGCTTGGTGAGTGAATTTTCATTGAAAATTTATGTCAACACATGATTGTCGGCCTTTTGTCACGCCCACCTTTTTGGCGCATGCATCTATTAGATGCGAGTTTAGACAACAACCATGGGGTGGTTGTAGATGCTAATCTATATTTAGTTGGTTATTTGTAGAAAACATAATCCAAACCAAAAAAGTAGAAACAAGTGAAATGAAATATGACAAAAGAATTAATAATAACTTAGTAATTATTGAAATTCTTTAGAATGAAGTAAACAAATTTCAAAAAAATTGTGCATAATTCTAATGAAATAAATTCAATTCAAAATAGCCTAAAATAAGCAAAGCTAAGGTTGAACAGATTAAATTTAAGAAACAAATGAAATAAAAATATGACAAACAAGTTAAGAAGATTTTTCTAATTATTTAAATTAGAATAAAGTAAACAAATTTCTAATAAATTCTAATTAGTTAAATTCAAAATAGCCTAAAATAAGAATAGCTAAATTTGAACAGACACTTTTAAGACTGATAGGTTAAATTAAACCAAGGTGTAGTGAATTAAAGTGAATTAAACTAAAATAGAATCAACAACAATAACACATTAAAAACTTAGGCATAGAAGTCTGTTGATATATGTAGAATATAGAAATTACAAATTACAAAATTCGTAATGCAAATATGGGGAGAATTGCAACAGAATTTGCTACTTTCTAAGATGTTAAAAACGCTGTTTGCATGGCTCTACTTATGTAATCTGCACAAGTGAGATGCTTAAAGCCAACTTGTGTTGTGACAACTATTTCTGGCAACAATGCACAGCTGGTTGTGTTTATTCTTAAACAAAAATTAAATAAACATTGACAGTGGGCTTGCAATATGTGCAACGTTTAAAAGTTGACGAGTTTCTATTTGATAGGACATTATGTAATGGGCCTTTAACGTCATCAGTTGAGACTCACAACATACTGTTTTGGTATGAAAGCTTCAAGTGTTGGCTAAAATAGATTACGAGTAGTGCAGCTCAAACAAGTGGACAATTGAAATTGAAAATATTGACAATTTATTGTCATATTTCACAGTGATCTTTAGCACTGATGACCAAAAGGCCTCGCGAGTAACTAAATGTTCATCACTGGTCCATAGTCCATTCAGTAGCCACACAAATTTGTTGCACATTGTACGAATAGAAAAAAAAGCAAACGAAATCTGTGATTCCCTCAATCAAGCGCAAAAGTTCAAATGTAAATTAACCTCGTTCAGCATTGATACTCATAGAGATTTGCCGCACAGGTTGTGCACAGATGTTCGATTGTTTATTTCGGTGCTTATCACTGCGTGGTCTTTGGACCAAACAAACAATAATAACAACACAAAAAAATCATAAAAAATATGCAAAATTTTAAAAACATTAAATATTCATTTAAAAACCATTTGCAGAAATTCAAAAGACAGACAAAATCAGTGAGACTTGATCGCAAGTGGTGGTTACGTTGTCATAAGTGAACAAGAAAATTGAAAGAAATGAAAAAATATACGAAAATTGATCGCAGCAGCCATGTCGATTTTAGTTTGCTTTTTTGATGTGGCAAACTTCATTTAATAACAATAAATCGTTGTGGCCACTTATGGTCAGTGATATATAAAGATGAGTGTCTGAATTGAGTAAGAAAACACAACAGAAATGAAAGAAATGTCAATAGTTGTTGACATTTTGGCAGACTTGGGGCACTTTGAATGGGAATTTATTGTCTGCAGTGTTGGAAAAAGTTGTGTGAGCAACAAAGCCAAAATGTATAAACCAGTAATAAAGATCAGTGATATAAAGCAGTGACAAAAGTAAAACTAGCTTTAAAAGACATAAAAAAACAAATAAAAAAATACAATTAAATATTTAACGATTTAATGAACAGTCAGTTAGTAATCAAAAATATATAAAATTTTTTAAGTATTTAGATTTTGTAGAACGAAAGCAAGAATCTCTATTGCATCACATTTCTTAATTTCGATTATTGAAATGAAATTAAAAATAAATGTGCAAATCAGGTTCATTTGCAGTCAAATTATTATTATTATCATAATTATGAAGATCAAAGAGTTGAGATCAATTAATGCAGATCAACTGCTGCTGTTCGTATAATTAAAAGATCATAATTGAGTTGATTTGGAAGCTTATTAAGCAGATAACAATTGTCATATACAAGAATTGAATTTGGTGAACAAATTAAAAAGATCATAAAAGAAGGGAAAACAAGAGAGACAAGATTGTAATGCAGCAGGGTTGCCAGATACCTAAGTGATTTTCTGGTTTTTCATCTGTTCAGATCTTGCTGCGATTTTTGCATCAAGTCCTCATCATTGAGGTTATGTTTCCCTAGAAACTTGACAGATATGCGAGGCAGTTCTGTGCTACAGAATCTGCTTATTTTGTTGTCAACTAAAAATAGTTTGTTCCTCTTTGTTCTGTCTGTGGAAAGGACGATGAGACGGTGTCTGAATGAGGCTTCACACATTTGGTTTTGGTGTGTTAAAAAGCGATTATTTTGGTGCCTTGGCACCGCAGGATCTACTCAGATTTCTTTGGCTGTCGAGTAGATTGAAAGCAAATTAATAGAGTACAACAAGTTGCAGTGCAATGGACGTAATTTCTGTCTGAGTGTTGCGTTTGCCAGATTGTTCCGACAGGACAGAGGAAGTGGCAGAAATGGTGTTCTGTAATGGTGTTACAGAAAAAGTATCAGACACCACACAGAATCCTGGGGCAGCTTCTATCTAAAAGTACAGCTAATTGTGCTCTTTTTAAATCAAATTTAAATTTATTCAAGTTTCTGCTTTTGATCTCAGTTATGAATGCTCTCACTGCATTCTCACAGAGGTATTTACAGAGCACTGCATCATTGACATCTATTTTTTCTTACCTCATCGAGTCTACTTTCGCATTTGCGAGGATGAGAAGAAAATTAAATCTATGCAACACCAACCTAAACTTTTAAACTTCTTAGCATACGTCAGCGCTATCTAGGGGGACAGAACGCTAGACGATCGGGGCACAGGACATTGCTGCATTTATTAGAAGCTCAGGTTGGTTTCAGCCAAGACCCAACACAGTATGTCAGGGGGCTTGCTTACACTTTCTTTGGGCATCACAATGGACCTTTCGATGCTCTCAAATGTACCAGTAATCTGCCTGTTTTACCCTACCAAATCTATGAATGTTCTGTTTCAAATGATCTGATCCTAGGAATGGGCTTTTTTGCTTAAATGTCTGCTATTGCACATCTTTCTTTCTTTCTCAGAGTTCATTATCAAACTCAGATAATACCATAAAAGTTTTGTAAAAGTGTTCATATTTCCTATTGTGGCTTCTTGTCAAGAAATGGCAATGTTTTATATTCCCTTTATAAACTGTAAGCTTATAAAAAATATATGTACTAATTTTAGTTGGACTGCTAGCAACACAGGTGCTTCTACGCGCCCACTTTGTCCAACCTTAAACTACCGGCGTTCTAGTAAGCTTCTCTCACTAACTAGGAAGCAGTTCTGAACCATGATTGATGTTCCAACTGATCACAGTCTTTTGGCAACCATGCTAACAGGCTGGAGCTGATTTTAAACGACTTCTGTCATAATTGGACAAAGAAGAGGCACAAATAGTGCTTCACCTTCTATGCACTTGTTCTTCTTTATTCAGAAGAAGAATGAATTACTTGGGTAGGTTCTTCTTCGACAGTCTAGGGGATCTTACAGACCAGACTCTTCTCAGTCTAATAGACTTTGTAAGCCGCTTTAACTGGTTCAATGAATGAGCTGACTTCAGTTCGATTGATTGTGGAATCACAATGGGCCTTTATGGTCTAAGTGGGCTTTGCCTTGGAGCCACCATTTCAACCTAACTATATGCTATATTTCTAACATGATGTACCCTGTAGTTCTGTCTCTTTTAGAGGATTGCTTTTTTGAGCATTGGCTGCTGAGAGGACGATGGTCCATTCGATAAAAAAAATCACTTTTGTCGAGACCCATCCAAATGTTGATATAGACATGAAACTAGAGGCCATTCATAGAAAACTTGTAGATTTTGAACAAATTTTGTATTTTAAACTTTCAGGACAAATCTCGGATACCTCAAAAATCTATTTTTTATCTAATTTTATTGAGGAAAAAATTAATGCGTATTCTGTACTAAATTTTCGTTCATTAATTAATATTAATGGAAACTTATTTTTCTAACTCTAAGCCAACCTTTTTCAACCTTAGGGACTTGCTAGGTTTTATCCACAAAACAAAATGGCTTGTACAGGCACTTTGACTTGCAGTAAGTCAGATCACTTCCTCCTTGTGGTATCACAATAAGCCCTTTTCGCGGCCTAAGTGTGTCTTTCGGCAAGACCCTAGGCCTAGGCAGCCACTTTAACCTAACCTAAGCATAAAATTTTGATTATAAAATTTTTGATTATACTGTAAACCGAGATCCAAGACATATGACTTTTTCAATAGGAATTGTTAAAAAACTTCATGAATATTGAAGAACACATATTTAAATTGATCTTAGTGCCATATTTTGGGTTTAAAAGTTCAAAATAGAAAATTTACTTATAAAGCCACAATTTTCCTCTTTCATTTTATACCCAAATATTTTTCATTGCACTATCGCAAATATTGAAAAAAATCTTTGAAATGCACACAAATATGCCTGAAATTTTAAAGGACATCGGATCAGAAAATTGAACATTTGAATATGTCAGATTAGTAAGGACCTCTAGCGTGCTGCCTATATCAATATTTGGATGGTCAAAAGTTAAAAATAATTAATAATAATTAATAATTACAATTATTTTACACATTCATTCTAATCTACACATATTTTTTGTTAACTAAATCAATAAATGACCTTTAGACTAATCACTGTCACACAGCAGCTGTCGGCAAATAGTAATAGTTATGAAAAAATAATTATATAAAATTCTGACAATTTTCCAACTGTGTTCATTCTTTGCAGACATCATAAAAGTAATTAGAAAAAATGGTGACACTTTGGAGTTCCACACCTCGATTGTGTACTTTCCAACTGCGTTAATAAGAAACAAGAAAAACGCTCGACAAACAAATGTTACGCACTGGATTTTGCCAATCACTAACTGCGTGCGTCTGACTGATTGTCGCAACTTGGCGCATATGGCAAAAATTTCAACGCAAACGAAACATACACCGGACTTGGCTGTTTTACATACATGTGGCTCGAAGTAGGTGGTGGAAGCAGTTGTTTGAGCTGAGGCGGTTTGGTGCGCGGTTTGTATGCGCGGATTTTATGGGGCAATGTTTTGCTTTTATTTATGCACAACAATAAAACCAACGACAACTACAACTACAACGAAAAAAGTCAACATCAACACACTTGTGCGCGTGTGTGTGTGCGAGTATTATCGATGAGGCAAGCACGCGGCGAACGCATGTTGATCGGCTGCTGCTGTTTGGGCCGGTGGTGGTTGGGCCGGTTGCACTGGCAACAACCACAACAACAACAATGGGAGCACTGCTCTGTACAAGTTATTCAATTCACACGCAACAGGTTTTTTTTTGCAGGCCATATGCAGAGCGCCGGCCAGCTTGGCGCAGGCGGACGTTAGCGCCCAGGCAAGATTTGACGTAAGTTGGCCGGTTGGTTGGTTGGTTGGTTGGCTGGAGCGGAGCGTCCACTGGCCGGCTGATAAAGAGGTGAGACCGGCAGCGAAATATCAAACGACATGAATGCCTTTAAGACAGGTTACGCTGTCGCTCATTTGCTTCTTTATTTTTGTTATTGTTTATGGCGCTTCGTGGGCTTTTGCCGCTTCTTGTTTGAAATGACAATTTTAATTTTAGCTTTTTTCAATAAATTATCTGGAGTTTTTTTTTGGTGTGTCAAGTTTTTTTTTTAACAATTTCAATTCTTTTTCATACTTTTTGGTAGCTTAGCTACAAACAATGTTGCCGGCATTTGGATTGCGACTTTAATTTTGAGGTTATGAACACACAACTGTCCGCATGCAACGTGGAACGAGAAACGAGAAACGGTTTATTGATGAGCATTGCGCTGTAAGAGAGCGAAAAATAAATGCTATGCGCGTATTTTGTGCGCTTTTCGAATACATCTTTTGAGTTGTGCGAGTAAAAATATGGGTTTTAGTTTTGTTGTAATTTTGTATTTTTTGTTCCTGCCTTTGCTTGTGTGTTGCATTGTGAATGCGACCAGAGTTAATAAGCTTCTTGGAAAACGCACAAATGCTGCGTGTGAAAGCATAAATAAACTCTTAATTCGTTTTGTTGTTGTGCATAGAATTTAAGCAGTTGAAATGAGCTTACAACGACAGGTGGGAACTGCTTGAAATTATTCATAAAAAAAATTAGGCATTAAAAGAAAAAGGTTTATCTAAACAATAATGACAACAGGTGGACAGCTTTTCAAATGTGTGCAGTGGGCGCATCGTGAAATCGAACTCGAAATGAGTGGAATATTAAATCGTGTGAAATTTACGACTTTCATTTGGAGAAGTGGTGATTTTGTATCACTAATTTTTTATAGTTTCTTTTATGCTTTTCAGGCAAATGGTTTATTGATTAGTTCAAATGTCAATAAAATTAAAATTAAATTTTTTCCTATTAATTTTTTAAGTTTTTTAGTTATTTGAATAGAAAACTAAGGTGCTTTTAAATTAAAAAATTTGTATTTTGGGGTTTTTAGGCAAATAGTTTGTTTGATTAGTTCAAATGTCTATACAATTTTTAAATTTTTTTCAATTAATTTTTAAAGTTTTTACTCAAATTTTATAAAAAACTAAAGTGCTTCTAAATAAAAAAAATTGTTTTTGCTTTTCAAGCAAACGGTTTGTTTGATTAGTTCAAATGTCTATAAAATTTAGAAATTTTTTTCAATTAATTTATAAAGTTTTTACTTATTTGTTATAGAAAACTAAAGTACTTTTAAATTAAAAAAATGTTTTTTTGGTTTTTAGGCAAATAGTTTGTTTGATTAGTTCAAATGTCTATAAAATTTATAAATTTTTTTCAATTAATTTTTAAAGTTTTTACTCAAATTTTATAGAAAACTAAAGTGCTTTTAAATAAAAAACGTTTTTTTTGGTTGTCAAGCAAACAGTTTGATTAGTGTTAAATTTTTACATTATTTTGTAATAAATCCAATTTCTCTTAAATAGCAAACAAAAACTATAAAAAATTACAAAACACTCTTCAGAGATCTTGAAAATCTGGCGCACACATGCACTCAAAACTTAAGTGCATGAACTTTCACAACAAAGTGACTGCATTTTTTCGCTCATTGAAATTCCAAGTATGATGAGACAAGCAGCCACATTAAATATAATTTAACAAAAATGCAGTAAATATTGTACTGACATACATATATATACATACATACATATGTACGAGTATGTACTTGAATTAATTTAAATTGAAAGACGCGCAAGGAAACGAAGAGAAAGACAGAAGAAAATATTTTCTGAACGTGTGCAGCAATAAAATGTTGGCACACGTTTTTCATTCATTATTTGTAAAGATGATGAAAATCACTTTCAGGCTTTTAAAATGCACAACAATTGAAAAAATTTACAGACACTAACAGTGATGCACAGAGAATTTAAAATTGGGGGGTTTTGTGTAGAAATTTAAGCTCGATTCCAGTTGAAATCATATTTTGCAGCAGCAATTTTTGCGTTTGGGTGTTTTGAACCCCAAACTCCTCCTTGTTTGCGTCACTGGAGAATAATACATAAACAATTAGTTTTTGCCAAAAGTAAATTTTTGAATTATTTTCAAGTGATTGAAACAACTGAACAATAGACTTGAGTGAGTCAGTGTGTTTGGAAAATTGTGACTGCAAAAGACGACTGTTTTCTTTAGGCAAAATATATTTTTATATATAAGTTTTGAATTGATGTTTGTGTTGCATTAATTTTAAACAATTTTTAATTGTATTCAATTGGTTTTTAATTATATTTTGAGGTTATAACTGATATATTTTGCAAGACCTTGGAGTTACTAAAAGTTTGCTCTTCTCTCTTGAGTCAAAAAACAACAATAACAATTATAAAAAAAAATTCTATAAATTCTGTTAAATGTTTTATTGCTTTAAAGAACCATTTGTATCACTTATGCCACCTTAAAAGTAAAATAGAATCAATCAAATCAATATTCGAATATGAATTTTTGAAATTCCAACGCAACTATTTGCAGCTTTTGAAACCCAAAATCTGGCTGCTTTCACCCTCCTACCAAATTGTATATATGTATATATGGTACGACTCATTGCCTCCATGGAAACGCAAATGAATTTTTGGTCCATAAAATCAGAAAACAAAGAAATGAATACTTTCGAGCCAATTTCAAAAATAACCAATAGCCAACGAATTGGAAAGTTGCGTGGGCGACCTAAAATAAATAAATGGAAAATGTGGGCAGTAAAAACTTGAAGTAGCACATTGCAACAACGCCAGCCAACGACAAATATACAAAGATTCAAAGATTCTTTGTGTTCATTTTCTCGTTCGAGTAAATTTTTTCAACGAAAAATCTAAATTACCAAAAAATCAAAATCAAAAAAATAAAAAAAACATCAAAAATACCACAAATGATCATTGTGACCGTCGAGTCGATGATGAGCCACATTGCCGTGAATTATGAGCATCTAACATTGGTGGGGCATAAATTGTGCGCCTCTTTATTATGATTTTTAATTTGATTTGATGCTAAATTTACATGAAAAACTCGCACATGAAAAATGAAAATTTCAAAATATTAAAAATATGAAGAAGAGGCAACTATACGTCGCACTTTATACAGTGCAGGCAAAAGCAGAAACCACACACCCACACACACACACACCCCCCACACACACACATCCCCCCCCCACACACACACACACAACCACACAGCAGCAGCAACAGCCAGCAGACGCACATAACATAAATAAATGTTTCACGCAGTTCGCTACTGACGCGGCACGATCGTTTCACGTGATCCGCATATATCAACAATTTTTCGAATGCGTTGTTATAGTTTCCTTGTTGTTGTTGTTGTTGTTGTTCTTGACTTTTTGTCTCCCACTGATGAGGCATTAGTTTTGTTGAAAATTAAGTTTATTTTTTATTTTCGTTGTAGAAACTCCCGTAAAACTTGCGGTGTCTGTATGTCGCCAACGTTTATGTTTAATGCTGTTAAGACATTTCAACATAATATTCTATGACTATATAAACATTAATGGTTCTGTATGTGTATGTGGGTTCAATGCTGCGGCTTTACAACAAACACACAGCAAGAAATTGTTGAGTAAACATTGAACTCGATACAAAGTGATCGCTGATCAGCTGTGCGGTTGATGGACTCGAAAGAACGTTCAGAAAGAAATAAAAAAAATATAACTATAGATTTTGAATTCAGATCATGGAGGCCATACAGGTGCAGTTAAATTGTTGAAAAAAAAATAGTTGAATTAATGAACTTACGAGCAATTTAGATGAAGTCGAGTTGAGTTTCAAGTTGAGTAGAGTTTAAAAGCAAACTAGACGATTAAGTGAGGTTAGATTAGGTTGCTATAGATTGGAATAGCAGCTCAGAATGAATGAATGAACATACATATGTAACTTTCACGATGGTTGGATAACCAGATAAGTTCCAGTTAGGTTAGGTAGGGTTAGGTTAGGAAGGGAACACCTGAACACACATCAACTTTACATAATTGAAAAGACACTTCGATCTTCAAATCTCATTGGCAAGGTTCCAAAGAAATATCTCATTGGGAACAGCAAAAGATCACATTCGTGAGGCGTTCTGTCTGGGAAAATTTTGAAATCGAAAGAAAGATCTCACTGGAAACACCAAGAAAACACATTGATGAGATACACTGTGCCTGAAAATGCTGATGTCGAAAGAAAGATATTACTTGAAACATCAAGAGATCACATTGGCGAGACTTTCTGTCTCTGAAAATTCTGAACTCGAAAGAAAAATCTTACTGGAAGATCAAAAGATCACATTTGTGAGATACTCTCTCTCTGAAAATGCAGAACTTGAAAGAAAAATCCCATTGGGAACATCAAGAGATCACATTAGCGAGACTTTTTTTCTCTCGAAAGAAAAATCTTACTGGGAACACCAAAAGATCACATTGGTAAGATACTCTGTCTCTGAAAATGCAGGACTCGGGACTCTGCATTGGGAACATCAAGAGATCACATTGGTGATGCGTTCTGTCTTGGAAATTTTAAAATCGAAGGAAAGATCTTACTGGAAGTCCCAAGAAAACACATTGACGAGACAATCTGTTTCTGAAAATGCTGAACTCGAAAGAAAGAACTCACCCGACAGAAAGATCTCACCGTAACCACAAAAAGATTTTCTTAACTTTAATAGTGAAGTGGGTTTAAGGAATGCGCGCTTAGTAGGAGAAAAATACATCATCAAATTATTTTCTGAACATTCATTGGTCCTCTTTCTAATCCACTGACTGATTCTACTTGTCTGTTTGCTTCCACATTCAGTGTTATTTCAGGCTGCAAAGCATAACTGTGTGATGCCCATTCAAAATTTTATGATACTTTATAACCTTAGGATATTTTATAACCCTAGGATGCTTTAAAACCTTAGGTTATTTTATAACTTCCAACAGAGGTTGTAAGGCGAAAGAATGAAGTATAAATATGTAAATATTTAACTTGAACCTAATTGAGACTTGGACAAACTTAAGGCTGAATCTAAGAAACTAAGAAAAGATGAGATGGCAAGTTATTAAAGATAACTTTGTGGACGCTTGACTTGAACCCACTTAAGACTTGAACAAATTTAAGCTGAGTGTACATAAAAAATTGAAGGCCTAAGAAATTTAGAAAAATGAAAAGACAAAATATTGAAGATAGATTTGTGAATGCTTTACTTGAACCACCTTAAGACTTGAACAAACTTTAAGCTGATTGTACATAAAAAATCTAAGGTCAACAAAAATTCAGAAAAGATGAGAAAGAAAAATGTTGGAGATAGATCTGTGAACGTTTGACTTGAACGCACTTAAATTTGACTTTATATTTGTATGAGTTACTTTATGCTCTTCAAATTGAAGAAAGGATAAAAAGGATATTTTCCTAAACACACTTCAAACTGTCCTAAAATTCGTTAACACTTGAGACACTTGAAAAAGACACTTCAACGTTGGCCTTCGCTGAGCATAGACCTGACACTTGTGGCATGAAGCTGTCACAACAACAACTGACAGTCAATTAAAGGCGTTAAACGAGGTGTTTGTAAACGTCAGCCACAACAACACAAACCTACCTCGTTAACCACTGTTTGTATACATAAATGTAAGTGAAAGCAAATAATTTTCTAATTTTGAACAAATAAATTTTAGGGCAGCTGTTGAAACATGTGTCACAAATTATGGTCCAAACAATGCAGCGTTTGGCAATAACGTTTCGCATCACTGCAGTTCAAAAATTGTGGATAATTAAATATGTCCATAATTTGTTTATATTTTAAAATATTTGTTTTAGTTTTAAACGCTGTTTTATAATATTTACAAATGACTACAAATTTGCGCGCATTTTTCAAATTAATGACAATTTTTTGCGCAGCAAATTGATGCAACTAATTGACATTTATTTTTGGCTTTTAAAAATATTTGCTATTTTTATGATAAATTAATGTTGTAGGCTGATTGTGTGGCTGACACTGGCTGACAAATTTGTTGGCCAACGACGCAATTTCTTGCTGCCAGCACACACACACATGCAAGCACACACACACACAATTTCTTGCAGTGTATTACAATTTCCACAGCATGCGCCACTGTGGTCGCTTACATACCTACAAGCACATTTATACGTTAGCAGAGACGCCAACCACAACGGCGATTATGGCATTGTGAGGCAAACCGTGCGCGCGTATCAATTTTACAACGCCGCAGCGGTCTGTTTTGTAATTGCTGATAGGCGTCGTTGCCTTGGGTCGCTGTGACTGTCTGGGCTGCTCTGCCGAAATCCACACATTCGAGGCGACTTCATTTCAATTGGATTTCGTTTAAGTGGGCATTGAGTAAAATGCTCGACTTGATGTGCCCCGCATTTAGAGTGCCATATCAGTCCATATCAGCTGGGCGCCGAGAACACGAGCGGTCCGACGCGAACCGGTCTAGACAAGCAATCACTTGAGACCAAAAATAGTCGCATAGTTTGTGTCTATTTTCGGCCACACATTTCCAACTTTTTCAAATGTCAATTTCGTGAAATGTTCGGGCCAACAAAAAGCAGGCGACTTTAAATTGAATTAGAGTTGCTGCGAACAACGACCAACAGAGCTGAGAGCTGAACAGACTGGCTGACTGACTGACTGGCAGCGTGATTCGATGGCTGGCGTGTGTTGGGTGGCTATGCAGCACAGCGATGCAGTGCATTTCAATCGTTCATGCTTCGAACATTTGCCAGCAATAAAGCCAATAAAATCTCAATTGCATCAGACATTAAGTACAAAAACAAAAATACAAACAAATTGATTTAAAAAAATCGTTTTAATCTCGCGCCAAGCCAGTGTGAATGCACGCAGTCATTAGCGAATGCTGTCATTGATATGAAAGCCGCACTGAATTTAATATGCGCACAGTTATTACACACATACATACGTACTTAATACTTTGTAATACTTGGTATGTTTATGTGTTAGTGTTGATTTGTTGGGGGGTTTTGTAAGTTTCAACACTGTTAACTAGAACAATTGGCGTCATAATCACCAATCACTATCACAATTTTGATATTGAAATCAAAGGATTTTCATGGTCTTAGTAGCCTCAAGCGCTGCTAGACACACTGAATGAAAGTTGGAACAGTTTTTTGCTGATTATATGATATTTTGTAGAATTTCTTATCATTAAAAAAAATTAATTTATACTAAAAGGTATCCAAACTTCTCCCTTCATATCCCACAACAGCTTCAAACACTGTTAGACAAAATTAATGATGAATGGATTAAAGTTACAAGAGTTTCTTGCTGATATTCTTGACATCTCTTCTTATCATCCATAACATTTCAGAAAACACTCAGAACTGACTAAACTGTTTCCTAACAAACACTACTAGGCAAACTGAATTAAAGTTACCACAGTTTATTGCTCATATTTTTGCCATCTTTTCTTATCATTAAAAACATTTTATTCTCACTCAAATCTGTCAGTCAATGAGTTTTTCCTTCATATCCCACAATAACTTGAAACACTGTCAAACAAACTGAATGATGAATGAATGAACTGTTACTGTTGTTTTTTACATCTTTTTTACTCAAATCTGTCTAAACTTTTTCCTTCATATCCCACAATAACTTGAAACACTGTCAAACAAACTGAATGATGAATGAATGAAAGTTACAACAGTTTCTTACTGATATTTTTGACATCCTTTCTTATCACTCAAAACATTTTATTCTCACTCAAATCTGTCAGTCAATGAGTTTTTCCTTCATATCCCAGAGCAGACCCAAACACTACTAGACAAACTGAATAAAAGTTACACAAATTGTTTACTAATAGTTTTGACATCATTTCTTATTATTCAAAACATTTGATTTATACTCTAAATTATCTAAACTCTTCCCTTCACAACACTGCTAGAGAAACTGAATAAAAGTTACAAATGTTTCTTGGTGATATTTTTGGCATATTTTTTTTATCATTCAAAATATTTAATTTTCACTTAAACCTATCCAAACTTGTCTCTTCATATCCCAAAACAGCTCAAATTATTGCTGGACAAACTGAATGATGAATTAATGAAAGTTACAACAGTAGCTTGCTGATATTTTTTACATCCTTCATCATTGAAAACATTTCATTGCAATTCAAATCTGCTCAACTTTTCACTTCATATCACACAATAGCCCAAAACACTGCTAAAGTTCGTCTCTCGTTTGTAATTTTCCCTCAAAACTATCCAAACTTTTCATATCCTGCCAGCAGATTAGATTACAGAGATTACAAAGATGTAGATAAACTATAAGAAAAATTGTAATAAAGGGTTTGACAAGTTTTTATTACTTTCCAATCAAATGTTTGCTTATTGAATTTCGAAAATCCCTGCGGAATGCTCAAGTACCCAGTCATCTACATCAACCGGAAGACGAAGCACATCTTTTGCTATAAATAAACCATTGCTGGCGCCTTGAATCATACACACAGCGCAGAGACCTTCTGCCTGTTACCCCATTTTTGCTTTTAGCAGCTGCCGTCAACGCTTCGCACACTGTGCGACATTCAATGACGTTTATTGAAACGCACGTTCGAGGAAAAAAGCCATTACCAGCAACAAACAAACATGCGGCAAATATATCACAGCTCTATTTAAATTGAACGTAAGCCAAAAGGAATGATGGCCGTCATTGGGGCCAGCGCGTTTCGGCCAAAACGCGACACGAGCCGTTTTTGTTCAATTTGTTTTTTTTCTGGTTTTTAGTTTTTCAATTAAATGCTGCGCTATTAATTGTAGCATTCAGTTTGTGCGAAGTGCAGCGCCACTTACGTCAACGAGTGACTGAACCCTTTTCGCTGCCTGACCGCAAGCCCATAAAAATAGACTAAACGATGCAGTGGGCGCAAAGCTGGCATTGCATTACTGCAAAGCCCAACTAAACCAATAAAGAGAATTCAACATGAAACACTGTGACAAGTAGTTGGAGGGAGAATGGAGAAAGCCCTCTACGATTACGATTTGCGAAACGCAATCAAATACTCGCATCCGTAACGGGTTCGGTACCGTTGTTGGTGCGCGTCTGGCGCCACATTTGCGGTTATCGATATCGATTGCACTCACCTCTGTTCGCTGCATTTGCAGTTGTTGCAGTGTGTGCTGGCAGTGTCGTTGTCCAAGTTGCTGCTGCTGTTGTTGTTATTGGAATTTTGATTGTTTGAACTCTTGTGGAGGCAGGATTTGCGTATGAGGCAAGATTTGGGCTGCAGCTTCATGATCGGCATCGAGCCAACGCGCGTCAAGCCGTTGCGGCCATCGTAGCCGGCCGTGTTGGTGGCTGGCACGCGCTGCTGCTGCTGCTGCTGGTGATAGGTGCCGAATGCCGCGGCGTTGTTGGCCATGACCTTGGAGGCGAGCGTGATCACTGGAGCGGCGCGACAGTAGCGCGACGCTCGATTTTGCTCATCATTATAGCTGAAGAAGTGACATGAAAGAGAAGAAAAAACGTCAAAGATGAAAACACCAAATGTAATTGGCAAAAGAACGAAGGTAAGCATTAATTAAAAAATTAAAAATTAATTAAATCTTTATTACAACTTTTGTCACAAAATGTCTAGTATGAATATACCATTAGGAAGCAAATTTTTGTAGAGAAAATATATTTTGTAGAATATCTTTGAATATTCGAAATATATTTTACTGCAATTTTGTCTGAAATTTTGTCATAAAATATTGTCACAATGCTTACGGGCTCACACAATCAACATTCACAACCAATTTGTAAGGAACAAACATATTTTCTAAACATTTTTCCGAATATTTTAATCATTTTCACTGCAATTTGATACAAAATTTTGTCACAAAATACTGTCACAATAATTGCATGCACACACAAACTACCTCCATATCCAATTCTTATGGAAAAATATATTTTATAAAAATATTTTAAATATTTAAAAAATTATTCAATGATTATTAAATTATGCATTATTAGATAAAATTTTGTCACAAATCATTGTCACAGTGATAATATGTACACACAATCGACATTCAAATCCAATTTATGTAGAGAGAATATTTTAATTTTATTGAATATTTTAATCATTTTGGTTCGAAGTTATGTCACAAAACATTGTCACAGTAAATATATGTACACACAGTTTATAAATAAAAATAAATTGGATAAATAAAAATAAATTGGATGTGAAAATTTATTTTTATTTATATTTAATATAATATTGCTGAACATTTCGAATTTTTTTACTGCAATTTTATTCCCAAATTTGTCACAAATCATTGTCACATTGATTAAATGTACACACAACCCACATCCAAATAAAATTTTTACGGAGAAAATATATTTTCTATAGATATTTTTGAATATATTAAAAATTTTCAAAGAAATTTGGTCCACAGTTTTGTCACAAAATATTGTTACAGTAATTATATGCTCCCCCAAGCCATATCCAGAGCCATTTACATCCAATTTATGTGCAGAAAATATATTTCTTAAACAAATTTCAAATATCTTGAACATATCTAATTGCAATATTGTACCAAAGTTTGTCACCAATCATTGTCACTGATACCTAATATCTTAAATTTTCTCAGTTCATAGTACTTTCATAATTATAAATATGTACATATCTTCATATATAAGTATATGTATACATATGTATATTTAATATTTATTTAATAACGTGTGCCTTTGTCACAAACTCAGCACTTCAAAAAGCTCATAAATATTAAAACTATCGTATATATAAATTAAAAAAAAAACAAGAAAATATTTATGATCATTGTTATTACTGAAATTAATAAGAATTAACGAAATTTATGAGACCCAAACTTTGTTCCACCATGAGTTTTTGTAATTTTTTAACTCAAAACCTCCAAGCATTGCATAAGGCAACGGCAAAAATTTTGAATACTGTAGCGAAATTTTCCAAGCTATAAAAGTTTTACGCATTTGGCACAAATTAGGCAGCCAGCAACGGTATTTCGCTTGGCCTATCCAGTTGCACATGAGACTGGCTGACAATTTACAACAACAATGCATCAGCAAAGTTTATATTGGGCAGATAATCGTGTCCGATGTTGCTCCTAACGGAAAAACGGAGCGTAAATAGTCGAATGTTGGTTGTTTTTGTTGCAAAAGCGACTTACCGCTAAGTTCGGCGAGGAGAAAATCAGAAAAATATATACATAAAAAAATGTGCGCGTGTTGCTGCTAACCGGCAGCTGACTGTTTTGTCAGTCATAACAACAACAACATCTAAGAAACAATCAGTGTTGCAATACAAAGTCTAAAGTTTTTGATGAAAGTTGAGCAAATGTATTAACAGAATCATATAAATTATGGCTGACAAAGCAACACGCAGAGTAAACAAACTTTTTTATTATTTCGATTTGGATTTGTTTTTAGAAATAACGATACATTTTCCGAGACTAAACAGCAACATTGGCGCTCGGCTGTGTGAAAACTGCGTTTTGCGTTTTCTTTTTTATTAGCGGTGACAATAAAAAGTAGATAATTCTTTCAGTCAGTTCGTTTTGGTGTGGCTTTCTTGTGTTTTTGCCAAGTCAACGAATTTAGAAAGAGATGTATGAATGTATGTTGGTGTGTGCGGTTTTGTTGTTTGTTGAAAGATGCGCAACGAACGCTGAGTGATTCAAGTTGAAGGCGATTCGAGAATATAGAATGAGGAGTGATTGCTTTGTTAATTTATCTGCGCGCTGAGCAGTTAAAGGAGTCTTGAGGTTATGTTTTCTTTAAGTACAACTTTGTTGTTGCAAATGCTTGTTATTGTTGCTATTTTATTTGGGACAACAAAAAAGAGGTGTGTGTTCAGCTATGGGCGATGAAAATGACTGCAAAAGGAGCCAAAGCAAATGTCTTGAGTACAGGTAGTTGCATCTGTATCTGTATCTTTCTCTGTATCCCTATTCATCTCTGTATCCTTTTCTATTTGTATCTGTATCTGTGTCTGTGTCTGTGTCTGTATCTGTATCTGTATCTGTATCTGTATCTGTATCTGTATCTGTATCTGTATCTGTATCTGTATCTGTATCTGTATCTGTATCTGTATCTGTATCTGTATCTGTATCTGTATCTGTATCTGTATCTGTATCTGTATCTGTATCTGTATCTGTATCTGTATCTGTATCTGTATCTGTATCTGTATCTGTATCTGTATCTGTATCTGTATCTGTATCTGTATCTGTATCTGTATCTGTATCTGTATCTGTATCTGTATCTGTATCTGTATCTGTATCTGTATCTGTATCTGTATCTGTATCTGTATCTGTATCTGTATCTGTATCTGTATCTGTATCTGTATCTGCATCTGTATCTGTATCTGCATCTGTATCTGTATCTGTATCTGTATCTGTATCTGTATCTGTATCAGTATCTGTATCTGTATCTGTATCTGTATCTGCATCTGTATTTGTATCTGTATCTGTATCTGTATGTCTATTGTATCTTTAACTGTATCTGTATGTCTATTGTATCTTTAACTGTATCTTTTTCTGTATATGTATCTATCTCAAAATCTTTATCTGTATTTGTATCTGTATCTTTATATTTATCTGTATCTGTATCTGAATCTGTATCTGCATCTGTATCTGTATCTATTCTATTCTATTCTATTTCTATTTCTATTTCTGTATCTGTATTTATCTAAGCATTTATCTGAGTATCTGTAACTGTATCTTAATATCTGTATCTATATCTGCATCTAAGAATCTTCATCCGTATCTTTATCTGCATCTTTGAATCTACCTAAATTTTGACGCTTAAGACAATGGCAAATGTGCCTAAAGAGTTTTATTTATTGTTGTTATCTGGCAGTTGTGGTCATGACGCACATGACGCGTTTGTTTCTATGACGAACGTTGTCTCGAAACGTTCGTTGATTTATAAACATTGGTGATTTTTGGCTTTGAGTGGTGCACACTTAACATTCTTTAAACTGGCACAGACGTCACAAAAGTAAAAAATTAAAATTAAGTGAGTAAAAAAGCTTCTGAATATTTTCCCACACAGTTTTTCTCTATCTTTCTGTTGTAGAAAACGTGTTTCTTTATGCTTTTTAGTGTCAATTAAACTTGAGTCCCTCAACGATTTGCAGGAAGTGAAATGCGCAACAGATTGACAAGGCCAATTATTTTGACATCTGCAACATTTTGAAACAATTTCTACACCTACTCTATGCAAATGCGTAAAGAGATTTTAAAATGAAAGAGAAAAAAGTTTACATAGTAAAAAAAAGTTTTAAACAACCATGACTGAAAAGTGACAGTGCAAAAATCTTCGAGTGATTTTGTTTTTGTTATTTTATTTTTATTTATAGCTCACACTCTTTCAATTGCTTTGCTTGGTAATAACAAAATATGTTGAGTGATTTATCATTATTGAACAAGTTTTTTGTATTTTGTTTTTTACTTATGAGTGCATGCATATTTTTTTATAGGTATGAACAAAAATTGTTTGTTTTTATTAATTTTGTATTTTAATGTTTTGTTTTTATTTTTATTTTTATATTTTAATTTTTAATTTTTTTGATTACTTTATAATTGCATGTAAACAATTGCAAACGTAATTTCAGGACAAGGACACATACAAAACGTGATGTGGGAGAGTTTGAGTTTAGAGTTTTGAAGGACGTTTGTTTCATGAAGAGTGCTTAGGTTAAACAAAACATGCAAACAATGCCGAATTCATGTCAAAACGGAATTTCAATTTAAGCAGACTCAAGGTTTCGATTTGAGAGTAACATAGCCAGTTAGTTCCCAGAAGAGGTCTAACTGTGGACATACGAAACCTAAAACTTTCCATTTGAAACTGGCAACTGACATTCAAAATATGTCAACAAGTTTTTGCAAAGCTTTTATATACAAAAATCCCATCAATTATATTTTGAGCATTTTTAATGCCACACGTGTGCCTTGTTTATAGCCTATAAATAATTTTTCTGAATATTTTCCATGCACTTGTCATGGATTTTACGACTTTTATTTATCATCTTTTCTATGGCAATGAATATTTGTATTTGCAATATATTTGCTAAGAGTAAACAATTCCATTGCATTTAACTATGTTACTGAACTTTTCAGTTTCATTTGCAGCAGTTGAAGGTCGCTTTATCGCATACAAATACACAAGCAACTCAATAACTATGGTAAACATACTTTCGCTATGAATTTTTGCGCAAAATTGCATTATCACTATCGGTCTAGCAAATATTTGCAATCATCAGATAACTGCAAAATTTATCAATAATAAATACAAAATGTATAAATATAGACCGAGTATTATAAAATTAGTACTGCAAAATTTCTAGATATCTTTCACGTGTCGGTGATGATAACAATCACATAGATATTATATAAGTCATGCATTATCAGTATGTGGCAAACTTATGCATCAAGTGGTGCATTATATTTATTTGCGATTAAGTTTGCTATGGTTGTATTATGGTTCGAGAAGGTTGTAATAAGTTATGTGCATGGAACTGTCAACTGAAGTTAGGGTTCAGAGCTTTCTTAGTAGATTTGAAATGCTAAGGGATGTAGAAATTCAAGGTCCTTCTTTAAGGATTTGATTTAGCATTGTAAATAAATGCAATCATTATTTAAATACATAAATTTGGCCCTAGGAACTTCTTACATTTTCGATAAAAATCTATCAAGGTTCATCATTGTTATGATTTCTGTATTAGGCTCCAAGACGACCCAATAGACCCACACCCATAACTCGACTATATAGAGGTTTATAGTGATGTACAAATCCAAGGTCCTTCTTTAAGGATTTGATTGAGCATTGCAAATAAATGCAATCATTATTTAAATACATAAATTTGACCCTAGGAACTTCTTACATTTTCGATAAAAATCTATCAAGGTTCATCATTGTTATGATTTCTGTATTAGGCTCCAAGACGACCCAATAGACCCACACCCATAACTCGACTATATAAAGGTTTATCAATTATACGAGATCATGACAACTTGAACTTATAAATTGTTAATCTTTTTATTGCATTGCACGCATTATTGCTTACTGCTCGACGTACAGATAAGGCACGTGATCGGGACGTGCTCGAAACCGGCCAATCGTATGATGTCATTTGCTGATAGACCAATAAAAAAAACGTGGCTACAACCACAACGACTGCGACAACGACAGAGACAACAGAGACGGCCATCAGGGCACATGAGTCAATGGTAAGCAATACCGGCAGTCGTTCTGTGGAGTCGGTGCGCCTGTCTACTCTATCTGACCGTCTGCCGCGTCCAGTACAGCATTATCGCATTAGCCTGCAGAGCGTCGCAGATTTGTATGCTTCAACGGAAGCATTGATAAGGCGGGCACTGAGCGCTCAACACTCACGCAATGACAGGTCGGTCGGTTTGGCATGCGGCGGCAAGGTCTGCGGTGTTTAGGGAAATGAAAATTGCCTGAGCAGTTTTATTTAGGGTTTGGGGTTCTTTGTTGTTTGTTATTGTGGGAAAAACTACCAAAAATACCAGATATGCTTTTTTATTATTTTTTGTGAAAATACTTGGAAGTCTATAAAGTTGTTGAAATATTGCTGGCATTTTTGGAATGTATTCGATTTCCATTTCCAAATCGTACACCACGAAATTCTATCTGGCAATAAATGTTAAAATAAACAACATTGAAAATCTAAAATTAACACAGAAAAAATTGTCTTATCTAAAAACAGCCACATATGCTTTGGTATCGAGGCAGTTGGGACCCTAAAACATGTGCGTGTTTACTATAAAATATCTAATTTTTATTTAATTTTTTCCAAAAAATGTTTATGATTTGTTTAGCTCACATGGTTTATTAAACAGCAAATCAATTAACCCATGTTTTGCAGAACACAATTGCCACTGATAAGTGTGAAAGAAATGCTCGTCACACACTTGGCGTCAACAAACAACAAACGCAACGCTCAGCCACTTGTTGTGTTAAAGCAGCGTCAGGCGTTGTCACTTATCAGTTTTACTTTCGTTTTACAATTG
The DNA here is from genome assembly GCA_963971225.1 of Melieria omissa. Classification (NCBI taxonomy): domain Eukaryota; kingdom Metazoa; phylum Arthropoda; class Insecta; order Diptera; family Ulidiidae; genus Melieria; species Melieria omissa. The sequence goes on along the minus strand of OZ020268.1, from coordinate 74,287,976 downwards.
TATTTTATTTATTTTATACAAACTTAATTCTTCTGCCAACAATAGACGACAGTGCAGATAGCGAATGTTGTGTAGAAAACTAAAAGTAGTTAATGTAAAAAAAGAAAAGAAAATATTTTCGAGTCTTACAAACGAGCGGACGAGTGCTGTCGCGCTTTATCAGTCGTGATAAAAGTTAATAATCATAGTAAAAAATTAAAAAAAGTTTATTGCATTCCAATAGCGGGAAAATTCCATTGACTGAGAAATGCCAACGAAGGCTTTTACATGCATGGACAATGATTTGAACAAACATTTTAAGGAAATTTAAAAAAATTTGGATGATTTGGTTGAACTGAAATAGTTGAGTAGTCAGCTACGGTTTAGGGTCTTGGGGCAACTCTATGAATTGTAGTTTTATGGGAAAATTCAATGATATGTTTTTCTATTCAATCTTAGTAAGTTTTCAAAAGAGTTAACGACTTTATATTAATTCTTTATAGAGAGATATGAAGTGAAGCCTTATCAAACATTATTGATGAAACAATTTCTAGAATACTTTGTCCGAGTGATCCGTTGGATTTGAGGCAACAAAAAGGAGTTATCGTCAAGAAGTCCTATAGCAGAAGTAATGCTATGTTTTTCTCTTTAAAGAGTCCAAGTTGCAAAAAAAATGGAATGAGGAAGAGTTCCGACAGTCCGACAGAGTCCAGGAAGTACCACTGAGGAGACAGTTTCTAGAACACTTTGTTCGAGTATTCCCATTAGACTTGTGGCCAATCGTCTCCAGTACTGAGAGATAGAATGAAGTTTGTTGTTTAATCTTCAATTGAGTCTGAGGATTTAAGGTTCCTGAAAGGGAACTGAGAGTACTGAAAGATAGAATGAAGTCAGAGGAAAAACTTACTTAATTAGAAGAAAAGGAGGACTTGAAGTTCCTTGAAGGAATATCGCTTCCGGTGCTGAAAGATAGAATGATGTCAGAATGATGATTCTTGAACTTCTCTTATGTTCAACTGAGTCTGAGTACTCAAAGTTCCTGAAAAGGGAATATAATTTCCAGTACTGAGAGATAGAATGATGTTGGTTCTTCAACTTCTTTTATCTTCAACTGAGTCCGTGGACTTTAAGTTCTTGAAAAAGAATTCGTTTCCAGTACTGAGAGATAGAATGAAGTCAGAGGAAACATTTCTTTAAAAAGAAGAAAAATTGCTATCTTCAACCGAATTGGAGGACTTGAAGTTCCTGAAAAGGGAATATCATTTCCAGTACTGAGAGAGAGTCTGAGGACTTAAAATTCCTGAAAAGGGAATATCATTTCCAGTACTGAGAAATGGAATGAAGTCAGAGGAAATATGTCTTTAATTAGCTTTTATCTTGAATTAAGTTGGGGGACTTGAAGCTTTTGAAATAAAAATATCATCTTCAATGGAAAAATTGCATTAGTTAGAAAAAAATCTTGTTCTTCAACTGAGTCGGGGGACTTGAAGCTTCTGAAAAGCGAATATCGTCTCCTGGAAAGCAACATCGAGTAGGAAGGGGAAAATAAAAAGACTACAAAGAGGTTAGAAGTAATCTGATGCCAAAATCCTACATTTCTCACCAGAACTCAGCAGATTACAATTAGGCTGGCAAATCATAATTTCCACTGTAGCGCCATTTGAATAATAAATATTTAAATAAACTGATCAGCTGTTGTTGTGTGCTTTCACTGTTGCCGTGGCATCTATTTTTGCAAAATTTAGTTGTGTTGAGTGCCATTAATTTGTTGACGTTGACGTTGTTCTGCATGGTAACCAACGATGCCGAACAAGATTTAAATAGATAATTTAGGCTGGCAGCATGGCGAACTATGGAAACGGTTGCTAAGCACTTGTCACAACGGTGACAGCTGTCAAAAGTGGAGAGCAAGGTGTGGGATCCATTGTGTAGTTGAAGATTTGTTGATATTTGGTATTTGAGTGGCTATGTAATTTTGAGAATTGAAAAATTTGAAAGATTCTTGGGTTTGAATAATTAATGTTGAAAGATATTTTAGGTGAAAATTAAACCTAAAGTATAAAACCTGGGCATGGTGTGTGAGCCTGGGATGTTTGATGATAAATTTCAAACAACTAATGACTCGAGATCATTTTAGATCGGTTTAGACTGTTCAAATCCCCCAAATATTTGCATCGGTACAAACAATATGGTTGGATAATATGGTTTCAAATGGCATAGGGCTCAAAAGTTATGCACGGAACCCTTACAAAATGAAATCCTGTGTACGTCACTGCTCGGGACAATGAGGGTTTTAAGGGCGTAAATCTCTAGAAAGTTTGATTACGAAAGTAAAAAAATAAACCTACCAAATGTCCCGTTTTGTTCCAAAGCCCGATTTATACGTATTATAGATCCAAGTAGGCACTCAGGTAGTCAGTTAAGTGGTTGTCTCAAGGACATCTCTTAAGTCAAGTGATTAATTGAAAGATTAAAGATACTTAAAAGGGGAAGTACCTAAGCAAGTTTTATTGCAAAGAAAGGGAATTTGCGGCATGCAATTTCACTCGGATAACAAATTGGGTCCATTGTGAATCCCTTCATTCTTAAAAATACCAGTGTCCTTCCCTATCTGTTGAGATCCCTTTAGATCTAGACGGGATCTTTCGGGAATCATTTGGTCTTGGCGAGGAAATCGTGTAGATCGGTATCGGATTGGGAATCAATTGGTATTGGCGAGGAAATTGTGTAGATCGGACTGGTAATCGCATCAAAGAACGTGGCCCCAAGGGTCCGGAGAAGTCGTTCCTGTAGTGATGGGTATAACAGGTGCTCGATTGATTTCTCTGCATCCTTGTAATTTTCCTTTTATAAGGTTACTTGTATGTGGTTGCCTTATAAAAGTAACCACGTATCAAAGTCATATCCTCGTGCAGGGTTTGAAGATAATCTGAGTTAGTGTGGGTCAAGTTAGAAAGCAGCTTAACTCATATTTGGACATTTGTGTTTAGAAACGCAGGTTTTGCTCTTAAAACTGATTTCAACTATCAGATATTTTCATATCAGTATTGACGATTGCACCTAAGATTGCGGCACCTAAGATCTCTTTATAGAACCAGGATCACAATGCAGAAAATCGTTTTTCAGATCACTTTATAACCCACTTTTACTTAAGTATACTTAGGTATACGTACTTAGATATAATTTCTTAGGAATTTGGGCCAAATAAATCTCCACCTCTTTCCTTGAGGGAATAAACCGCTGAAGTAACGTTAAACTCTCCAAAAGTGCGTAAGGAAGTAAGTTTACTTGAAGTAAATTAGGTTAGGTAAGTCAGGCGGCTTGCTGGTTCTCGGCCAGTACACTTATTTGAATTTTTTTTAATAAATTCTATTCACTTTGCACAATAACTTCAACACCATTCACCATTATTAGAAATAAATTTCAATATTTATTTTTTAAGTCACCGCTGAAACTCACCGATGGTTGCTCATGTAGTCCGATAGAAAACTGACTGGTGGACTGTGGCTAAAGATGGGTGGACTGTGTGAAATCATGTTTGCTGCAATTGTTGCTGTTGTTGTTGCTGTTTTTCTAGATGTTCGCTTAGATTTGCTTAGATTATTTGTAGATTTGATAGCCTAACTTGCTGTTGTTGTTGTTGCTGCTGTTGCTATTAGTGTAATCTGTCCGCCCGATAATAAAGCTTTTCGCATGAATAAAAGTTGATTAAGTTCACAAACGAACCACAACGCAAACTGTAATTAGATGAAAATAAATAAGAAGAACAAAACGTATTTGTGAGTAGTTGTTATTGTTAGCAAAAAAGAAGAAGAAAACAAAACACAAATTATAAATCATTTTTAGCAACAGGCATGAAAAATGTAAACAAATGTAAATTAGTTGCCATTGTTGTTGTTTTTGCTGCTCGCCTTGCATTTACTTTCGCAGCAATGCAGCACATTAATTATAAGCAACAACAACAATAACAAAAAAAAAATGATAATAATAAAAAAATTCATTGGTGTGTGGCATGAGAATTGGATTTTGATTGACATTGCAGCGTTCGCTTAAAGTTTGATTGTTGTTGTTGTTTCGGTGCGGCTGGTTTGACTGGCGCCGGCGCCAGCGTCAGCAATTCGACGCTTAGTCAGCATTGCTCAATGAAATGTTTAACTTTGAGCATTGCTTGCTGGCGCAAAGCGCGTGCGTCCACTTAGGCCATTTGTTATGGTTGTTGTTGTTGTTTTAGATGGCAAAAATGAATTAATGAATGCAGTGCAGCGAATGTGGCAGAAATATATAATGATTTTGAAAGTTGTGTCAGTAATGGTTTCTTTCGGGTCTTTTTAATGATACACGTTTGAAGTTTGTTTGGGGCGAAAGATCGGCGTATCGCTGTTTGGGCACGATTGGCAAAATTGAAAAAAAAAATTTTTGTTAACTTAAAAAGGGAGACTTATATAATTTTATTTGTCACCTTAAAAAGGCTCTAACTGATACTTGGTGCAAATTTTAGTGATGAGCCAACCTTGAACTTGTGTCATTCTAGAGAACTTCTTCCACTGGAAAGAGACCAGATGACACTCATGACTTGTGTTTTGACATTTCACTGTCTAATTGGCCCTGACATTTGGCCTGACATTCTAATGACATTTGTTGTAGTTGTATGGACAATGAAGAGGGAGAAAACGCACTTTACTTTCTTTGCGCTTGTCCAGCATTATCTACAAGAAGAAAGACCCATGGGGCCCATTTCTTCGACAGTCTAGGGGATCTATTCGATGGATCTATTCACAGTCTACTAGGCTTCGTGAGAAGTCCAAACTGGTTTAATTATTGAGGTCTTTATGGCCTAAGTGAGTTCAGCTTTCTAGAAGAAGAAAGACTTACTTTGGCAAATTTTTCGATGGAACTATTCAAAGTCTACAAGACTTAGTAAGCAGCTCAAACCAATTTAATGAGTGAGCAAACTTAACTGCGATTGATTGTGATATCAGAATGAGCCTCCGCCTTCTTCTTCGACAATCTAGGGGATCTAGTCCATAAGACTCTTCACGGTTTACTTTCCGTCGCAAGGAGCTCAAACTTGTTTAATGAGTCAGTGAACTTAAGGTTCATTGGATCTCTCTGTCTGGTCTAAGCACTCTCTAAGCTCTACCTTCTAGGAGAAGTCAGACTCAACTGGGAAACTTCTTCTTTGAGAATCTAAGAGATCCAGCCGATAGGATTATTTAGAGTCTACAAGGCTTAGTAAGGAGCTCAATGAATGAGCGCACTTATGATCCATTGATTTCTTAAGGTCCATTGGGTCTCTCTGTCTGCTCATGTGAGCTCTAACTTCTAGTAATCTACTTAGTAGTAGATGGGAAGAGTGGTGCGAACAAGAAAATAATTTACTCCAATTCTAATAGATCATCAATAAAAAAAACATCAATATAGTAAACAGTAAGAATTACTAACATTTCTTTCTTAAAATCTTTACCAATGGACTAGCTGACAAGTTTGAATAGCAAGTTAACTTTAGAATTGGCTGATTAAGACAGCACAATCAAAATTTATTTACAAATTGAAACCCTCTAATGTTTAAGAGGTTTAATTCTAATTGAGTCAACTTGTGAATGGAACAAAATAATCGATAATCGTAACATTCGTTGGGTAAAACGGTCGCAAAGGGAAGACAGCCTCCTTTTTACGACAGCCAGAAGTGGGTACGTAACGGTTCAAGTCGTCTTAGTTCTTTCAGATAAAATCTATGAGAGATTTATAAGATTATAAAAAAATTCAATAGTTTTGAAATGACTTTGGAATTGAAGGAATCAACTGTTGATCAACAATCAATCAGTTGTTTATTGGTTTTTGTATATTGAAGCTTCAAAAACAAGTTTCGAAATTATTTTATTGATATTTTTATTTAAATATTTAATTATTATATTTATTTTATTTAACTTTCATATTGTAATTTTAGTTCATAAAAATTAAGAAATAATTTAAAAATTTCAAATACATGTTTTGAATATTATTTATTTCTATTATTATTATTATTATTTATGATTTGTGTGTTGTTATCATAATATATTTTAATAGCTAAACATACGTTTTTAGAAAATATAAATTTTAAAGTTTATGAGTTTCGAATTTAGTTGTTCAGAACGTTCAAAATATTGTTGAACAACTGTAGATTTATAGCTTTTGAAAACCTCTTTTATAGAAATCAAACACTTTCAATGCAAATTTTGATATATAATTTTAAATGTTGGGACACTAGCCAACTCAGACATCTGACATCAAACAGTAAATGATTTTCATAATAATAATGAATCATTAGTTTGTCAGATATTTAGGTTTGAATATTAAAAACTTTCAAATGTATTTTAAATGTAAGTTGGAAATCATTGAATAGGATTTTTAATACATTTTATAATTAGAAATTTTCAATTGTTTGATATCTGTTTTTAATTTAAATTTTTTTTTATTATGCAAAAATTTAATATTTGCTAATTTGTTGTTAAATAAATAAAAATAAATTTGTATCCTGTTGTCAATTCTGTTGTAAATTTTATAAAATTTTTTCAACTGTTTAATGTTAATTAGTTGTTCAATTTGAAAAAAAATTTCAACTATTTATTATAATCTTTATCAATTTGTTGTTGTAATATGTGCAATTAACATATGTAATATTTGTTTATTTGTTGTCAGTGTAATAATACATTTTTTAAGAGTGTCATATTCAATGAAATGAAATTCTGTCAATGCATTATTTGAGAATCGATTAAATAATCGTTTTGAAAATAGTCAGCAAATAGTTGCCAGTTTAATAATAAATTTTGTACAGTTTCATATTCAATGAAATAAAGTTCTGTCATTGCATCATTTGAGAATCGATTAAATAATTGTTTTGAAAATAAACCCTTTTGAAAATTTACTTTACAAATAAAGACTGAATTGATTGGATTGAATTGAATTGCTTTCGTTTTAAATAATTGATTTGAAAATAGTCAGCAAATAGTTGCCAGTTTAATAATAAATTTTGTACAGTTTCATATTCAATGAAATAAAGTTCTGTCATTGCATCATTTGAGAATCGATTAAATAATTGTTTTGAAAATAAACCCTTTTGAAAATTTACTTAAAAGTAGTCAATGGTTTATTTACAAATAAAGATTGAATTGATTGAAGTGAATTGAATTGCTTTCGTTTCAAATCAGGAATATTTCACTATAATTTCTTTAATCATTTAAGGAACCTTTTCTATTTAGGTAAACATTTATTTCATTTCCTTAAAGAAATTCTAAATTGTTACTTAATTATGACTTTTAAGTAGACATGGTCCCACTGTGCGGCCGGCTTTGAAACGTTTGAACTTCAAACACCTGAACGTTGACTTGACAGCCGCACTGATATTTGCTTCCGCGTTGTATACACGTGCGCTCAATTACACACTTGGGGACTATGGTGATCATACAACAACAACAACAACAACAACGAAGACTAATCGTTTACATTTGAACATTTGGGCTTTGTTTATATTTACGTCTGACCCAGAATGTCAGCGCCAAATTTCTCGTAATTGCAATTTTTGTGCTTAGTTGTTTTTGTTGGAGATTTGTTTTGGAATGCTGCACAAATCATGGCTGCGTTTGATTGTACTGTGTTGTCTCTTTCTAAAACAGTGTGTCTTTGTTTTGTTGTTGTTGTAGTAGTTAGTAAAGCAAACAAACCAAAGTTGGGCCACTTTTTGCTTTGCTTATTTTTACTTTTTGTTTAGTTTTATCTATTTTTTTAATGGTTTTTCTTTGATAAAATATGCGTGACAATTTGTTATAATGATAGTTGTTATGTTAGTTGTTGTTGTTGTTATTTGAGTATTATTACATGTACATATATATGTTTGTATGAAAGCAAATAACTAACCGTTAACTTGTTGAACGTTTTATGCTGTGCACTCCAATGTTGTTGTTGCCTTCATTTGTGTGTTTTTGTTACAAATTCTTAGAACTCTTTCAATATTTTTATTTTATATTTAATTTGTTGTTATTTTTATTGATATTGCGATTATTTTTTTGTAATTGCTTTTTTAGTGGCTCAACACTTGTTTGCCGCTCGATCGAATCGATCACTAGAGTTTTTGTAAAAGGAACTTGTTTGTGGTTTTGTCAGTTGAACACTGGTTGTTGTTGTGGTTTTATACAGCAATTTTATTTAGGCCGCCAAATGGAAAATATTTATGTATATTTTTTTATAAATTCAAATAAAAAATATTGAACCATGCCGCGTGTTGGAGCAAAATTCTCGACAGTTAAATAAGAAAATGCGATTTAAAAAAAACAAAAATAGAAAAACTGCGAAACTGCTACAAGTAAATAGCAAGAAATTTCACCGATCACGTTAGCGCATCGTGCTCGACATTTCGACACGCTTCTGCAGAGTGGGACGATGATTTTTTCGTCGCCGCTGTTGACTTGAATCAGGCGTTGTCGCTATCGGTGTTGCTGCCGATTTTGTTTGTGCGGTTGTTTTGTTGTTGCTGCTGTTGCTTTAATAGGATCGTTACGATTTGTCAACGTTCAGCCGCCTGAAATGCCAGAAAGCACCGGTCGCCGTTATTGTTAGCTCTTTGGTACGTTTTCATTTTTCGATTAACGCTGCGCAAATCTCGCCGAGGATCACACTTGCACACAAAATTTTTTTTTTTTGGAAATATTTATAATTTGCTGGAGTAGTTGTTGTTGTTGTTCGAGTCCCCGAATCGATTTGTTGGTGTGTACCGCGCGGCTTTCAGTAACAGCGTTCGTTCGCTACGGTGTTGAGCAGACGAATGTCGAGCTGCCGTGCCGCTGACTCGCCACCAAAACTACCAACTGCCGTCGTGTAGCCGTTGTCGTCGGTGCGTTGCTCGTCGACCGGCGATTGTGCATGCGAGCGTTTCCGATCGTCGCCTTTGTGGGCCAGACAGCGGCCGGGCCCGCGCACCGACTCGGCTAATTGTGTATATTGCACTCAGTGCGGGCTGTTTGTTGTTGCAATTGCTGCTGTTGCCGCTTCCTTCGGTCGCACCACCGCGACGAACAGCTGCCGCTGGCACTCGTTCGGCATCGAGTGTGTAGTAAAAATGTGGCGCGCGCTTTGCCACTTTCTATGGTTCGAGCGCCCGAGGGTCGGGTCACCATTTACCCGCACCAGGCGGAGAGAGAGATGGCACGATCGCAGCAGTCGGCCACAATTGCAGAGAGCCAGCCGGAGATACTTTTTGGTGGTTGTGTGCCGTGCCTACGTGACGTGAAGGCCAGAGCTGCCAACTCAACACTTCTGGGCATGTTAGGAGGTGGAGGCTTGCAGCTTGCAGAGCTTGTCCAAGTTACTTTCGAACTTATGGAAATGAAGATGCGGATAGTTTTGCTAGAACTGCGACGGGATCGGTCTCGTTGGACTGAGCAGGAACACTCTAGCAGAGTCACTAAGATTTGAGGAAAGAACCACGAAATCAGAACACTGGTCTAACATCTCGGGGCTTAGGCAATCGAGGCTTAAGGGTTAGAACTCCAGATGGTGTGAAAAATGCCTTAGACTGGGAAAACTCAGCTTAGACATATCACCGGGCTTCTTATGGGCCACTGAAGACTGATAAAACATAGATATGCATATAATTGGTTGAGAACAGGTAGATATCTGTAGACTCTTTAGAACAACAGAGGATACTCTTGAGAACTTCGGTATTTCGTGGTAGGAGACAGTACATGGGCGCAGGGGATGTCCCCTAATAATGCGAGGAAATGCGTTGATTCAGAAAGGATATACTCGTATAGGTTAGAAGATATATATAGATTAGGCTTGCAGAAGAGAGTATTAAACACCTAAACCCCCTGAGTCACTAAGCTTCATTAGGTCGGTGGGTTTAGAGAATGTTCTCTAATTCTTGTGAGGGCACAATAGACCATATCTGGTCTCAGTGCAACTAACACCCCATTAAATTTAATCTAATCTACTTTCAGGCTTAAACTTTTTGGATATTTGTGGTTCGAATGTAATTTAGCGACTGTTTCCCTCTACAAACATAATTTGCATATGAAATGGATGGACCCTAAAATGTTGGATCGATTCCAACGCTGAATGTGTTAGGGAGACTTAGAACTCACTCTCTGATCTCATGAATTATCCATAATAATTAAATAATCTAGGTTCGAAGCCGTTAAATAAGGCTTTCGCTCTCTGTAGACGTAATTTTCGTATCAAATGGATGGACCCTAAAGTGTTGGATCGATTCCAAGGCTTAATGTAAGTATTTTCCTGTTTAGTGTTTTGCGAGTAAGACCTAGAGCTCAATATCTGATCTCATGCATCAGCACTGATTGGTTTTGGTCATATAACAAGTTTACTTTGTTAGATAGCGATTACAAAGAGAAATAATCACTTAAGTCGTGGAAATTTGTTACCTAAGTCCAAATCCTGCCGCCGTGGCTCAGTTGGTTAGTGCGCGGTCCAACGAGTCGCATGCAGAGCGACGCAAGATCGAATTCTGCATGTAGTAACACCTAAAAAAAAATAACGGGAAACTCGTTTTCTCTTTCGGTGGCTGTCCTCTCAGCTGGAAATGGCAAACCTCTGAGAGCAAAAATTGCCTATGAAAAAGCTCCCAACCTGCCGTTCGGAACCGGCATAAAACTGTAGGCCCCTTCCACCCGCGTACAAAATTCACACGCACAACACGGGTGGTTGCGGGAAGCTAGGCCTTAGTCTCGCGTAAGCGGGCTGTCGTGCCAATCAATTATTAATTAATTAAGTCCAAATCCTGGTGCAGACTGGTTTCAAACATCTCACAAATTTATCTCCATGACCATTTTTCTGTTTTGTTTGACAGATAGAGATTACAAAGATAACAAATCACTTAAGTCAGGCAAAACTCAAGAATATGATTTGAATTGCGGTAAATAAAAGCTTGTCTCAACTATTCCCCTAAGTACCAACTATTGTCCAGACTGCAAAGATTCCAATAATTTATCTCCATGACTCACAAGTTTTGAAATGTTTCAATAAATTGATAACTGGGCTTCTTTTAACAAGATCATTCATTGATTGCTCTGAGTCCTTTTACAGAAAATCTTACTTTGACCCAGAAAGGTTACGGTCTTGAGAAACCGGAATCCCTTGCATATATGATGGCAAATCTTTTGATTCCGTTTCTTACTTTTTTCCTTGTGTCCAGAAGTTTGTTTTTGTTTGTCATTTCAAGGACACTATAAATTATTACCTCGGCTCTTTGACCGGTTATATATAATGGTTATATATAATGACTAACTGACTGACAATCAGATGTAGCAGAAAACATATTTTTTAATAGAGTACTTTTTGTCTAGAGACAATGATTAAGAATTACACTACTCGACAAAAAATGGGTTCCTCGCGTGCTCCTAAAAACTAAAGTCTTTTTTAGACTAATCTTCGGCTGCTGAACACGAAACTAAACATCAAAAAATTTTCTTAAAAAGCGTAAACGAACCATCCGACTCACAAAAAAAAATCTCAACACTTTGTTTACCAAAACATGGCAACTCTGTCAACCGTTTAATATCACAAGTTAAAGTTGTACTCTTCGGCATTGTTGTTGCTCCACTGATTATAGTCTTTCAAACGATAACAACAAAAATTTATAGTAAAAACAACAACAACAACACCAACAACACAGACATTTTCAACATTTTCCTTCGAATGCTCGCCGGCATTATTGAGTGTTTTTTTGCTTCTATCCTTTGAGTGTGGTTGTGTTTTCTTTTCAGTGATTTTGTTTTTGCTTTAACATGCGACCGGCGAGTGGCTGCTGCACTCGAATGTCCACCGAAGACCGGCCCCGAAGAGTGAAGATTGCCCGAGGGCGCTGCGTTTAACTAGTCTTCATGTCGTGTTGCCATATTTTTTTTGACCGCGAGCAGGAAATAGGTGCAAAACGCTTTTAGTGAGCGCAAATTTCATGCATTGCAGGCCGTAGACCAGCGGCGAACGACAGTAATAATAATAATCACTTAATTCACTTATTGCTGTTTGCTGTTGTTTCTCCTGTGTTAACTGTCAAAAATATCTTTGTTTGGTATTTCGTTTCGTTTTTTTTTGCGCACATAAATTAGTGTGAAAACATTGGAGGAAAGTTATCAGTTTCACTTTATAATTTAATAGTTTTTCTTCAAGTGTAGCACGATGGGTGGCAGTAAGCTGGAAGAGGAAGGGAGTCAATTCAATCTGCTTGAAAGAATTTTTTCAAGTGTCCCACACGGCCTCACAGCACTTCTGCAAATTTATCTAATCGCACTTATTAGCCATCTACGAGTACAAGCTGTACGCGTACTTAGATAGTGTGGCCAACCTGAGTTAGGAGTGAAATGGTGAATTAGTAAATTTGACGTCGTTATGGGTCAACGACCTGGTGTTTTATGATTAAGATTGGCATTTTTGCGTAAAATTTCTGGAATTTTCGATATGGATAAAGACTAGTGCGCATAAATTTGATAAGATTAAAAAAACTTAAGGGTTTCTTCTGGTCAATAGTTGGAGTTCAACGGCGAACAAGAAGACCGTCGCTCCGGTGAAAAGACCAAGTAGAGAAGGTCCTATCAGCTCTTAATGTAAGCAACTGATGTAAGAAGACAAAAAAGAGGCCACTGGAGACATCTTTTGCGGCAGACAATAACCCAGTAAGGGGTTGTTAAGGCCAGTTAACAGATCTAACGGAAACGAAACGTCGAGATAGCAAGAAAGCCTTGCCTACCATCGAAGTATAGGGTTTTCCAACAAGAGGTGTTATTTTGGTATTCAAAGAAAAATGCCATTTTTTGAGATAAATGATCGGATGTTTATTTCATAAGAAAGAGGAAGGTATGCCGTTAATAATGAAAAACAACATCAGCCAAATGGCCACCACGACCACGCTTACAGGACCATATCCTTTTCATGAAATTTTCCATAATAAATAAATGTCCTCGATAGCCTCACGAATTCTATCTTTGAGGTTTTGAATCGACGCTGGGCTGTTGGCGTACACCTTATCTTTCACGTGGCCCCAAAGGAAGAAGTCGCAAGGTGTTAAATCACAAGATCTCGGTGGCCAATTGTGATCACCTCTTCCAGAGATAACACGGTCCGGCATTTCAAAGACCCAATCAGCAAAGACATGACGTTGTTGATGATCGGTCGGCTTGAGTTCTTGTGTTAACTGAACTTTATTAGCCTTAAGACCCAAGTCTTTATGCAAAATACGGTGTAATGACGTTTTTGGAATGCCCAATTCCAAAGAACGACGAGGAATCGACAAACCTGGGTTTTCTTCAACACTTTGGGCTACAGCAGCAATATTCTCAGTTGTTCTTGAGCGACGTGCACGGGTTTTATTCTTCACATCACTAACTTGTACCAACAGCTCGAATTTTTCCACCGATTTCTGTATTGCGGTCTGACAAGGTGCTTCACGACGACCCAAAAATGCTTTAGTTTTGCGAACTGTGACTGCATTTGTAGTGAAACATTTTTGTAGTGAATTTTAATAATTTCAAAGCGTTGTTGAAGCGTGTACCGTTCCATTTTTAGTAATGGCGTAGTTTCTACTTGTCAAATGTCAAAGAATAAAAGCTTCAAAAGTGACAGCTACCGAAATACCGGGTGATTCAAAATAACACCTCTTGTTGGAAAAGCCTATAGATAAGTCTGTGCCTTCTCTGATATCTGTCCTTGTATTCAAGGTTGAGCAAAAAGAACATCGAGTCCTCATGGTGCATTTTCACAATTAAAAATAAAAGTCACCAAAGCAAAAGTTGATAGATGTATGTTGATAGAAATACAGATATTTAAAAAAGAAAAACCCCAAAATGACCGCAATCGTCCTGCTAGTGTTAAGAGGTCGAACTGGTTTGACCAGGATTGAGACTAATTGGTTAGCTCCAGAACCGTTTAAGAAAGGATTCACGATGGGCCCATTGGGTCACCACACACCCTTCGCTACCTAACTGACCTAACAGATGTGAAAGTATTTTATTATAATACAAAATTAGTGTGGCATTTTTCCGATAATTCTGGGGACTTTCAATATTTTTAAAGAATTTAAGAAAAGAGTCTATATACGAGGTTTTTTGTTAATGGCAGTTCGGATTTAATAGGGAAGGCATGATACCATTTCATACCTAACCTAAAAGATCTAAACGACTTTCATTATAAAAATCACAAAATTAGTGAGGCATTTTTCCAATCATTCTGTGTCGGGTTTGTACAAATCTTTAGTATTTTTAAAGATTTTAAGAAAGAAACCTATATATGAGGTCTTTTTAATGGCTTTAAAGTCTGTGTATGAGTTTTTTCTTTTTCAAAGTCTCGAAATGGGTTAACAGATCTAAACGAATTTTATTATGATAAAATACAAAATTAGTGTGGCGATTTTTCAATCATTCTATGTCTGGTTTGTATAAATCTGAGTATTTTCAGTATTTTTAAAGAATTTAAGAAACTGAGTCTTTATATGAATCTATTTTTTCAATGTTCGCTAAGCTTTACTAGGAAAGGCGTACTTTATATCACACAGGTTTGTCACAATTAAAAAACATTGCAAACATTTCCAATTTTCTTCATTCGTTACTGAATCAGAGGTGCGAAATAGGTTAAGTTAGTGAGTGGGGAATTCCTTCGCAAACATATGATTCCGTCATGAAAATAAATCCGTTCTGTATGAATTGTATGGGCTGTAGTCCAATATATCGGACATTGTGACTGAAAGGGTTAAGAACATGGATTTTAAACTTTAAAGATGTTGAGCACTTGCAGCCTCTATCATTGGATTCTCTAATGAAGAATTTGGGTTCCTACAGTTTTCAGGCATAGAATTTTTGGAGGTTTGTGTTTTGGCTAAAAGGGTTTGAGGATGGAACGTGTTGAATATGGACGGAGATTTTAAAGACATTTCGTTTTTACTACTTGAGTTTTGAGAAATGTATACAAAGATTTTATGGGTTTCAAAGGTTTTAAAAACTGCAATTTCTACAATAAAGTGTTTTTGGACAAGGCTGTTGTTTTATATTCTTTGGGACTGTTTTTACGCATAGAATTTTTGAGGGTTTATGTTTCGACTAAAAAGGGCTTGAGGACGGAATGTTTTGATTGCGAAGGGTTTAGGGACAATGAGTGTGTACTACTTAGGTTTTGAGGACCTGAGAATCTTCTGCAGTGATTTTATGGGTTTGAGTATTCGTCTTCAAAGGTTTTAAAAACTGCAATTTCTACAATAAAGTGTTTTAGGACAAGAGTTTGGTTTTATATTCTTTAGGACTGTTTTCAAGTATAGAATTTTTGAGGATTTATGTTTCGACTAAAGAGGGTTTGAGGATGGAATGTTTTGACTATAGAGGTCCAAGGACAATTAGGTTGTACTACTTAAGTGCTAAGAACTTTATATAGAAATTTTATGGGTGTGAAATGCTTCATGGGTTTGAGTGCTTCGTCTTCAATGGTTTTAAAAATTGAAATTTCTACAATACAGTGTTTTAGAAAGCAGCTGCAGCAGAATATAAAACATCTTTAGTATTGTGTTCATGTATAGCATTTTTTAGGGTTTATGTATCCACTAAAGATGGTTTGAAGATGGAATGTTTTGACTGCAGAGATTTTAAGGACAAAAGGTTTGTACTACTTAGGTTTTGAGAACCTGACAATCTTTTACAGAGATTTTATGGGTGTGAGTGATTCGTCTGTAAAGGTTTTCAAAACTGCAATTTCTACAATAAAGTACTTTAGGAAATGGCTGTTTTATATTCTTAAGGACTATTTATTGTGACTAAAAGTTATGGAAACTGCCGCGAGAGTTTTTTTTAAATTAAGGTTCTAACTCTAGAATTGCAACCAATTTTAATTCAAATGCCACTACGGAATAATAAAATAGGGATACAATTTGTTTAAATTTTGTTTAAATATTCACTTTTTCCATTTAATTTGGCTATAAAAAATATTTAAAGCTACAGAAAAGTTTTTTCTAGGAAAGCCATACAGTAAAATAATAAAGTCCTCAAGGAATCCGTCTTCACTCTTATGACAATTAAGTGTTAAGGAAATAAAAATAGAGACAATAAAAATAGAAACATTTCAAGAATTAAGAATTATTAGAATAAAGAATTATTATTAGTCGTTTTGGAATTTTCTGGTACAAAAACTTTAATAACTTAGAGATTTTTGTTCCGAAGATTTCTGAGATTTCTGACAACTTTAAGGACTTTGTTCTAGGCACATTTTCTTTTAATTCTGTTATGAAAATGTTCCTGTAATTTTCTTTAAACCCAAACCAGAGTTCAAAAATTATCACCTCTTTATTAGAGTTAAAAAGTCAGCAGTCAGTCAGGTTTCTAACCCTAAAAACCACATTTTTACTGTCATTGTTGTTCTCTCTCATACTTTTCTCTAACTGCACTTTGGGCTCATTACCAACAAATTGCAATCGCATCAACACACTGCAACATTGCGAACATTGTGGCGTTTTCCTGATTGCCAAACCCACCATTCATCTGTCCTCGTTGTGTTTTGCCGACTTTTTCGTTGTTGAATGCCGTTGTTGAGTTGTTTTAATCAATAAAATGTCAACGCGGTCAGCGCAACTGTCAATATTGTTGGTCATAAAAGAACTTTGGAGCAATGAGTAAGCGAGCTGCTTGTTTTTGTTGCCAGGAATGTGTAAATATGTATGCAGTGAGGGAGATAAACGTATGCACGCGAGCCTCCAGGCCCAAACGGGCTGACACGCATCGACAGTGGCGACAGACATGGCTCATGGAAGGTTGGTGCGTTGTCGGCATTCGATGCATTTCAACATTTACCTGCACGCGCATAATAACTACAAACACAACGACAACAACAAAAACAACGACAATGACAAGATCTAAAAAGCCCCACCATCACCAGCAACAACAACAACATCCACATGGCCTATGCGTTTGTCTCAGATACGCCGCCGCCATGCATTAATTTAGTGAAAGAAAAACCTAAAAATACAACAACGATTAACGCGCCTCGTCGCCGTTGGAGCTGTCGAAGTTGCTGCAGCATTCGGAAAAGTTAAAAATAAAATATTGGAGTATTCGAATTTATGGCAACAGAAAAGCCATAAGACACACGCATTTGAATTTTCAATTTATTTCAACTTGTTGTGCGCTGCATTGTTGTATATATATATATGTGTGTGCGTGTGTGTGTGACCAACCCACATTGTTGCTCCAAGTGTTTCGGTGGGTAGGTTTTTCGCTGTATCGGTGTACCCACATCTTTTAAACTGGTCCGATTTCCGCATTAGCAACAACTACAAAAACAAAACTAAACATGACAACAACTCTCCAAAAACAAAAAAACTAACATTGAGTGGAAAAGAAAGTCTGGACAGCGTTTGCATTCGCGCCTGCGCACAGCACCCCAACTGCTGTGTGTCTGTCCATTCGTCCGTCTGCTTCATTTTCCGTCTGTCTGCGTCCACCGCTCACTGAAACTGGCTGATGTGACATTTTTTCTAACCTAACATTTTCTCATGTGGCCACAACTTGTAGTCGGTCGATTTGTGTGTTGGCGTTCAATACGATTGTTTTGTGTTTGTTGTTGTTTTGTCTTTTGTCGTTTGAGGTGTTTTTTAGAAAATTTTCTTTCTTGTGTCCACACTTTGAATGCCGCACAGAATCTGATTATTGGTTTTGATTTTCATTTATTGCCTTCAGCCACGAACAGTGTAATTTTGTGTGCATTGTAGTTGAAAGCGGAATGGGCATAAATGATAAATGTCGATTGGCCTAAGTGATAAAAATTGTGAATAGGCACGTTGCGGGTCAAACAAATGTTGTTCCATACGAATTGTCGAGGGTAACTTTTAATTGATTTAATTGAATTTTCTTGAGGCAATTTGAAATGATGAAGTGGCAAGTGGGAAAATGTTAAGGATAATTTTTGAGTATTGGTTTTAATAAAATATGTGAGCATTAAATTTGAAAAAAAACGTACACATTTGTCAATGAACAGTAAAATTTTTCATGTCAAGACGAACGAACTTTTTAGAATAGTTTTTCACAATGTTATCCATGTAAACGTCAAACGATTAAGCGATCAACCGCAGTCCAGGATTGAAAGAAGATCATGACATGGTAACGGTATTCTTAGCAGGATTTAACTTTCTTTCTCCCAGGGTGACCTTTTCTTCCCGACAAATGATTTTGCCATCCATTACTGTTATCCGTCTAAACGTCAAACGATTGGGCCATTAATTACAGTCCAAGATCGAACAGAGATAATGATATGGAATGAGTATCCCTAGCAGGAGTAAGTGCTTGTCAAGGTTACGCTCACGTCACGTCCATATAAAAGTTAAACGATTAGTCCATCCACTACATACAGTTCGAATCAAATTGAGATCATGGCATGGCGTCGGTATTCCTAGCAGGATTTAACTTTCTTTCTGCCAGGATGACCATTACTTCAGGACAAATGATTAGGACATCTATTACTGTTATTAATCTAAAAGTCAAACGATTAGGTCATTAATTACAGTCTAAGATCAGATGGACATTATGGCATGGCATCAGAATTCTTAGCACGATTTAACTTTCTTTCTCCCACGGTGACCTTTAATTCGCGACAAATGATTAGGCCATCCATTACTGTTATCCATCTAAACGTCAAACAATTTGGTTATCCACTTAAGTCCAGGATCAAATGGAGATCATAACATGGCGTCGGTATTCCTAGCAGGATGTAACTCTCATTCTCTCAGAGTGAACTTTATGTCACACCATCAATTACTGTGATCCATCCAATAGTCAAACAATTAGACAATCTACTATAGTCGAAGATCAAACAGAGATGATGGCATGTATTCTACTAGGCATAAGTATCCCTAACAGGATGTAACTCTCTCTCAAGATGACCTTCACGTTTTCCAGTAAACGTTGACAGCCCCGTTTTCTTAAAACCTGCAGTCAACGCATTTACAACTCTGGTTAAGAACTGCAGATCATGATATCCTTTTGATCTGCAATTAATTGGGATATGAGTTGGAACTCTTTAGTGTAAATTTGCCTTAAACTATAACCGGATAGAACTACTTGAAAGCTAAATTTTCAGTGCTTTTCCACAAATTTTGGGTGAAATTATTTACTATAATACAGTAGAACATTCTTCGAAGTTATTACGGAGATGTCCAGCAGTAAAGAAAGCAATCTGACCACTTTTATTAACGCCTTGAAGTGTCTTCTGAACCCAGCCAAAATTTAAATCATAGTCTATCGCTAGCAGTCGTAGGTAATTGGATAACTATGTCTTGTTCCCCTAGGAGTGGAAGGTGATCGCTTTTATTTGAGTAGGTAGGTAGGTAGGTATGGCTGCTCCTGGAGAAGCACACTTAGGCCCATTGTGATACCACATGAGATCGAGTATCAGATCGCTCACTCGTTAAACCAGTTGGAGCTATAAACGAAGCTTAGTAGACGGCGTATGGTCTTATTAGCTAGATCTTCTAGACTTCCGAAGAAGAAGAAGATGCCGGCCCTCTTCTGGATAAAGCAGGATAGTTACATAGTAAGTGAGGTATATTTTCTTCATCCTCGTCTTAACAGCTGCGACGGAAGTTGTTCGAAAACAGCCTCGTCCTTTTTGTGTGGTTGCCGATTAGGCAGTAACCCGTAAGGACACCGATCATGATTCTGATCTGGGCTCTGTTTAATGACAGGAGTTCTTTAGAGCGTCGAAGATTTAAGGTAGGCCAAAGTTGGCGCGCAAGGAGGCTTGTGTTAACCTCAACTCATCTTAAGTTTGTATCGTGTATAGAGCTCGCATGGGTACAAAGCCTACATGCTAAAAGAGGGATTCCAAGCGTGGCCATCTCTTGGCGTAACTGCTCAGTAGTACCATGTGCCGCGAGCTCGTCCGCTCTACAGTTCCCTGGAATATCCCTATGACTTGGCACCCAGCATAGGCGAATTTGAAGCTGTTTGGTAGTGTCGTTGAGAGATTTGCTGCAGCTAAGAACAGTCTTTCATGCCATTGTGACCGCATCTAGAGCTGTAAGAGCTGATTGGCTGTCCGATAGTATCAGGATACCAGTTGCCGATATCCTGTTTACCCTGAGCCAATCGGAGGCTGAGCAGATTGCTGTGACCTCAGCCTGGAAGACACTACAGTAATCTGACAGCCGGAGGTTTAAGTTAAGGTTTAATTCTTCTGAGTAGATACCACAGTCCACTTGACTGTGGTATACCACAGTCCACCTGACCAAGCAGTTTCCATCCATCTGTATATATATGGACATCACTGCTGGCAGGGGACACGAACCAACTCCCATTCGGCTCTAGATGGGATTAGAACCTGATAGTCCTTATCAAAGGACAGGCTGGGTGTCATGTAGTCAACATTCTGAGATATGCCTTTGAAATAATTTAGAAGAGAAATAAATTATTTGAGTAATTTATACATATATATTTAAAAGATCTCCGCCCTAAGAGAATGAAGGATCTGTTTCCATCGGTTACTGATAGGATGCAGATTACACCGATGGTTGGTCTTAAATGAGTTCTTTGTATTAGTCCATACTGACACTATCCGTACTGATGAGCCGTACTGATCTGTACTGTTGATGTTGTTGTTGCGCTTGTACGATTATAAAAAAAAGATCTGACTGCTTAGCCACTGAATGAAGTGAGAAGGGATAGGAAATTGTCTCAAGGTGAAGGATTGTTAAGGTAAAAGAAATGTTAATAGAATGGAAAACCAAGGAAAGAACAATTGGAAAAGTGCGGGCCAAGACCTAAGTGGCAATCGAACCCAAGTTCTCTGAAGTGACAGACTAGTGATCTTCACATGAGGCGGTACATAAGTATAAAATACATAAGTATGGAATGGTTTTAATGAATTAAAAGTCTCACAAAACTTTTGTCACAACCTTTTACAATCATTAGTCATTATTTGTGTTTAAAATTTTTTTGTTTTGTGGACATTTTCTAGTACTTTCTGTGACTCTACGCAACAACTATGAGATATCACAAAACGTTTTGATATCAGCTCAAGTATTTACGTATTTCAAAGGCTTGGCTTCTACATTTACATACATTTGGGTATATTTTTCTAATGCAAGAAAGTATATGAAAATGTATGTGCGAGAATGTGTCGCATATGTGGAATCTACTTAACGAAAAAAGAGAAAAAATCAAAATTATCAACACATAACGAATTCCAGTCACACAGGCCAAGCCTTGACAATACATTTTGAGGCTAATATGGAAATCTTTGTTTTATCTCATAGTAAGTGAATAGAATTACAAAATGTTTTGGGAATGCTGAGAGAAAAGAAAAAAGTTCGTAGAAGTGATGGAAGAAGTTTGATAAAACGTGAGTGGGAAGAGTTCTATGAGGAAGTTCAGCTTTTTTAACTTCTTTAGAAGTTCAACTTCTTCAGTAGATTACTTAAGGCATAGTTTGATCACTGGTTTTTACATAAAGATGCATTTTTGGAATGATTAATAAGAATCCATTGGACATCGGTTAAAGGAGAAAAATGTTGAGGAAAAAACTGAACCACCCAAAAAACTGTCGCAGCATCACATTGCCAGGTAGTCTTTGGCTTGTCTGGAAGCATATTTGTACCTATTCACGGTTCAAGTGAAGGCTCGGAGATTGAAAATAGGTCCGACCAGCTGTGATTGACATCGTCAGTGCGCATGTCTGGTACGAGTAAGTGTCTGATAATCACTAAATTTCATTGCTGTCTCTCTGAAATCACTCTTTCTGTTTATTTTAGTAAAGGCTGAAGACTCTCATATCTGACTCCACTTGGCTGCACTTCAATGAATTGACGAAAATAGCAACCAACGATGGTCTCAGTCGCGCGTTGCGGTGCACTCAGCCAATGCGGCTGCACCCAGATGCAATGCGTGTGCATTTTGCAGCTTATCGCCGACTTGGCACATACAAACACACAAATATATGCATGTCGTATGTATATTTATATATGTAAGTGTTTGTTTGTATGTAAGCATAGCATTGTCCATATACAAGCGATTCATTAAACTAACGCGGCTACTTCATGTGCACGCGCTGTCCAAGTGTCCGAAAGCATCAGCTGCAACAACAACAACAACAATAAACAATAATAATAATAATAACAACAACAACAACCACCATCATCATCATCAACAGCAGCACAAAAGCCGGCCGATAGCACAGCAGCCGACAACCTGTTTGCCAGAATCAGCCATGAAGTTGACAATAACAATAACAACAACAATAATAACAACAACAATATGCAACTTGAACAGCAGCGACAACAAGTTGAATTGACCAAGCAGACGCGTTCGTGTTGCTGCTCATTCGGCGCATCGAGCAATCAAGCGTGGCATTCGTTGTTGTTGTTGTTGTTGCGACTGGATTGCGGTGCGCTTGTAACTGCAGCTCAAATAGCAACAACAACAAAAAGCCGTGTACAAGAAGCGCAACGCCAACGGCAGCAACAGCAACAAAACTGACTTATCAGCAACAGCAACGACAACAACAACAACAACGACAACGACGGCACCAGCTTGAGGTCGATCCAGTTGTTGCGGCTGCTGCAACTTACTTTTAAGGTTGTCGCTGCTGTTGCTGGCTCGAGAGCGCCTCCAGTGTTGGCGAGCGCTTCTTCAGGCTGCTCGAGTGTGGTTGGCTATTGTTGTTGTTGTTTTTGTGTGGATGTGGCAATTGCCGTTTCGAGTGTCTGCTTTTGGCTCTCACTGTATATGTGTCTCTCTCTCTCTTTGTATGTGTGCGTGGAGTGCATCTTGTCATGAAGTGGTGCTGAGTGCATTGAAGTGCATGGAGTGCAACTTTGCTTGCTTCATTCGACATACCACTTCTTCCACTTTTCTTTTACATATTTCATGCGTGTGCCGGTTTTTGGAATTTTTCGTTTTTCTTTTCTTTTTTCTTTGTCAGTTTTTTTTACAGACATTGCATTGGTTTTGCTATGTCTTTGCTTTTCACCAGTGAGCGGTTTTTTGGTGAACATGTTGAGTGCCTTTGTTGTTGTCATAATGTTTAATTTTGGTCATAAATTTCAGTTAAGTCTGTGCTGCAGGCGAGTTTTAAATAGAATGTTGTTGTTGTTGGTTACAATGATCAGTGTTTTTAGTATCATTATGAACGATTTGAATGCTGAAGCTATTCTATTCATCGTAATTCATTGAAATACAGTAAACCAAATAACTTTTTTTTGATTAGAATGAGCCTAAAAAGAAGCAGAACCATTGTCTAATACTTCCTCCTTTTTTCTTTTATTTAGCAAACCATCTGGCAACCCTGATAATCACTGAGATCAGCATTATAAACCAAAGAAAATCTTTGAAATCGACTGAAAAATTACGACAGCGTATGTTGGGTCCAGTGTTGCCACTTGAAAAATTTTTTACCGACGAAATCCGACTCACACCGACCAAATTAAAAATTTGCATTTGCATCTTTAAATTATTTTTTTAATTAAAATTTGATTTTTTTAGTAAATTTGTTGTACTACTGAAAAGATATTCAACATCACAAAACGGACTGAAATTCGTTTAAGCGGACCAGCGGACCAAAGTAAAAAAATCTGACCATATTTTGTCCGAAAAGACCAAAAGCGGCAACTCTGCTTGGGTCCCATTATTGCTGGTATTAAAAAGTTTAGTCATAAATTTCAGTTAAGTCTGTGTTGAAGGCGATTTTCACTGGAATGTTGTTGCTGTTGCTAATAATAATCAGTATTTTTTGTGTCATTCTGATCATTACGATTGTTGAAACTATTCTATTCATTGAAATAAAATAAGCCAAACAACTTTCTTATGATGAGAATAATTCTAAAAAAAAGCAAAACCATTGCCTAATACTTCCGTCTTTTTTCTTTTACTTAGAATATCTACCATCTGGCAACCCTAACCATCCCTAACATCAGCTTTATAAAGCAAAGAAAATCTCTGAAATCATGAAAACAACAACGATGCCGAGAATTGCACACCGATTGACAACAACGTTGATACTGCTTGATTCAATTTGTTGCAACCGTTTGCTGCCTTACTGCCTTCACATTGTTGCTGTCAACGAGAAAGTCAACGTATTTTTTGTTTTTGTATATTTGTTGCATAGTTAGTTAGTTGTTGTGCACTTTAAAGTTGCACAAATCGGAACTGCCACAGCGCACTGAAAGTGGTTATTTAGTTGTTTTAAGTTTAATAATAGCTGTTCTTATTGTTGCTGTTGTTGTGTTACTGTCGTCGTTGCGGCTGCCATTTCTTGTTGCACTTGAAAATGCATTTCAAGTGCAGTGGCCCCGTCATGCAGCAATGTCAGCTAATCGCAAGTGCCACTGCCAAAACATGCACATACGCCAATGCTTTACTGAAGTGTGCACAGTTTGCGCTGCCAGCTGTGTGTCCTCAATTCTTATACGCGCTGCGTGCCTCAGCGGCACCACGTGTACGCCCCGAAATGCCAACTGCACAGCGCACAATTGGCAACGTTGCTTTAATTGCTGTCTGCGCATAAATTTCCATAGTGGGGGAACGAACACTGGCGCTGGCTGGATGCATTTCCTTGCAGCTTTTAATTTGCAAAAATTCTTGCTTGTTGTTCTGCTCTCTTTAGATTATTTTACTCTGTTTGTTTTTGTATGCTTTTGGCATTATTTGTTGTTGTTGTTGTTATAGTTGTTGCTGTCTGCCACAATTCACTATATGCTTGGATTTTTCGTTGCGTTTGTCATCGTTGAAAACTCGACGCAAATTCAATAAAAATAGAAAACATTTAGAAGAAAACATAATCGCGATTTTGCATTATTTTTAGAATACATGGAATATTTTGCTTAGAGAACATTCGATCATAAAACAAAAAACTTGGCAAATATTTTGCAAAGCTTGCAAAAAAAAAACCGCGGACCGTTGCCAAAGCAAGCGGCCCTGTTGTTGTTTATTATTGTTTTAGATCTGTATTAGTGTTTTGTTTTCAATTTTGTTTTCGTTAAAAAATTCCTTAATTTTTTTTATTAGTTAATTAATGTTTCTTCAGTTCGTATGAACAGAAAAATGTGTTGAAACTGAAAGTAAATCAAATTGTGTTCATTTTGAAAGTAATTTTTTTTTCATTTCAACTCATTATTCTTTTTTCAAAAAATCTTAAGAGTATTCAGTTCAGCATCAGTTCAGTATTAGTTTTATATTTGTTATTTGTTTGTGCAAAAGAATAAAAAGAATCAAACAAAAACAAAGAACACGTACAAAATTACTGAGTACCAAACTATCAAAGAATGGAGCTCGGTGTGAACACCCCTAATGTATATTTTATCAATATATCAAAGCAATTATAGATGTTGTGATTAGGAATCTGGAACTCGAATATCTGTGCCCCAAGTTGAGCCCTAAAAGTGCCCAGAGTTAGTCACCCAAGTTCATACAGCAGCATTGTTATTTTGATAGCAGTCACAGTTGGTCACAGAGGGTGACCAGATGGCAGTAATTGTTTTTCCAATAGAAATGTCTCAGCAACTGTCAAAGATATCACTGACATTGAAATTTTTAAATATTTAATGTTCTTTGGAAATTTATGAAAAAAATCATATGAAAAAATTATCATAAAAATCATCAAATAAAAAAGTCATCAATCATCATGGATTATCATCAATTGGCCGCTTCGATAGTGCAATTTGGCAGCCCTTGATTATTTTCTTTGAGGCTACGTCAAGTCCTTTGGGCGAGCTTGAGGCCAACGTGAGGCTTGAGGCCAAGTCATCAAAAATTGGAACGATCACTTGAAGCACTGCCAGATAAGCTGAGCCATTTATATTATGGGCTCTTCCTTACATTATGACGAATATAGCTTCAAAACAAACCCAAAATCAATTTGATTGTTTGAGGTTCGAGACCGTTGTTGTTTTATTAAAATGTTTCCTTATCGTTCCCATCTGGTCACCCTTTATTTGATAAGGCCGTGCAAGCAAAGCTACGATTTTACTACCGATCTTTTTACAAAAACAAACACCTAAGGAGCGGAGGTTTCTTTTGTTGATTCGTTGAGTGGTTGTTACCACAGCTTTGAAGCATAATTAGCACTTAAAGCGTTGTTTTGGTGCCACATCCCTATTTGTGTTGATATTGGTATTTGAAATCCACTTTGTGAGACCCAGATAGTGTAGATCTAATTTCCTGATCTCCACGTTTGAAATTGTTCTGTCTTCCGAGCTAGCGTAGCCTGCTCCTTATCAAAGCCGGGCATGTGGTTCAACCCAGAAAGTGGCTCCATGTCTCTCTTTGGTCCTTCCCCCACAACGGCGACAAAGATTGTTGAAGGGTATTTGCAACCGGGCCGGACCGGAAAAGTATTTGACCTTTAAGAACCGCACTGAGTCTTGCGATACTAGCGGAGTGTTTCCAAGCAGTCCTTTGCTCCAAACTCCGTCTTGTCGTACTTTGGCCATGTTTTCCTTGATGTGCTGCAGGTAGAAAGTTTCCTTCATCTTTTGTTAGCACGAAACAAAAAATTGGCGTCTATGTGTACCGGCTCAGCGTCAGAAGTGTCTACAGCTGATACTTGTCTATCCAGTTCGCCTGATTTTTCATTTCCCTCGACGTCCTTATGTCCTGGGTTCGAGATCAGGGTGACAACTAGCTTGCGATAGATAAAATTCAAAATGTTTTAGAATTGTTAAAGATTTTCGAGGTTATTAAGTTTGACTCCAGCACTTTGATGGTAGCTAGACAGTCTGTGAAGGTTGTCAGCACAGCGGTTTCTTTATTTGTCATTAAAACAGTACAGAATTTGAAGGTTGGAACTTGGGCCAAGTTGAAGTTGAGTCAATGAAAAGAAAGAAGACTGATAGTTTAGTTGGTAGCGCGCTGGCTTCTCATACCAGAGGTCCTAGGTTCGAAACCCTACTCTGGCTGGTAAAACATTCGTCTACTTCTATCGCTATCCACATGGATACATAAGAGTTACTTGATGGTTCTGGTTCTTGGTTCTGATAAATTTATCGACTCGACTTGGAGGCATCTTCTCAAGGTCTGCTAGGCAGTTGAGGAAGTGCTGTCTCAAGAATCAAAAGCACATTCTTGCGTTCTTCGGACATTCGTAGTTCCACTGGATGACTCTGATGAATTTATCAATATGACTTGGAGGCCTTGAGGGGGATTCTACCATTTTTTGGTGAAGATCAGAGAATTACCTCTCTTCATTTAACATTACAACGCATATTTTAGTTTAATTAACATTTAATCTCCATTCGCCTCAATTAAATGCCATTAATAACAGAATTATAGTCATTTATAAAACGCTTTGAAATAATTTTCCACACTTTTTCATAAAATTAATCCTATAAATAGGTCCAGTCCCTATGATACAAAATTGTTCAGCTTAATCATAATTAACTAAAATAGATTTTACTATTTCCGCATCAATTTTATACGCTTCAGTAATGTTCAATGAAGTAATTAAGAGACTCTAAATATGTCTTTCAAGATTTTCAATTTCAATGAAACCTTTTTTGAACAAGCCGCTTATGTTGAAAAATGTTTTAAGCCTCGTTTCGGGCAATTACGACCGTGAAATATGTCAAGTTTTTACAAGCGGCATTGGCCAACAGTCAAATATTTGATTGGCAAAGTAAAACCTACACAAAACTTTAGTTAAACGAATATTTAAATTCATATTTACCGATCAATATTTGGTCGACTTTTAGACAAGCACGACTTGAAGTTGACTTTTACATTAGAAAAACTTAAAGTCAACTTTAACACAATTAAGTTTTGAAGTCAACTGAAACACAAGCAAGACTTGAGGTCGACTTTTACACAACCAAGACTTGAAGTTGACTTTTACATAAGCAAAAGTTTAAGTCAGCTTTAACACAACCAAGTCGTGTAGTCGACTTTTACACAACCAAGATTTGAAGTTGACTTTTAAACAACCAAGTCTTGAAGTCAACTTTAACACAACCAAGACTTGAAGTTGACTTTTACATAAGCAAAACTCATGTTAGGCGCCACGCTTGACGTCGTCAGTCGATAATGATCGGTCAGTGGCACAACCTGAACCACTTATCAAGCTTCTGTTAGCCAGCTTTTGTATTCAAATTCTCAACAATAACAAATTATAAATATGCATCTTTGTCTCAGCCAATTGAAGTCTGCATTCAAAATGCCAAACGATTTGAAAGACCAAAAACATTTGATTAGGTTTCATTTGGTTTGTGTGTGAGTTTTTATTTCATTAGCATTAATTTTTTTACGAATTAATTATGCAAATTTATTTGGAGCCAATTCGAAAGTTGACAATAATCTTGTCAAATTTATTGTATAAATTTAATTAAATATTCGAACGTTTAGTGCCGTTTAACTAATATGAGGACAGAGCTTGTTCAACGCTTGCGGATAACAACGCTTGGAGAGCAAGTTTGAGTGGGCTTTATTGATGATTGACTGATTATAATGAGTTGTTTTTGTTACACTTGCCGACAGCAATCATTGGTTCGGTGTAGTCATTTATGTAATCAGGTGTTAATTGAATAAATATCTAATTTTTTTATTTATTTGAATATTATTACTGAAGATTTTTGGAACAAAAATTGAATTAGTTGAAAGATTTTGCAATTTTTGATTTAATACATTTAACTGTCTTTTCTTTAATTTTGAAACAAAAGCGAAGTATAAATGCAGTTGAAATGAATTTAAATATTATATTTAATTATGGAATTGGAATGGATGCCTAATTGTGACCTATAAAATAAGGTTTCGCAGAATTCAAGTTCAAGGAATCAGCAAAAATTATTACAATATTTGATATCCCTAGGTTTGCTTCACCTGAACTATTTGAATTTTTCGAAGATCCGAACCATCTGTGTTGGTTTTGGGATACTGAGACTAAGGTTAGGTTAAGTGGTGATGGCATCTAGAATCCGTCCGAGTAGTTCGAGGGAGCAGTTTTAATACCAAAACCTTGGGTGACCTTAAAACTTAGGATGCATTCGTATTTAAACTATGGGAAATTCTGTTGAATTCATTTTGTGCTATTAAAAACTGCAAGACTCTATTGAGTTCTCTTTCTCTTCTGTAAGACCTCATTTAGGGTTTTAAAGAATGGTGCACCTAAGTTAGAAAACCTCGATAGCTCACTCATACTTTTGGAAATAATTATTGAATCTCTGAATCTCTTAAGTATCCGGAAAGCCGGCCTCGATAGCCCAATGGGTGGCGCGCTGGCTTCTCATACTAGAGGCCCTTGGTTCGATTCCTAGCTCGGGCTGGTGAAACACTCGTCTACTTCTAATGCTATCCACATGAATCAGATACGGATTACAAGAATTGCACCAGTACGCTCTTGGCAGGCATTGGCAAACCTCAAAGTGTGAAAGGAAATTGCCAAAACACCACAACAAAAAACACACCAACGAATACCCTCCCACTTCGCTCATACATTTGAAATGTGTTTTAGTATCACAATGGACCCATATAGGGGCTTAAACGTGTCTCATACTACAACCTACCTATCTAGTATCCGGAGATTCAAGCTGCTTGTATACGCTTCCTACATCACAAGTAGCCCAAGGAAAAATGAAAAATTTTTTAAATCTCTCAATCCAACTGCCACAAAAGTCTAAACCCATTTGCATTACCTTTTTAATATCACTAGAACTCAATTGGCCATGTAGATTTTCAAGTAATTAGTATTTTTTCCCATAAATTATACTTGCTTTGGTAACTTTGTACGCAGTCAGTTCAAACTGGTTGTTGTTTACTTAAGTTTATTAAAACAATCGCACTGATTAGATTAACTTTTATTGTTATTAAAATTTCTATATATTGTCCGAAAACTTGGGCCACTTTAAGTTTGATTGGAGTGGTTTGAAGACCAACATAGTAACGCAACCTATCAGTCAGCGTTCTACGTGAAAGATTGAACCCATTCGTCAAAGCGTTAATTGGACCTTATCAGAGCGACTTTAGACCTGCTAAGTCCATCATCGAACACATAGTAAAATTACGTCAAAGATCAGATGATCACATGATAGATAAGACCCATAAGAGTCCAATCGGTACTTGCCATGTCATTATTGATTGCAATGCAGTATTCGATAGCCGATAAGGGATCGACTTGGTATCCCTGCAAAGCTGATGACACGTGACAAAGAGATTATAAGCAATACCCGCAGCTTCGTCAAGTTCGCAAATGGCCTCTCTGATCTATTCGATACAGTTCAGAGCTTCGATAAGGTGATTTTTTGTCTTGCGACCTTTGTAATTTCACCATGGGGAGTGTTTTGCCAAAGGCCAAAGTACATAGTAATGTACGATCGTCAGCAGGAGTGTCGTTATCAGGTGTAACAAGCCAGATGTCACTACTGCCTTTGGGGCTATCGAAAGAGAATCTGCCTGTATCTGTATGTGCTGTCTACAGGCAAAGACTCTACTAACTGCTAGGGTGAAACCGTTGAGGTCAGTAGGTGGACTTTTCAAGTTGTCAAGGAATTTGTCTGCCTTGACACCGCCGTAAACAGCACTTATGATGTCAGCTTGGAGAAGAAGTGAAGGATTACTCTTGGCAATGTGTGCTACTAAGGTCTCGGTAGCCAATTGAGTAACAGAGACCTCTCCTGACCGATAAAACATGCGCTCCATAAAACTTGGCCACTAAAACTTGGCCACATCTCTCGTACGGACGATGAAGTTCCGGCGAAAAAACTAGTTGATGTTCTAGTAGTTGAAGGGTCTACAGCGAAGAGGGAGAACGTGTCTTAGGTAAAAGGACTAACCCAAGTTGAGGAGGCCTTAACCTTACTTGGTGTGACCGACTGGTGAAGTTTCTGATAAGAAGTTCCGCCGAAAAAAGGTGTTCGACGCGGTAGTTGGAGGTCGAAGACGAAGAGGGACACCGTGTCTCCGGTGGAAAAACCAAGTTGAATAGGTCCTATTATCTCTTGGTGTGACCAACTAGAAATGGGCACGCAACGCGAAAATGCCTGGTGAGAAGTTTCGGCGAAGAAATGTTTTCGATGTGGTAGTTAGATATTGAGGACGAAGAAAGAAATTGTGTATTCGGTGAAAGGACCAACTTGAAGAGGCGCTAATATATCTGGTGTGACGGACTGGATCGGCGGAAACGACGCAAAGCAGGGGAACCTGGTAAGAAGCTCCGGTGAAGAAATGTGTTTGACGCGGTAGTTGGAGGTCGAAGACGAACAGGGACACCGTGTCTCCGGTGGAAGAACCAAGTTTAAGAGATCCTATTACATCTTGGTGTGACCAACTAGAAATGGACACGCAAAACAGAGGTGGCTGGTGAGAAGTTCCGAGGAAGAAAGGTGTTCGAAGCGGTAGTTAGATGTTGAGGACAAAACAAGAAAACGTGTCTTCGGTGAAAGGACAAACTTTAAGAGGCCCTAACATATCTTGGTGTGACAGACTGGATCGGCGGAAACGACGCATAGCAGGGGAGCCTGGTAAGAAGCTCCGGCGAAGAAAGGTGTTCGACGTAATAGTTATAAGTCAACGTCGAAGAGGATGTTCGTGTATCCGGTGAAAGGATCAAGTTGAGAACGCCCTATCATCTCTTGGTGTGACCAACTGGAGAAGGTGCATGCAAAGCAGAAGTGCCTGATGAGAAGTCCTGGCCAAAAAATGTGTTTGACGCGGTAGTTGATCATAGAGAACGAAGAGGGAGTCCGTGTATCCGGGGGAAGAACCAAGTTGAAGAGGTCCTATTATCTCTTGGTGTGACCAACTAGAAACGGACACGCAAAGGACGAATAAAGAAAAGGTGTCTTCGGTAAAAGGACCAACTTGAATGGGCCCTAACATAGCTTGGTGTGACCAACTGGAGGTGCAAATGTGCCTGGTAAGAAGCTCCGGCGAAGAAAGGTGTTCGACGCAATAGATAGAGGTCGACGACGAAGTGGGTGATCGTGTCTCCGGTAAAAGGATCAAGTTGAAAACGCTCTATGATCTCTTGGTGTGACCGACTGGAGAAGGTGCGTGCAAAGCAAAGGTGCCTGATGAAAAGTTCTTGCGAAGAAAGGGGTTTGACGCGGTAGCTGATGGTCGAGGACGAAGAGGGAGTCCGTGTTGATAAGTAAGTGATGAACAACTTGGAGACGAACTATCAGCTCTTGGTGTAAATAACTGGAGAAGGCGGACGCAAAGCAGACACGCCTAGTAAAACGGAAGACCGTAATCTGGTAACGGGTTGCTATGGCCAGTTAAGTAAGGAAGGAATCTCTATGACGAAAGCGAAAACTACTTCTCCTAAAGTGGAAAAAAATCACTTGAGCAACCACTTGTAGATGTCGATCAACTTTTAATGTGTCAATAATTGTAATGAAGCGATATCAGCGTACATTATGGAGATAAGGTTGTATTGACAATAATGTTCATATAATGTTAGAGTAATTTTTATGATATAATCCCTGTCACTGTCGATAGCTTCATCAGCATTTTATTATAAACAATTTATGGGAATGTGTTTGTGTCCAGGAAAGCGGAAAAATCATTGTAATGTTGTTTTTACTTGGCACTAATAATAAACCCGGATTCTAAAAATCATCACGGACGGTTTAAACCGTTTGTGAAATAGCACAATTGATAAGATTTGGCCGTTTGGCGCCTCACTTAATGGGAAAACATTGCAATGTATTGGAACGCTGCACTTTTTTACACGCATTGTAATCAAACTAAATTACCATAAAATGCCACTGAGACGACTATAAATTAACAACAACACTAATAACAACACAATAACACAACCAGTACAAAACTGAAATGATGCCTGGAAATGCCAAAAGCAGTAAATCGCTAAGCGCCACAGTTGCTTATCAGCGCCGCACGTCAGGCGTTCGCCATACGCCGACGCGGGTAGGTGGCATCAATTAAAGCGTTATGAAAAAAAACTAGAAAGAACCAACCAAAACACAACACGCAATCAACATGGAAAAGTGTGAGCGGCATGGTAGCACTTGAGCAGATCGTGATCACGCCGTATCAGCGTTTTTGCTGCCGCTGCCGATGACACCGCGCGGTGTGTGCGTGCTAGAAATTCAGCGAGAGTTGTCAGTAGTCCGGCAGCCAGTCAGTCAATGTGGTTGCGGGTCTGCCGTGTGCACCAGCGTGTAGATTAAAAATTATGGCAAAAAACTAAAAAACATTCGAAACATCATTTCATGTTTACTTGCAGATTTTGAAGACGCGGAAACTGACAACAACGAGACGTGTGCTACAATCGGCGCCACAAATTTTAATGCTTCTTTAACTGTTTGGGTTTTTAGGTCAATCTATGCTGTTCAATCGGTCGAACAGACTTGCGGACAACTGAAAGATTTTCGCTAAAGTGGGTTTGATAAGTTGACTCAGTTGTCAGTTAACTGGTTGAGGAAGAAGTGGTTAGTGGTAACCGTATTGCAGAGTATTCAAGCAGCTCAACACTTTTCAATAAATTTGAGGAATGAACTAGCAATTTTTACACAACACAATCATTGCCATAAGATAAGAAAGATGTCAAGAATTGAAAGCTTTTCATACAAGTCATTTAGTCGGCTTTTTCCTAACAACTTGTAAGATAAAAGTTATTGAAAAATTCATGGTTTCTTTTTGTCGTTTGACACCTTGAACATTGAACCTCATAGACAGCCATCAACAGCTGATCCACTAATTAAGTTTTCGAGTATAGTATAGAAAATATAGAATAGAAAATATAGAAAATATATCTGCCTTATTAATCCTATGTTTTATCTATTTCATGTTCTATTAAAAACTTCTCAAAGTCGAGGCAGAATAGAATTCAAATGCTATGTAGCAAAGTAATGCAAGAAGGTTAGGTTGTGTAGAGAGGCCAAAATGGCCCATTATGAACCTCTTTTTGTCTTTCTCTGGAGCTAACCAACAATTTCAAAGCAAGGTAAACTTTTTCGGGGTTCTGACTTTCGTTATTAAGGAATCTTGACTTCAGGGTATGTGATCCGGCGAGCTTTAATCCGGGGCACACTATTCCAACCATTTCGGCTTCTTAATGAAGGAGAACAGATGTGAGATTTCGCCGCGCTAGCCAGGTCTGTCAGAAATCGTGACCTCAGGGTATGGGTTCAACAGTTTCAATTAAAGCAAAGTAATAGGAGAAGGTTAGGTTGACTAGGGAAAACTTCTACTTGGAGAATTGGTTATTGATAAATCTTTTCTTGTTGTTCTCTAAAGCTAATTGGTCTCAATTAAGAGTAAACCATTTCGACATCTTAATGAAGAAAAGCTGAGTCAAAATTTTGACTTGTGTCGCGTAGCCAGG
This sequence comes from Melieria omissa, assembly GCA_963971225.1. Lineage (NCBI taxonomy): Eukaryota > Metazoa > Arthropoda > Insecta > Diptera > Ulidiidae > Melieria > Melieria omissa. The sequence continues at coordinate 74,253,722 of OZ020268.1, read as the reverse complement.
ACCGTCAGGAATCTTGATCCAATATATGGATTCGGCGTTGATGGAACAAGATGAAAGAAAGTATGGAATGAAGAATGAACTGAAAGATGGTCAGAAGTATTGGTGGATAGAAGGTTGAAAGATGGTATGGGAAGAATTATGGTAGGAAGGATGAGAGAAAGAATGAAATAAAGATGGAAAAATGATCTATCGAAGAATAGGAGGAAGGATAAGAGGAAGAATGAGAAGAAGCATGGAAGCAAAGATGGGAAAAAGATCTATGGAAGAATAGGAGGAAGAATGGAAGCAAAGAGAAAAAATCTATGGAAGAATAAGAGGTGGAAAGAAAATAAGAGGAACAAATTTTGGAAGAAAGAATAGATGGAAGGACTAATAAACGGTCAAATAGAAGAAAGGATGGAAGGAATGTTAGATGAAAAGTTGCATGAAAGAATTAAAGGAAATGATGATAGGAAAAAAATGGCAGTAAAACAGCAGAATAGATTGGAAGATGGACAAATGGAAGAAATGTAGAAGGAAGGTTTCTCAGGACGACATTAATAGAAGACCATGGAAAAATTTTAAATAAATATGTTAAAAGGAAAAAAAAAATGAAAGCAAAGAGGGATAGGAGGCAGGACGGTAGTAAAACACTGGTACAATAAAGATAGATAAGTTAGACGAAAGTTTAGAAGGAAGATATCATAGAATAATAGAAGCAAAGAACGAAAGAAGGAACAATGATGGTATAAAGTGAGTGAGGGTTGTAAGGAAGGATGAATGAAAAAAAAGGAATGTTGAAAGAAGATTTAGCGGGAAGACATTAGTAAAAGAGTATAGAATAATTTAAGAAAAGACGATAAGAGGAAAACAAGAATAGAAGCAAAGAGGGATAGGGGAAAGGAATGTAATAAAATACTTTTAAAATAGAAGGAACAAGTTCAAATGAATGAATGAATGAAAGAAAAGTTAGAAGAAGGTTCAGAAGGAAGACAGCATGGAATAATAGAAGCAAAAAACTATAAGATGAAGGAAAGAATGGAAACAAAAACTTATTGGGGGAAAGATGGTAGCGAAATAGATGGTGTATGGATGTAAAAATGACTAAATAGAAGTTAGAAGAAGTCTAAGAAGAAGCATGGAATAATGAAAGAAAATAACGATTAGATGAAGGAAAGAATGGAAACATAGAATGATTGGAGGAAAGTTGGTAGCAACATAGATGGAACGATATAAAAATTAATAATTAGAAGTTGGAAAAATATGTGGGAAGTAGGAAGAAAGTGAAGGAAGTAAAGGATGAATGAAAAGATTTTTGAATATGCCACAGTAGAAAAGAGAAATAAAATATCAGGAATCTCTTCGAACCACTAAACTACTAACTGTACATTACTTCTAATGTTTTCATGTAGTTATTAATAGTTTTTTTATAAATGCTTACAAAAGCTTCGAGAGTTCATATGCGACATCGATTAGGCATATTGGAAACAGTGGAAAACTACAGCAAAATGCACTGCAAATGCTTTGTGCACACAAATGACTGCACTAAATTCAGTGTTTTCATCATGTTTACTATCTATAAAGCCATAAATATTCACATATATGAGCCTGTCTGACAGTGTGTAATTATTTTCACTATTTTTAAAAGCAATTTTGCATTGAAAATGAATTGAGGATCATGAACCGAAATGACAGTACAACAGCAACAACTAAAACAAATTATTATATTTTAAAACAGAGCAGAAATCAACACAAATACTCATATAAATAAATTTGAGTATATATGTGCATAGAAAAGTGTACAACAAAAGCAATCAGCAGTGAGCAGTTGACAGCAACAAATTGAAGCAAAGATGCTGAACTTGAACACGCGTTCACGTTGGCTCAGCGATGGCGTTTGTCAAGTTGGCAGTGCGGCTGGCAGTGAGACGTGGCGCTTGTCAGTGAAGCGCCTACGAAAGTTCTCATTAACTTGAATGATGTTCTAATAAATTTACTTCAACAAAGTGTTTCAAAAATCCCATTAGACACCCTCAACTGGTCCTAACAGGTTTCAGTCAGTCGGCTAAAGTCTGGCGCTCTTTTACACTGGTTAACACAGATTTTGAGTTGAGAATGGGGTACGAAAAGAAAGTAATGCAGATTAGATTACATTAGACTGGACTAGACTAGACTAGACTAGACTAGACTAGACTAGACTAGACTAGACTAGACTAGACTAGACTAGACTAGACTAGACTAGACTAGACTAGACTAGACTAGACTAGACTAGACTAGACTAGACTAGACTAGACTAGACTAGACTAGACTAGACTAGACTAGACTAGACTAGACTAGACTATACTAGACTAGACTAGACTAGACTAGACTAGACTAGACTAGACTAGACTAGACTAGACTAGACTAGACTAGACTAGACTAGACTAGACTAGACTAGACTAGACTAGACTAGACTAGACTAGACTAGACTAGACTAGACTAGACTAGACTAGACTAGACTAGACTAGACTAGACTAGACTAGACTAGACTAGACTAGACTAGACTAGACTAGACTAGACTAGACTAGACTAGACTAGACTAGACTAGACTAGACTAGACTAGACTAGACTATACTAGACTAGACTAGACTAGACTAGACTAGACTAGACTAGACTAGACTAGACTAGACTAGACTAGACTAGACTAGACTAGACTAGAGGTTAGTTGAGAATGGGGTACGAAAAGAAAGTAATACAGATTAGATTAGATTAGATTAGATTAGATTAGATTAGATTAGATTAGATTAGATTAGATTAGATTAGATTAGATTAGATTAGATTAGATTAGATTAGATTAGATTAGATTAGATTAGATTAGATTAGATTAGATTAGATTAGATTAGATTAGATTAGATTAGATTAGATTAGATTAGATTAGATTAGATTAGATTAGATTAGATTAGATTAGATTAGATTAGATTAGATTAGATTAGATTAGATTAGATTAGATTAGATTAGATTAGATTAGATTAGATTAGATTAGATTAGATTAGATTAGATTAGATTAGATTAGATTAGATTAGATTAGATTAGATTAGATTAGATTAGATTAGATTAGATTAGATTAGATTAAATTAAATGATTTAATTTCATTAATTAAACTAAACTAGATTTGATTAGATTAGTTTATTTTTGTTGTAGTACTATTTTTTTTTAAGATCACTGCATTGTTAGATATAAAGTATTAAAAATAGTCACCAAAGTGAGAACTCAAAACACACATTATTTTTACTGGCCCGTCTTATCAGCGCACCCAGCAAAAATGCTTTCTAGCTGTAAATGAATTCTAGTGATAAACTTGAAATGCTTGCAATCTGCTGCTGAAATCTAAATTTAATTCTAATTATAGCTAAAAATAACGCCAAGGCCAACTATTGTTAAACGATACGCGAATCGAGCGAGCAAAATACGTCTTGCGTTATTTTCCTGATCGGCTATCGCACTCGCAGCTACTGTCGACGCTACTCGGGCGATCACGTTCCGATCAGGTGATCTAGGTCAGTAACGGCGTGCTCCTTCGTTGCGATTCGGGTGCGCCTCTTGGGCGCTTGGCGTGTCGGCCACCAACAAAGCATTGAAGTGGCCATAAACAATGATAAAAGCACAACGAGCAGCGCTTCATTTTAGAAATTTATGTTCTTATTTATGTCGCCAAATGTCGAAATTCTAAGCAAAAATATTCAATAAACTTGTTCGAGTGCAATCGTGTGTGTGTGTGAAATTCTTTTGTAAAATTTTTCAAATGAAACCGAAAAGAAGACACAAAAATTTGCAAATAAATACTTTCAATATCTATGTGTACCGATATATGTATATATAGTATAGGCATACATATATTTGTTTTAGTTTAGTTGACAGTATTAATAGAAATGCGAGTTCGTTGCTCTCTTTTGCTCGTTTTCTAGATGTGTCAAAAAATTCGATATGGAAACAGCTTTGGAACGGCGCTAAAATCGGCCCAAGTTGAACAGCTGCTCGGTATGTAGATGGAAAGTTTTTGTTTTTACTTTCTTGTACTTATGAACAGTTTTTTAATTCTATGAGATAGATTAGATGGATTACCATTAAAAGCTCCAGGGGCGTTTTCAGAAAAATATTTTGGGGGGGTTCAAAAAGTAATTCTTTAATATTCATAAAATGCCTTTTAATTTGTATTAAGTTTTAAAGTCGCTCCTAATATTTCAGGGGCTCAACACCCAAAGTCTTTCAACTCTTTTCAATCATTTCATTCATTCATTCTCTGATCAAATTTTCTTCAAACATGGATTTAAAGTCCAAAGAAACACGTGACAAGAAAACTACTAACTCCACTCTAGGACAGTCCAACTATTTTCAAGTCTTTAACTCTTTTCAAATATTGCAATCATTTCGACTCTTTGATACAACTTGTTTCAAACATAAATTAAAAAACTCTAGGATAGTCAAACTTATTTCAAATCATCAACTCTCTTCAAATCTTTCCAATCACTTCGACTCCTTGATCCCACTTTCTTCAAAAATTGATTTAAACCCCAACGAAACTCTACGAAAGGATGCAAAACAAACTCGACTCTAGGACAGTTAACTCGTTTAAAATCATCAACTCTGTTCAAATCTTTTCAATAACTTTCACTCTCTTCATGGATTTAAAGCTTAAAGAAACTCGATATAAGCAACTAACTGTACTCTAGGACAGTAAAACTCTTTTCAAATTTTTTCAATATCTTCGACTCTTCGATCCAATTTCTTCAAGCATAAAGAAACTCATAAAAAGGCAGCAACTAACTCGACTTCAGGACAGTAAAACTCATTTAAAATCATCAAATCACTTCGACTCCTTGATCAAACTTTCTTCAAACATGGATTTAAACCCCAACGAAACTCGACGAAAGGATGCAACAAACTCGACTCTAGGACAGTTAAACTTATTTCAAATCATCAACTCTCTTCAAATCTTCTTCGACTCCTTGATCAAACTTTCTTCAACCATGGATTTAAATCCCCAAAAAACTCGATGAAAGGATGCAAAAAATTCCACTCTAGGATAGTCCAACTCGTTTCAAATCATCAACTCTTTTCAGCTCTTTTCAATAATTTTCAATCACTGTCACTCACTGATCTATCGGGCAATCTTGGATGAAACTAATTCGACTCTAGTATTCTCCATTTCGACTATTTGATCCAACTTTCTTCAAACATGGATATAAAACACAAGGATCTCGTTACAAGAAAGCAATCAACTCCCATCTAGAACAGTCCAACTTTTTTAAGTTTTAACCCCAATCTATCCCTCCAAGTCTGTAATCCAACTCATCTTACTTACACCGCCTTCCACCCCACAAGCATATTCAAATATCTAATCAAATTGAAGCGATCGTCAGTTGGGATCACATAGAACTGGCGTCAACAACGCAAACAACAGCTGCAAGAGACTCCATACTTGTTGTTAATTTTTGGCCATTATCGCTCATTGTTACGCTCTTTGTTGGCTAAGTGGTTAGTATTTTGGCCAAAATAGCTTAGATTCCAATCAAAACGCTTATCAACAGCAACACAACACAACACTTGGCCACAATCGCAGCTGATGAACTCAGCTGTTTAGGTGCATAAATGCCAATCTGCGGTCGTCTATTATCGATCGATGCTGAAGTGGTCTGCTGATTTGCATGCTTTATTGGTTGCCAGTGCACTGTGGGATATTTGTGAAACTTTTGCAGTCGAAATTTAATTTTAACATACCTGTGTGATTTGATTGGCATCACTAGTGATTGACATCACTAGGGATGTCAAGTCGAGACGAAGTGACACGGCAACGATCATTTGGTTTTTAGATCCACGTTTTTGTCTTCCCTTCGTCCAGTTGTCATTCAGAACTCCATTTAAGACATTAAGTAAGGCATTAGTACAAATAATTTTATTCACTTAAATCACTCCAACGTGCCACAGTGCAATGCTGTAAGACATAAAAATTGTTGCCATTTGACATCTTATTTTTTCGCAAATTCAAAGCCGCACACTGGCCAAATATGAGCACTGAATGAGAATGCTAAGTAATACATATTAGAACAACAACAAAATTTAGCACATTCGTAGAGACACTCACATACATACAAATGTTATTTGTTCATGTACTCATACTATGGACAAATATTGACAATGTATATGTTTGTGTGTGTGTGTGTAAATTACTTGCAGCGACTGTGCGTCTGGCATAGCAAACACTCTGCTCGCCGCTCAGTTCTTCAATACACGTAGTAGAAGTACAAACATTAAAAAATCCCATACAAAATCGCCGCCCGACGCGTGCGACCTCAGTTAAGGTTATTTCAATTTGTTGCTGGAAATACAAAATACATAAATGTGATATTTTGTCTGGCGGTTGAAAATGCTAAAGCAAAAACAAAAATGACAGTAGACACTCCACTGTACGTGGAGAGTAGTTTTAAACTTTGATATTTGTTAGTGTAGCAACATGATAGCAAATTGACAACATAATTAAATTAAGCGCTAATAGAATGAGTAGACACATTGGGCAATCGGTGCTCAGAGGCGATGGTTTGTATGTATGTGTGCGTAAGTGTGTTTGGTTGTAAGCGGTAAAGGTAGATGAGAGTTAAAGCTTCAGATGTGCCTAATTCAAGTGAACTGTTTAGGGCGAATATTTTAAGAAAATTATTTAGAAACCGAAAACTTCTTTCAAAAGTGTTGTTGTTTAGTTTCTAAATAAAAATTAAGTAAAAAAAAATAAAATAAACTTACATGCGTTAGATTAGTGGTTCCCTAACTATGGTATATGTACTGGCAGTGGTTCGAAAGGCCTCCGCAGGTTCGTACGTCTTTGATCTAATGAGAATTGAATAGTATTTTGAAGTTTGTTTGATCCTCATTGCACTCTGCTTGATCCACATTAATACTCCAATCATGATCCGTCCGTATCATGAAGGAGCTGCGCGTGATTGAACGCCAGCGAAGATCTGTAGCATACGCTGAAATCAGTGTCTAATGTGGTAAGCGCTTAGCTGCGCCGCAACTGTTAGACACGAAGTAATTTTTAACATAAAGTCCCGTGCTAGCAGGGTAGGAGAGAGGGGTTTTTTAGTGGGTGTTTCAAGTCTCTCACTCCGGCTTTCAATGCTTTTTCCCCTCTGCAAAAAAAAAAAAAAAAAAAAAAAAACATTAATACTCCAAAAGTCGTTTGATCCTCATTGCATCTGAATGACAGTTCGAAGTTTGTTTGATCCACATTGCACCTAAATGACAGTTCGAAGTTTGTTTCCATGGTTTGATCCTGAATGATATTTCGAAGCTTGTTTGATGCGCATTGCACTTGAATGACAGTTCGAAGTTTGTTTGATCAACATTTCATCTAAATGACAGTTCGAAGTTTGTTTAGATGGTTCGATCCTGAATGGTATTTCGAAGCTTGTTTGATGCGCATTGCACTTGAATAACAGTTCGAAGTTTGTTTGATCAACATTGCACCTGAATGATAGTTCGAAGTTTGTTTGGTTGGTTCAATCCTGAATGGTATTTCGAAGATTGTTTGATCCACATTGCATCTGAATTACAGTTTGAAGTTTGTTTGATCCTCATTGCATCTAAATGACAGTTCGAGGTTTGTTTGGTTGGTTTAATCCTGAGTGGTATTTCAAAGCTTGTTTGATGTGCATTGCACTTGAATAACAGATCGAAGTTTGTTTGATCAATATTGCACCTGGATGACAGTTCGAAGTTTGTTTGGTTGGTTTAATCCTGAGTGGTATTTCAAAGTTTGTTTGATGTGCATTGCATCTGAATTACAGTTTGAAGTTTGTTTGATCCTCATTGCATCTAAATGACAGTTCGAAGTTTGTTTGGTTGGTTCAATCCTGAATGGTATTTCGAAGATTGTTTGATGCGCATTGCACTTGAATAACAGATCGAAGTTTGTTTGATCAATATTGCACCTGAATGACAGTTCGAAGTTTGTTTCCATGGTTTGATCCTGAATGGTATTTCAAAGTTTGTTTGATGTGCATTGCATCTGAATTACAGTTTGAAGTTTGTTTGATCCTCATTGCATCTAAAGGACAGTTCGAAGTTTGTTTGGTTGGTAGAATCCTGAATGGTATTTCGAAGCTTGTTTGATCCGCATTGCACCCACCTGAATTACAGTTTGAAGTTTGTTTGATCCTCATTGCATCTAAATTACAGTTCGAGGTTTGTTTGATTGGTTCAATCCTGAATGGTATTTCGAAGCTTGTTTGATCCACATTGCATCTGAATTACAGTTTGAAGTTTGTTTGATCAACATTGCATCTAAATGACAGTTCGAAGTTTGTTTGGTTGGTTCAATCCTGAATGGTATTTCGAAGTTTGTTCGATCCACATTGCGTTTTGTTTGATCCATATTTGTACTTCAAAGTTTATTTAATCCACATTGTATGTGAATAGTGTTTTGAAATTTGTTTGATGCATCTTGCATCTGAATGGTATTTTGAAGTTTGTTTGGTTAGTTCGTTCCTGAATGGTACTTCAAAGTTTGTTTGATCCACATTACATCTGAATGGCATTTCGAAGTTTGTTTGATCCATATTACATCTGATTGGAATTTCGAAGTTTCGAAGTTGAATGACAGTTCGAAGTTTGTTTGTTTGATCCACATTGCACCTGAATGGTGTTAAGAAGTTTGTTTGATCCACATTGGTACTTCAAAGTTTGTTTGATTCACATTGAATCTGAATGGTGTTTTGAAAGTTGTTTGATTCACATTGCATCTGAATGATATTGAGAAGTGTTTGCTTGGTTTGTACAAATGAAACTTCAGGTACAACAATCCAGAATGTCTATATTCTTCTAATCAAGCTCAGTTCAAGCTAAACTGAAGTTATTTAAAAGGGATTTCCGTTCCAATTCAATAATAACTAATTTTTCTGGATTACAATTCAGAATATTTTGGGCTCAAAACTTGGGTATTTAAAGTCGCTAAATATCAGAAGTCATATGGAAGATTAGTACTTTTTTCTTCAAAATTGCCGAATATGCCGAATGAGTACTTTCGATCTGGCAATCAGGACCACATGTCTTCTTCTACTGCAAATGTAAAAAGCAATTGAAATGTTTCAAGTGAAATTTCTCTAAATGCAGACATTGCAAAAAATTGAATAAACAAAAGCCGATAATGGCCGCCTTGAAGCGCGCAACAGGAGCAGCACCAGCAGCAGCAATATCCAAAAATAACAAAACCCAAACAAATCTATGTATTAACACACGAGCAGCAATTGGAAACGACGCGGCATCCATCAGGCAGCAGACATCATCGACGGCTACGTCAGCGGCTGACTTGCGTATGTCGGCCGCCGACAAGTGAAGCCTCTGCTGACAGATTATTGGAAGCGACTCGCCCGGTGGGAGCGACAATATCTCAACCAATTCACGTCGATCATGTAGGGTTGGATTAATTTGTTATTGTTTTTGATTCAGCAGCGTTTCTTCGCATTTCAATTGTAATTAGTGGTATTCATGGATGCGCTCTGTGTGCGTGTGTGTGTGTTTAGCAACATTTTGTAGTGGATCTATTGTATATAATATAATTTGTTTTTATAAATATTTATCTGTGACAGTTTGGCAGCGTTTTAAGCTAAATCGCGCAATTTTTGTGACACAATAAATAATTTGGCCACTAAAGTGTGAATGATGAATGATCATTTTAAATTTAGCTCAATCTAGTCAGTGAGAATTTTCGGGATCTTGGCGATGCGTAATTTGGACAGCAATTTGGGATGTGTGGAAAAATGTTGAGTAGAATATTGGCGCCAAGATGACATTGAAGCTAATGAAGGTAATTTTTATATGAAGAGTTGATAAGCTGGTCAGGAAGCGATCAGAAATAGCAGTGAAACTGATGTAGGAATTTGATCTCAAATGAGCTGAGAAACTAGTCGGGAAGCGATCAGAGATGGCATTTAAGTTAATACAGCGATTTCACTCTGAAAAATGTGATAAATGGCATTGAAGAAGAAGAAGACGCATTTATCATGAAAGAACCAATCAGTTAGCCAGGAAGGAATCAGAGAAGGCATTGAGATGAAGAAGAAGAAGAATATTATCCTGAGGGATCCGATAAAATAGCCAGAAAGCCATCAGAGAAGGCATTGAAGAAGAAGGATGGAAAGAATTGTATCCTGAAAGAACCGATAAACTAGTCAGGAAAAGATCAGAGAAGGCATTGAAGAAGAAGAAGAAGAACCAGAATTGTATCCTTAAAGAACCGAAAAACTAGTCAGAAAGCAATCATAGAAGGCATTAAAGAAGAAGAAGACAATTATCCTGAAAGAATTGAGAAACTAGTCAGGATAACATCAGAAAAGTCATTGAAGAAGAAGAAGCAGAACTGTATCCCTAAAGAACCGAAAAACTAGTCAGGAAGCAATCATAGAAGGCATTAAAGAAGAAGAAGAAGAATATCATCTTGACATTTTAGTACCAATTTCAGCTTAATATTGGCGTTCAAGTTAATATCTGAGCTTTGATGTATTCAGAGACCTATACTAGAATTTTATTTCGAATATTTTCGTGGTACACTTTATCCTTAGAAAGTCCTGTTTTACAGGATTAAAAAGTCCTGTTTTACAGGACATTTTTGGCATTTTAGAAAAGAAGGGTCAAAATGACCCACAAATAGGAGTTACAGGGTTAAAATGCTCCACAAAAATATTCTTCGTAGTATTTTACATCAAATTGCTGAACATATCACATACCTATCAGGTGTACAACTTTGCTTCCGCCGTTTTTTTCCAAAATTAAAAGCTTTATTGCGAAAAAGTGCTTACAGATGTATTATTCAAAGTATTGTCCGTCGCTAGCGACAACTTTCTCCCATCTTTCCGGCAATTTTCGGATCCCGGCTCGAAAAAAGGAGTCCTCTTTTGACGCTATCCATGAAGCAATCCATTTTTCCAATTCTTCGAAGGATTGAAAATGTTGATCTGCCAGGCCGTGTGCCATCGAACGGAATAGGTGGAAGTCAGAAGGGGCGACATCTGGGGAATACGGCGGGTGGGGCAAGACTTCCCATTTCAGCGTTTCCAGGTACTTTTTGACCACTTTTGCGACGTGAGGCCGAGCATTGTCGTGTTGGAGGATGACTTTGTCATGTCGCTCTTCCATTTTTAAAACGTTGAAACCACTCCCGACACGTTCTTTCACTCAGAGCAGCATCACCGTAAGTTTCTGAGAGCATTCGATGCGCTTCAGCTGCATTTTTTTTCGAATTGTAACAGAAAAGTAAAACTTCCCGCAAATGGCGAGAATTGGGCACATAAACGGACATTTTCGAGCGTGAATAATACGAAAACAAGAACAACTGTCACTGAAACGGCGATGACAATTCGTTAGGCACTGTCCACACTCACCTTAAAGGCATTACCATCTATGTATTTCAACCAGCCTCAGCCGGTACAGCCACCTATCGGAAAACGGCGGAAGCAAAGTTGTACACCTGATAAAATGTGAGGTTACATGGTTTTCGTATGCCGAATCACCATAAGAATGAGCAAAAAGGGGAAAACTTTGACCCCCCTAAAAAAAATGCAGACGTAAACTTTCAAAACACTGATACACGTATATTTTTTTTGGCGCCCTCTACCAGAATTTGTTGTCAGAACCTTGTTATTTTTTTTTGTGTTTGGCAGTGTTATCAACTGCAAATAAAAATTTATACTTTAAGGGATATCTACGGTTTTATAAAACAACGATACCTTCACCAATTCAAAACCTAACGACAAAGGGTGTATCACTAGCGTTCTAGCTTAAAGGATTGTTCCACTACATTAGCGAGAATTGCTACAGGAATTCTGAGAAGTCAGAGAAGATAGAATCTCTTACATTCAAATATGGATTGTTCTGCATTTTAAAACAAACTTCAGTGCTCTATTGGTGATGGAACATTGAATGATTTGATCTAAGTGATGCAAACAAATTGTGCCAACAGTTCAAAACGATAATATTTAGACGCAAATTAAGACAAGTAAATCTACGTAGAACACTAAGTCTAAATTAATTGTTGCAGAAATTGTCAGTGCTTGAAATTTTCAACTTTCGCCAACAAACGCGAAACAGCAGAATATTGTCTATTTGGACGTCATGCTAAACGATTAGGATTTGACAGTTGCGACTACTGACGCAGTTGCCAAAAGATGAAGGAGGAGGAAGAGACTATAAGCCATCTGCTCTGTCATTGCCCGGCGCTCTCTAGACGAAGATGGAAATTTCTAAGATATGCTTTCTTTGACAACTTGGACCAAATCAGATCAGTCAACGTCGGAAGCTTGCTAGAGTTTACTCACAAATCGAATTGGCTTGTATGGGCTCACCGACTTGTAATAAGACAGATCAACTTTTAAGTTGTAGTATCTCAATGGGCCCATTTTGTGGCTTAAGTGTGTCTTTCAAAAAAGTTCCCTGCTCAGAAAGCCACTTTAACCTAATCCGAACTTAACAGAATCAGCTGATTCTTTTCGGCGCTCTTTTGAATTCCTCAAAAATGGATCCACGATTCTTCCGTTGCTTTTGAAACTAAAAACGATTTCAATCATGTCTGAAAGACATCAAAACTGGTTATTTTTTGTTCAAATGTATGGACAAACTGTCTGTTAATAGAAGTTAATCTTAGCTTAACAGTTCATCAATTGAACCACACAACACAGACAACTTGATTGTTTCATTACTGAACAGTTTCGTCGCATTTGACTCTCCTATTTGTTTTGTTTTGTTTTGTTGACAACTAGTCACACAGCTTTACCACCATTTAATTTCTATTTTTAGCGCAATTCAATTAACAATTTGTTTTTATCTTTTCAAAGCCCCAACTTGTGATTGTCTACTTTGTTCGCACATGAAAAGGCACATTGTGCCATTAAATCCGGTTTAAACGTTTCGCCTGTTAATAGTCAAACAAAACGTATCTGAATAAATGACAATTAATGGCTTTATTAAACCGCAACTGTCTGCATAGCATAGTTGCATTGATAACTATTGTTGTTGTATGCTATAGTAAAATCGTGAGGCAGATTTGGTTTGTTGGTTTACAAGTGAAAATATATGTTCTCGCATATCTCATAAATAAAAAGAAGAACTCTGAAAGGTTAAATTTAAAGGAAAACGAATTTTAAAGTAGAAATATAATTATGATTTTTTAGTAGAAATTATAAATTATAATTTAAATTAAATAGTAAAAGAATCGTTGTAGTTTTTTCATAGACAAATCCACTTTTCATATAATTATGTGACATGGTTTTGAATGAAGGTTTTTTAACTGTCAAGCTTCACTTATGAATTTCCTTATACAACCAAGCTTTGGCCATGCCCACTTAACACGCATAAAAGTCAAATAAAGATACAAATACCAACAATTAACTACAACAAAAACAGCTTCCGTGTGCTTGGCTGCTCGTACAACCACTTTCAATGCTTTAATGTTGACTGTCCGATTTTATTAGAATTGCCAGCAACGCTGTTGGCACTTGTTGAGCGTCCAATTGTTGTTGTTTTTATATATTTTTTTATTTTAATTTTTGTATGCATGTGTTTGGTGACTGCATTTTGATTTGTTTACAAATTGCCAAGCATTCGCAGCTGCAAACATGCACACATACAAACATTTCGTATGTGTGTGTTTCGCTGACAGCTGGCAGTGAGTGTATTTTTTTCAACAAACTGTGCCGTTAGAATTGCCTTCAAAACGTCACTTGCATGCGCTCATATAAAATCACACACACACACACAGAAACACCGCATAACGTCCGAACGCATTTAAGTTGACGCGACGCGCATTGTTGACAACGCTGACGAGTGCAATGCTCGCCCGCCGGCAACTTGGAAATCGAAATTAATGAACTTTTTCATTGTCAAACAAAAGCGCAACCGGAAGATAAAACGCTCTCAATAAACGCGACCATAGCACAGTGCTTCGAGAGTAATAAGAAGAAGTAAATAAGAAAAAAAATTATCGCGGATTTTGACAAAAGTAATATCATGTTAAAGGTAATTGTTTAATTAAGCTGGATCCGAAATACTTTATCGAAAAATTGTCGAGATTAGGAGATATAGCTTGTCAAAGTCGGATATATTTTTACAAAAATGTATGAAGGGGAAAAATGAAATTTAGGTGCTTGTATAAAAAAAATGGTAGAAAATGTGTTGTTGTAGATAGGCTTCCAATTTCTTGTAATATTAAAACTTAATTGATAGGAGCAAGACCACTGATCAGTTTTTTTTATTTAGCATATATAATTTTTTTTGTACGAATTTTCAAAAATGAATGTTTTTCAAACCCATGAAAATTAAAAAGAACCAAATTTAGAAAGGCAATTAATATCGAATGGCGTCAACTGGCGTAAATCCTTTTTATGGCCCTTTTTGGATGGACTTTCTTCTCTTAAATCCGTAAAAAAAATTTTGCGTCTTTTTGCGCCTATGGAAAATATTCAATTTTTTCGAAACTACTAATGTTGATTTTTGTATAGAAATCGCTTGAGTTAAAATTGCGATTAAAATGTTTAACTAAGGCAATGCAACGAATTATGAATGTTTTTTATAAAAAATAGGTTTGGTACGCATATTTAACCCATTATAAGCCATACAATCCAAATTTTTTCATTATTATGAAATTTGTTAGCTAAAATGTGATTTAACGCTAATATATTCTAAAAAAAAGGAGGAATGTATAACTTTGAAGAAGGTCCAATTTTGAAGAATAAGTCTTGAAGAATAGTCTCGCCGTTATAGGTTGAGCTGCATTGCATATTCACCTGCCTCATCTCCATGTTAAGCTCTACGAATATCAAATAAACAAAAACTATATGCCTTTAGCAACTTTACCGCCCTCTTTCTACCCTTTAAATATCGAATTTAGAAAAACGCTAAGATATGTATTTTGTTATTGCTTTTTTAGTATACATATACATAATTTTTAAACAATCCGACCAAAAAACAATGTCTGTCCATATAAGCTTCACCACCGCCTTTCCGCCCTTTCCAGGTCGACGTTTTCGAAATCGCTTCTGTTTAAGGGTTGACTTTCTAAAATACAACTTTTGACCAAATTTCATCATAATAGCTCCAGCGGTTTGGGCTCTGTGATGACAAGATAATATATAACCATATATATTCGATTTTTTTTTAACTATATATTTTTTTTTTAAACAAACACAAATTTTGAAATCAGCAGCCCAAAATGACTTAGACTGCAAATTTTCAGCGAATTTAACGTACTCCTTCTATTTTTGCCGCAATTTTGTATGGAGTCGAAGCACTGTGCATAGGTGCAGTAAGTGATTTGTGTGTATATGTATGTGTGTGTGATGGTTGAGTTCTTACAATTCACTGTACTTAGGAGCATGTTTAGTGCAATTAGTGCGCGGCAATTAACAACAAAACGTGTCTAAATAAACTGTTGGCATTGTTTTGCAATCATTGTTGTTGTCTTTAGAATGTTGACTTATCGAGCATTTGGCGTATTTCTGGCACAAATTTGTTAACAGTGAGATAGCGATGAGTTTTTGTGTGAGGGTTAGAGGAGCCATATGGCAAGATGCTTTTTTGTGTACATTTGAACCTTCTATGGTTTCAAGATTAAATCTTTTTGCTGACCCCTAGAATAGTTTGAAGTTTGAGGAAAAATACAAAATTAATAAACTGAATATATAAGCTTCAAAAATATAAGAATATACTTTTTTTAAATGTTATATCTTTGCATAGTAAGTTTGAACCTTCTATGGCTTCAATAAAAAATCTTTTTGTTGAGCCCTAGAATAGTTTGAAGTTTAAGGAATAATACAAAATTAATAAACTTAATTTTAGGTTAAAAAATATACGTACATACTTTTTTTAATGTTGTATCTCTACGTAGTAACGAAAGAAGAAGCAGAAAAAATAAGATCAATTTTTTTATTTAATTTGTATAACAATTTCTATGCATTTTTTAAATAATTTTAGCTAAAGTAAATGAGGAAATATTAAATTTTAGTTATTAATTATGTTTGAAATAATTTATGTTTAAGTAATTATTAGAGCCAGAACGATGTGGTTGCTGTCATGACAACACTTAAAAAACAGGGTTCGGTAAGAAAAAGCAATAAAACTTGCATGGGATATTGTTGATATAACCACACAAAGGACTAAATCCATAAATTTTAATTTTTAACTTTTCCCAGTATAAACCTGTAGGGAAAGACTTAAGAGTAAAGTTAATACAAGTGAGAAAGAAAGTTCTTTCGATTATTTTATAAATTTTTGTCATAGCATTGAGTGATAAAAACGCTTATGTGAACAGGCCTTCATCAATTTTCTGGGCTTTCTGATGAAATAGTAATGAGATTGACCTATTTTTGGAAAGCTGGAGAGTTTTACTATAAAACGGGGTAGTAATTTTAGGCAGCTTTCTCTACTGGTTTAGGAGCTAGAGACAGTTGCAGTACTTCAACCTACAGGAATAGCTGCCGACACCCTTCAATAATTATTTTCTTAACTTTTCGTTACAACAACGACCTGAAGGACACATTGTTGGAAAGCTGAAGAGTTCTACAACAAAACAGCATCGCCTTTTCAGGCATCTATCTCTTCTAGTTTAGGAGCTAAAAGCAATTGAACTACTTCGAGCTATAGTCATAGCTACAGACAGTAGAATTTTTCAAAGTGACTCTTCGACAATGATTTTCTCAGCTTTTCTTCGAAAGAGGGACTGGATGTACCCATTTTCGAAAAGCTGGCGAGTTTTGCAACAAAACAGTATACAAATTTTAGGCAGCTATATCTTCTAGTTTAGGAGCTAGAGGCACTTGAACTACTTCGAGTTACAGTCATAGCTGAAGACAGTCGAATTTTTTAAAGTCACCTTTCAACAATGATTTTCTCAACTTTTCGTCGAGAAAGCGACTGGATCGCCCTCTTTTTAGAAAGCTGGAGACCTCTACTATAAAACAGAATATTAATTTTAGGCAGCTATCTCTTCTAGTTTAGGATCTAGAAGTAGTTGAACTACTTCGAGCCACAATCATAACTGAAAACAGTCGAATTTTTCAAAGTCATCTTTCAACAATGATTTTCTTAACTTTTCTTTCAGAGAGCGACTGGATGGACCCCTTCTTGAAAAGCTGGCGACTTCTGCAACGAAAAATGGCCGGAGTTTAAAACAGCTATCTCTTCTAGTTAGGGAGCTAGAGGCAGTTGAACTACTTCGAGCTACAGTCATAACTGCAGACAGTCGAAGTTTTCAAATTCAACCTTCAACAACGATTTTCTCAGCTTTCTGTTAGGATAGTGACTAGATCAACTCCTTTTTGAAAAGCTGGAGTGTTCTGCAACAAAAAATTGTTCAAGTTTAAAACAGCTATCTGTTCTAGTTTAGGAATCACGCTCAAAAGAAAAGTTGCTACATGCTGATGATCAAATATCAAATCGTAAAAACTTTGACTCAAAAATAACATTAGTCAAATAAAAAAAAATCAAACATATATATTTTTAGAAAAAAAATCAAGCATATACACATATATATGATACTGCAAATATTGACATTTCCCAGGCATTAATTGCGCAAACATTTTTTTATTTGACTGCTGTTGCTTTTTATATTTAAACTTGTTGCTGTTGCCGCTCCTGCTTTCAGTGATCAGCCCATACGACGAGCATCTGGCACAGCTTGCAGTCTTTGCACATTATACAAAAAAGCTAAATTATCTAATATAGCCGAGTACAGTGACCAGGCAGTTCCAAAATCACAAATAAAAGCAAAACAAACCTTTCTAGTACAGTCTATTTTTATAACAAGTGAACCAAATCGTGACTATTTTAAAGCTCAACTAAATGTTTAGCAACAACACCAACATAGATCACTGATTGCAACTATCAGCAATCTGGTCACCTTATGGGTACATTTAATAGGTAAATCATACGCCCCGGCAGCTCGCTCGGCACTTTCAATTGCCATCACGCGTTAAATGGATTCAGAAAAAAACGAATGCCTCAAGAATTTTTGGTGCGCAATTTTTTAAAGAAAGATTTCGGCATTTGTGTTGACATTGGTGAATTTTGTTGTTGTAGTGGCAAAAACGAAACAAGTATAAAAGTAAAAGCTGAAGCGAATTGAACGTGACTGCAGTCGTGTTTGTGTGTAAATAAATGTTTTGTCTTTGTTGTATTTTCTAGACATCTGATGAAATATGCGCCAAGCGCCGCTAAAATTGACACAGACTGTTGAGTAAATGTGTGGAGTTGAGTGTGTAAATGTGCACAAAGCAATTAATTTTAATATTTTATAGCTGAGAGCGAAACAATTTCATGGAAAGCAATGAAAAGTGAATGTGGGCAAAAGGGTGTTTAACGAAGTGATGTCAAATGTTGTGATGAATAGTTTTCTTTAAATTAAAAATGTTGAGGAAAGTTAAAAATTTTTTAAATTAAAACAATATAAAAAACCTAAAATAAAATAAAATTAATTTAATTAAATAAAATAAAATAAAATAAAATAAAATTAAATAAAATACAATAAAATAAAATTAATGAAATAAAATAAAATTAAATAAAATAAAATAAAATGAAATAAAATAAAATAAGATAAGATAAGATAAGATAAAATAAAATAAAATAAAATAAAATAAAATAAAATAAAATAAGATAAAATAAAATAAAATAAAATAAAATAAAATAAAATAGAATAGAATAGAATAAAATAAAATAAAATAAAATAAAATAAAATAAAATAAAATAAAATAAAATAAAATAAAATAAAATAAAATAAAATAAAATAAAATAAAATAAAATAAAATAAAATAAAATAAAATAAAATAAAATAAAATAAAATAAAATAAAATAAAATAAAATGAAATAAAACAAAATAAAACAAAATAAAACAAAATAAAATAAAACAAAATAAAATAAAATAAAATAAAACAAAATTTCATCAAATTAAATAAAATAAAATAAAATAAAACAAAATTTCATCAAATCAAATAAAATAAAATAAAATAAAATAAAATAAAATAAAATAAAATAAAATAAAATAAAACAAAATAAAATAAAATAAAATAAAATAAAATAAAATAAAATAAAATAAAATAAAATAAAATAAAATAAAATAAAATAAAACAAAATAAAATAAAATAAAATAAAATAAAATAAAATAAAATAAAATAAAATAAAATAAAATAAAATAAAATAAAATAAAATAAAATAAAATAAAATAAAATAAAATAAAATAAAACAAAATAAAATAAAATAAAACAAAATCAATTCAAATAAAGCAAATAAAATAAAATAAAAATATTAGCAAATAAATAGAGTTAAATAAATAATCAAACTAAAGTAAAATCAATGTAAATTTATGATTATTTAACCCAAAATAAACTCCACAATATTATATAAAATATGATTTATTAGTTTTCATTGAACCAAACAGTGGGCTCGGTCGCTTATCATCGTGTCAATTGTAATAATTTAATTTAATAACGTCAAATAATTTTACGCATTTGATTACTATTTCATACAACAGTGGGCGTAGACAAAGCTTCTACATTCATTCGTTACTTTTTATTCATTGAAATTAATAAGAAATGTTAGATAATCGCAACCACAACTTGACAAGTGAACTTTGTTTGATTGACAGGCTCAGCTGATAGGACATTACATATTTTATACAATTTTGACAGCAACCAAACAAAAAAGTGTCATTTCAGCAGTTTGTTTCTTCTCTATATTTGGCTGGAATAGTAAAGTGTAGTGGAAATTTTAAGACAACACAAATTATATTTCGTAATTGAGGCTTTAATTGCATTGAATTGAGATGAAAACAATAAACTGCGACGAAATAGTTTGAATGCATTTATGTAAGAATGACGTACGTAAAACTTATTACAATGTAATTTTTAATGAATATAGAATATAGAAATATATAAAATAAAGTCTTTATCAGAACAAGATTTTTGTGGACCCAAGAATTTGACTAAGTAATTGAGAGGTCGAGAGTCTGGTCGACAGTTTTATGACCTCAGTGCAACGCGATAGAAACCAACCTAACTTTTATGCAACTCAAAACCTTAGAGAGCGGAGACTGCAGTTCAAAGCAGATTTGAAATTGTCCCGATTTGAAACTGAATTGCAAAAAAAATAAAACAATATTTCGTGTATTATCTGCTATATGACATTTTAAGATCAACAGTGGGTCCAATGCACAAGCATTGCAATAATTGCCAGCTCACAAAACAAATTTCGAGTAACAAGTTGCGAAGGAAACTTTTTTGTTGGCGCAGTAAATTGTCAACAACTTATAGCCAAATCATCAATGCGACTTGGCACATTGGCAATTAGAGACACGTGCCTCAATTGTGACATTGTTTTGCCTTTCGTTCTTCTATAACACATAAATCAAATGTTAAAAGTCGTCAACATATTCGACAATGTTAAAAATAGTAGTAAACACTTTTACTGTGAAATTTTATGTAGTCCGAATATTTGTTGAATGATTCAATGTTGACAAAATATCTGCTTATTCCATTGAAGTCTTCAAGTTCTATCCGATTCACAGTGTAGATTGAATAAGGAAAAAGTGTTTACGAACTCAGTGGAAAAATATGCTCGATCTCATTAATATTTTTGTTGAAGCCCATGAAAAGTTAACCCTTTCAGTTACAATGTCCAATATATTGGACTACAGCCCATACAATTCATATAGCGGGCTGTTATTTTCATGTCGCAAAGGGTTAAAGTCCCCAAGCTGACAGTAAGACTCTACTGAACTTTGCTAGGAAGACTCGCAATCTCACCGATCACTTGTACCGCTAGAGGCCCAACAAGGTGTATGCGTGTGCGACCTTACCTAACCTAACCTAAAGCCCAGAGTTTTCTAGTTTTTTCTAATTAAATTCAAACATAAAATGGATGCTGAAAGAAGTATCTTTTCACAGCAAATATACTCGTACAACTCTCCATTTCCCAAGAAGATCACTAGATATCACTTAAAAATATTTCATAAATCTCCACTTTAAATTTACAGTTAAAGTTTACAGTTGAAGTTACAGTTAAATTTACAGTTAAACAGTTTAGCTTGTCTCTATTCTGTATTCAATTGACAAATAAGTACTGGAAGAAAGGTCTTTCGACTATAATTTTCCAATTATCTTATACCTTAGTTGCTAAGAGGATCAGTGGACATTCACTCCAAAATATTCCATTAATCCCCACTTATAGTTTCCAAGGTCAAAGTTCAAGCTCAGATCATTATAATTTATGTTTTAACTGTATTCAAACATCAAAGGGATGCTGAAAGAATGATTTTTTCAAAGCAAATGTGTAACTCTCTGGTTCCTAAGAAGATCACTAAACATTCACTAACTTAAAAATATTTCATTAATTCCCACTTAAAGTTTTCAAGGTTGAAGTTAAAGCCCAGCTCGATCGAGTTTCTAAGTGGTTAAAACGTTAAAATGTCAAATGAATGCTGGAAGAAAGATTTGTCTGCAATGATCTTTCCAAACATATAACTCTCCAGTTCCCAAGAAGATCAGTGGACATTCACTCCAAAATATTTTATTAATCTCCACATATGTATGATTTCCAAGGTAAAAGGTAAAGCCCAACTTTTTCGAATTTCTTTTTATTCAATTTCTGTATTCAAATATCAAACGGATGCTGAAAGAAGGAACTTTTCACTTTCACAGGAATTCTCTAGTTCCTAAGAAGAGACCTAGACATTCACTTCAATTATTATTTTTATTGATGGGAATAATGCACTGCGACCTAGTAGATTATTGTGCCCTTTCTTGGACCTCAAAAACTATCAGTGAGTCCAGAATCCAAGAGGAATTTTAGTATGTTTCCTAAATCTCTGGATACGCAGTCTGCACTTGATATGAGATGGTCCCCCAGGTGCTTTCTTGCATGCATGAGTACAGGGCATTTTCCTAGTATATGTATTGCAGTCTCGTTTTCCTGCAAGCTGAACCTGCAATACCCATTTTCACGGATTCCTTGTTTGGTTGGATGATTCAATCTACAATGCTTTGTAAGCATTCCCGTGATAATCCTTAGATTATTTTTTGATAAGCTCATACCTTCGATACCTTCCTCGAATCGTGTTCTATATCCAGCTTCGAATGCTCCTGACCTGGTTGATTTTCCCAGTATTGATTCCTTCTGGTTGTCTCGTCCTTTCTCATTAGGATGAAGGAAGCTCCTTTTCCCAACCCACAAACAGGTTCTGCGCCGACAAAGGGTGTGGAAGTTCCCCTCCTTGCCAGCTCGTTAGCCCGTTCGTTCCCTTCAATGCTGGTGTGGCCCGGAACCCAAGGTATGAAGACCTTATTATAACGGCCAAGTTCATTCAGCTTCTCAAGGCACTCCAAAACCAGTTTCGAGGACACCTGGTAGGATCTCAGAGCCTTGATTGCCAATTGGCTGTCAGAAAGGATGGCAATCTTCCGGTTTCGGTATTTCTTTCACCAGATTGAAGTAAGCACACCTTTCAATGGCGTACATTTCCGCCTGGAAGATAGTGGTGTGCTTTCCCGTACATTCCGAGTATCTTATCCTCGGCCCGTATACTCCTATCCCGGTGCTTTCCTCCGTTAAGGAGCCATCTGTGTACCAGGATGTCATGTGGTGGTCTATATGATAAGCTTCCGATATACCTACCCAGTTCGTTTTGTTACTAAGTTCAGTTTTGAATCGTTTGACAAAGCTGAACTTCGGTGAGACTGTGTCCCTCGGTATTGCAATTTCGGGATGCTGATGCGTGAGAGTATCAATCCTCTTACGGCTCAGGAATCCCTCAGCCCCGATATTAACATCAATCATCCATAGGAGAGCCCTCTTCGTCTGGACACGTTCTCATAGCCCTGTTATGCATACGCATTTGTAGCTTACTAAGCGCCTTGATAGTGGTTGCCTGGCTGGTCTTGCGTACCCAGACAGCTGAACCATACGTTATCATGGGTCTTACGATCACCGTATAGATCCATCTCAGTATACTCGGCGTGTAGCCCCAACTTTTGCCTGCTATGGCCCTACAGGTCATCAAAGCCCTAGTGGCCTTCCTTATCGTTTCCTCTAAATGTCCAGAGAAGTTTCTGATCTAGTATACCACCTAAATATTTCGCCTCCTCCTAGAATTCTATCTTTGTCCCATCCAAACGTATAGGTTTAAGAGCATCAAGATTATATATTCTTGTGAAGGTTACAACGGTGGTCTTCGCCGGATTTATGTTCATTCACTCCAAAATATTCCATTAATTTTCACTTATAATTTTAGATATTCTTTTAAATTTTAATATTCTAGTATGTAGTCAATAGGAAAATCTCCACAAATCTCCTTTGACTTTTCTAAAAGACTGTAAAAATAATAAAAGGTTTGAAACTGATTTCTTGTGATTATCTGACGATTCTTCATTCAATTACAAACTGTGGAAATTTTTAATTTGCGTCATTTGCAGTCGGTGAAGTAATGTTTACAGTTTTATTACTCTTTATTAATCTATAATAATCCTGTTTTATTACGCTACTCCACACGCAATGAGTAACGACGACAACGCTGCTGGCTCATGGTACATGAACTTCTTAATGATTGAACCTTATCTGAGCATTTAATGTGGGATTTTTATTTTTTTATTTTTATTTCTTTTATTATTTTTTATTATTTATAGAATCTCACGGTATTTAATCTTCATTTTGCACCACATGTTGCACTTTATATGCTTCGGTACTGCAAAATGGAACAAAAAAAAAAAGCTGCAAGGAAAACGGTCGAGAAATTTGCATTCATATTAAACGCATTTAATATATAAATTAATCACTGAAATTCGTAAATACGCATTAATGGAAATAAATTTTAATATTTACAGAAATAAAAATTTATTTCAGAAATATATTTAAAATGATTACCAGATTGCAGATTGTGTGTAAATAAACATATAATAAAATACAAATATAGAATAAGTAAGACAAGTCTAGGAAGATTGAAGGGTAAATATTATATAAATAAAATAAAAAATAAAAAAATATGGTGCGATGGTAGGTGAAATCTCTTCAATGGAACTGATTCCAATTTACATCCTCCATCTCAGGGAATAAAAGTCGGTATACCAGACAGAAGTAGACAGACAGATAAGATTAATTAATGCAATGGATCAGCTGTAATAACCCTTTGTGACTCGAAACTACCAACTGAAGACAGCATTGATCTTTAATTTGAGTTAGAAGACATGTTGGAGAGAGCAAAATGAGTTAGCAGTCGAACTGTGAGCACATTAGGTTCAGCTTTCTGCGGATTCAAATCTATAATTGGACGGTTGAAGGTCTGGTTGATAATTTAATAACATTAAGACACCACAGAAGGTGATATGGGTCTTTGATTTTGCCGAGAGAATAAGTTGAAAAAGAGCAAAATGAGCTTACAGATGAACTAACCAAGAACGTATCGGAATTAGGCCCTCTATGGGTATTAATTTAGAATTGGATTTTACAATTCGATAGATGAAGTTCCCATCGACAATTGAATAACCAGGAGATACCAAAAACGATGCGTTGGTACAACCAACTCTAGACACTATCGGCCTTTGATTTTGGTTAGAACAGATGTTGGAGAGAGTAGACGAACTTACTGAGAGCGCATCGGAATTAGGTCTCAATGGGTATGAATCTAGACTTGGATTGGGCAATTCGACAGATAAAGTTCCTGTCGACAATTGGATTGAAACTTTAGATAGTTTTGGTCAGCTTTAAAGAAACCTTTAGGTATTGAAGCCAAAAAGGTTCCTAGTCTAAATCGAAGACTATGCGCTGGTTGGCTGCACTAATAATGGAGATGAAAACTTGAGGAGGTATTTGACACAGCTCAACCTTGCTGTCGATGTTATTTATAGGTAAACAGTGTTTTTTAACTAATCGAGCACCCATTATGCCACTGTCCAACGCTACAGGAACGACGGCGCCGCACTCTTGGGGCCAAGTTCTTCGATGCATTTACTGATCTATACAATTTTCTCACAAAGACCCCGTGGTTCCCAAATGTTCCCGTCTGGATCTACAGGCAACCCAACAGACGGGAAACACATTGGATTTCTAACAGAAGGGACTCGAAATGGACCCAACAGGGTCTACGAGTGAAAGTCGATTCCGCACACACATCTCTTCTATATCGTAACCATGCCTCAAGGAAGGAAATTCGATCAATTACTTTACAGCTGCTCAGAAGTTGCTCTTAGAAGGTTAAGGTCTATGACTGACCCCACCAATTTTCTCTTCTGAACATTTCTTTCAAACATATTTATACCCTATCTCCAACCCCTAATGGGGCTCCCATACAAAATGATGGTTTTTATAAAATGGGCTCCTATTGGTGCTAGACGACCCCAGACATATGAAATGTAAGATTGACCTACATTTATTTTCTCTTCCCAACGTTTTTGCTAAACATACCTATCCTCTATCTCCAACTCTAAAGGGGTTGCAATGCAAAACTAATAACTTTCAAATACATGATGATTATTTTTATAAAATGGGATCCTATTGCTGCCAGGTTGACCCCAGACATATGAAATGTAAGACTGACCCACATTTATTTTCTCTTCCGAACGTTTTTGCTTAGCATACGTACCCTCTATCTCCAACTCTGAACAGGGTTGCCATGCAAAATTGTGCATTCTTTAGGGAATTAGCTCCCCACTTGTAAAAGTAGTAGTTAAGTAAGCGCGAAAACATCATATCTCGGAAACTACTCCAACCTATTTTAATGATTTATTTAACGTTCGGCAACATTCTTGAGTACAAAAAATACCACCAGAGGGGCCTCTCATACAAACGTTTGGCCGCCTAAGCAGCCGTTTTACTTATTGGATTAAGGATTACACAATATTTATTTGATTACACGATAACAATTTGATTACAAGTTGAAGACGTTTGCCTACGTCCGCAGCCAAACCAGGAAAAGACGGAAACAAGGAAATGGCGATCCAAGTTTGCATTCGCAGGTTTTTACAATCGTGGTGTTGCCACATCGTTCCCCGCCTGGTGGTGAGGTTATAATATGCTGGGTTTCTACGAAGCAAAAATCAAAATGAATTATCGAAACTTCATTCAGCTCTCCATGTTAAGAAGAAATTGTTTAATTTTAATGGAGACAACGTGAGTTTTTTAAGCCGTATGACAGGCATTTCTTGCCCAGACACTTGAATGCTGCATCAGCCACCGAATGCAGAGCAACACAAAACGCAATAAAGTCAAAAAATGTTTTTTTTTTATTTTATATAAAAAAATGTAAAGAAAGAAAATATTTACACACAAAAACCAAAACCAAAACAATCACACGTCAAGCGGTGACCTTTGCCGCTGGCTGACGGCCGGATCTTACAAAATTCTGCTGCTGTTGCTTTTTTTTCTGACTGAAATATATGTGTCAAAATGTGATAACTCGACTGTTGAAAATAAATTTAATAAATATGTAAACATTAATTAAAACGTTTCATATAAAATATTTTATATGATTTTATGGCACAACAAAAATGAAAAATGTTTTATTATTGTTGCTATTGAATGATGCCAATAGCAAATCTGGGACAACTCTTGCTGGCAAGAAGGTATCAGTGTGCGTGTGTGTGTGTGTGTGTGTGTGTGCATAAAGTTAATTAATGATCTGTGTTTGGTCAATGGCACTGCTCGATCTCTGATAAGCTGATGAAGTGTCCAAGACATCATTACACATTTTAGTCATTGAACTTAACCGTCTGAGAAGTTCGAGCAGTTTGCAACACTTCAGTGGGACAGCAACAGCTTACTATACTTTTTCACAATCGTAATTCTGAAAGTGTCAAATGCAGCTCAGTTCAAAAGAATCATCTGTCCGCCTGTGTGGTCTAAGAGGCTTCAGTTCTCTTACTTTGTCTGAGATAAACTGATAATCGTTCAACATTAGCGCTCGCCGCAGTTTGACTGTTCACTTTTGTTCGTTTGAAAATAAGTTTGTATATGGTTTCAATTTCTTTGTTTGCATTGTTTGTTTACTGCTTTGTTGGCATTTTCAATTTGAACTTACACAACCAATTAGCAAACTGATTTGCTAAAACACAGTACAACAAAACCTACAGTCTTTCAAAATTATGATGCTACAAATTGATTTACAAATATAAAAAAATTAAAATAAAAACACTAAAAATCAAATAAATTCAATAAAATGAAAACGAATCTTTAAAATTGAATTTCTCTCACTTAAAAGCCCACAATTTTTGGGATAATCAATTTTCAACAATGGCGGAAGAGAGCATTTTTTGCAAGTGTAGGCAATGAACAACGTTAAGCGACAGGCAACAAATAATAGACACAGATTTATATCCGCGCAAACCAGTTCGGCGGCAGTTTGAAATTCCACAGCGGTGTTCAGTGCGCATGCGCGCAGCTGTAATTCACAACTTCAACTGCAGTCTAGCTATATTTGTCTGTGCGTGTGTTGAGGCTTTTAGCTTTTCCTTCCCAATTCATTTAGCAGTGTGTTCGAGCAGCATTTTTGCAGCTTTCAGCTGCTGTGGGTGTTGTTGGTGGCATGCCACAAGCGCGCACTGCATGTGGCAACTCCTACCAATTCGTGTTTCTAAAACCCATAAAAAAGTATTCATTTTTTTTCCATAACTTTCCGCAGCTCTATGTTGTGCCTACGCTTTTTCCGCCTCCAACAACAGCAAATTGCATTGGCGTTGCAATTAATTTTCATTTGTGCGCATTGTTTGTGTCACATTTAGCCAAATCGCCAAAAAAACTATTTGTTATTTGTTAAAAAAGTTGTTATTAAAATGTCAATTAAGGCATTTGCACTTTTTATGTAGCTAAGTTTATTTTGCTGTTGATTTCAGTGTTTGTTTTTGTAATTTTTTTTGAAACTCACGACTTCAACTGACCTTTGATTTGGCATCTTTACTAAAATATATTTATTTTCCAAACCATTTTCGGTCAGATCTCGCCGTGAAATGCAGGTCTTGTGAACTCTCTCACTTGGTTGACTTTATTTACTAAAACATTTTACGATCGCTTGGGAATTTAATCAGCCACCTTTCAACGTTTCGTTTTTGCAGTTTTTTGCATGTGTTGGCGCCAGACAGACGAGGCGTGTTTTTCAACTAACTGACAGCCAAAACAAGCGTGCAAAAATTATTATTTGTTGTTAAAATTGCAAACAATCACAATCAGCTTGTAAACTATAAACAATGATTTACAGTGAAAACTTAATGATTAATAACAAATCGACCAGAGATTGAAACCAAAAATGTTTCAAGTCTAAATTGAAGAAGTGTGAGATGGGGAATTGCACTAATTGTGGAATATGGAAACAGGGAACTTGAGCGGTGAGGACGATACCTTCAGAGGACTTCTAGACAACGCATACAGGAGTGAAGACAATATTTCAGGAGATTGCCAGCGGACACCTTTAGGAGACGCCGGGGAAACTCCAATGAAAGTGAAGGAGACACCTTCAAGAGACCAAAAACCACTTCAATTTAGTAAAAGAAGACTCTTAGGAGACACCTAAAGGAGCAAAAGAAGACCCTACAGAAGACTCCTATAATATATATAAGTCATTTAGAGATTTGCAGGAGACAGGAGACAGCACTGCTCAGAAGAGTGAAGACAATATTTCAGGAGATTCCCAGCTGATACCGGCAGGAAGGACGGGAATACCTTTAGGAGACGCCGGGGAGACTCCAATGAAAGTGAAGGAGACACTTTCAAGAGACCAAAACCCGGTTCAATTTAGTAAAAGAAGACTCTAAGGAGACATCTAAAGGAACAAAAGAAGACCCTACAGAAGACTCCTAGAAGTCATTTAGAGATTTGAAGGAAACACATTTGGGAAGTGCAGTTAACTTCAGTAGATTCGTAGAAGACAGAAGAGTGAAGGAGACATCTTAAGAGCACTGCTCAGATAAGGAAGTTAACAGAAAACGATACTTAGAGGACGATAAGACAGAGGCATAGATGCTGTGTCAGTGTCCGTCTTTGGCAAGTAGAATGTGCATACTGAGACAAAAGTCCACAGAAAAGTATGATTTTGGACGAGGAGACCACAAGAAATTAATTAATTATTATTATTAGACCACAAGAACCTATTGGAGATAACGTGTGACTTGGCTCATAGTAGTCTGGTCCCTAATTATAGCCGACCTTCAAAAAGCTAAACACAAGGTGGACGACAAAAAGGGACCCATTCGGTAATTGGTTGGTAAGAATTTGTGGGAATCCTATATTCAGGAAGTGAAATTCTATAGTATCGATGACTCTACTAATAGCTTCCACCTTGTGTATTGAGTTCTTAAAAAATAGTACAAATAATTATTTTGTTCCTTTTTCAGAAGATGGACATCTTCGTTACTGAAAGGAAAATAATGATAATTTTCTTTTATTATTTTTGAGATTAATCAACACAATAAGTGAAAACTCAAAAATAATGAAAAATACTGCCTTTGGTTAAAAACAAGAAGAGACAATAGATTTAAAAGGCAGCGAAGGAATTGTTGACCTTTATAATAGTTTAAAACAATTCAAGTCATAAGTGTGGGGAGCTAGTTCAAAGCGTTTGATAACTGCGTGAGATTTGTACCCCAAGTTGAGGCATTTTACTAGTTTAAGCACTCTTTGTGGTTCTAGATTCCAGATCTTTTTCGTGGCTATAGTGGTTGCCCCTAGCTGGAGAAATATTTTTCTGCTAAGTGCAGAACAATCACAGAGAACGTGTATGGAGGTTTCTGTTTTTTTATTGCATTTCCTGTAGACATCCGAAGAGGAAATTCCCATTTTGCTGAGATAATACCGACGAAGCTCCGGCGAAAAAGGTGTTCGATGCAATGGTTGGAGGTCGACGGCAAAGAGGGAGGCCGTCTCTCCGGTGGAAGGACCAAGTTGAAGAGGCCCTGTCATCTCTTGGTGTGACCAACTGGAGAAGGCGCGCGCAAAGCAGAGGCGCCTGGAGAGAAGTTTTGCGGCAGGCCGTAACCCGTTAACGGGTTGTTATGGCCAGGTAAGTAAGTAAGTAAGTAATACCTTAGTGAGCAGTGGCCAGTTAGGCATCCAGTGAGGGTACGAAGGTCCTCTTTTTTTAGCATGAGAAGTTTTCAGGATATTCCTATGTCTGGGATTATAAACCGCTTTGCCTGGTGTTGTACCGTGCTGTTGGTTCATTGCTCGGTAAAGTTTTGGTCTAGCCATTCTTGTGTCTCCTTTCGATAGTCCACAGAATGGTTAAGTGCCCAGTGGACGCATTGCACCTCTTTTGAAAACGTGGTCAGCTTTTTCGTTGCCTTCGTGACCCTCGTGTCCTGAGATCCAGTGTTGCTGTATTGAGTTACGACCTTGAGTTCTTTAGGAGAGCACGGCAATCCTTGGCGAGTCTTGAAGAGACCGCGTAGGCTTCTGGACCGTTTGTTAAGTCCGTAAGTAATCTAAACCTCTGACCACAGAGCTGGCGTTCTTGGAGGTCAAAAGTTGGCACAAGAAGTGTTGTATCGCTGCCAATACTTTTTCAACTGCACAGCTACTGTAAAGAAAAAATGCTCAAGCTAAGAAAAAACGTTGTTATTAAGAAACCATTGGATCAGACCCTCCAATCAAATGAAATTTAAGGGATTTCTTATTGCATAATCATTGTCATTATTAGCAGTTTTCACTGTACGTCAGCCTATTATAAAATAACTAGTTTCTATTTATTCTTACTACACAACGTATTATTAAATGATTGTTCGAAAAAAACGATCAGTCTAGATTTATTTCAAATTGTAAACAGCTGCAACGTGAGTGTTGAAATGCATTCAATAATGACATAAATTTCACCTAGTCGACAACTTATGACCAGAGGGCGCAGATAACATAATCGTGTAGTATATATTTATGTATGTGAGTAGTGCTCAAAATAGAAATACAAGTCGCTTTGATTTTGAAATGTAATCAGATATTTTTTTCAGACTCTGACATTTTCCGTATGCGTCCTAAGCGTCTTATTTATAGCAAAAACAAAATGTTTTCCCAACCCACACGCCAGAGGAAAGTATCCGCTTACGCGCAGCAGCGAGCGCCTTTTTATCATACAACGCCATTCATTCGTTTGCATTCACTAATCAACTTGGCTTTCTATCACTTCTTCTTCTCGCACTCTGCTCAAGTGTTTGTGGTAGTGTCTTGGCGTCTGTCAAACATTTTCTCGGCATTTAAAGTGTATGCGAAGTGCTCTTCTAATCACTTTACTTGCACGCACATGCTTTGAGTTGGCTGTGATTATTTTTATTTTTTATTAAAACAATTTTTTATTTCTCTATTTGTATTTTATGTGCACCATTATTGCTTTCGAGCCCATTCAGTGCTATCAGTGTTGCCCTAAATTGTGTGTTTAAATTCTTCTGTTTTTTGATAACCTTTTTATGACTTAATAAAGATTTGAACAAACGTTTATACTGCAAACTGTTTTAGTAACATTAATAAATAATGTTGAAATGTTAATTTTTTAAGTCAATAAATGTACACTAGAAGAAAAAAAGCATTGAAGATTGCAAAAATTGTAATAAATAATTAGCAATAAAAAAAAGAAAAATTAAAGCAATAAATAATAAGTAAAGCTTCTATAAAAAATTATAAGAACATTGTTTAAACAAAAAAAAAAAAAAAATAATCAATAAATCAACTTATAAGCAAAATTTCAACTAAACCATTAATGCTTTTAAACTCATAAGCACCTTTCAGAAAAAATATTGTTCGTATCTCTAACTCAAGTTCAATGACATTCCTAGATCAAAATTGCTTTCTAATGTTAGTTCAAGGTTCGGACACTAAACTAAATCTCACACACATACACACATACAATTAGCCTTGACTGTTTGTCATCATGAAATTTAAGTATTTTCACTTTAAACTGAGACAATAATTAAAGATTATTTGCATCCAAATTGCAACATTTTATTTATTTAATTTTTTTTCTAAAGCATTTTTGTCGGTTCAATTTATTATCTTCATGTATTTTTAATATTATAATAAAAACCTTGAAATTTTTTTTGAAATACGTAAATATTTTTGCATTTTTTCTTGTTTGGGTTTTCTGAGCTTATATTGATCAGGAACTGAGAACAAAAGAAATTTCAAAAATGTAGCTATTGAGTGATAAGAATTTTTGCACTGAATGCATGGCATTGGTGATTGTTTTACATCGATTATAGACAAAAGTGCAGCAGTGTATCAGTACTGATGGCAATTGCGTTTTTTAAGGGAATTTTAATTGCATTTTTTCCTTTTTTATTTTCATTGATATAATTTTTGGTAATTTGAGTAAAAATGGCGTAGTATGATTGGAAATCAAATTGGTTTCAGTAGACTTTCAAAAGATTTGAAAGAAATGCATTTGGTTTCATTTTACTTACTTGTATCAAAATTGTCTTAAGCGAATTTCATGGCCTGACAATCCGTTAATCTGAATAAAGAATTCAATATTAGCATCAAAACTGTTTTGAAAGGTTACTGGGGAGTTGGCACCCACACAAGAAAGTTGCGATTGCTTTCTAATGAGTTTTCCTGATGCTGTAGGAAGAGAAAGAGAAGAAAACTTACTTCACCTTCTATGCACTTGTTCAGCATTAACCCTTTCGGTATTTTTTTTTTGTTTTAGAGTTTAAAAATCATTATTTTCTATTTTATTCCTGTTTAAGTTTACATAATGACTAATCAAAAGTAATTTTTTTAAATATTGTTTGAAAAATTGGTTTTAGGGCATCATGCCATATGGCATAGAATGTACTTAAAGGACAAAAAATTATTATTTTTGATTACTAAGATTTCTTTATTAGACTTAAAACAGAACTTAGTAATAAACTAAGCTGGGTAGGTATATCAGACATATCTGATAGATCAGTACATGATTTCCTGGTACACAGATGGATCCCTAACGGAGGAAGGTACCGGAATCGGGGTGTATGAACCGGGGATAAGATACTCGGAACCTACAGGGAAGCAAACCAGCATTTTCCAGGCGGAAATATACACCATTGAAAGGTGCGCTCACTTCAATCTAGTGAAAAACTACCGGAACCGGAAGATCGCGATCATGTCAGACTGGCTGTCTGTGGCAATCAAGGCATTAAGATCCTACCAGGTATCCTCGAAACTGGTGTCGGAATGACTTGAGAAGCTGAACGAACTTAGCCCTTACAATCAGGTATGGATCCTCTGGGTTCCGGGTCACGCCGGCATTGATGGGAATGAGCAGGCCGACAAACTTGCAAGAAGGGAGACTTCTAGCCCCTTCGTCGGCCCAGAACCCTTTTGTGGTCTAGGTAAAGGACCACTATCCATCCCTTTCAGGAAAGACGAGATAACCATCCGGAATCAATACTGGGAAAATCAACCAGGCTTTGAACATTCCAAGATGGTTATTGGATTCGAGGAATGTATGAGTCTCTCAAAGAATAATCTGAGGATTATCACAGGTATATTGACAGGGCATTGTAGACTGAACTATCATCTAACCAAACTAGGTATCAGGGTGAACGACCTCTGTAGGTTCTGTTTGCAGGACAATGAAACTGCAATACACATACTAGGCACTAATGTACAAACAAAAAAAGCAAAACGAAAAAATAAAATCACCCAGATTTATGATACCACGTTCGGACTGGGTTTTCAGAGGATTAGGAAATATATTAAAATTCCTCTTGGATACTGGACTCACGGAAGAACTGTGAAAGCCAAGAAGGGGGCACAATAGATCTTTTAGGTCGCAGTGCACATTCCCCGCCAATAATAATTATTATTAATGCAATTTTAAAGATTTTACGTTACAAAAGATACATTCAAATATTATACGTGAACGCTTTCAAGACCATAGGGACATTTTTGTTCTAAAGAGGACACCAATTTAATTTTGGGTTCTTTTTGGCTAAACTTATTCGTTATAAAACTTCCCATATGGCATAATCAGAAATTGAAAAAATCGTCCACTATATTTCGGATCTAACTTTTTTTACACTTACTAAAGCATTAAATAGCTACTAGATTACTTACTTAAATCTGTGAAATAAATTGATTTTTGTAATAGAATAAATAAAAGTATGAAGTCATCTTTTTTTTCTAAAATACGCAGCTCGATAGGAACGCGCACTTTCTGAACCCTTACAATTTACTGGGTACACCAATCAAAATATTTTTTTCATTATTTGGTATAAAAAACCTTAGAGAAAAATACAAAAAATATAAAAATTTAGTATCCACAAGTTTTTTGACCTAAAACAGGCACTGAAAATAGACTATGCCATTTGGCATAGAATAACCGAAAAGTTTAACTAGAAGAAGAAAGGCTCACCTGTGCAACTTTTTCTTCCACAATCTGGCCAATAGGACTTATTGTAGTTAGTAGAAGGTGTAGAAGGGAGATAAAGAAAATGCCACATCACTGTGTAACTGGCACTCAGGCAAGAAGCTTTGGTTGGCTTCCCAATGACTTCGTTGAAGCTGTATGAAAGAGGAAGAAAACGCACTTCATTTTCCAAGCACTGCTTCTGCATTATCTACAAGAATGCAGACTCACCTAAGCAACTCTTTTTGCGGCAATTGGGTCAAAAGGACATGCTTTACTCTCCGCGTAGCAAACAAGGATCTTATTTTCGAATAACTGGTGGAAATGCAGCTTCTCATTGAGCCACTCCGGCTCCAGTGTTGCGGCACTTCCTACTGGAAGCAATTTTTTTCACTACGGAACTTGCAACAGTAAACTGGCAAATTCCCATCGAAAATTGCGAAAGGTGAGAGATGAAACAGTTCGTTCTAATCTGTTGTTTTGTTTTATTTCCTCTAATAGTTTATTAATCTTATTTTAATGCGTTTACTTAGTTTTAGTTTCCTTCCGCTTGCAAGTCAAGGAATGTGCAGTTTAACTGTAAAACTTCAGCGAGTGCAGAGTTACCAGCTTAAAAATAAATTCAATATAAAAATTGAATATATTTTGGAAAAATAGATTTAAATACCAACATAAATCCAACATAAATATTAACATTTTTTTTATTTTGTATTTTTAATTAAAACATGTTTAGTCAATAAATTTCTAATTTTTAATAATAATGATTTTTAGTGTTTTTATTATTATATTATTTATTAGGTATATTATTTTTTTTAGTTTACACTTTTTTCTAACATAATTACCAATGTAAATTTTTTTGTGTTATGAATTTTTTTATTAATAAATGTGTAATTATTACTTAAATTAATAAATGTTAATTAATATGAAGTTTTCTATACTTGTTTAATTTCACATGTTTCAATTTTATAATTATACTTTTTTTATATAACTTTTACTTTTACTTTTTTATATAACTTTACTTTTCATACCTTTAATGCTTACTGTTTTCATAACATTTAGTTCTATTAATTTTAATAAATAAATTTTAAACATTATTAAGAATTAATTTTAATGTTTGTTAAATTTTAGACATTTTTTTATGACTTGAATGTTGCTTAACCCTTTCGGGACGGAGTTTATTTTCGAAATCCAAAATACTCTCAGTAGAAATGTTCTCATGCCATGAATGTTGGGGTTAGAATATTATATTGTATGCTCACAAATTCTGAAATCATCCTTTTATGCGGGAACACCGAAATCGAAAAAATATTTTGCGTGGGTTGTAGGTTAGGTTGGAGTGGCAGCCTTCAGTGTGAAAAAGCTCACGTAGGCACAACTATTGGCCCGTTGTGATACCACAGTGTATGGAACCCCCTTAACGCGCCTGGAACCATGAAGATTCCATGATGAATCTGGCTATGTCCCTGATATTCAGAGGAGATAGTCCAGTTAGACTATCGAAAAAGGCTGAGCCGAGGAATTTAAATCTTCTTCTGGCTAAAGAAGGACATTGACATAGCAGGTGGAGAACGGTTTCGTCCTCCTCCTCAGAGCCGCATCCTCGACATAGGTCGTGGGATTGCAGACCCAGTCTTTCAGCGTGCTTACCCATGATACAGTGTCCCGTAAGCACCGATACCGTTAAACTTATCGAGTGACGACTGAGGTTGAGCAGCTGATTTGTCCGTTTCAGGTTGAAAGTTGGCCAGGTTTGTCGGGAGATGTTGCAGGTCTGTTCCTCAGACCACAAATCGTTTGCTATTTTATAGTAAAACTGCTTGAGCATCAGTTTAACTGATGCAAGAGGAGCTCCAACAGCGAGGAAGGACGAAGCACCAGAGAGCAACGTACCCGCTCTGGCTAATTCGTCCGCCTCGCAGTTACCTACGATGCCCCTGTGCCCTGGCACCCAGAGTAGTGAGACATTGGAGCGTCTGGCTAAGGCGTTTAGAGACTCACGGCAGTCCAGGACCAGCTTAGATGAGGTGGTCGCCCTTGCGAGCGACTTGATAGCTGCCTGACTGTCTGAGTAAATGTGGATATCTGCCCTGTGTGCGCTGTCGCGAGTAAGCCAGATGGAGGCCTGATATATGGCCATTACCTCCGCCTGGAAGACACTGCAGTGATCAGGCAAGCGGAAGGAGAGTCGAAGCCCCAGTTGGCTGCAGAAAATCCCGCAGCCAACCTTGTTGTCCAATTTGGAGCCGTCGGTAAAGAAGTTGATGGAGTCATCGGTCGCTAGTTCGTTACCTGTCCATTCATCTCTATAAGGGATGCGTATAGTGAAGCCGTGATCAGGCTTGATAGGGGAGCTAATGAGGTCGATGCCGGTGGGCATCGAGCAGTCCTCAATAAGAATCCTGGAATGACCAAGATCCGATCTAGCCCAGCGGGAAATCGCGTGAAGTCTGACTGCAGAACACTTCGCGTGTAATTTGACCCGTTGTGCAGTTGGGAGCCAGTGGAGGAGGGTGTACAGTGCTTTGGTGGGTGTAGTACGGAGAGCCCCTGTAACCAAAAGGGCCGGTGGGTTGTAAGATTTGAATAATTTTTTTGAGAGGCATTAAAAACTTGCTGGGACGTATTATCCCAGTAGTCCCGAAAGGGTTAAATGAATATTTAAAATTCGTTAATATAAATTATTTTTTTTTTTAAGATTAAATAAATAAAAATAAAAAAGAATAAACAAATAAAAAAAGGTAAATTCAAATAAATAGCAATGTCATCATATATTTTAATTTTTTGAATTGAATTCATGATTTGAATTTCTTATAATAATATAATAATAATAAATTCTTCTTATAATAATAAATATATAATATAATAATAATAATTTTGAATAAATTGTAATGAGCACTGGGATGGATTTAAGTCCTTTTGATATAAACAACTGTGTAAACTTTTAAGACAAACTTTATTTGCGTGTTCTAACAATGGCGTCACAAGTAAAAGTAAAAGGTAAAGGACCAGCATGAACTTAGCTGCAAGCCCGAGTTGCCACACTGCTTGACAAGCCCAACCACAACAGGGTTGCATTCACCATGGCACCACCTCCACCAATACACTACAACTCGGCCTAACCTGACATTCAATCGACCTCGATTGCTTTTACAATGAATCTTCTTCTAGCTTATCATCTAAAAATTCATAATCTGTACATTCATTACTTAAATTATCACCATCTGTGTTGCCTTCTGAGTCCGTTTCAACTGGCCTACCTCGAGGTTCCAACCATTTCTTCATTCTAGACGAATCAATTACATTGTCATATGGCATCTGAGTAACCTGACAATTTTCAACATCCGTAACAACATAACGATCATGACCTAATTGCTTACGAACTACATAAGGGCCTCTGTACTTCTGAATTAGCTTCTTATTCTTCCCTACCGTAGTGTCTACATTTTTAACCACAACTAAATCTCCTGGTTCAAATTGTTTCGCTGGCCTATGGCTCCTCTCGTAATATTTCTGATTGTACAACTGAGACTTCTGTATTGCAAGCTCTGCCTGCTCCCTTATTTCGGACAAATTAACTTCTTCTCTTGAATACACATCATGCAAATACTCCGTCAATTCATCAACTACTTTGCCGCGCTGCTCAACGCCAAAAAGCAGCTTACTAGGGGTCGTCTTTGTGGCACAGTGTACAGTATTATTCATTGCAAACTCGACATCCGTCAGTTTCTGTTTCCAATCTACATGGTTTATAGGGTCAGTCGTTTTGGCCAATATTGCTTTCAACACCCGATTCACCCTCTCAACCTGACCATTCGACTGTGGCGAAGCTACCGCATTCAAAACATGTACAATGTTATTGTTCCCGCAAAAATCCCTAAACTCCGATGACGTAAAAGCTGTGCCCCGATCATCTATGATTCTTCTGGGACGACTGCATTCAACAAAATATCTCTTCAACGCACAAATCGATTCTTTCGCACTACTATTCGTAGCATACATTTTGACAAATTTTGTGAAAGCATCAATCACCACAAACACATGTTTATGCTTTGAGTTCACACTCTCCAATGGCCCGAAATGGTCAATGTGCACTGTATCGAACGGTTCTGGCTTCTTTGGAATACTATATATATTACGCTCATTGCTTCTAGGCGACGTCGAATAATAAATGCACTTCAAACAATTTCTGATGAACACATTCAGCTTTTCGCGCATACGGGGAAACCAATAATGCTTCCGAATCTGATTTGCACATTTCTCAATACCCAAATGACCATATTTCTCATGTATCAATCGCATAATGTTCTCTTCCATCTCACCCGGCACATACAACTGTCGATTCTGACCACTGACACGAAAGACTAACCCATTCTCCAACTCATATCCTGGCACTTCCCCTTGCTCTAATTCTTCCCGCAGTTTATGAATCACAGGATCACGCGTCTGTATAATCTGAATGTTCAAATCAACCTCATTCTCCTCAATACTACACACAGCTGACAACCGGCTCAATGCATCAACATGCTGCATCTGTTCACCCTTTCGGTGTCGAACTGAAAAATCAAACCCGGCGAGACCCAATGTCCATCTGGCAATTCTTGGATTAATTGTTTTCTTCTCCAATGTCAAGACCAAAGAGTTGCAATCAGTCACAACTACAAACGGAATTCCATCCAACATAGTCCGGAATCTTTCCAATGCATTCACAATTGCCAATGTTTCCAACTCAAAGCTATGATAACGCGACTCCGGATCCGTCGTTGTTTTCGAATAAAATGCCACTGGGTGAAACCTGCCGTCATCTTGCTTCTGTAACAGTATAGCACCATACCCTCGCGAACTTGCATCCGTATGCAACTCTGTCTCCCGCCCTGAATCAAAGACACACAGTACAGGGGGCTCAGTCAATTTAGATTTCAAGGTCTCAAACGCATTCCTACACTCTTCTGTCCATTCAAACTTTACACCTTTTCGCGTCAAATAACTCAATGGGCGCGCAATCTGAGAAAAATTATACACAAATCGTCTAAAATATGAAAAAAGACCCACCGCCCTCTGCACCTCCTTTATGTTGGTAGGTACTGCGTAATTCTTTATCGCTACCAAATGATCTTCATTCGGACGAATCCCCCGTTCACTCACACAGTAGCCTAAATACTTCAATTCTCTATATGCAAATTTGCACTTCTTCAGATTCAAGCACAATCCAGCCCCTGACAATAATTTCAAAACTTCTGCCAAAACCACATAATGTTCCTCAATAGTCTTCGTGGCAATGTTAATATCATCTAAATACACCACAATCCTCTTCGCATCAATCAACGGCCGCAACACTAAATTAATAAACCGCTGGAACACTGGTGGAGCATTAGTCAAACCAAATGGCATAAACCGATACTCATACTGTCCCATCGGAGTCACAAACGCAGTTATCGGTATCGATTCCTCATGCATCGGCACCTGGTGAAACCCATTCCTCAAGTCCAACGTACTGAAGAAACTCTTCCCACCCAAATATTCAATACAATCCTCAACTAACGGCAACGGATAATGATCTCTGACAGTCAACTTATTCAACGCCCGATAGTCAACACACATTCTCAATTCACCGTTCTTCTTCCGCACTAACACAATCGGAGACGCGTATGGAGACGCACTTGGCTGAATAATGCCCTGAGCCAACAAATCATCAATTGTCTTCTGTACTTCTGTCTTTTCCCTATATGACAACCGGCGCGGACCACTGTACACCGGCGCATCACTCTTCAACTGAATTTTCATGCAATAGCCACTCAACTTCCCCCCCTTGTTCTTCATTTTCAAATAGTTCTCAAAAACAACTGATTTCAAAGCATCTGCATCTGTTATAGACAAATTTTCGTCCACATCAATTAGATCACCAATTTCATCCATCTCAGTTGCACCTACCATCAATATTACTTCATCATACAAATTCAAGTCTTCTGTTCCAACTAAATTTACAACTCCGATACACGACTCAAGTCGAGTTTCACACAAATTCGAATCACCAATTACATTTACCTCTGCATTAACTGAATTAATTTCTGACTTGCCACACTTATCATCTGATTTCAATAACTTAACTCTGTTTGGAACCTCTGTTATCTTAACTACTGGACTCTTTAATAAATTAAACAACTTAAGTGCACTGATATTCAACGGAACTTCATTTTTATTGGCATTATTAATCTCCAGCAGAGTACGTCTACTATATCTCACTGTGTCCATTTGGCACAGGCTTATATTCATTGCCTTAAGTAAATCGCGTCCAAAAAGTAGGGGCACCACTGCCTCTTCATCTGGCAAAACAAACAAATTATGGTCAAATTTACGGTTATCAAACACAATTTTACAAGTCACAAGGCCGTACGTACTTAAATTCATATTTCCCATCCCCCGATACTCTGTCACAGTCAATTCACCCGTCACTTCAAATGGCACAAGAGAACGCTTCACGAAACTAGTCGGACTGCCATTATCAAATAAAGCAAAACACGGAATTAATTCAGTGCACTTATTCTGTTTCAAAAAGGCAACACTTACAAGATTTCGGTGTTTCAGCTGTCGGGCTAAACGTCGGACCTCCTCTACCTCCGTCAATGGCGTCCCTGCCTCCCACTCCTCGACCTCTGCTACTGGCTGCTGTTGTTTCGGTACGGCTGGCATCCGTGTTTGCGTCTGGTTTAGTGTTGTATTCTGCATCCGACTACGACGTGGGCACTGCTGGCGCATGTGGCCTACTTCATGGCATATGAAACACGAGTTCGGTGGGCGTCGCGGGGCCCCGCACGCACTTTGATAGTGCCCATATTGAAAACAGTTGTAACACCTGACGGCCGACAAATCCGTGACTTTTGCAGCTGTGTTAGCAACTGGCACTGTTGTATACGACCTCGGCCTAGGCACGGCACCCGACATGACACTGATCTTCGGCACAACCACTGGCGCAGCTGCCCGACGCTTCTTCTCGTAACGCTCCATCAACCCCTTCAATTCACGCAAGGAAGTGGCACTGTACAGCATCGAAACCATATTCGTATCGTCGTTAAGCCCCTCGATGATAATGTCGATTAGGTCCGTTTCTGACACATCGGCGCGGCTGGCAATGTACTGCATCTCAACAATATATTGTCGTGGTGTTTCGTCTGGTCTCAGGACACGGGCACGTAACTGTTGCAGCACATCTCGAACCGTGAATATACGACAGTATTCAGTCATCAAAGCCATCCTTAGCTCACCATAGCTGCGAACACGAGTTATGTCCGCGAACCGCTTCGCTTGCCCAGTTATCAGATGTCGTGCGGCAACCAGCTGGTCTCGCTCACTGTACTGGAAACTCTCGAACACATTCTCCAAGTCGGCCAACCATTTGCTAACGTCCTGCAACTCCGAACCATCAAATTTGCTCATCATCGCGTCCAGTACACCCAGGTCGATTCTACGACTCTCGAACTCGTTCAACTCACGCTGCAGCTGGACAAGCTCACGTTTCTTGCGCATGATCGCCAACTGCCGATCTAACTCAGCCTCTTCAGCCTCAGTACTGGTCACATTCACCACACTCCCTGCATCAACTGTATCATCTTCTGTATCTGGCCCATTCATGGGTCGCTCCCTCTGGCTGGCCCCTGGCATCTGTCGTCTAGTCGTCTGCACACTCTGGCTGGCATCTGGCATCTGTTGATTCAGCGGAACATCAGGCTCGCTATCCGCTCTGGCCGCTCTTCCGCTACCTCCGACACGACCTGCTACCGCTTGTTCATACACTGTCCGCAACTGAACCATCGTGGCGTCTTCCTCGAATTCAGCTCCCG
This sequence comes from Melieria omissa, assembly GCA_963971225.1. NCBI lineage: Eukaryota > Metazoa > Arthropoda > Insecta > Diptera > Ulidiidae > Melieria > Melieria omissa. The sequence goes on along the minus strand of OZ020268.1, from coordinate 74,211,554 downwards.
CAGCCCGTAGTGCAGCAATAACCGCATTGCGCGTTAATTTGTTCGCCATTGAACCACAATAACTTTAGAACTTAGATAGAAAAAAAATTCCTGCTCGAACCCCACACTTGACGTTGTAATGAGCACTGGGATGGATTTAAGTCCTTTTGATATAAACAACTGTGTAAACTTTTAAGACAAACTTTATTTGCGTGTTCTAACAATGGCGTCACAAGTAAAAGTAAAAGGTAAAGGACCAGCATGAACTTAGCTGCAAGCCCGAGTTGCCACACTGCTTGACAAGCCCAACCACAACAGGGTTGCATTCACCATGGCACCACCTCCACCAATACACTACAAAATAGTAAAATAATTAAAAATAATTTTGGTTAAATTTTAATTGGTAAATTTGTGCATATTGTTTTTTTATAATTTTAATTCAGATTTTAGTTTAATTTAGTTTTTATTTAATTTTAATAATTTCTTTTTTATAAATATGTACTTTAAATGTAATATCCCTTAAATTGAAGGTTCTTCAACAGGACCATTCATAGGCTTCTAGGCTTGGTAAGAAACTCAAATTGGTTCAGTGAGAAAGCACCGATTGACATTTCTTACACTTAACATGTTTATAATTTTTTTATTAAAGTTTGTGCATTGCTGTTGCATTGAAATACTGCAGTAAAGTGTTCTAAAGTCACTTTTTTGGAGTATTTAAATGTTTAAAAAAATATCCAGTACTTTGTCTTGTACTATTTTAAACTCCCAATGCAGTTGAATTGGAAAACTTTTTTTATTAAACATAATCAATAAAAGAAATAAAAGAAAAAAATTAGAACTGAAATGTGTTAATTAATTCTAGTTTTTTAAGTCCTCTCCCTGAGTTCTCCTTATAATCTCTTTTAAAATCGTCAATTTAATTCTAATAATTAAAATCAACAACTACGCCAATTCGTTTGACTGTGTTCAATGTGCTTCCGCTGTCAGCTAAACACAGCCACTCGTTCCAATTGCCGTTTGACAGCTATAAACAGCTGACATGTTTTGCCACCAGTTTGCTTTCATTTGCGCTTCTAAATAAAACATTTCCACAAATCGCCGAACATGGTGAGTGAAAATCAAATTGAAATAAAACTCTTAGTTGGTTTTTGTTTTTGTACTTTATTGTAATTGCAGTGCAGACAGCATTCAATAAGTTTGCATGGTATTTAACATAATAGTTCAGTGCTTTACAAGTATCGCTATTTCATCTGGTTCTCAGTTGGTTGTGTCTTAAAAAAAATCACTATATTCACAAGTTTTCACACAACAGCCGCTCGTCTAACGCAGAAAGGCGCGTTCCGCACCGTCGTTGTGCTGCTCCATGCCGGGCAGCGATGCACGCTTGCCGCCCCACGAATGGAAGCGCTGCTTCTTGCCCAGCACCACCGAGTTACGCTTCTCGTCGCGCTGCAGTTGCGACTTGATGCGACAGCGTTCGATGACGCCCTCGCGTATGATGTTTGTAAATTCCAGATCATTGAATTGCGCCATTAGCAGCTTGAAGAAAGCCCAAATCTCGGAGCGCTGCTCAGCTGCAGGCTGATAGTTGCGCAAGAGCGCTGCTGCGTCTTCGCCGTGTGCGCCACCGCCGCCGGCGCGCAAAAAGCCTTCGAGCGGAACGGGATGTGCATTGTAAGCATCGCAGACATCCTCGAAGCTGAGTATGGCCTGCAGTAGAAAGCGTCTGTATTTGGAGAGTTGTTCTTCACAAGTGCTCAGTTCGTCTGTGCTGCTGCTGGCCGCTGCGTAGTGTTGACAGAGGCACAGGCACAGTGCCAGCGAGAGAACAATGCGTGCGGCAAACATTTTGGATCGATATGGGCGTAGCTGCAATATTGAAATTAATATGAAATTTAAAATTAGAAATTAGAAAAACTTGAGGGCAGTGATGATCATTCTGCTACCGACAAGGAGCAGTGAAGTCCATATTTCTTTCGCGTTGGCGCGATTAGCAGAATGGTCAAAGTTATTTAGGTATCAGGGGCCAACAGATGGTCGTTGTTCACAAATGTTTTGATAAATTGAAATAAGAAGAGACTTCTGTCAATCAGCGGTTTTTAGGGGAAATATGCTGTAGATTCTGTTGCATAACTTAAGAAATATTAGCACCATTTGGTTGGATCTGTAAAGCAGTGAGACTAGGAGCATCACAATAAATGCACATTTATTTTTCTTCTAGTTAAGCTAATCTAATTTGGAAGGAACACTAAGTTCTGAATTCCTTTATGAATACTTGAGAAGCATTAGATTGTTGTGACAATCTCATGTTTCTACGAGTCACTGTACAATTACACAACCATCTACAATTAGCCTTGACTTATTTAACTGCCAACGTTCGAGTATTTGATGCAGACTTTTGAATCCATGATCGCACCGCTTTTGAAAAATCGTCAGCAATCAGACCAACAATTGAGCAACTGGCATCTCACACAAACCTTTTGGTCCGTTGCTTCGATCACTGTAATCACACTGGAACCGCGCCCCTTGTAAGCAAAGGCAATTGTTTACTAAAAAATCCAACAATCGCTGCGGTCTACTTTTTTAATCCAATATTTTCTTTGAAACGGTTATCTACAAAGAAAATCACTTGCTCCACGCGCTGCGAAAACGAGTCGTTGACAACTGTGTTGAATTTGAAAATCGCACGCTTATTTATACCAGCATTCAGTGAGGAAAAGGATATCAACTGTGTAACTTAATAAAAAAAAAATATTACAAATAAACAACAGCAAACGTCAACGATTAACAGCGACTGCGACAAGGGGACGAGCCGGCTGGGGTGGGCCTTTCTAAGTCGTTACACACGGCAATTTAAAATAAAAGACAAATAAGCGCAGCATGCTTTTTGGCGTTAACGCTCGGCTGCTACTCGAGCGGCGGGCGCAGTGGCGCGACGCTATTGGCTACAACAAATTGCCGCATGCAACAAGTGTCATAAATTCACACGTTTATGCTGACAGTTAAGTACGAAGGAATATTATTAATTGCCGCTGTACGAGTGTAGATCCTTGCTGCCGCCGCCATGGAACTAGTGTGCGAAAAAATTGCACAACAAGTGTGTGCCGCATTTCAATTTAAATGGCAAGTTATCAACACTCCTTCGTCGGTTGCTATGCGTTTAATTAGCCTGGGACGCATTGCCGTAAGTAAACATAGCGTTTTGCTGTACTTGCAACCGCTGCAAAAGCAAACAAATATGAAAAGACTGTCATTTGCTGCCGCCGGTTGTGTGCGTGGTGAAGTGATAATTGCCACAGTGTGTGCCAACTCCTACGTTCGACATTTTAAAGCTGCCAACGCATCCTTTTTCTGCTGTTCTGTCTGTTCTTAGAGTTGAAGTTGTCGGGTAATTACTTCAAAACGCTTAACGCGTCACGTTGCTCAACTGTTGTTTACTAAATCGCTCAATTACCGTTTACGCCTATTTGCCTCTTGTGCATTTGGCTCAAGTCATTTAACTTATTTGTCGTTATTTAATTTGATTGAATTTAACGTTATGTTTACTTGTCTATTTGTAGAAATTTCGCTTCTGTGGCGAGGGCGACTGTCCCGACTGGGTGCTGGCCGAAATCATTTCCACACTGTCTGTATTAAGTTGCGACAATCTGGAAACGCTGTCTACGCTGGTGGCCAAGAGAATTGTGGGCCAGGACTTTGAGGTGAGCAACATAAAGTTGAATGGATGAAAGCAATACCGAATGAATTTGTTCAACCGAGAATAGAATGGTAGCGAAATTAGTTATTATTTTTATTTATTATTTATTTGTATTGTTTAATGCAATTTAATTTAAATTTAATATTAACATATTAATATTTTTTATTTTACTTTATGTTATGTTATTTTATTTATTTTATTTTTTTATTTTATCAGGTGTACAACTTTGCTTCCGCCGTTTTCCGATAGGTGGCTGTACCGGCTGAGGCTGGTTGAAATACATAGATGGTAATGCCTTTAAAGTGAGTGTGGACAGTGCCTAACGAATTGGCATCGCCGTTTCAGTGACAGTTGTTCTTGTTTTCGTATTATTCACGCTCGAAAATGTCCGTTTATGTGCCCAATTCTCGCCATTTGCGGGAAGTATTACTTTTCTGTTACAATTCGAAAAAAAATGCAGCTGAAGCGCATCGAATGCTCTCAGAAACTTACGGTGATGCTGCTCTGAGTGAAAGAACGTGTCGGGAGTGGTTTCAACGTTTTAAAAATGGTGATTTCGATGTCGAAGACAAACATGGTGGTGGAAGAAAAAAAACCTTCAAAGATGAACAACTAGAAGCATTGCTTGATGAAGATTCGTGCCAAACCCAAGAAGAGCTTGCCGAATCGTTGGGAGTGAGTTAGTAAGCCATTTCAAAACGTCTCAAGGCCCTGGGCATGATTCAGAAAGAAGGAAACTGGGTGCCGTACGAGTGGAAACCGAGGGACATCGAGCAAAAGTGGTCAAAAAGTACCTGGAAATGCTGAAATGGGAAGTCTTGCCCCACCCGCCGTATTCCCCAGATGTCGCCCCTTCTGACTTCCACCTATTCCGTTCGATGGCACACGGCCTGGCAGATCAACATTTTCAATCCTTCGAAGAATTGGAAAAATGGATTGCTTCATGGATAGCGTCAAAAGAGGACTACTTAGAGCAAAGTTGTACACCTGATATTTTTTTATTTTGTTCTATTTTATTGTTTGTACACCTAAGTCTGTTTTTACACGGTCTTTTTTTACACGGTTTTGATATAACACGGTTTGAAAATTGAATATTTTGAATTTTTTTACACGATTTTATTCCATTTAGCACGATTTGAAATTTTATGTACTTAAATTTTTTTTGTCAAATTTAATTTTTGCGAAGTATGTTCATATCACAAAAAAGTATTTATGAAAGAAAAAAGTCTGAAACCATCGATAGTATCGATAGTGCTATCGATAGTTTGCGAACACTAGCTTAAAGATTTAAGTGAATTCCCTTTTAGCGCGTACAAGCAATTTTTACTGGTCAAAGCAAATGTGAATAGCACTAATTTAGGGGAATTCCCTTTATGTGCATACAATAAAATTTACTGGTCAGAGCAATTGAAACGTGTTAATATTTTGTGAACTGTCAATGCAATAAGACGTGTTTGGTAAAGAAATTTTAATAGGTTTTAGAGATTAGGAACAAATCACCCATTTTTGTATACGATCAATGTCTTTTTTTACACGGTTTTTTTTTACACGGCTTCTTCTGGAACCAATCTACCGTGTAAAAACAGACTTAGGTGTATTTTTTTATATTTTATTTTATCTCAATTTATTTTATTTTAATTTATTAAAAAATATTGAATTTTTTAACTATTTAATTTTACCTTTTTTTATATTATTTTGTTTTTTATACTTAACCTTAGAACCGTGAGTTGGACACTCAGTGCCTATATTCATTTTTTATGTTCAATTTCGGGGATTTGGGAAGTCAAATTTGTTTTTTTTTTGTTGGTAGGCAGATAGACTGTACTTTTGTTTATATGTTGCCAAAATTACAGGTGTACTACTGTGTCCAAAAAAGGTGACATTGTATTTATTTTAAAAATTCTTTATTTAATCTTCCAAATCAATTTCATCCCCTTCAAAGTAACCCCTCCCGATGCAATGCACTTATGCCAACGGATTTTCCAATCTTCGAAACACTGATTGTAGTCACTTTCCGGGATGGCCTTCAGTTCCGTCTTCGCTGCGGCTTGAATCTCCTCTATCGTATCATCTCCTCTCCGGTGTCCCCGGAGCGGTGTTTTGAGCTTGCTGAACAGCCAAAAGTTGCACGGCGCCAGATCAGGTGAATACGGTGGTTGCGGAACGATATGGGTTGAGTTTTTGGCGAAATGATCACGAATTGTCCAAACCAAGAATTGTCTTCCCACAATTCCGGCCTTTTTAGGCGGATAGCGTTACGCAAACGACGCATAACGTTCAAATAATATTCCTTGTTGACTGTTTGGCCGGGCGGAAGGAATTCATAATGCACAACACCACGATAATCGATGGACACAGTAATATATATAAGAAAGTTATGTCATTTTATAAGATGAGTACGCTATACGTGACTTGGGGCACTCAATGCCCATAATATTTCCTCATATATTTTGTATGGATAATGGTAACTTGCTAACGGGTTTTGCTGGTTATTGTGGATTTGTAGTGATAATTATATTTTTTGGAAATGAGTGAGGAATTGACCAAAGAAGAAGAGGAAAAAGATCCAAATTATTTCAATGCTCATGAAAGCGATGTGATGATGGTGGAAATGAACCTACTTTTGATGGCAACCACGAACTGATATCCAGTGACCAGTCTGACTTCGGAGAAGATAATGCTCAGTTAATTCCAGATCCACGTTTTGAAGAATATGACAACGAGGAAGCTGCAGTAGACATGGGTCCTGATAAAACAGGCTTTTTTGGCAACTTCGGTTATTGAGGCCAATCGTGGAGAAAAATATTTTCATGAAAGAAACGACCAAACTGTATGGTGGATATTGGATATCAACTGCCCATGCCAGCGAAGAAGTGAATCCTGTAAAAAAAAGCACTAGTCGTACATGACTATAATGAGCATAAAGGTGGTGTCGATACTATTGACAAAATGCTAAATATTTTTGACAGAGCTATCCATGGAGCTAGTACAGAAACGATTGCACAACCGATACAAAACAAAAATTAAATCTACAACAAAAATTGCAATGGATTTGATAGATTTCAAACGGGTTCCTGCAGTACCGAGATCGCGTCCAGCAGTACATGTAGGCTTTCGTGATTAATTTTATTTAAAAATAAGTTCAAGTTCAGTTTTAAAATATATTTTCAACTTTCGTTTCTTACCTAAGATCAACACTTTGAAACGGTGCACAGTGTTTCGCCTAGAACAAGCTAGCTGGACAAAAACGACATTTTTATTTCCTGATTTTTCTATTAGATAATGAATGTCAACATTCATACATTAGGATTTGTGTAAAAATAACACACCGGCACTTTCAATATAGTGAGTTATATAGATAAATAGATCAGATTATCGTAAATTTTAATAATTTTTTGATATAGTTGGCCTGCAGTGATTTCTTAAAATAAGTTCGTGTTAAAAGTCGGTTACATCTTTTTTTATAATGGAGTCTACGCTTAAAAGCGAGTAATATTTTTACAATGTCTTGTATTAGCAATTAAGCAATATTTAATAGTTGTAACTTGCCATGATTAAGAAGGAAAGCGATTTTTTCTCCAAATTTTTAACTTCAAAGGTGAAAAGTTGAGATGTCTCCTCATGTCACTTCTCCAATTTTTATATATATTATGCTCATAAGTACGGACTAGTAGATGGAACAAAAAACCATTGCGAATTTTTTGCACATCTATTTTATTTTATTTTTTCAGATTTGACTATAAGCATGACAAAATTTTTAAATTTTTGGAAATTTGGTTGGAATATTCTAATGAAACAAAAAATGAAGAGATAATGGCCTCATTATCTCTTCATGTTATCAAAATTAAACGATTATGAAGTGACAGAAAATCCCTTAAGAAGCATAAAAGTCATTTCTAAATAAGAACCCTGAATGGCTATCTGGTTCAGAGATAATTTTAAACATTACTGTACGTTCAAGCTTGCCATCGACATCTTCAGACAGCCAACCAGGTCCTGGCAGACCAAAGAAGGTATTTGATAACTTCAGTCTGAGGACCAAACGAATAGATGACTTAATACAATCCAGAAGTGCTGATGAGCTGATTTATGCTGTAGAGGTATGTGCACGATTGTCCGGCAGTAGAAATGTAGCAAATGTTATCAAAACTGCGAATAGGAAGACTCAAGAATCTCTGAACGAAAAAAATGTGAAAAAAAATTCTAGGACCTCATGCAAGGCGCTGTCTACAGATTTTCCCCTGCAATACGCATGTTGCGTCCTGCAGACTCCCCTGGACTGTGCCACTCTCCTGACATAGACATCTACCAGCCTCTCCAAAGTCTTAAGAAAGAACGATGACAGGCTGATCGGTCTGTAGTCTTTTGCAGTAATGTGGTTTGACTTCCCCGCCTTGGGGATGAACACCACCTTAACCTCTTTCCAGGCGCGTGGTACATAGCCCTGTTGGAGAGATTCCCGAAAGATTCGCACCAAGACTTAGCACGCGTTTCATTCACATCAATTTGGATGTGGATACAAGCAGCTTTTGCCTTTCTAACACTATAAAATGACGGAAATGCCTTATGACAAGCTTAGATACTCCACTTCCGAGGCCTTTTGTGTGCATGACTAGTCGATTGGCTATCTATACAGTACAATAAAGCTCTAATATCCTCAAACTTAAACGTCCATCATTTTTTTCGTTCAGAGAATCTTGAGTCTAATTTTTCGCAATTTTGATAACACTTGCTACATTTCGCCAGTGGACAATCGTGCAGATATCTCCGTAGCATTTATCAATTTATCAGTATATCTGGTATGTTTTAGGTCATCTATTTTTCTCCGTTTGGTCCTAAGACTGGAATTATTAAATTCCTTAATGTATATTTGTATATACAGCTGCGGTCAAAATAATAGTAGTACGCATACAACGAAAAGAAAATTAAGAAAAAATAATCTGCTTTTTTTACAAATATTTATTTTGTATTTTTTTTAACAAGTTATATGTGTTAACAATGCAATCATAAAAGAAAACTTAAGAATTAAACTCAGTTTGGTTTGATTTAAATTAAATGCGTCAAAAGCTCCAAAATATGGACGGTCAAAAAAATAGTAGTTCGCTTTACTTTCATAAAAATGAAGCAAAAATTGTGTTTCATTTTAAAAGATTTAGTGGTTAAATAGTAATAACGTAATTTTTCTTCAAATTAATATTTAGTTGCGTGACTGTTGTTTGACTATTACTGCAGCACAGAGCCGATGCATTGAAATAACCAAATTTTCATATCTTTCTCTAGGGGCGTGGTCTACTGCTTCTCAAAGTTGATTATTATTTAAAAGATTATTGTGAGCATCTGCTCTCTTCACGTCACACCACAAATTTTTAATTATATTGAAGTCTGGTGATTGTGCGAGCCATTCCATAACCCTAATCCTGCTTTTGCGAAGCTCCTTTCGTGCGACCTTTCTTGTATGCTTTAGGTTATAATCCTGTTGGAAGACCCAAAGCATTGGCGTTTTTTCACGGACATACGGTAGCACGATTTCCTGCAAGATTCGTACACATACACATCGATCCATCGTTTTCTTGATCAAATAAATAGCGCCACTCCATAAAACGTAGGACATGCATTTATTTATTCAGCATGTCTTACGTTTTATGGAGGTGGCGCTATTTATTTGATCAAGAAAACGATGGATCGATGTGTATGTGTACGAATCTTGCAGGAAATCGTGCTACCGTATGTCAAATAAATAGCGCCACCTCCATAAAACGTAAGACATGCATTTATTTATTGAGCATGTCTTACGTTGTATGGGGGTGGCGCTATTTATTTGATCAAGAAAACGATGGATCGATGTGTATGTGTACGAATCTTGCGGGAAATCGTGCTACCGTATGTCCGTGAAAAAACGCCAATGCTTTGGGTCTTCCAACAGGATTATAACCTAAAGCATACAAGAAAGGTCGCATGAAAGGAGCTTCGCAAAAGCAGGATTAGGGTTATGGAATGGCTCGCACAATCACCAGACTTCAATATAATTAAAAATTTGTGGTGTGACGTGAAGAGAGCAGATGCTCACAATAATCTTTTAAATAATAATCAACTTTGAGAAGCAGTAGACCACGCCCCTAGAGAAAGATATGAAAATTTGGTTATTTCAATGCATCGGCTCTGTGCTGCAGTAATAGTCAAACAACAGTCACGCAACTAAATATTAATTTGAAGAAAAATTACGTTATTACTATTTAACCACTAAATCTTTTAAAATGAAACACAATTTTTGCTTCATTTTTATGAAAGTAAAGCGAACTACTATTTTTTTGACCGTCCATATTTTGGAGCTTTTGACGCATTTAATTTAAATCAAACCAAACTGAGTTTAATTCTTAAGTTTTCTTTTATGATTGCATTGTTAACACATATAACTTGTTAAAAAAAATACAAAATAAATATTTGTAAAGAAAAGCAGATTATTTTTTCTTAATTTTCTTTTCGTTGTACGCGTACTACTATTATTTTGACCGCAACTGTATATGTATGTGTATCTATGTATATATACATATAAAAAGATATAAAAAACTAAAAAAGTATATGTATCTGAAATAAAAAGCCGAATATAAAACGAAAATTTCTGAAAAATATTTTTGTCCAGCTAGCTTGTTCTACACGAAACACTGTGCGGTGGTGCGAAATCTGCAAAACTGTTAAATCAACAATAAACACGGGAGTTTGGGACAATTGCCTTACTCCGACATGCACCAAATACTATTTAACGGAATGTGAAAAGGTTATTTTTCGCAAAATATTATGCCGATGCTGATCGGACTTAGGTATTGATGCAGATGCAGACAATACTCCAACAACGGCAACATCAAATCAAAACGCATCAAAACCAGCGTAAAATTTCACCCAGTTGAGCGGTTCAAAACCAAAACTTTATATGTTTTTCATATGTTTCAGTTAAAAAACCTTTGTTTCTAACAATAAATACTTGTTTCAATAAATTATTTGCATAAATAAGCGAAATATTGGCCTTTTTATAAAAAAATGTATAAAAAGCTTAAATTTCCATACAAAATACATTACTGGGCACTGAGTGCCCAAGTCACGAGATTAAGTTGTATAGCCAAGTCACGGTTCTAAGTTTAAATGTATTTCTAACAATTTGTTTTATGCATACTTTTTTTTGATTTTATTTAATGAAATATAAAACATATCGTATTTTCTTTTGATGCCTCTTACCACCTACATTAACGTAATTTTGTTTAATATATTTTTACAAATTGTATTTTCTTTGAACTGATTTGTTTTTTTAGTTACGTTTATTGAACTTTTTAAAATAATTAAAATAATTTTGCATACATTCTATTTAACTTAATTAACATTTTAGTTACCATTTTATTTAATTTCAACATTTTTTTTATTTCATATTTGTTCGAATTGGTTTTTTGGTTTTTTGTTCGAATTGCTTATTAATTTTATTTAATTTCAACATTTTTTTTATTTCATATTTGTTCGAATTGGTTTTTTGGTTTTTGTTCGAATTGCTTATTAATTTTTTAAATAAATATTTCCTAGTTTAAAATAATTTTTTGGTAACAAAATTAGTCATTAAGTAAATTTTCGTTCCATTTCATATCAATTTGTATAATAATTAAAATTATTTTTTTAGTTTCATGTATTTCAATTTTTTTCATAACCATCTCAAATAAGTTTTATGTTTCTTGCCTAAAGAATCCAATTTGTTTTTATTTCAATAAAAGTATGCTTTACATTCTTTACACTATGTGCCAGACGCTATAACCTGCTTCTTGTTCTTCTTCTTTACAGGAGGACACCATCAAGTCTCTCACTGCTGATGTTGCTGCCGATGGCAAAACGGCCGTTGCTTGCATACATTTTCTGCTTATCAATGCCGCACGTCACAATGCCAGCGAAGCGGTTTTCAACGAGGAAATTCAACAACTCGGACTGCCAAAGAATCATGCGGCGGCCATGTGTCGTGTGCTGGCAGCAAATGCCACGCCCATACGACAGAAACTTATAGACAAAGCATTTAAAAGTAAAATACAATAATTTGAAAAATTTTGCAATTTTATGAAAAGACAATTTTCAGTTAAAAGTCTTCAACTAACTTCAATTGATTTTTTTTATTCTTTTATAAATACATCAAAACTTAATTTTTCTATTTTTTACAGTAAATGAATTGACTTCAGTGCGTCACATTCCAAGATCTGCTGATGTGGACAACAGCATTGGTTGTGCGAAATTTGAATTGAAAATCTCACAGGAATTGGTGGACGGCTTGCCGCAGGATACCACACACGTGTTGAATATCGAACGGGCCAATGTGAAGGCGCTGTTGGAGGAGTTGAAAACAGCGCGTAGTATTATGGAGAAATATAGTTTGGATAATAAAGCAAAAGTGGAAACATAAAGCAAGAGTGTTTGGTGAATTGTTTTTAACTAATTTGATTATTATTTGATTTTTCATTTTATTGTATTTTGTTTTATATTATTTTTATAAAAAGTTTTTTAATTTCATTTATCTTTTTTTATTATTTTTGTTCTTCTATTAAATTTTTATTTAATTTTTATTTCATTTCTATAAATGAGTTTTTAATTGAATTTTATTTCATTCAATTTTTATTTTATGATTTAAATATTTTTTATATTTTATTTTATGTTTTTCATTTTATTATGATGATTTATTTTATGATTTTTATGATTTATTTTGTTTTAGTTTATTAACATTTGACTTTCTTTGATTCATTTTGTTGGGACGTCAACGGAAGCGACTGTAATATAAGAGTGATTTTTCCCCCTTTGGGATTTTTTGATAGCAACATTAAAAATTGTATCTAAGACACAAACCATTTACACGCTGTGACTACTGCACACTAGATGGCGCTTTATAGACGGAGAAATGCTAACTTTGTGCTGTTTACTTCATATCCTGAATTGCATTTCCCTTCAATATTTGTGCTGGCTTTAGTAATAAATGTATTTGTTTTACTAAATCGGGACCAGAAACATCAGAACTATGATTGAAGTTCTGACGGGTCACTGTCTGATTAGCATCCACTGGTTTCAAACGACTTCTGTCATACTTGCATGAACTAAGAAGAGGTAGAAAATGTATTTCACATTCTATGCACTTGTCCTGCTTTATTCAGAAGAAGAATGGATTGCCTGGGCAACTTCCTTGGGAGTTTAGGGATCTAGCCGACCTAGCCTGGCTTAGCCGACTGTGAGAAGAAGAAGCTTTAACTGTTTCAAAGATAAAGGCCTTTTGAGTATTGCTCTGCCTCTGTACGAGACTCCCTTGGACCCATATATGGTCCGTTTTGATATCAGAAATTCCATCCGGGGGACTAACCGCAAACTCCGAACGGCGGTTGACAGTTTTTCTTTCACATTTGGAGGTTTTCCCATTCGCTGCCAAGAGCGCACTTGGGTATTGTTTCTAAGTCTCATCTACTTCTTGTGGATAGTGATAAAAGTAGACGAGTGTTTAACTAACCGGAACTGGGAATCGAACCTAGAGCCACTGGTGCGATCAAGTATCCATCATTATGCATTCAAAGTTAATAAAAATATTATATTCATATATATTTTTTTAATACAACTTTTTATAAAGCAAACATAAACCATGACTAAACGCCTAATGACCAAATCCAATAAAGACAAAACTCAACCCACAGAAATTATGACTTGATGCGTGCACAAATTTATTAATTAAAATTCTTTATCACTTGAGCTAAAATGTTGCTTGGGTTGAGTTAGACGACACAGATAACATTTTGGGTATTTTTATGTGCGCAACATACCAATGACAATACGCGCTAAATGCATCATTTTAACCCTTTACTTCCCGGCCAGAGAAAAATGCCTTGAAAAATGGGTGGAAACGTGCACATTGTGCAAGTGATAAGCCGGAACATTGTAGGCAAATTTCCACAAAAGTAGAGCGACTTATTATTTTATGAAATTAAAGGGGTTGCAGCGAATCAAGAACTGGCAACACGTGAACAGATAAAACCGAAATGATATACCGCGCAAATGAAGCAAAATTTGATAATAAAAACGTCAAATATTCTTCGTTACGCTTCCGTTTTTTTTGTATGTAAATTTTTTTTGGTGCACTTTTGCTCAGTCTTTCATTCGAATCGTGAAAGTGGATCTTCTTGGTTTTTTTATATGATTGTGATACCCTACATTGGGTATACTTAGGTGTATTTGATTTGTTTGGGGCTTAAATTGGAGCAAAAAGAGTTGTGGAATATATAAGTTAAGGACTCATAAGAGAATTAACTTAGCCACGTATGTGTTGCAATCCTGCAATCGCATCTGATTGACCCGTAGTTTGAAATAGCCACTCCTCTATTGTGCCCGCTGTAGCAAAGAGCATTGATGGCCATTGATGACCCTGCATTGATGTTTCCCACTTATTGTATATGTAAAAATTTTCCAACAAAATATCATATCTATTATTGCATCTAAATTTTGGTCTCTCCTTTTTGCAGCGCAAAACCAAGTCAACTCACATCGACTAAAACACTCCTGTTCCGCCCTAATTAAATTTTTTCACTTGCCACATTGTGTTGCGCCTTCGCTGCTACCTTTTCAGAATTATTAAAATCATTATTGCAAGGAAAATGCTGAAAAGTAAAAAAGAAAAAAATACAAAATAGTAGTTAAAAGTGGCGCAAAATATTTTCAATTAAAAAACGTTACTTCCCTTTTTTGTACACTTTCCACAGTTCCTGCCGCCCCGTGTGCGCCAATTAATTAAACGGCGCCGGGTCGCTGCCAGCTCATTGCAGGTGGCAGCAGCTGCGCAGCGTGTGAGCGTTGCCTGCAACAGAAAAATGAAAAAAAAAACTGTCACCATTGCGCGACTTCAATTAAATTTGTGCTTCTCTTTTTTTACAGGTTTTTTGTGTTTTGCCTCCACTTCAACTCAGCTGGACCATGTCAAAAAGTCACTGCAACGTGGGCGTGGTGAGTGACTTTTCAATTTCTTCATATTTTCTTGAAAATTTCTTTGCGTTTTTTTCGCGTTTGCTGTCTGAAAGTTGCTGAAAATTGCGCGCGTCGCACAACAGTGCTGCCACATGTTGCTGACATTTGATGTGTTTCATTTGTGATATTTGAAATTTGTTCCTTTTCTTTTGTGCATTTTGTGCAGTTTTATTTTTACTTGATTTATGATGGCGAATTGTTGGCAATTTGCGCGTAATTTTTTATTTTTTTGGTTGGTTTCCTTTTGTGCTTTTTATTTCTCCCTTCATCGAAGTAAGGAAAGTTTGGTTTTTCATTAGAGCTGAGGTGACATTTGGCGTTGGAGTTGACAAGGTATTGGGAAATCTTATAAAATTGGTTTGTTTTGAAACATTTGCTGACGATGAATTGGCTATTTTGAAGAAGTTTAAAAAGTTGTGGAGTTTTTTATGTTATGAAAAGTATTGTGTTATGATTTGATTAACTTTGAAATGAGTAATGTAATTAAATTGATAAATTATTAGTATGAAATTGAAGTTAATTCATTTACTGAAGCCGACCCTCTCCTATGACGTGTTGCTAAAACTTCTTAACGTCCATATATGTTTTTTATTTATCTAGAAAGTTCTGTCAGTTAGATGGACTAGTGTTAAACTGAAGAAGTTTAACTAAAGGACAAATATTTTATACAAAAACTTTACTAAATCAAGCTTAGGTTAGGTTAGGTTTGGTTATGTTAGGTTAGGTTTGGCTATGTAAAGTTAGGTTATACGATTATGGTATAAGAGATAAGTTTAGATTACGTTCCGTTAGTTTAGGTAGCAGTGGTGCACCTAAGGGGGTGGTTGGAGGGTTCAAACCCCTTTCAAACACCTGTTTGTTGGAAGAATCTTGAGTGACAAATGTGGTTTTACAATTAGTTCTACAATTCTACAATTAGGGTTCTACAATTACAATTAGCCAAATCCGATGTCTACTTTTCGATGTATCGGCGGACATAATATGTAGTCTTTGTAGGTATGGAAAACTTGCGGTCTTTCCAGTGTTAAATATTAGTTGCCACAAAAGAAATCTTGTGTGCGCCATTATGCATACTAGTATTATTTTTGTTTTTGTGTCTATTAAACACCAGTGTTTATCTTTTTTGTAAGGCTTGATGTAACCCTCCAACTTTTTGTTGGTCTCAGCGTTCTTTGGGGCTCTACGCTCCATGTCTTCTTCGGGTCAGAGATTGTCGGCCTTACTAGATAAGTTTTTTTCGCTGAACACGGGATAATCGCCAGGATTATTTGTCAGAGAACATGCATAGAAGTTTTCTGTTCTGGATTGTCTTTCCTGTAGACATCCGTAGAGCAAATTCCCATAATCTACTAGTCACGTTCACTCCTAATACCACAACTCGTGGGCCTCTAAGTTTCATTGTTATACCCAAAAATATGGGCAGACCATCATACTGTCACACCGTATTCGGTGCTGGTCGAAACCTGCATGAACATTGACTGAATCTGGTGATATGCTCTCACGCCTATCGTGTTCAGATCAACAAATATACTGCAGCACATAAAACGGTGGCGTATGCGATCGATGAACCTGGTAGATAAGGAAAACAATTATTTAAACAGTCCTAAACATTTATTTTTCGCCTCTGGAAATATTAGAGATTTTTGAGTATATATTTTCCAATTGTTGTTTTGGTCTAAAAATTGCGGCAGTTTTATGAAAAAATTCTCAAAATGTATAGGGCTGAAAAAGTTAACCCTCGAATGCATATTTAGGTCCGTCTCAAGGCGGGCGAAGATATTTGTAAAAATTTTCGACAACTAAATTTAATTTTTTATGACTTACGTTATTGCCATTAAAAACTTGATACCAGGTTACGGCCTCCCGAAAAGTTTTCCAGGCGTCTCTACTTTTCGTGCCTTCTCGAGTTGATCACACCAAGAGATGATAGGGCGTCCTCATCTTGGCCCTTCCGGAGACGAGAAGGAGTTTTTCGTCGTCGACCGCGAATTACGGCGTTGAGAACCTTTTTCGCCGAAGCTTCATTGTCCATACGGGGGCATGGCCAAGCCAGCGTAGCCGCTGGATGTTAATTCGCTTGTTGTTGGTTAGACGATAGACCAAAGTGTTTTTACTGCTTAGTATTTAATTTACATTTTTTTTACTTTTCTGCTTGAAGATAAGCGAAGCTTACTTGAGCCATAGAGGCCCATTGTGAACCCAAACAATTGAGCTAAGGTTCGTTCACTCATTGAAGCAGGTTGAGCTCCTTACGAAGCCTGTGAATAGTCCTCGTGGCTAGATCTCTTAGCCCAGGGGAGTCTTTCTGCTTGTGGATAATGCTTTACTTCTTCTTCCTCCTTGTCAGCTAGTCTGCTTACACCAAAACGAAAAACAAAACAATGTTTATAAAACAAACAAGAAAATAATTCATGCCTTTGACTGTGAAATAAACCATTAGATTATAAAAAAATCACTTATTTTAATGAAAACAGCCACCACAAAACATAAATTCCCATTCAAAGTGTCAAAAAAGTTTTCAAAAAAAATTAACTAGCAAAGAATTGCAAGACAATTCACACCCCAAAAACACTTAAAATATTAGGCACAAATTGAGAAGATTTATAAAAACCTAAAATCACATCAAACTAATTGAAAATCATGCACTATGATGAGTTGCGGCGCGCAAACCCTTAAATTGTCAACAATGAAAAGTTGCTAGTATGTGGCGGTTTTTGGGCGCAAAACCGAAGGGGAAATGCAAAACTACGCCAAGATTTAGCTAAACGTTTATTTCATTAGAACGTAAGACCGTTGAGTTGCGGCCGAGGGGTGATTGAAAAAGAGAAACGCTAAATGCCAACTTCCCGCATTGTTCACATTGTCTAACGACTAATGCCTTTGACTGCCAAAAGCGCATTGTTCGATTGAAAAAGTCAAAAAGTGTTGAGCCAATATTACGCGCGGCCCTTCTCCCCTCACAATATGAGTATAGATTTTCGTTCTTGCCACTTGATGCCGTTCGCGTGCGGTACAAAACTAAAAACCGAAACGGAAGTGCTTTGCACCACAAAACGCCCAACCGACCACCACCAGCCGCTGCCACCCACCCAGCGTTACCAAGTCACGCACTCACTGCGCGTGGACCCCTGTTTGCCACGAGTCAGCTCGGTCTGTGGTGGCTGTTTGCCTTGTATGACAACAATTGCAACAAAACGCCTGCTATGACAACAACAAATAGCAAATAATAATACGTACACTTGTAGCAAACAATATCAACAATCGCTTCATTGAGCGTAAAACTATGCGCAATCGGGCCAAGCACTCAGCCCACTCGCCCACTCCACCACTCGCTGCAATACGAAACACAGCCAAGGCGAGCGCAGAGCAAAGCAGAGGAGTATACACTCTGTTAACTAAACATGCCGCTGCCTGCGCGCTGTGTTGCGTTGACGTATGCCAACCTACGCACACGATGGACATTTGCTGTGAAGGGTGGCTCTTCGTACTTATGGGCGATAATCATATTCGTAGCCGAAGCAGGGTGACTGCTTACACATGTTGTCCGTTGCTGCTGCGAACAAGTGTCATTGCACTGAACGAAAAACAATAACAATTTGGAGCTGTTAATTTGATTTTTATTTTATTCTATTACATTCTAAGGTGGATTTATTTTATTTTTGTTATGACTGAAAAACAGTTGATTTCTACTTCTAACCAAAAAACCAAAGTGGCTCTAAATATTTTTGCTTCTCTGCTCAGTGTAGCTGTTTCCCCATCTGGATGCCTCGCATTGCTTTACATTCTATTATTTCATCCACAAGTGTACGTACTTGTTGTGTGTGTAGCAATTGTTGTTGGTTGTAATACACCTTTGCGCCTTATTGTCATTGCAAATAAGTGTTGTTTACATGCGTTTGACACTAGTAAATGTCAATTTTCCTCCAAACATGTGAGACGATAACGTCAGAAGAAGAAGAAGAAAAGACACATACCTATAGTTCAACACGTTAAATGAGCAGCAAAATGAACGCAAAAAATGTTAAAGGTAAATTAATTTCATAGCGAATCGTGTGTGGCCATTGATTTTGAAGGTTTCGAATCGTATGAAATGTAAAAAAGGCTTGATTTGATTTCGAAGACCCGCCAACTGTAGGGCAAATTCTGTATATTGTTAGTTTTTCATACTTAAAGTAGGTTTAGTTGGGCATAAGAAGGCATAGGTTGAAGCTCAGTGGTTCTAAATTTAAGTTTGATGGTTCATCTACAATTTGTTGCTGCTAAGATTTGTAATAAATATAATCGAGTTCAACTTACTCCCTCCTAATTACTATGACACGCATTAATTCCAGTAAGTTTTGGTGGCTGATGATCCATAACCGCATCCATGATTCATTCTCTTTGAAGTAGTTTTTAAAAGATCCACAGCTAATTTTTTTTTAAGTACGTGAAATAGTTCTCGGATAATCCATAACTCCTCTCTTTTAGAAGTAAGTTTGCATAATTCTCTGGCGTTCCATAATTCAACCTATTTTAAATGTAGGTGATATAGTTTTTTATGATTCATAACTCATTCTCTTTTATAAGTAGGTGAAATAGTTTTCTGATGATTCATAACTCACTCTCTTTCATAAGTAGTTGAAGTAGTTCCCTGATGATCCATAACTCGTTCTCTTTTAAAAGTAGTTAAAGTA
Source organism: Melieria omissa (assembly GCA_963971225.1). NCBI lineage: Eukaryota > Metazoa > Arthropoda > Insecta > Diptera > Ulidiidae > Melieria > Melieria omissa. Next base: position 74,192,192 of record OZ020268.1, on the reverse strand, counting down.
TTTCTCTGATGATCCATAACTCGTTCTCTTTTAAAAGTAGTTGAAGTATTTCTATGATGATCCATAATTCATTATACTTTAGAAGTAGGTTTTCATAGTTGTCTGACCTTTCATAATTCATTCTCTTTTATAAGTAGTTGAAGTTGTTCCCTTTCTCTTTGGAAGTGGTTGAAGTAGTTCTCTGATAATCCATAACTCATTCTCTTTTAAAAGTAGGTGAAATAGTTCTCTGAAACTCCACATTTACTTTTAAAGTAGGTAAAATAGTTCCCTGATGATCCATAACTGATTCTCTTTTATAAGTAGTTGAAGTAGTTCTCTGATGTTCCATGACTCGTTTCCTTTTAAAAGTAGTTCTCTGATGATCCAACTCGTTCCCTTTTAAAAGTTGTTCTCTGATGATCCATTACTCATTATCCTTCTGAAGTTGGTTTTCATAGTTGTCTGACGTTCCAAAACAACAAATTTTAAATGTAGGTAAAATCGTTTTTTAAAGTTCCATGACTCATTCTCTTTTAAAAGTAGTTCCCTGATGATCCATAAATGTTTTCTCTTTTAAAAGTAGGTTTCCATAATTCTCTGATAATCCATAACTTATTCTCTTTTAGTACCTTTTCATAGTTGTCTGATCTTCCATAACTCAATCTTTTTTCAAAGTAAGTTTCCATAGTTGTCTGATCTTTCATAGTTGTCTGATCTTCTCTTTTAGAAGTATTTAAAATAGTTTTCCGAAATTTGATGCACACATCCAATTCCTACAGAAACTCTACTAAAACTCTAATCAATTTGAACCTCATAAATATTGGACTTCAAGCACAAATAACTCGAATCCAACCATACCCGCCCAGACATCTGATTCATATTTCACGCTCTACCCTTTCGCGCTGGTTGGACCCGCAGTCAATGCGCAACATTTAACACATTAGACACACACTAATTCGGCTAATGGCAAATAAATATTGGATGGCAAAAACTCAAATAACGAGTTACGTGTTTTTATGGCAAACACCAAACCGATGGAGAACAAATCAATGTGCGCACAGTCGAGCCGGGTGGATGACACCAGCAACATTAAATAAATAAACTCAAACACAATTGCTATTACTATTAGCTATAGTAAAAACAACAACAACAACAATAATATGAACAAGAACAAGAATTATGACCAAAGGATATTGCGCACTTAAGTGAGCATCGAAGCGGAACAAACCGTGAAGGATGAGTAATGAAGTGGATTGAACGAAGAGTGTGGATTGAAAAATACTGTAGAAAGGGAAAAGCGGAAGAGTGGGGTTAAAGAGGTTGTGGAAATGTTAAATGAATAGAATTTAAAGAAAGAAATCAGTTGGAAAAAGGAAAGTTAAGAAAAAAGAAAGCAATTGAAGGGAAGATGAAGTGTGAGAACAGAAATACGTTTTGCTTTAATATTGATAAGTAAGAAGCAAAAAAAAGAGAGGGGAAGAGTGAGACAGAAGCGAAGAAAGGAAAGGCGTGGAAAAACCAGGAGAGAAGATTTGAGTAAATAGAAGAAGAATACACTTGAGAGAAGGAGAGGGTAGAGAGAAGGAGAGTGTAGAGAGACGGACAGAGTCGAGAGAAGGACAGAGAAGAGAGAATGACAGAGTAGAGGGAAGGAGGCAGTAGAGAGAAGGGCAGAGTAGTGAGAAGGACAGAGTAGAGAGAAGGACAGAGTAGTGGGAAGGGCAGAGTAGAGAGAAGGACAGAAAGTGGGAAGGAGAGAGTAGAGAGAAGGAGAGAGAAGGGAAAAGTAGAGAGAAGAAGAGAGTAGACAGAAGGAGGAGGGAGATAAAATTAAAAAACGAAAGGCATCGAAGGAAAGATGGAGTGTGGAAACAAACTGATAAGTAAGAAGGGAGCAAAGGAAGGAAAAGAGTGAAGAAAAACGAAGGAATCTAAAGAAATGGAAAAACTAGAGTAGAGAAGAGAGTAAATAGAAGAAGAGAGAACAGAAGATAAGAAAAGAAAAAAATCAAAAAAGTGGCAAAAATTCAAAAGGATGCAAACGTTTAGAAACAAATAGAAAAAAGAATCAAATAATATATATAATTGTCACTAGGGAAGGAAAAGCAAAAAAGATTGTATCAAATTTAAGAGTAAAAAGTAAAATAAAACAACAACAACGATAGAAAAGCGAAAAAGACAGGAATAAATAAGTCATAATAAATAATAATAAACAAGTAATAAGAATACGAATAGAAGAGAAATAAAAATAAGAAATAAGAGTGGCTATAGGAATAGCAATAGAAATAGGGGTAGAAGAGAAGAAGAAGAAGAGGTTGAAGTAAAAGTAGAAGTTGAACTAGAAGTAGGAGAAAAAATAGTTGAATTAGAAGTAGAAGAAGAAGTAAAAGAGAAGTTTAAGTAGTAGCAAAAGTAGAAGTTGAAGTAGAAAAAGAAGTAAAAGTAGAAGTAAAAATAGTAGTTGAAGTAGAAGCAAAAATAGAAGTATATAAAAGTAGAGGTAGAAATAGAAGTAGGAATACTAATCACAAAAGGAAAAGGAATAGAATTGTAAAAAGGAAAAGGAATATCAGTAAGAAAGAAAAAATAAAAAAGGAATAGGAATAAAATAACAATAAGAAACGGAAAAGGAAAAGGAGCCGAAGTAGGAGTAGGAATACTAATAAGAAAAGGGGTAGGAATAAAAATAGAAATAAAAAACCGAGTAGAAGCAACAGCAGGAAATGAAATAGGGAAAGGAATAGGTGCAGCCGGGCTCGATAGTCCAGCGGTAGCGCGCTGGCTTCTCATACCAAAGACCTCATGTTCGATTCCTGGCTCGGGCTGGTGAACTTCTGGTCTACTTCTATCGCTATCCACATGAAGCAGATGAGAATTACAAGAATCGCACAATCGCTCTTGGCAGGCAATGGCAAAACCTCCAAGTGTGAACGAAAAACTGCCGTTCGCCGTTCGGTTTCGGCGTTAAACTGTAGGTCCTCTCCTCTCCCTTTCCCCATCCGCTTGAAATGTGTGCTGTAACATTTGTTGGCAAAAACAGTGTTGCATACACAGTTCAAAAACGGGTGAAATATGTGGTATCACAATGGGCCTTTCAGGCCTCCGAGTGTGTCTCTTATAGAGGCAACCACCGCAAGCAAAAGAATCGAACGAAAAGAGAAGGAAAAGAAAGGAAAGACAAGGAAAAGGAAGAAACGAAAATAAAAGAAAGTAAAATAAAATAAAATAAAATAAAATAAAATAAAATAAAATAAAATAAAATAAAATAAAATAAAATAAAATAAAATAAAATAAAATAATTAAATAAAATAATAAAATAACATAAGATAAAATAAAAGTAAGGAAATGGAAGAAAAATAAAGGGAAAGAGAAGAAAAATTAAAAAAAAAGGATCATTAGCCCAGGAAGTGGCAGAAGTACACTCTGGCGGCTGTTAGGCAATCGAAACAGTGGACTGTGACAAATCTGCAACCAATTATGGTTTCGTTATTTCCTTCCTTCCAATCAACACATATTGTGAATACCACTTTTGATTTACAATTCCTGTGTGGTGTGGGCGGCATTTCTGTTTTAATTAAAAGTTGATTTCATTAAGAAGACGCACAGACGCCCAAACGCACACACTACACACACACACACACATGGGCACATTCACTCACACACCCATAAACACTTTATTTGAAATGTAATTAAGACATAGCCATTTGTTGCACCCACTGTGGGTGTTGCGACAGACGGTGAGTGGCGGGCGGGCGGTTGTCAAATGATGAGCGACCGGGCGGACGGAAGCCATAATGTGTGAGTGTGAGCGCAGTTGCTACTTGCCGTGCGGTACAGTTAGCATACAAGTCAAATGAAAATTACAGAAAAAAAAACACAAAATGCACCATAAGATTTATTATATCACACAAACACTCACACACACACACACACACATAAAAATACTTGCGGAAATTTCCTTCACTAATAATTTGCTTGATTTATTTTAACGCTTCCCGTGTTCCACTTTGGCTCGTAAATTCTATTCGGTCGCTACGGTGTCGTTTACCTTTTGCCAGTGCAGAGATTTTCAAAATTGCTTCCGCACACAAACACACACACAAACACATCTGCTCACACGTTGCCACTGGCGGCGCTATTAACGCATGCGAAATAAAAATAAAATTAAAATCGCATTGCACATTGTAAAGTGGGCAATTAAATTGTTATTACGCTTATTACACGGTGCGCTGCTTTTTCGGCCAATATGCTGCGAGACGCGAACGGAGCAGTTTTGTAGGTTAACGGAATGTGACGCAGCTGCGTTGCAGGCAATAAACATGCGTCAGACGCTGGCCTGGCGGTGTTTTAGTGCCTCAGCTTAGCGTCTTACCTGAAGAAGAAGAAGACGGCCAATCATTTTACAAATTTGCGACAGGCGTGCAATTTGGCAACTAAACTCCCCCCACTCCTCATTCCATGCTCAACGCTTCACTTTCCAAGGCTGCTTTTGTTGGCATTCATGTTGAGCGTCAAATTTAGGCGACCGACAAATTGTGCGTACGTGGCAGCTGTCGGCGCTGAAGCTCGTTGCTTTTGGTGGTTGTTCTTGTAACTGCTTTTTGTTGTTTTTGCTCTGGTTGTCGTCAGCAGTTCAGTTAACCTGCGTCGTAATTGAATCATTCGCGCGCAATTTATATTTGCTAAAAATACCAGAAAAACCAACAACAACAAGGCGCAGACAAGGCAGATATTTTGTGTCTTTATGCTTGCAAACATGAAGCTGTGTTGCTATATTTTTGTTGTCTCCAGTACCACCACTGAGGCATGTCATTTGGGCGCTGTTAGGGTGTGGCCACACTGTTCACTGATGCAAAATTTGACAAACAACTGCAGCTACAAGTTATTACCTCAGTCAATATGTGGCTTATTAAACAGTCAATATGTCGCTTATCAAGTAGTCAACATGTCAAACTTATTGCGTTCTCCAATCTCTCCAATCTCTCCTTCAATCGTTTCAAACTGCTATCACGAAGTGGTAATTTCAGTTGTGGGAATAAGGAGTCACAACGTGCCAGGCATTGGTGCACACAAGGGGGTTTAGGAGTTTAAAACCCCCAACATTTCTGTGACTTCCAAACATTTTGGGTAACAAATATGGTTTCAAATGACATTTCTCTCAATAGTTGTGTACAAAACCCCTCCAAATAAAATGCTGTGTGCACCACTGAAGCCATGTCGAATGAATACAAAGCTTGCGAAATGGTAAGAACGTTTTTTGCACAAATAGTTCTATAAAAGCTGCAAAGAAACCATGATTTGTTTCTTCATAATTCTGTGCCCTTCTTCAACTGTCTTCTTCTTTCTTTCCTGGCCTTAACGTTTTGTTAGAAACACCAATTTTCAGACAAACTCTTTGCTCTACTAAATTTATCATTGCAATATTTGCTTAACAAACCAATCACACATTTTTTTAAAAAGCGCACAACGGATTCCAAACAGTTGGCGTTCTAACAGATATTTCTGGACTAGATGACAGATGTACCAAATGAAAAAAAAATATTTTAAAATATTTTCAAGTGCGGTTTAATTGAATAAAAAAGTTTGTAAACCTTTTTAATCAAATTTATAAATTTTTTCGTATATTAAATAGTATCTTGTTTTTTTGCCTCTCACCTGTCTCCAGTGTGTGCTCGGCCTAAATATTTTCACTAAAGTTAAAATGTGTAATTCAATTTGCCTGCCGCACATTTTGCTTGCATTATGTGTATTGTTGTTGTGTTTATTGTTGTTGACTTTGGCGAAAATGCTTTGCTTGTATTGTGAATGAAGTAAAAACTGTGTCAGAAGAAATAAAATGTATACAAATTTATAAAAACGCTGACAAATTGATGCAGTCAATCTTGTCACACAACAACGTTTGTCAGAGTTGTCGTGCGAAAGAAGAAGAAGAAACGGTGAAAGACAAAAACTACCTAACTTTCTGCTTTACTCTATCCTAACTGAACTTAAGACATCAACGGGTTTTATATTTGAAATCCCAGCTACTTAAAAGCGTTTGTGGCAAATTCACAAAGTTGTATCGCTTTTTTGTCTGCATCAGGTTTTTGAGAAGAAGACTCTCAAAGGCGATAAGGGTCGTGAAGGGTTTTATCTGACCCGGTTTTAAGTTTTTTGTACAGATTCCTTAATAAGTACTTTGTAGATGGAAAACCTTGGAAAGATAAGTCTGTATGTCTACGGTCGCCCTGGACTTTCTTCTTCAATATCACATAGATCGTATTGCCGTAATCTTCTAAATAAACTGGGTGACCGTAACTCCATAGAGTTACACTGAATGCCCGGACACAAGGGACACGAATTCAACGTAAAAGCCAACCGCCTTGCCAAAATGAGCGTAATGCGTCCACTGAAAGGCCTGAACTATGCTGCAAAGTGCCCAGCGGACACATACCAGAATGGTTAAACAAACAACGGACAACAGTACCACATGACGTCCGATAACCCTCGAGGGTTCCTAACCCTCGAAAGTTCGAAATGTCCAGAAAACTCTTCATGCTTATGAAAGAGAACCCTTGCATCCTCATGGGATACCTAATGAAGGAGAACTTCCGCATCCTCAATGGATACCTAAGAGTTAAGAAAACTTCTTATGCATCCTCACGGGATCCTAAGTGTCAACGAAGGAGGCCCTTTGCAACCTTACGGGATACATTAGCGTCAAGAAAACTTCTCACACTAATGAAGGAAAACTTTCGAATCCTCACGGGATACCGTAATGTCGAACAAACTCCTCATGCTAATGAAGGAGAACTTTCGAATCCTCACAGAATACCTTAGTGTTAAGAAAACTTCTCATGCTAATGAAAAAGGACCTTCGCATCCTTATTGAATACCTGAGTGTCAAGAAAACTCCTCCTGCTAAAGAAGGAGGATCTTCACATCCTCACTGGATGCCTTACTGTCCACATAACTCCTCATACTTCAGAAGAAGGACCTTCACATGCTCATTGAATACTTGAGGGTCAAGAATTCTCCTTACGAATCCTCATTGGATACCTTAGTGTCCACATAACCCCTCATGCTAATGAAGCAGAACTTTCGCATTCTCACGGGATACCTTAGTGTTAAGAAAATTGCCTCCTAAGCAAAGAGCATGGCCGCGGAAACATTCTGGACAAAAAATTGAAATTTCCTCATGGAATGTCTGTAGAAAATGCTATCATGAATCAGAAACTTCTCTTCGCGAACCATAGTTTGGACTTTCGTCCATCTATTCGAAAAAGTAGTCGTGTCTTAGGTTAAGGTTAGGTTAAAGTGGACACGGGACACAAATTCAAATTTTTACAAGTACTTTTTAAACCATTTCCTTTAGATTTTCATAGACTTCTTAACTTGCTAGGTAATTTTCTCCTGCAATTTCTGCCCACTCCACGCCGAATAACTCAATCACAAATGAAATTTTAATAGCACACCGTAGTCGACATATTGTAAAACTATAAAAAAGGCAAATTTGCAATAATCATTTGTGGTCGTAAAGGCAAATTCGCAATGCAAAACATGCCAAGTCGAACGGAAACCAACCGAAGGCGAACCGCAACAAATTGAGTGCTTCGGCACGCAGCGTGGAAAATGCGTGCACACGCAGGATCATAAAAGTCGGCGCACTGCAGTGGCAGAAATTCAATGCGTAAGCACACCTAACAAGCAATAACGACAGCCTTCGATCGTAAAACAGAATCGTTATATTTAGCACAATGCGAGAAATCTTTGAATATTTAAGTTTATTGATATCCTTGATGTGTCGCTGCTGCTGATGTCCTGGCAGTGCGATTGCCCTCGGCACAACCTATGCGACACAAGAACACACAAACACACACACACGCACACTTGCATTGTTAGAGCAAAGTGTGTAAAATCAAAAATAACACAGTCGCACAACCTGTTTGCCACATATAAAAACGCATAAAGGATACAAAATGTCATATTAGGCATAAAATGTCCTGCAGGCACACACACACTGGACGAAATAGACATTTGAGGGCAAGTGGAGGCACACTTGCTTGGCTCGTAAAATGCGGTCGTGGCAAACTCGGAGGTGGAAAGTCCGCATAACCCCCGCAAAGGTGTTTTTGCATAATCGGCGATTTCGATTTTAAAATTTCGCCTGCTGTCCTATGAGATGTGGCGCTCGTTCATGTGTGTGTGTGTGTGTGTGTGTGTTACCCTCATAAAAATATATTTTTATAAGCCTCACATATGTCGTATGTCTTAAACCACCAATGTTTACTCAAATTTTTTACGATTGATTTGATTTTTCGCTTTTGGACGACGATGACATTATGTTAGTTGTGGGTAATGGATTCTGTGATTTTGTTTTATGGCATTGAAGGTTGTTAGTGTTTCTTGTTGCATCAGAAGCACATCCACAAATCACTATTTAGGTTGCGAATCTCAAAGCAGGATTGGAAAATCTCCTCTTGGTTCTTCCTGACAACTGGTACTTTGGTCGTAGTTGGATTAAGAGGAGGAGGAACTACCTTCTTTGCCACTGCCCAGATCTCTCGACACGAAAATGAAAATCACTAAACTATTCCTTCTTCGATAACTTGGATAATCTTACATAGGGTTTATCCACAAGCCAAATGTGTAGGCACTTCGACTTGCAGTAAGTCACTTTCCTAGTGGTATCACAACGGCCCTTTTTATGAGCCAAGTGTGTCCTGCGGCAAGTCCCGTGCCCAGATAGTCACTTTAGTTTTACCTAACATATGTGATTAGGCGGCAAGTCTATTTGTAGACTACTTACTACAAAATTACTACTACAACTGGTTTTGTTAGCATGGGATATAGTCACCTAGATGAGTTCTTCTTTCACAACCTGGGGGATCTGGCCGATTAGAGTGAGATTAATAAGTCCAACAAATGTCGTACCACAATGGGCCACTTTGGCCTACGTGTGCTTACTCCTAGCAGTCACAAATACCTACCTTTCAACCTTTGATTAAAAACTTTCAATAGATATTTCTGTAGATATTTACATAGTAAAAAATAGGTTATGGGTTGGATATAGGTTGTTATAGGTTATAGATTGGATACCTATCTATTTACTAAGGCAGGAGCTGCATAGATAAGGAGGCTATTGAAAGTGTTCTCTACCTTATATTTACATATTCGACACTCACTTGGAGAAAGAAAACTGAGTTGTTCTCTGACAACCTGCGGGAACCTGGCCGATAAGACTATTTGCAGTCTACTTATGTTCTATTATAAGGTGTACAACTTTGCTTCCGCCGTTTTCCGATAGGTGGCTGTACCGGCTGAGGCTGGTTGAAATACATAGATGGTAATGCCTTTAAAGTGAGTGTGGACAGTGCCTAACGAATTGTCATCGCCGTTTCAGTGACAGTTGTTCTTGTTTTCGTATTATTCACGCTCGAAAATGTCCGTTTATGTGCCCAATTCTCGCCATTTGCGGGAAGTTTTACTTTTCTGTTACAATTCGAAAAAAAATGCAGCTGAAGCGCATCGAATGCTCTCAGAAACTTACGGTGATGCTGCTCTGAGTGAAAGAACGTGTCGGGAGTGGTTTCAACGTTTTAAAAATGGTGATTTCGATGTCGAAGACAAACATGGTGGTGGAAGAGAAAAAACCTTCAAAGATGAACAACTAGAAGCATTGCTTGATGAAGATTTGTGCCAAACCCAAGAAGAGTTTGCCGAATCGTTGGGAGTGAGTCAGCAAGCCATTTCAAAACGTCTCAAGGCCCTGGGCATGATTCAGAAAGAAGGAAACTGGGTGCCGTACGAGTTGAAACCGAGGGACATCGTCGCAAAAGTGGTCAAAAAGTACCTGGAAACGCTGAAATGGGAAGTCTTGCCCCACCCGCCGTATTCCCCAGATGTCGCCCCTTCTGACTTCCACCTATTCCGTTCGATGGCACACGGCCTGGCAGATCAACATTTTCAATCCTTCGAAGAATTGGAAAAATGGATTGCTTCATGGATAGCGTCAAAAGAGGACTCCTTTTTTCGAGCCGGGATCCGAAAATTGCCGGAAAGATGGGAGAAAGTTGTCGCTAGCGACGGACAATACTTTGAATAATACATCTGTAAGCACTTTTTCGCAATAAAGCTTTTAATTTTGGAAAAAAACGGCGGAAGCAAAGTTGTACACCTGATAGTATTGGATATATAGTAAGTCCAACTAATGTGGTATCAGTGGCAGTGATGGCCATTCAGATACTCGCGAGTAAAGTGATGATTACTAGTCGAGAGTAAAGAGATGAACCTTCTGCTTCTCGCGAGTACAGTGATTACCCTTCTGCTACTTGCGGGTACATTGATGGCCCATTCTTCTAGTAGTAGTAGAACCTCCTACTAATAGATAGCTAGCTAGTAGCTAGCTGCTACTCGTGACCCATTCTTCTAGTCACAAGTACACTGATGGCTCATTCTTCCAGTTATGAGCACAGTGATGCCTCTCCTGTTGAGCGCGAGTACAGTGATGACCCTTCTGTTAAGTGCGAGTACAGTGATGACCTTTCTGCTGCTTGCGAGTACAGTAATGGCTCATTCTTCTAGTATAGTAATGACCCTTCTGGTAGTCAAGAGTACAGTATGACCCTTCTGCTACTCCGGAGTACAGTGATACCCATTCAGCTAGTCACGAGTACATTGATGACTCTTCTCCTAATCGCGAGTACAGTGATGACCACTCAGCTACTCGCGAGTACAGTTTTGTCCTTTCTGTTAATCGCGAGTACAGTTATGACCTTTTCCTGCTAATCACGAGTACAGTGATGACCCTTCTGCTAGTCGCGAGTACAGAATGGCTATAACTGATTTAGAGGAAATTAACATTTCATGGTCATAAAGTTCTAACTTTAGCGATTCTTAAATTAATACTAAGTTTTGTTCCAATATATTCTTTCTGAAGAAATACATATATGATTAAATAAACTCTTTAATTGATTGACTGTTGGAAATGAGTACTAAAAATGTAATTGTTTAATTATTTAATTGACTGTTGTTCATAATCAAATGGAACCGCTAAGAAACAACCACAAAGAATTTCATGCGAAGCGAAAAGGTCTGCTTCGAAATCGTATTTTGTAGAACTTAAAAAAGAAAGAAAAAGATTTTAATGTACGATAAACGGCTTTGCGGCGTTGGATTAAATATAAAACACACGCCACCAATGATTTACTTCACCAACAACATGTTTTTGTTGTTTAATGTTGTTGTGGTTGTTGCACGTATTTTTATCAGCCAATCAACCAAAATCGTGTGGAACGAAGTGACTGCAATCGTCCAATGCGGAATTTTAAAATATTGCCACATGTGGCGGTGTGTGTGTGTGTGTGTGTGTAGAGGGAGAATGCGAGACACTCTTATCGTGCAATCGATTTAAAATTTGTTCATAATTTATGCGACAAACACGCTGGGAAAAAACACAGCAACGCGAATGGTGCGAAAACGCAGGGAAACGCGTGGCGTAGCGAAAAGTGCGACGCTGCGTGCATCAGTCGACGGCGAGGCGGCGGCGATTGAGTGAGTGATGAGATGAGGCGACGGCACGCGTCACCCAAACCACAAACGTGTCGCTGAGCTGAAAGCCGGACGGGGGGAGGCTGCTGTCGCTTGTAAGCGCTACTTGCCAACACGCAACTATTAAACGCTTAATGACAATTTTATTAACGTTGTTGTTGTTATTGTTGTAAGCAATGGTTTGCTTGTTGTTATTGATGCTGTGATTACATGCATTTTTCACGCTCTCACGCGCACACAAAAAGCAGCCGGACGGACAAGCAGACGGTCAGACAGACTGTCTGTTAAATGCACAAATTAATGAAAAGTTTGTGGTTTGGTTTGTGGTTGTTGGCCGCGTCTATTGGCTGAGGTTGAGGTTATGTTTGACTGTGTGTTGGAAAGCAAAAAAAAAAAAAAAGAATTGCTCTACCCCAGCGACTGCAGTGCCAAAGCGGCAACATGCCCAGCCACGTGTCAGCAATAACAACAACAATAATGCAGCCCTAAATGACTGAAAACGTGCGCCAGCCGCTGGCACTTGGCCCTCTTTGTGCATATTTAACTTAATTGCGGGTAAATAATGAAATAATATCATTTTATAGTTAAAACAATGTGATTACAACAATGAAAACAATAACAACAAATATTAATAATAACAACAACAGCCACCCCCATCAAGCCAGTCAGCCAACGATTTTGACGAATGGCTTTGGGGTCCACCTTGAAGACGTGTTGTACGTGTAAAATCTGTGGCCAGCGCAGATTTAAATAAATGTCAGCCGCAACAACAACGACAAACAACAACCCACTTGTCACAAAGTGCGCACAACCCCTTCTAGGCTAACGCCCAGCAGCCGCAACAGCCTCAGCACCACCACCAACAACAACTCCACCAGCCGACATCAGCCGACTTGGCATAATGCAAACAAATTACATTTAAGCCCACAGTCTGTGCGTCGGCCGCCACTCCCAGCGGGATTGCACAATTTCGTCACTTGAGCCGCTGTCGACCGCCCAGCGGTACCGAACCGCTACTCGTTGCCATTTAGTTATGCGAAGAAGGCCTTCGTGGGGCATCACCATCCAATGACAGCATCAACCCTCGGCGACTCCACGGGTAATGGTGCAAAGTGACACATCACGAACTTCTTTAATTTGTTTATGATAATTTACGGATTACGCCGCCGCCAGGCAGTTTTCATTTTATAGAAAAATTGAATAATAATCATAAATTTCATTATTATAAAAATGACTTGGCGGCATCTAGAAAAGTTGTGCTCAAGTATGTCTGATATGTGGAAAAATTAAATGGGAATCAATCTGTGTTACATGTCTGAAGGCAGAGATGTTTTATTCCCTTGATAGAAGATTGACAGGTCATGTGTGGCTGTGTACTTTTAATCATATGGAATGTCAAACCATATGGTTTATTTGAAGACTGAACAACTATTTATACTATTAGAAAGACTTTTAAACTATTACTACTGCTAGTTTTAGTCTTTGATGTAATCGTAAGTCAGATTTCATTGTCTTTGCTACCTTTTTAACCGCACAACTTCGGCAAGTATACTACCAGAAGCATAGAACCTATGAGACAGGGAGCTGCTTTTGAGATACACGATTCAGTGGGAATATAGAAACCCACTTCGATAAAGCCACGTGTCCCCTATAGAGTTTTTTGCTAAAGAAAACTCTCGTGTAGAGCGAGGTAGCGTAGTGTATTCACCCTATCTTTCATTGATAGAGCTCTAAATCCACTCTATGGTAGAGTTCTCTTGCCAAAAAACTCCATAGACTAACTCCAACTCTGAAAGGTATTTAAATATGCAGTGAAGAAGTATTGAAACCCAGCGCTTAGATATCCATACCGCAGCATAACGCTTAAGCCAAATATTTTCTTAGACACGGGTACACCCGTATCCACCTGCCGGCCAGGTTCTTACCGACTAAAAACTACCCTCTGCGCGGATATTTTTCAAAGTGCACCAAATGGTTAGCCCCTTTTGTCTAGACTGCAGGGTACACCTTGTACTGCCCTCGTTTATCGCCAGATCCATTTAGGCATCAATCCAAATACCATAAGCATAGATGACAGTGGAGCCCTTGTTATATATGGTACGCTATCCATCCTAAAATTGAGTCCCAATAAGGCAAGCGTTCGGAGAGTTTCTTGTTTGTCTTGACATAACTCTTCGCCTTAATAAATTCACAGTGATACTTCTCGGCCTCGATAATCCAGCTGGCGTCTCACACCGAGGTCTTAGGTTCGAATCTCAAGCTCGTACTGTTGAAACGTTGCTCGTCTACTTCTATCACTATCCACATGAATCAGATGAGATTTACAAGAATCGCACAAGTTCTCTCTTGGCAGGTAATGGCAAAACCTGCAAGTGTGAAATAAAAACTGCCACAAACGCCATTCGGATTCGTCGTTAACTGTAGGTCCCCTCTCCCCCTTCCCTAATTCGTTTGAAATGTGTGTTGTAACATATGTTGAAAAAACAGTAATGCATGCACATTTCAAAAAAGGGTGGAATATGTAGTATCACGATTGGTCTGACAATAGGCTTTTACAGAGGCACCTACCTGGCTGAAACTATGCGTTACGTGACCTTTCCATGTCAGGGCAATCTGATTTTTTAACAATCCAATGCGCAGTTGCTGCTTAAATCATTGCTTTGATTCTGAAGGAATGCGAATGTTGGGATAAATGGCGTTTGCTAGAGATACCATAGAGTATCTTCCCTGTTTCCGCTAAATCCTGGTTGATACACCTAGGAATTTCGAGTTTCCTTTGCTTCTGGGAGCATGAAAATGTTGGGATAGAGCGCGCATCTTCCCTGCTTCTGGTAAAACCTGGTTGATACACCTAGGAGTTTTGAGTTGCAAAAACCTTTAGTTCAGAAAAAATGCAAAAGTTGGGATAGAGGGGTTTTTGCAGGAGATACCATAGAGTATCTTCCCTGCTTCCGCCAAAACCTGGTTGATACACCTAGGAGTTGCATGTTTCTTGAAACTTTGGTTCTGGAAGAATGCAAAACTCAGCATAAAGGGCTCTTTGTTAGAGATACCGTAGAGTATTTCCCCTGCTTTTGCTAAAACCTGGTTGCTACACCTAGGAATTCCGAGATATCATAGAGTATATTCCCTGTTTCTGCCAAAACGTGGTTGATATGCCCAGAAGTTTCGAGTTTCGTGATCCTTAGGTTCTAGAATATTGAAAAAAATGGGATAGGGAGGCTTTTGCATTACACACCATAGTAGTATCTTCCCTTCTTCTGCTAAAACCTGGGAGTTTTGAGTTTCCTGAACCTTTGGTTCTGGAAGGATGCAAAAGTTAGGATAGACGGTTTTTTGCAATAGATACCTTACAGTACCTTCCCTGTTCCTGCTAAAACTATGCACGATACACCTAAAAGTTTCGAGTTTCGTGATCCTTAGGTTTTGGTAGAATGCCAAAGGTAGGATAGAGGGCGTTTTGCGAGAGCTACCGTAGAGTATCTTCCCTGTTTCCGCTAAAACCTGGTTGACACACCTAGGAGTTTCGAGTTGCGGGATCCTTAGGTCCTGGAAGCATGCAAGAGTTAAAAAAGAGGGCTTTTTGCTAGAGATACCATAGAGTGTCTTCCCTGCTTCTGCGAAAACCAGGTTGATACACCTAGGAGTTTCGATTTTAGTAAATCTATAGTTCTGGAAGAATGCTAAAGTTGGGATAGAGGGCTGTTTGCTAGAAATACCATAGAGTGTCTTCTCTGCTTCTGCTAAAACCTGGTTGATACACCTCTCTCAAGAGTTTTCTGAGGTCATGCTGGTCACTCAAAGTGAATATGCAGGAATTGTCGAAAGTTCATTAGGCATCAATAAAATGTATAGGGTTCTCTAAACAGTTCTTCATACTTTTGCTGGATACCAGTTGGCAGAGAGGACTTAACCTCCTTTAGGACACCAACTGGTAAGCCTATCTTTACTCAGACTTGGTTGAGTTGACACCGCGACCATTGAACTTGCAGTCTAATGTTCTGAGTACCGACCCACTTTTGACTCTATTTACGATTTTATGGGAATTTAGTACAAACAATTTTACTGAAATTGTTCACAAATTGCTCACAATTGACACTGATCTGGTCAACGCCAGCACTACATCGTGCCAACTCGTGCAGCCGAGTGCGAGTAAATCGGATTAATTAGCATTAACATATGTTCGAGAAGATGACAGCGCAATAATCCGTTGAAAAACGATACGCAGTACACAGTGGTGTTTGGTGGGGGAGGAGGGGGCGGAGAAGGGGCGCACTGCACGCTGCAGATGTCAATTTATCAAATCAATTGTTATAAACACAGACGTCGCCGGTTGGAAATGTGCTGCGCCAGCTGATGGCGAACACGACAGCGAAATCAATGCAAAGCGAACAGCGATAAACATGCGAAATTACATTAAAAACGTGACGCGTCACATTGGGGGCGCGAACGAAATGGCAAATTGGAAAATGTTAATGCGAAGAACGTTAGGGCAAATGACGGACAGCTGGAGAAGTGCTAAGCGTTCGTTCGACTAGCGCGCAGCCACGTCAATTGCAGGTGGTGCAGCCGCTGTCGTCGTTGACATTCGGCGGCAACGCTGCAATTGTTCGAGTCAATCAGACTTTGAATTTGTCATTAAATTGCCGGGGAGTGACGCATGCGGCGGCGGCTGCTGGAATATGCAAATGTGCTGCCATAAAAACGACGCGTCGAGTCTGTGCAGAATTGCAAAAGCCATCCACAAATATTGCAATTTCATGGCCAATCTGGCATTGAGCGGTGTAGCATTTCAAGACGCCAGCTAGTTGTTGTTGTTGGTCGTTGAAAATTGGCACAAAAGTGCAACGAATTGTATGGTCGATGCGACGTTCGATGTGATTTTTGTCACTGCTTAGATTTGATGGGTTTATTTTAAAATGAATGAATTTATTTCTTAATGCATATTTTTTGCGCCTTGGAATTCAATTTTAGTGCCGTGCGAGCGCAAAAAAATCGAACAAATCTAAATAGCGTCATAAATCAGCGACGTTGCAGCTTCTCGAGCAAAATGGCGTATGATATATGTGCCGCATTTTCCCCATTGGCCAGCGGGGCGCACTCGGTGCGGCCCCAAACCTGCGCGGCGCAATCATTCATAGTGCCAGCAGAAACAGCAACAACAGCAACAACACCCGCAGCCGCACACTGACAACGAAAATGCAAAACGGAAATCATTTTCGCGCTTTTGCATATTGAACGGCCGTCGATTTCAGGTGTGCCTGCGCCGACCAACGGTACAGTCGATGGCCAAGCGATTAGTACGGTTGAGGAAATTAGGGGGTTTCACTTTGAAATGACTGCAATTAATACAAAAAAAAATATTTGATCAATTTAAATTATTATTTACTTAGTTAATTAGTTATTAATTTTAGTATTAATTTTAATTATTTAAAATTAAGATTGAAAATTTAGATCGAAATTGAAATGGTCATCAAATTATGATCAAAATGATCATCAAACCTAGCAAATAATTTCACTAATTAATTCGAAATTGAACTTAATTCAGTGACCTAAAAAACTGGGCTCTGTGTTCTTATAAGACGATTCTAATAAAAGTTGCACTAGTTGGCTCCCAAAAAATTTAACAAAAATAAGTTTAGTTCCTTTACTTTAATCTTCTTTAAGTTACTAACTAAGCGAGCTTTTATCAGTCTCTATGTAGGTTAAGTTAGCTTAACCCTTTCGACTCCAAAGTTGCCTGAAAGCAACTTCACCTATTTGCTATTTTATAACAAAAGCTACGATTGATTTATGGGTTAAATTTAAGTAGGCACCCATAAAAACAACAATTCAAAGCAAATTACAAAAATTTTACTGCTATTCCCAAAATAATTTCCAATAGTTTGTAGCGATATCATGAAAAGTTTGTGTTCTAATTGAAGTCTACGAATTGGGCGCTTTTGATCAAAACACGGTTTCTTTAATAACGGTTAAATTGAATCAAAAATTAATAATTTTGTATTTTTCCATAAATATGAAATATTTTTTCTGTAATTAAAAAAATATTGATACAACATTTATTTAACCCGTTTTAAGCTAAAATTGTTTAAAAATAATCTAACTGTAGAACTCTAACAAAGAGGCGTGGCAGCTTGAAATGTCGTGTGCATACTTTTTAAGTGTTTTATGATTTACTCAAAAGACATATCGAGACACATGGTAAAATTCGGGATCGAAAGGGTTAAAATGGCTGAATACTACACAGTCCAACACTAAAAAATTGCTTGGTACTTTTTTCCTACTGAGGTCCTCTATCGAATGAGACATGTTTGACCTTGTCCCTCGAAATTTTTGTTTAATTTGTTTCACTTGTCATAAATCATCATCATTGATGCCATATCCAGCCTTCTCCTAAATATATCCAGCTCTTCTCTTCGGTTACCATTGCGGCTATTTGGACAATGTTATGAACCAGACCAGCTTTTTAAGTCGTTGGTGTCTTCGTAAGATTTAATTGACACAAGAACCAACGACATTTCGGACCTATGGTTGGTTGGTTGTAGTGGCTGCCTCTGTATGAGAAACACTTAGGCTTCTATCTGGGCCCGTTGTGATACCACAAATTCCACAAGTTTGAAATGTGTATACCGAAATATTCTTTCAATAAGTATTGTTACACACATGCCTGACGGAAAAGGGTGGAAGGGGAAGAGAGTACCTACCACGAACTCCGCACGGCGGTTGGCAGTTTTTCTTTCACTTGGAGGTTCTGAGATTGTCTTGTAATTCTCATCTCCTTCATGTGGGTAGCGATAGAAGTAGACAAGTGTTTCACTAGCCCGAACTAGGAATTGAACCTAGAACCTCTGATATGAGAAGTCAATGTGCTACTCACTGGACTATTGCGACCGATATTCAGAGCCATAAAATCCAAATATTTTTATTCATCATCTTTAGTAACAAAACTAAAACGTTTATCATAACTCTTTGATATTTGGTTCATGTTTTCTTCAATCAACAGATTCTCTATGGTTGCAAAAATTATAATTTTGGTTTAGTCTTTGAAGTCTTAAGATTAGATTTTGAAATAATTAAACTGAACGTTTAAGTTTAGTTCTAATTTAAAGAATCTGTAGTTTCAACATTGCCTATTAAAAGCTGTAGCGAAAAGGCTATGAAGAGTGCCATGAGCTTCCAACAGCGGTTAGCGCCTTCAAACTCTAACCTGAATGTTAGGGTTTTAGCTGTGACTGTACCAAGCATCAAATAGAGATGCTCCCCCTGGCGCACGCAGGGAGGTTTTGGGAATTCAAACCCCCCAAACACAAAAATTGCTGGTTCAAAATATGGTTTTGAATCGTATTCACTGGAAAAAATAATGGTTTTCTTTAGGTCACATATGTATAAATGACATAAGTCGTCTAAGATTTATATTATCTTAACACTCGAATGCCCAAAGTAATCAAAATTACTCCATGGACGATTTCTTACATTTTATTTAATTTTATTGTATTGCTTTCTGAAGAAAATCTTCCGTGACCTGTTTTAAAGTTAAAAAATTGTTATCTCTATTTTAGGAAATAACAAAAAATACTTCTTATTTTTATTATATATTTTTTTTTATGTTAATTGTCGAAATGTTTTATATGACTCGAATGCCAAAGGTTATCAAAATTAATCCATGGACGATTTCTTAAATTTTATCGCATCGCTTTCTGAAGAAAATCTTCCGTAACTTGTTTTAAAGTTTAAAAAATTGTTAACCCTATTTTAGGAAATCAAAATAAATACTTCTCATTCTTATAATAATTTTTTTTTTAACAATCTTTGTCGAAATTTGTATATGACGCATTGTATTTCATGTCGCTTCAAGGAATCGCCAACTTGTGCTCCACTTGCTTCTTGATTCATTCAATGGCGGCATAAATAAATACTCATGGGCTTTTATTTTTGGCATTTCCCCCCACTCAGCCGCCCACTTCAACCAACCAGTCAACCTTTTGTTTATACTGTAGTTGTGTTGTAGTTGTTTTTGTTTGGTGGCGCACACTTTGCGTGGTATCGCGCGATTTCATCATCGTTTTGCATGATTTATTTGCTGGCGTTTGCCGTGTTGTCTGATAACTCTGACGCTTCCGCTCCCCCATTCCAACTGGGCACCTACCCACTTCAATTTCTTCATTCTCCTCCATTCCACCAACAGCCAAATCGCACTCATATGCAAAAAAGATTTAAATTTTCTATGGTGTGCGTGTGTGTGTGTGTGGGTGCAGATAGCATATAGCAGCAACAACAATATGTAAATTTTCTTATGCAATATTATGGGCGGTGCGCCTGAAGAGAGAAGCAACAAAATGTTAAAACGAAATCAATGAAAGTCACATAAATCATTGGTATATGGCAAAAATATGAAAGCATAAGAAAATATGAGAAAACAGATTGGACAGCAAAGCGATTAAAATGGCGAAGCGAAGACTACAAGAATATTGGGAATATTTGATTGCATAGTTTGTGAATTAAAAAAAAAAAACAAAACAAAAATGTAGATAATAAAATCGATAAGAAATGGGAAATGCGTAGGAAAGAGAAAAAGTGAATAGTGAGGAGGAAAAGAAGGGAGTAAAGCAAGGAAAAAAGTTAAAGAACAAACTTATGGGTTGGCCAATTGAAGTTGAAAAACACTTAGAGGGTTGAAAAACTTGAAAAAAATGTGTTGCTCATTGCTTGTTATTGGCTTAAATTATATACAGGGTGCTTTAAGAAAACTACACGATTTACATTTTTAGAATTTATTTGCCTAAGCAAGTGGAAGTTCTGTGGTTTCGATCTTCGATTGTTGAGATTTTTACAAATTACACAAACACAAATTATTATAAAACCAAGGAATGCTTTAACAGTGTGATGAAGGATGTTAGTAGTTAAATTTTCAGCAAGTGTAGTTTTTATTTTAAATTACACTGCACAACAAAATAAATTTTTTTTTAAATAACAAGGTTCTCCCAACGGATTCTGGTAGAGAGGCTCTCGGGTCCCATTGTTTTTTGGGAAATGTGTTGCCCTTCCATCTGCAAGTTTTAGAAGAGATTTTAGTACCAATTTTGAAAACCTACGAAATAAACACTTAAACACGTTTTCAGTTTTGGCTTAATTCTGGCGTTCACGTTAATTTCTGAGTTTTGATGTATTCAGAGACCTATAGTAGAATTTTATGGCGCATATTTTTGTGGTACATTTTGACCAAAAGCGCCAAACTGACCCATACAAATAGGAGCTACAGGGTTAAAATGCTCCAAAAAATGCTGCAAAAATATTTTTCGTAGTATAGGGTTTTCCAACAAGAGGTGTTATTTTGAATCATCCGGTATTTCGGTAGCTGTCATTTTTGAAGCTTTTATTCTTTGACATTTGACAAGTAGAAACTACGCCATTACTAAAAATGGAACGATACACGCTTCAACAATGCATTGAAATTATTAAAATTCACTACAAAAATGGTGAAAATCTTGCAGTCACAGTTCGCAAAACTAAAGCATTTTTGGGTCGTCGTGAAGCACCTTGTCGGACCGCAATACAAAAATTGTTGGGAAAATTCGAGCTGTTGGGACAAGTTAGTGATGTGAAGAATAAGACCCGTGCATGTCGCTCAAGAACAACTGAGAACATTGCTGCTTTAGCCCAAAGTGTTGAAGAAAACCCAGGTTTGTCGATTCCTCGTCCTCGAGAGATGATAATTGATTTTTTATGGTCGGAGTTGGATGGTATTGATCTGGACAAAGTTTACTTTCAACAAGACGGCGCTACGTGCCACACAAGCAACGAAACCATTGCTCTTTTACGGGAAAAGTTTCCGGACCGTGTTATCTCTGGAAGAGGTGATCACAATTGGCCACCGAGATCTTGTGATTTAACACCTTGCGACTTCTTCCTTTGGAGCCACGTGAAAGATAAGGTGTACGCCAACAGCCCAGCGTCGATTCAAGACCTCAAATATAGAATTCATGAGGCTATCGAGGACATAGAGCAGCCACTTTGCGATTTGGTTATGGAAAATTTCATGAAAAGGATATGGTCCTGTAAGCGTGGTCGTGGTGGCCATTTGGCTGATGTTGTTTTTCATTATTAAAGGCATACCTTCCTCTTTATTATGAAATAAACATCCGATCATTCATCTCAAAAAAATGGCATTTTTCTTTGAATACCAAAATAACACCTCTTGTTGTAAACGCCTATATTTTACATCAAATTACTGAACACATCATATACCTAAAATGTGAGGTTTCATGGTTTTCGTATGCCGATTCACCATAAGAATGTGCAAAAAGGGGAAAACTTTGACCCCCCTAAAAAAAATGCAGATGTATACTTTCAAAACGCCGATACACGTATATATTTTTTTGTCCCCTCTACCAAAATCCGTTGTCAGAACCTTGTTATTTTGTTTTTTGTTGTACAGTGTTATTGCAGTCAACAATGTTGTATGAATGAAAAGAATAACACTACTCGACAAAAAATGGTTCAATCGCGTGCACCTAAAAAGAAACGTATTTTATAGACTATCTATGGGCCACGGAATACGAAACTGAAAATCCAAAAATTTGTATAAGAAGTGTTTTCGAAAAATCTTCGAAAAAACAGTTTTTCCCTGTAGTTTCAGTTATGAGCACATATCTCGTAAACGAATCATCCGACTAGCACAAGCCGTCGATCGGAAGATAATCTGATAAACCTTAGCCTTTCCAGCGATATACAGATTATCGAAATCAGATGAGATTTGGGGAAGTTGTTGACGGTGAAAGTTGTAAAAAGGTGATTTTTCGACCAATTTAAAAAATCATACATTTTCGAATGTTTTTTTGGATAAAATAAATGATATCCTCTGGTTTTAAAATCTAAGATGAAAGATATATTATTTGAGCAAATATCAAGCCCAACTTTAATAGAATTGAATGAAAAATGGCATAGTTATGATGCACTGAGTGAAAACACCAACTTTACATTTATAACACCGTGCGAAAATTTTTTTTATTTTTCCAAGACCCATCCAAAAGTTGATATATGTAGACGTGAAATTATAGGTAATTTATAGTATCCTGACATAGTCAGTCTTTCTTTTTCTGGCCCCAAGTCCTTTTTAAATGACTTTAAAAGTTTAACCCTAATCCGTCGTTCGGGTGATTTTTCACCCATTTTCAACTTTGATGTGCTATAACATTCCTATATATTTATCAAAATGATTAAGGTTTCATGTATTTGTAGCAAACCAATATAAGTTTGAGAATTTATCTACAACATATTGATTATTTGATTATAACGGTGATTACAAAAAAAGTTACGTGGGCGACGTTCGGGTGATATTTCACCCATATACAAATTGTATAGAAATCCAACGCAACACATACAGAAAATGCCATAAGATTACGTCTGTGGATTGGAAGTTTTGAACTGCTTTTATAGGCAAAACCTTTTTATGGATCAATGGGCCTCCTGAGCTCAACGGAAAAGTAGGAGCCAAGTATTTTATTTCAACTAAAGTTGGTATAACTCGTTATGCTTGAAGTCGTGTGTCAGTAATAAAAGATGCTAATGAAGACCAATGTTAAAGATAGTAACGGACAAAACTAATGTTGAAGGTTTGCGAGTTTTTGGCAGTGCATGGATCAGCGTTGGTGATATTCAGGCATAGTTTGGTATTTCAATTTTGAGTGGTGTTTATAAGTCGAATGGGGAATATCTTGATAATCTGTAGAGTTACACAACAGGTAGACCAATTTTTCGTTCTATCGGTGACAAAACCATTCGCCAAGAACGTAACGATTGTAATCAAGAATGAAGCTCGTTAACACCCATAAGAGATATATGAGAAACGTGGGTTTAGCGACAACTGCTATGTACGTCCTATGAAAAGGGCACACTAAGTTAACAAGAGGAAGATGCCCCTTTGAGCACTTTTCATCATAACGAGGATATGTGGGTGACAAAAAATTACCCGAAATTATATCGTTTTACAATAAATCAAAAGCAGTAGTTGACACTTAAGACCAATTGATTGTTCACTAACTATACCGTCAAGCGAAAAACTAATCGCTCTCGATTCCACCTGGATCGCTTGTACAAAAAGTACAAGCGGCGAATTTTCCTTGAAGACTTAGATTTTAGTTTAGTAAAGTTAAAGATTTTGCGTAGAGCAACGTAAGCAAAGGAAAATCTTCATGCTGACTTCTTATCTCAATACAGCCATTTTTGCAAACCTTGTCAGAAAATCAGAG
This sequence comes from Melieria omissa, assembly GCA_963971225.1. Lineage (NCBI taxonomy): Eukaryota > Metazoa > Arthropoda > Insecta > Diptera > Ulidiidae > Melieria > Melieria omissa. The sequence continues at coordinate 74,168,433 of OZ020268.1, read as the reverse complement.
CGTAAAAAAGTAAAAGAATTATTGGGACACGGCGCCAATTTGATATCAAAAACGATCAAGAGACATATTCTGCTTGCAATTACTGAAAAAAGTATACTTGTGGTGAACACAAAGTTTTAGTTAACTACTGCCCTTCCTTGCCCCCTTTCCCCATCCGATTGAAATGAGTGCTGTAGCATATGTTCGAAAAACAGTATTATATACACATTTAAAAACGGGTGAAATTTGTGGTATATCACAACGGGTCTCATAATATGCCTCCGAGTGGGTCTCTTACCGAGGCATCCATAATAACCTAACCTAACCTAGTTGCCCTCATTGCAAAAAAATATAAACAAATTTTTCAACTTATTTATCTGTATGATAACAAAGATAATAAAGATTAAAGATAACAAATTATTTTTTATTATAATTGGTCAAAAAATTCATTAAAACAATGCAAAGTACCATATGGGTGAAATATCACCCGAACATCTTATGTGTGAGTTTTTTTGAACGTCGGATGAGGGTTAAGGACGCACACATTTCAAATATTTTCTTTTTTAATATTTGCGGTAGTGCAATTTTTTATTAAATTTTAATTTAAATTTTTAAAAATTTAAAAAATTTTTTATTAAATTTTCTATTTTGAACTGTTTATATTTCGATATTAACTTGCGATTCTTTAAGGTTTTGTAAATTTTCTGGTCCATGCAAACAAATCACAAACAATTTCTGAACTCAAGGCCAATATTCAATGCATCATTGTTGACATGGAGCCAAATTTTTGAGCAAATATTATACAACATTTTATTTAAATTTAAATTAAAAAAACAAAGACTTGTAATCAGAGCAGCGAGCGCCATTTGCCGTTTATTTTATTTCATATTTAATAGAAAACTATCTACTTTTCAATGCATGAAAAACGTCTATAATTTTAGTATAATTTTTTTAATTTTTATGTTATTATTTATTTTTTTATATTTATTTTTTGTATTTTTGTATTTTTTTTAATTTAAAATTTGTTTTAATTTTATTAAATTAAATTGTTCTTAAATTATCTACTTTACAATGCAAGAAAAGTATAAAAATATAATATAATTTTTTTTTTAATTTTTATTTTATTATTTATTTATTATTTTATTTTTTTTTATTAAAAATTTGTTTACATTTTTTTAAATTAAATAGTGCTCTTCTATTTGAACACCCTGTACCTACATATACATATATGTATGTTTATGTGTTAAATTTCCTCTTTGCTGCCATTGTCAGACTTGAAATTTATTGTAATGTGTCCAAAAACTAAAACTTCACTACTGCATACTTTGTTTTTTGTTGTTTTTATAAAGAACCGCAAACAAAACTAAATCCATATTTTTGTAATTTTTAGTGGCTTTCTCACAGCGACACAACGAAACGCAAAATTGTCAACGTCTCATTAGGAACTTTGAGAGTAAAAATAAATGCCACACTACAGCAAATAATTTTAACAACTTTTGCCACAAAAAAAGTATATAAAAGTAAGCAACAAAATTCCACAAAATTATTTAGTTTTGTGTTTACTTTGTGTACTCACACATACATAATATTTATGTGTGTTAGTTTCTTTGTAAGTGTATGTTTGTGAGTTATAGCGCTCAATGCGAATCATCTAATTAAACGTATGTGGGTTGGCCCCCAAAACGCACGTAAGCTGCCAATAGCAGCAATGCGCCAATGCGGCATAATTAGCAAAAGTGTGCAAAAGTGTAGTAAAATTTTCGCCCTCCCACACTTTGAGTCTTCAGCTCAGCCTCAAGTTTGGTCGCGTCAAGGACCACTTTTCCGCTTTTGGCAGCAGACATTCTCATCACACACACACTTACGCACACACACACACACAACCCCACCGTCTCTGCTCTAAAACGTTTCCAGCGTTCATCCTTTCGCTGGCTGCCAACGAAAAAGGATATTCAACGCACTAAATTAGCGACAAATGCAAATGTAAAAGCCGCTTTCACAGCTCGCCCCCCTTCACAACTTCTGCGACTTGTTCTTCGAGAAATAATTAAGATGTATGTAAGTGTAGCTTCGTGTGCGCCGCACTCCGCCACGTCCACAAAATCCAGCAGCAATTTCAACTCATATGCTGAAAATGTTAAAAGGCCAATAATTCTTCGGCTGCGCAAAACATATGTGTGAGTGTGTGAGTGAGTGCGTGTTTGTGTGCCTGTGCGTGTACGTGTGGCGTTTGTGGTGTGACTAAGTTGAAACTTTTGTCGACACAAAAGCAAGTCGTTAGCACGAGGCGACGCCATTGCTGCCATTCTAATTCAATTATCGCATAAGCCAAAATACGGCCACAAGCTAACAGTAGCCATGCAAAACAACAACAACAAAAACACAAAAATTAAATAACACTAAAAGCCTTGTCAGCATGAAGGACATAAAAGCTTCTTCCAACAGCAAGCAGCAAGCAGAGGCAATAAGGCATTCACTACACTGAGGCGAGTATATGTGTGTGCGTGTGCGAGTGAGTGTGTGTGTGTGCCTGCGGTTCTCATATCCCGTTGCCGCTGCCATCTTTGCATTGTCTACTTTTCATGCGCCAATTGCGAGTGCCACAATATGTCGAGTGGCTGCGCGTGAGACGCGCTTTTAACAATGAAACTTCAATTATGATTTTTGCCGCAGCACAGTGGCGTTTCTAAAGGAAGAAAGGCGCTGTTATATTCCAAAATTGATTTGAAATCTAAAACAATGGGAAATTTAAGAGATGAATGTCATCGAAGGCTTCGAATTTCTCTCTTTCCCGGAGAAAAAGGGGGAATAAGAAAAGAGAGAGAGAGAAACGCTAACCATAGGTTAGAGCAAAGTCCTGAACAGATATCTTTGAGTATAGTTCTTAATATATTTATGAGAGAATATTTCAAAATACTAAACAGATATGTTTGAGTACAGTTCTTTATTTATTTATGAGCGAAGGATATGAATTTCAGGACCAGAAACTTTGGACCGAACTTTATATGAACCTTCTTGAATAACCTACATTCCAAATGAAGTTTGAAGCGCCCTTAGTTTAGACAAAAACCAGTTTTAGTTAGTACTCTGTAGATGGGAACCAACTCTTTGGCCGAAGGCTTTCAAAATACTATACAGCCATTTTTTAGCACAGATTTTAATTTATTTAAGAAAAAAACCTAAGTTCCAGTACCAGCAATTCTGAGCTGTATGAATATGTTTGAATGACTAAATTTTTAAATGAGGTTCGAAGCCCTTAGCTTGGACAAAAACCAGTTGCAGTTAGTACTTTGTGAAGGGAAACCAACTGTTGTCCCGAAAATACTGTAACGAAAAGACAGTCTGTCGCTGTGCAAAGCAACCCTGTCGCTACGCGCCGTGCTATAATTCAATCTGGCAACGACGGCCGCGATAATAAGGGATACTTTTAGGCCAACCTGGCAATGATGGCACCTTTTAGTCCAACCTGGCAATGATGGAAACGATCATCATGGAAACCTTTAGTCCACTCCGGAATGTGCGAGAACGATCTGCGCAATGGCCGGACAGGTATAAAAGGCAGCCGGGTACGGCGCAGCGAGTCAGTCTGATTTTGACAAGTGAAGGTGCCACACGAAGTAATTAAGCAAATAATTAAGTGTAAAGACCGTGAACTGTAAATCATTGAAATAAAGTGATTGTTGATTTATTTTATTGACTGCGTTGGAGAAACTCAGTGTGTTTTATTTTCAAATTGCACAATCCAGTGATACGTATCAGTCGACTAGAATAAGTATTCGTAACAATAATAAAGAGACATGTTCAAGTTCAGGTTCTAACAGATTTATGAGAGCCGGCCACGAATTCTAGAACTTTTCTTCAATGACTGATATCTCAAATTAAGTTCAATGTGTCCTTAGCTTGGACAAAAACCAGTTGCGGTACTTTGTATAGGAGAACCAGCTGTTGGGCCAGAGGTTTTTAAAATACAACGGATACATGTTTAAGTTCAGGTTCAAACAGATTTATGAGAAAAGGATATGAATTCCAATACCAGAAATTCTGTGAAATACCATAATGGATTTTCTTAACTGACTGATATCTCAAGTGAAGTTCGAGAACCAGCCCTTAAAACCAGTTTTACTTAGTGCTTTGGATAAGGTAGCTAACTGATGAGCGAGATGCTTTTAAAGTACTCGACGTACATGAATTCCAGAACTAGCTGGGACAAACCATGTGTCCCCTTGTGACTGAAATTTCATATGAAGTTTGATGTGTCCTTAGCTTGGACAAAAACCAGTTGGGGTTAGAACTTAGTATAACAGAATCAACTGTGGAACCAAAGGCTTTGAAAGTACTAATGAGACATGTTTAAGTTCAGGTTTTAACAGAAGAGAGCAGGACACAAATTCCAGGACTAGCAATTCTTGGATAAACCATAATGGATTTTCTTCACTGACTGATGTCTCAAATGAAGTTAGATATTCCCTTACATAAACCAGTTTTAGTTACTGTTTTGTATAAGAGAATCAACTGTTGGGCCAAAGGCTTTAAAAGTACAAGACAGACGTGTTTTAGTACAGTTTTTAATCGATTTATAAGAAAAGGACACGAATTTCAGGACTAGCAATTCTGAGACAAACCCTGTGAGGGTTTTCTTCAATTACTGAAATCTGAAATGAAGTTCGATGTAATCTTAGATCTATCTTAGATATAAACCACTTTTAGTTAGTACATACATTGTACTTTGCATAGGGAAGCCAATCGATGGGCCAGAGACTTCCAAAGCACTAAGCAAAGAAGGAAAGGAATTCCAGCAAGTCTGAGCTGAACTATGTGTTGATCTTTCTGAATGACTGAAGTCCCAAATGGAGCTCAATCTGCTTCGGCATGGACACAAATTAGTTGGTTCTTTGAATTTTTTTTGTTCCTTGTTCACTCCTCTCTGGAGCATAGGGCCTCCACAAGACAGCCTTGTGTTGATTACGTTAATCGGTTGTGTTGCTCTGCCAGAGTAGGTGATTGGCCAGCCGCATGGTTCTTTGAATAACAGACTTTGGCTTTAATATTTTCCTTTTCTTTACCCTTCCAATCTAAAGATTTCCATTCAAATCCAAAAACAAACTCACTACAAATGTCTCCATCACATAAACCGGCCCTGGCCACAACGGGAACAACACCAACTTCTAAAAGCGACAGACACCCCTTCACTTGTTTTAGTTGACTTAAAAAACTATCTTACAACTGCCAAAAATACGCATCCAATGCAAATACCACAACCACAAACAGTGAACGACAATAGTTTAATGCATAACAACAATAACAACAAGAATGACATTTAACAACAACAACAACTTGAAATCGTACAACTGTCTCCCAACACTATTCGGTAAAAGTGTCTTCTCACACCAACGCACAGTGGGTTCGAATGATTTAGTTAATTTGTTTACATTGCGGTAACGTAATTTTTGCACAAATACCATAAATATATGCGCACACTGTTGACACATGAAAATTTTATATAAAATAAGAAGAAGAGAATACAAAAACTAACTATTGGCACATAGAGTAGAAAAGGAATGCAAGCGAAATAAATTGTGGGCAAACAGAAAAGTCGAGAGTGCAAATGAAGTGAAATGTGAAGTTGTTGGAAACTTGTGACATTTTGCGATTTTCTGAATAGTTGCTATGCTGTGTTGGCAACTCTAGAAAATGAATGCGTTTTACAAGTGAGTTAGGAAATCATTTGAAAAATGGTGTGGAATTTTTTGGCGTATTTAGCTGATTAGAGAGACTTGGGTGAGTGATGGTTGCGGTGCAAAAACACTTAGCAAAATTGAGAAATTTAGTTCCCATTGAAATCAGTTAGGGTGCCAAGAGAAGAAGTGAAATATATCATGTAAAAAATATATAAGAAGTTGGAAACTTTGCGTAGAAGAAGAGTGGGGAAGGGACTATAAGCAAAGGAAGTTGTATGTGATAGGATTTTATTTATATTTTATATCAAAAGTCACCTGCTCTGCCATTGTCTGTCTCTCTTTCTAGACCCGTGATGACCATCCATGACGAAGTTTAACTTTCTAGGCTCCTTTTTTTAGGATAAATCTGATCCGAACAGTTAATGAGACAAGCTAAGGTTCATTCACAAACCAAATTGGTTGTATCAATGGCGCACACAGGATTTCATTGTGAAGGAGACGGAAGTTTGCGTACAACTTTTGAGCCCAATTTCATTTAAAACCATATTTTACACCAGCAATTTATGTATTTGAGGGATTTGAACCCTTCCTTGAACCTCCTGTGTGTGCTACTGGCCTGAATAGACCTTGTATCTAGGAACACAGTGCTCTTTACTTGACTTACTTTCTTAACTCTCTAACCTCTTTCCCCCGCAGAAGTTCTCTACCGGCGCCTCTGCTTTACGCGCGCCTTGTCCAGTTACTCACACAAAGAGATGATAAGACTTCTTCACTTGATCCTGCTATCGTAGACACGATCTCCCTCTTCGACGTCGACCTTCAACTACGGCATCGAACACCTTTTTCTCTGGAGATTTATTGTCCTTGCGGGAGACGTGGCCAAGCCAGCATAGGCGCTGGATGTTGATTCGCTCTTTGTTGGTTGTGATATCTCAATGAAGTCTTTTTGTGACCCTTATATATCTTTCAGCAGGGTCCTATGCCCAGACATCCACTTCAACCTGACCCAGGTTGATGGGCTTAGTCTTAGCTTAGACTTAACTAGACTATTTTACTAGACTTTAGTAGAGCACTTAGTTTCTAACTACTAACTGATCCTTACAGTTCTGAAAGCGTCAAATGATTCTCTCTTTAAGGATCATTGTGAATCATTACAGTGATTCAGAAAGTGTGGCAGTCAAAGCTTGAAAAGTTGGTCATGAAAAATTTCATATTAATAACAAATGGAATTAAAATACTTTTTGGTTCTAAGGTCTTTTTATGAGAAAGAATTGAGCGCCTCAGCAAGGCTCAACAAGTCTAGTGTTGTTGGTTATTTTAATCGATTAAAGTTTTGTCAAAATGGGTGATGGGTGAATGACCTTGCAGTTCTAACTAATGGGGCTACAATTTGTTGTCCCAAAGGAGAGACCCTTCCTTATGTTAAAGTTAATTACTGGGTTTGTGCAGACAGGATGTGCCTTATTGCTAGCAGTCCTAAGTGCTAAGACTGCCATCTGTTGTCCCCAACGAGAAACGCCTCCTTATGCGAACGTTTTTTACTGGGTTGTTCTGCCAGGATGGGTCCTATTCTTAGCAGTTCTAACTGATGATGCTTCAATCTGTTGTCCCCAAGGAGAGGCGCTTCCCTGTATGAAAGTTGAATACTGGGTTGTTCTGCCAGGGTGGATCATAGCGCTGACAGTCCTAGGTGATGGGGTTACTATCTGTTGTCCTTAAGAAGAGTCGCCTCCTTATGTGAATGTTTGTTACTGGGTTGTTTTGCTAGGATGGGTCATACCGCTCGCAGTCCTAAGTATTCAGACTGTCATCTGTTGTTCCCAAGGAGAGAGGCCTCCTTATGTGAATGTTTTTAATGGGTTGTTTTGCCAGAATGGGTCCTATTTACGAAGCTACAATCTGTTGTCCCCAAGGAGACACGCCTCCTAATGTGAATGTTTATTACTGGGATGTTTTGCCGCTAACAGTTCCAGGTGATGAGATCGCTATCTGTTGTCCCCAAGGAGAGACGCCTCCGTACATGAATGTGCATACCGCTAACAGCCCCAGGTGATGGGGGGGACAGATAGGTTCCCTCGGCTGTTTCACAGTGAGTTCGAAGCATTGATGAAGGCCAGAAAATTGCTGAGGTTTCTTTGATATCCTTGTGAATGGGTTTCCCTAGCAATTTCAAGCTTCTTCTTGCGAAGACTGGCTATGTTCAGAAGAATTGTTAGACAGTTTACTTCACAGCTGCATCGGACTTCTTCCTTCTCAGAGACGGAGATGCCTTCGTGTTTGAAAGTTTATTACTGGGTGGTGTCGAGCACCCTCTGATCACTCATTGCTGTTGGGAAGGATGAATTCTCGGATAGCGCATAGGTTGGTGTCTTTGATGAGTTTATTTTGGATGTTGTGTGCGGTGGGATATATTTTGGTGTTTTTGTTGTTGTTATGCTACTACGCCTACTGGCTATGAAAGTCTCTGGCGAGCTGCTCATTACAATCAATTCAAGTGTGAAGGATGGAAATTTGTTCAAAGGTCAAAGATTTCTCTGAGTAATGCTGATGAGATGCAATTAGAAAAATGGAAAACAATTTGAAATTTAGAGCAGACTTGCACCAAATCAGTTAGAAACCAAACCCAGAGCCTTTGGAATGTTAACCCAGTGCACTTCATGCTATCAAAAAATTAAATTCTTTATTGTATAATGTCGGAAAAGGTTCAAAAGGTTTTTCTAAATTACATCCAAAAAGTGTACCGAGGCCGCACAACTATGTACAGTGGGCCATAAATTAATTTACCAAATGGTATACTTAATTCAATTACATTACTGTACAATACACGAGTTCATAATACACAAACGTACACAAATAACAGCACAAACAGCGCCCGTTACATACACTTTCATATTTGCTAATTAATATTCAGATTTATGTATTAATAACATTGGCAATTGCTGCGCATTTGGAGCTCCGCAGCTTCGTCAGACAGGAGGAGCGAGCAGGACGCAGCCAGTCGGCGACCGTATCGAATGACGCGAGCAGCAACAGCAGTGTTAGTAATATTGGCCAGTGAGCGGGCGGCGAGCTGGAATGTTCCCTGCAGATTGGGTCAAATGGTTTATCGTGTAATTACATACCCGTGGGCACATGTTCACAAATACTCACACGCACACACACACACACACACACACGTTTATGAGGCGGCATGTCGGTCTATGGGCCCGAGCCGATATTCACATTCACATTGCCCCCGCCAAATGCTACAACTTACAATTACTAAGCGCACAATCACAGTTGGCTGCAATCGCCATAACAATAACATTATTAGTGACGCTGGCAACCCTGCACGGCACATAGAGCCATGGCCAGCTCGGCACATGTGTCGGCGCTCATTGGCGCAAAAGTCGCATAATTAATCTGCTTACTCGCCGCACCGAATATTCCATTGCAGCCTTCGGCCATATCAATAAAGATTGAGCCGATTAGCAATGCGCGCACCAAAATGCCAAAAGGATAACACCGAGTCGAGCGGCTTAATGGCAGTCAGCGTGTAAGTGAGTGTGTGTGTGTGTGCTTTGGTATATGAAAATATTTAAGCAAACAGCATTGTAGCACAAAGGCATCATAAATTTCGATGGCAAGTAATTATTGATTAGGTAAACAGAAAATGAACCGAGCGGTAGCATCAACGGCACCAGGCATGGGTACACTCGAAAAAAGTTGATAGAAAAAGCTGATATAATCTTTATGGCAGCTACAGACGTCAGACTTGGTTTCGAATGCAGTTGAACACATGTTGTGTTTGTTTAAGAAACCTTGTCTTTAGATATGTTGAGGAACGAATTTCTAGTCCGATGGAAGGTTTGAGTAAAAAGCTCTGGAAGTCAGACTTGGTCTCTTGGACTTATCTTTAGACATGCTGAGCAACGAATTTCAAGTGAACGGTTTGAGTAAAATCAAAGCGTTGTGATTTTTACTCCAACCGAACCTGAGAAGTGATTTGTGTTGATTGTTCTGGAACCAAGTTTGCAATTTCAGTTTGAAACCAAGTCTGACATCAGTGATGGATGTTAAGTAGAAAAATTTGGAATTTACTTTTGATGACACGTTTTTGATGACATAACATTCTTCTTCTTCTCAACAAATTTTCTTCTTCCCAAATAATTTTCCTTAGCTTGAGAAGCCCTTAATTTTTTAGAGTGTAGTTGCTTCTAAGGACAATAATTTTTGGGTGCATTTTATTTCAGCAAATCAGCACATTGAAATGAGCTGATTCCGTATGTAATACAAGATATATGTTTGATATTAAAATAACTGAATTGATTTGGTTAATGCATTTAGCGCGCACAGATCTTGATTAAAAATTAAGTTTACTTCAATGTGGCATTTGAAGTAAGATGGATTTAGAATTAGTAGCTGTAAAGTGTTATAAATGCTTTCATTTTTTCAACATAAAACAACATTTTCTCTTCTTTCACAAAATATTTTTAATGCAAATGTTTCTCCTTAGTTAACATATATATTTTTTTTTCAGTTCGACGAACTCTTTTACACACAAATTTGTTATTCAAAAAAGATAATGGCGGATGTAATGAAGTCCGTGAAGTACAAAATTCAGCAAATTCTGGGGAGAATCTCTTGTGTAGATAGTTCGTGGAGAAAGTTCTGGAGATAGTCTCTTGTCTAGGTGGTTCGTGGAGAGCGTTCTAGGGAGAGTCTCTCGTCTAGATACTTCATGGAGAGGGTTTTAGAAGGAGTCACTTGAAAAGATAGTTCGTGGAGAGCGTTCCAGGTAGTCTCTTGTCTAGATGGTTCGTGGAGGGAGTTCTAGGGAGAGTGTCTTGTCTAAATAGTTCGTGGAGAGCGTTCTAGGGAGAGTCTCTTGTCTAGATATTTCATGAAGAGAGTTTTAGAAGGAGTCACTTGGGAAGATAGTTCGTGGAGAGCGTTCTAGGGTCAGTCTCTTGGGTAGATAGTTCATAGAGAGAGTTCTGGGGAGAGTCTCTTGTCTGGATAGTTCGTGGGGAGAGTTCTAGAAAGAGTCTCTTGGAAAGATAGTTCATGGAAAGAGTTCTAAGGAGTTCTAGGGAGAGTCTTTTGTCCAGATAGCTCATGGAGTGAGTTCTAGGGAGAATGTCTTGTCTAGATAGTTCGTGGAGAGAGTTATGGGTATAGTTTCTTGGGTAGATAGTTCACAGAAAGGGTTCTGGAGATAGTTTCGTGGGTAGATAGTTCACGGAAAGAGTTCTAGGGAGAGTCTCTTGTGTAGACAGTTCATGGAGAGTATTCTAGGGAGAGTATCTTATCTGGAAAATTTGTCTGTCTTTGCAGTTTCAATCGGTGACCAACACTCATTTTACACATATGTATTATTTTTATTGTTGTTTGAGACTGTTACCAACCAATGGTGACCTTTTGTGGAAGCGTTGATTTAACCCTCAAGGTTGAGGCTTTCTATTGGTTAAAGCGCACTTTGGAGTTCTGAGTTCTAGATCTTTTTCGGGGCTAAGATTTCTGCTCCTAACTGGAGAAATCTATGTAAGATCTTAGTGCAGTTCAACCACAGAGAACAAGTATGGAATTTTTGGGTTCTTAAAGAGGAAATTTCCATTTTATTGATATGATACGCTAGTGACCGGAGTCCAGTATCTAGGATGCCTCCTTTATTAGCATCAGGATTTTTCTGAATACTCAAGTATCCATTGAAGATGCGAAGGTCTGCATGAGGAGTTTTCTAAAAAGAAAGTTTCATAAGGGGTTTCCTGAGTTTCCTCCTTTTTTTAGTATGAGGAGTCTTTTAGACAGTTAGGTATCCATTGGGAATGTAAAGGTCTTCATGAGAAGGTTTCTGAACAGTGAGGTGTCCTGTGATGATCCGAAGGTCCTTCTTTTTCGTATGAAGATTCTTCTAGGCATTCAGGTATCCATTGGGAAAGCGAAGGTCCTCATGAGGACTTTTCTGAACAATCAGATATCCATTAAGGATGCGAATGTCATTTTTCTTAAGCCATAGGTGTTTTCTAGACCCTCAAGAATCCATTAGGGACGCGAAGGTACTCCATTTTTAGTACGAGGACGCTGACATATCCATTGATGATTCGAAAGTTTTCCTTCATTAGCATGTGGGATTATGTGGACACTAAGGTATACCGTGAGGATTCGAAAGTTTTCTTTCATTAGCATGATGAGTTTTCGTGACACTAAGGTATACCGTGAGGATGCGAAGGGCATCCTTCTTTATTACGAAGCAGGCGCGGATCCAGAAAAATATTTCGGGGGGGTTTTAAAAAGTAATTCTTTAATATTTATAAAATTCTTTTTAATTTGTATGTAGTTTTAAAGTCGATCCAAATATTGGGGGGGGGGGGTTTCGACCCCAAAACACCCCCTGGATCCGCCACTGTTACGAAGAGTCTTCCGAACACTGAGGAAGTCAACAGATAAGAAAGGGCACTGGATTTCTAAGATAAAAGGACACACAATGGACCCAACAAAACAAACACGCCTTCTATAACCTTACCTAACCTAACTTAACCTAAAGAAAGATGCTAATCAGTCGTTATTTTTAGATACCAAAACAAATATTTCACACAAATATTTCATTCAAAAACCAACAGCTGCACGCACTAAATTCTTAACAACAAAATTCAATTCGACTACATTTAATTTGATTTTTTTGTTAAGTTCATAATTCCCAACACGCTTAATCCACTAAATCAACATCAAATAATAAAAAGAATCTCGATCAGCCATTCCCATGCTGACGTCCTCGCCACCAGGTACCCAACTTGCACGGCAATGCAAATCTCAACGACTCGCAGGCAGAGATCGAGTAGATAAATAAAATATCAATTACTCAAATCATTTACAGTGAAATTAATTGCCAAGAGTTACAAAAATAATTGAGCAGCCATAACAACAACAACAACAACGCAACCCGCATTGCTTTCATGCTCAAAAAGGACGCAACATAGAATATTTATGTAGAGCAAAGCGGGGATAATAAAAATTCAAAAAGCAACAAAAAAATTACAAAAAATGGATTATCAAAAGAGCAACAAATAAAAGCGACGCATATTTTCGATTTAAAAGCGCATTCATCACGCTGCCATTAAGCACGCAGCAATTAATGCAATGAAAAGGATCACAAGGACACGCAGAGGTAGACGAAACCCTCTCCGGTCTGACAACGGTGCAGTCGAACGATTGTGCGAACTCACTGAGGTGCGAAATTGGCAGCGCTAATGACAGCAGCGAGCTGGCTGGCGTTGCTTTTCGTGCATTTCAAGTCGTTGCGATTGTTTGGCGGAATTTGTGAATTACTGTCAGACGCGCAGCGAAGCAAGCAATCTGGTTCGGTGGCGCAGAAAAACCGGAAATAAAATCAACGCGCAGGCGCGCCAGCAAATCAAATTAAATTACAGAAATAAGAGCGAGTGAAAGAGAGTGAGAAAGAGAGAAAGACAGATAGAGAATTGAATTGCTTTGAGCGCGCACGAGTGTCATTGAATCCGGTGGCATTGCTTTGATGGATCACCAGCAGCTAATTAGTGACTGCAGGCTGCTTTGTGAAGAGCGAACTGGGAGCGCACTGTGATGATGATGTCTGTGTGTGTATGTGCGCGCAATGAAAATGCAGTTAATTTTGTTGGCAGGACACAATAGGGAAAGCACATCTTAAAGTACACTGTGAAAAATATGCGAGGAAAATGTATTACAGAGCGAAACAAAGTGGAAATTTCTATAGGTTTATGTGTTTAGTTCATTTCGTAATAAAGTTGGTTTTGTTCCAAGTTAGATTTTTATAAAATTTTTTTTTTTTTTACTTATTATTGATTTTATTATTATTATTTTTTAATAAAATTTTGCTTGAATCTTGTAATTAAACAGTTAGCGTAGAAAATGAAAATTTCCATAGACACTGAATAAACTGAATCGAACAAAACTCTTGTTCGAGGATTTACCTGCCCAGTGGCGCACACAGAATTCCATTTTGAGGGGGAGAAGGGTTTTGCCTACATTTTTTGAGCCGAATTCTATTTAAAACCATATTTTGTACCAGCAATTTTTGTTAATTATTATTATTAAAATTATTAATTTTTGTTTTTGGGGAGTTTGAACCCCCAAAAATCCCACTTGTATGTGCCACTGTACCTACCTTTTTACTTGATTTAAGTGACCGTCACGAGTTTTTTCCAGTACTCGATCTTTTTGCAATAAACTTCAATGACTTTTCGGCACGTTTTACCCATAAACTTACAAATGTTCTGCTTTAAATGTTGAACAGTAATAGAATTATATATAGTAAGATTGTCTTCTGCGTAGCTCTACAAAAATGAGGTCTAACCTCATCAAATCCCATGATTTTAGAGGTCATTTGACTTATTCAAAACTTGAAACAATAAACTTCAATGAATTTTCGATACATTTCGGCCAATAACTCACCAATGGTTTTCTTTCAATATACATAACTAACAGGTTTACCTATAAGAAGATTATCTTCAGTTGAACCCCACAAAAAAGAAGTCCAAATCCCATGATTTCAGAGTCCTGCTTAAACTTGACTAAACTTAAACTAGAAATAATAATAATAAACTATTTCGGCCATGAACTCATGAAAGTTGTTCCTTAAATAAGCAACAGTGACAGGTTTACCTGTAGAAAGATTATCTTCAGTGTAACCCTAGAAAAATAGATTCTAAATCTCAATGTTTTATAGGCCAGTTGACTTAGCCAAAATTTGAAATGATAAAATTCAATCATTTTTTTGGCATATTTCGGCCATGAACTCACGAAAGTTTTTCCTTAAATATACAACAGTAACAGAACTACCTGTATTAAGATTATTTTCAGTGTAAGCTTAGAAAAATAGAGTCCAAATCCCATGGTTTTAAAGGTTAATTGACATAACCAAACCTTGAAGTTTCATGTACGGGAAACGACTGTTGCTATAGAACCAAAATGGGTCTTGTTGTGTGACTTGTGGTGCCGTCTTGTTGAGATCTGCTAAGGCCAGATCCATATCTTCAATTTCAGAACAAAAGAAGTTAGTCATCAAAGAATCATAACGCTGAGAACTACAGTACCCGTAGCTTCTTCGTTATTATCACAAAAACATGAACCTATGAAGCCGGCATTTCAAAATACTCATTAGGCAGTTTTAGGTTCCCTAAATGCCACCGATTTCTGACCATAAAATAAACCTGTTAAATTGATTAAAAAATTAAAAACTAATCAAGATTTCCTCGTCCAAGGTTTCAGCAACCTTAACTCCTAAAGACAGGGCTCAGAGATTCTTGATTCCAAACAGAGACAACTAGGGAGAAGGAAGAGAAATGTGACATACTTGTTGAATATTTGAATGAGTATTAGACAGTAGAGAATTTTTCAACTCTATATGACATCTGCTTTCTTTCATAGATTGCTTCGGTATTCGACTATGGTAAGGAAATCTTTTCTCCTTTAATCAGAAAAATCATACTTTTTCTGATCTACTCTCTTATTTAGACACCTAGATAGACACCTTTCATTTACACCTTTCATTCTCTAATCAAATGAATTATATATTTTTATCTTCCTCTAATTTTTCTCAGTGTACGCACACCTTTCAACCGCTTTACTCGGACCACTCCACGCCACTATTTATGTCATTTAATCGCCCAAGCGGCCAGGCTGCGCTTTCTGCTCGTCACAAATTGCCTTTCATGCACTGTCAGTCCCTCATCAAAAACTGCGCATTGCATGTATTGTTTTTTTTTGTTTTGTTTGTGCCAACTTTGTTTGGTACATTGTCGAAAAATTAATTTACCCCAATTGACTTTTGCAGACAAAAATCGTCGTCGTCGTCGTTTGTAGTTTGATCACTTTTCACATTTCGCGTTTGACTTTGTCTGTTCAGCTTGCAATCAGTTCTTGTTGTTGTTGTTGGCATTATAAAATGCAGATCAGCAGCGCACAATCGTTGCTCATCATTAGCTGATCAAAAGGATAACAAAAGCAATTAGGGGTTGCTGAGCAGCAACAAAGTGGTGGCGGCAGTTTCATGCATGTACAATTTTTTGTTATTTGACTTTTTAATAAGCTAAATGCTTGAATGTATATAGAGATGTGAATGTATATTATGTGTATGTACATATATTTTATATATAAAATAGATTTATTAATAATTGGAAAGTCAGTGCAGGGTGTTGCTGCATTTTGTGGCCGCTTTCAGTTCAATTGATTGGAGTAGAAAGGAGGAGAAGAAGATAGAGACCACTAGGGAGAAGAAAGAGAAAGTTTACGTACTTGTAGAATATTTGAATGGGTATTAGTAGAGAAATTTTTCTAAGGATGTGAGCATATTGTGGAGTTGGACCTTACATACTGGTTCTACCTTGAGTACTTCTGTGTTCTGTCTAAACAAGGAATTTATAGTTAAAAGATTTTGTATACCAAAACCAGGCCCAGAGATTCATGATTTTTGACAGAAAAATCGACTTAAACTAACAATAGGGGAAGTTTAGATTCTTGCGGTATATTTGACTTTGTATTGCATAGAGAAAATTTTGGAACCTAATACCGGTTCTACCCTATGTTCTTTTGTGTCTTGTCCAAAGAAGGAGTTGAGGAATGTCTAAAGAATTTGGTGTACCAAAACCAGGCTCAGAGATATTTGATCCCAGATAGAGAAGTTTGCTTTTATTAAAGAAAGAGGAAGCTCACATTGTTGTAGGATATTTAACTTTGTTTTGCAGTAGGGAATTTCATCTAAGGATGTCAGAAAATGTAGTTCTTGGTCCCAGATAGAGAAGTTCTTTTACACTAAGTGTAGAGATACTTCACATTCCCGCAGGATAGAAGGAAAATGTCTCTACGGATGTCAGAAAATTGAGATGCCTAGCTTCTAGTTCTTTCCCTTTCTAATAGAAGGAATTGAGGAAAGGTTAAAGAATTTCTAGACCAACCCCAGGCCCAGAAATTCTTGTTTCCAAAACAGAAAAGTTTGATTGCATTAGGAAGCAGGAAGAGGAAATCTACATACGAGTACTTGTTGGATATTTTAATGGGTATTGGAAAATAGAGAATTTGCTCTATGGATGTCAGAAGATTGAGGGATTTATCTTCTTGTTCTTCCTTATGTTCTTCTGTATCCTTCCTAAAGAATAAATTAAAGAATGGTCTAAAGAATTTCATGGATAAAAACCAGGCCCATAGCTAGATCCCATATAGAGAAGTTAGCTTACATTTACAGAATGTTTGAATGGGTGTTAGGAATTTTCTCTACGGATGCTCAAAGATTGAAGTTTCTCTTCTAGTTCTACCCTGAGTACTTCAGTGTCCTGCATAAAAAAGGGATTGAGGAATGATTAAAGAATTCTGTGGACCTGGTTCGGAAATGCTTGATCCCATATAGAGAAGTTTGCTTATACTATGAAACAGGAAGAGGAAGTTTACATACTTGTAGGATATTTGAAAGCGTATTAGACAGTAGGGAATTTCCTCTATGGATATCAAGAAATTTTGGAACCCGACTTTACCTTCTGATTCTACCCTGTCCTGCCTAAAGAAGGAATTGAGGAATGGTTAAAGAATTTGATTGACTAAAATCTGGTCCTGAAATGCTTGATCCTAGTTACAAAAGTTTACTTATACTCAGAGCATATTTGAATGGGTATTTGACTGTAGGGAATTTTTTTAGGGATGTCAATAGATTGAAAACCTCACCTTCTGGATCCTCTCAGTGTTCCCCTGTTTCCTGCCTAAAGAAGAAATTAAGGAATGGTTGAAGAACCATTAGAGATTTGCGATCTCACATAAAAAAGTGTGCTTGAACTCTGCAAAGTCAAAGTCTGAAACTATGTATTGTTCAGTTCAGAAATTTCTCTACGGATGTCAGAAGATTGATGACTGTATCTACTGATTCCTAACCTGTGTACTTTGTGTTCTGTCTAACACAGAAATTGACAAATGGTTAGAAACTTGAATGGAATAAAACCAGGGCTCGATCAGATCCCAGACAAAAAACATTAGAAGTTACACTTAGAAACGAGATTCACATTCTTGAAGCATATTTCACTAATTATCGGACAAAAATTTCCTCTCTGGATATCGGCAAACTATGGCTCTATCTGTATTTCTTCCTATGGTTCTGAAGACAGTTTCTACAAGTTGCGTAGTTGCGTAGTTTCGTAGTATGGCTTTCAGTCAGGCGACCCATCTACCAACATTGCCATTCACTCGACAGTTTTGAGGTCATGCATGATGTGTGTGTATGTGTACATATTCCATAATAAATCAATTGTTTTATAGTCCACACATTAATATTAATATACAAATTTTCCAAATTCTATATAGCAAAAAGTGCGCAATAGAATCATTGAATATTTTCATAAGGAAATTGCGTGCACTTTGAGGGAAGCAAATGGAGCGTAAAGCGACCCGTTCTCGTTTATGAATAAATTTATATACCAAAAATGTTGTTTGATTTCTATTGGCAGTCATGTGAGCATAAAAATCACAACAGCTGCAATTAATACACACACACATGCACACACACAAACACTTATATGAAAAAAGGCCATGCAAAACATAAGAAGTCCTCTTCTGACACTGGCATTCTTTGGGGGGTGTAGCAGTAGTCTGATCTAAGAAATAACAATTTTATGCATTTTTGCTGCTTTTTAGCGATTTTATGCAACAACTTGCAAATGAAAAGAAAATCCAGTAAAATTTCAATAAATAAGGGGGAAAAATCATATTTACCAAAGTGGCAATAATCCGGTAGCAGCCGGCAGTTGAAAAGCATTGCTTTGTTGTTGGTATTTATGTTCGAGCGTGACTGATATAATGAACTGTCAGCGCTACCTAACAGCTCGACCCAGAAGCGAGCAAACGGGATCAACGCTTTGCGCGCTCTACCCTCATTTACTCTTTGCAGAATCTAATGTCTATGTGTGTTTGTGTGTGTTGCTGATTTTTGCTATAGTGGCTGCAATTGAATTGCAACACTGTTCCGCACATTTGTGCAATTTTCCATTCAATACAAACCAACCCAAGTCAACACAACACAACCCAAGCCAAGTCCCCAACCCAACTCAATTCAACTGAACTCTACTCAATACAGTTCGCCGAGCTGAGTTAAACGAGAAACGTTACCCAGCCCATTAAATTAAAAGCCCATAAATTAGACAATTTTAATGTCATGCAATTGCTTTTCTTTTGTCTGTCCGTTCTTCTGTACGGTTTGTCCGTCTTGCTGTTGGCACTTCCACTGTGTTGGCTTTTGGCCGCTGCTGCATCTTCATTTTAGTATCTATGTTGTTGTATTTGTTGCTTTATTGTACAATGGGCTTGAAGAGCTGCGGCCCAACTTGGCGCTGGTCTTTTGTGGAGTTTACGTCACTAGTTGGCCAGTGGTTTTAGTTTTTTTGCAGCAACCACTTCAACATTTTCAGCGAGTTTTGTTTGTCCATTGGTCGTTGATGGCTTTGCTGCTGTTTGGCATACGCACTAATTGACCTTTTGTCGCTGTGGCACTTTTCTACACTTTTCGTTCAACTTTGTTTCAATAAGTAGAAAAAGTAAAAAATGAGATTAAAAAGCAGAGCATGTAACATTGTGAGCAGAAGCTGGCAAGCAATGAAGCTGTAAAGTGCTCATTTTTCATTTAGTTTTTTGTTCTTGGCGGTTTATTGTTGCATTTTGAATGGATTTTTTTTATAAGAAAATTGAAGCATTTGAAGTGATTAGGACATACGTTATGATTATGAAGTCTTGAGAAAAGTAGGAAATTATTTGTGGGTAAAAAAAGTTGGGTTAAGTTTGGTTCTCGACACAAATCAAATTAGTTCTTTTTGTCTGCGCATAATTTTTTTACTTTTTATGATTTGAATTAGTTTTAATTAATCGAATTATTTCAATAAATTATTATTTTAATTAAGTTCCACCTTCAACCTTTAAATCTCTATCCTAGTTTTCGTTTTTGACCTCAAAACAATGAATAAGTCTGTTGTTGATTTTAAAGTAATTATCTGACATTCTTTGGGGAATATGGAGTTTTTATTAAAGATGCCAATATGTAAAGATTCATAAACCTTAACTATCCAAATGTTAATAAAAATTTAATTTAAATGAAAACTAAATTTAAATGAAAATTAAATTTAAATAAAAATTAAATTTAAACAAAAATTAACTCCGAAGGAAAACCCAGTTCCAATGAAAGTTAGATTTAAATGAATATTCAATTTAAATAAAAACTAAATTCGGATGAAAACTTCGTTTTAAAGAAAATTAAATTTGAATGAAAAGTATCAATAAAAATACCTTTCAAATCAAAACCAAATTTAAATTACAACTAAATTTCAATGAAAACTAATTTTGAATGAAATTAAATTTGATTAAAAACTTAATTTAAATGAAAACTTAATTTGAATGAAAACTAAGTTTGAATGAAAATTATATTTAAATGAAAATTAAAATTGAATGAAAACTGAATTTGAATGAAAAGTTTCAATATTAATTAATTTTAAATTACGAGTAGAATTTAATTTAAGTCACAACTCAAGTTTAGTCAACTAAAAACTAATTTTGAATAAAAACTTAGTCTGGATGAAAACTTAATTTGAATGAAAACTAAGTTTCAATGAAAACCAGATTTAAAGGAAAAGGTTTAACAAAAAAGAATTCTAAATCATAACTAAATTTTAATCAAAATCAAAATTAAATAGAATCATCATTTGAATGAAAACTAAATTCGAATGAAAACTAAATTTGAATGAAAACAAAATTTGACTGACTGAAAATAAAATTTTTCTGAAAACTAAACTTAAATGAAAATTAAATTTAAATTTGAATAAATAACTCTAAATTTGAATAAACCTAATTTTGAGTGAAAACTAAAATTAATGAAATTAAATTAATTAATTATTTAATAAATTAATTTAATTTAGTTAATTTAATGAAAACTAAATTTGAACTAAATTTCAATTAAAATGACATTTGAATGAAAACTAAGTTTCAATGAAAACTTTATTTGAATGAAAATTAAATTCGAATGAAAACTTAATTTAAATGATAACTTAATTTACATTTCAATAAAAACTAAATTTAAATGAAAACTAAATTTGAATAAAAACTAAGTTTGAATGAAAATTGCAATAAAAATTTAATTAAATCAAAACTAAATTTAAATGCGAACTAAATGTGAATGAAAACTAAGTTTCAATCAAAAGAAAAATTTGAATGGAATTAAATTTGAATGAAAACTAAATATGAATGAAAACGGGATTTGAATAGAAAGTGAATTTCAATGAAAACTAAGTTTCAATGAAAATGAAATTTGAATGAAAATTTTAATATTAAATTAAAATTAAAACTAAATTTGAATGAAAACTAAATATCAATTGAAATTAAATTTGAAGGAAAATTACATTTTAATGAAAACTTAATCTGCATGAAAACTCAATTTGAATGAAAACTAAAATCAATTGTAAACCAAATTTACATAAAAATTAAATTCGAATAAAAACTTAATTTTAGCGAATTTAAGTTAAATTAATTTAATTAACTAATTGATTTATTTATTTCAATTCAAAATATTTATTTTCAAAATTTTCAAAATATTTCAATTGATTAAGTAATTAATTAATTTAATTAAATTTAATTTAACTCAAAACCAAATAAACCAAAAGTTGACAGCATTAACAAAAATCTGTCATATGAGAATTCGTTACGCAAATGATGCGCCAATAAACGTAAATTTTATGCGGCGCATACAATCAACTCGGATACCGTTAATGAAGTGCAGTTGGGATGTGAAATTCAATGAGGGACACATCAAGACGAACTGCAACGAATTGGATGGAAATGAATGACGGCAAATAAATTTCGGTAACAGCTGACAATTAGAAATTAATAAAACTTCATTTATTTTATGAGGTTAAGAAAAATTTTTGTTAGTGATTTATAGGGCACAGAGGTTACTGAGAAATATGACTTTCACTCAAAAAAGAATGCAGAGGTTAGAAGATGGGAGGAGCAAAAATGTGTGACCTTCATGTGAAAAACGTTTCTACGAAAGATTGGACAATAAGATATGAGACTAGGAATGTCAATTGATGAAAAAAATAAAATTCGGTTAGACTCAGCGTTACGCAACTCAGAATAAAAGTTAAACAACGTGAAACCGGCATTGTTTTATTTTATTTATTCGATTTCTTTAAAAGTCAATGACTCAAGAAGAAGAAGAAGAATGCCTACAATTTCTAAATAAATTGTAAAAGCGGAAAAACATTGAGAATAAAATTAATGTACTGTTTGTAACTTTTCACTCATTTAACCTTTTCGCCTTGCTGGCATTTTGTGTTAAGAGTTTATTTCAGAGATCATTGTGGGTCGCTGCGAATGAGGTGTGGGGTGGGGGCGAGTGTACACACGAAGGTATAATAAGCAAAAAAACAGAACAGAAGTAAAGAAACAAATTTTCTACTCATAAACAGTGGCGTTGATATTCATGCGCTGTTGTTCTGTTTAAAGGCTAAAGAGGAAGAAAGAGAAAGGAAGAACAGTGTTAACTCCCTAAGAGAGGTTAAAGTGGAAGTAATAGAAGCAGAAGGCAAGAAGAAAGACCCAGCACAATATTATACAAATAGCAAGAAGAACCGAAAGGAGCAGGAAAAGGGTTCAGAGAGGGGAAGAGGTGAGAAGGCAGCAGCGTGTTTTTTTGTTGTTGTTTTGGTGAGCATTTACAAGTGTGGACTTGAAATTTAACCTCTGGTATATACCAAAGCAAAATAATATACTAACAACAACAACAAGACAATAATAACGAACAACAACACAATCACATAAAACCAACAACCAACGCGACAACATATAAAATGTTCAAATCATCAAACAATAAACTCAAAATGGACTCCATCGTTGTCGCTTATTGTTTTCTGTTGTTGTGCGCTGTTCTTGCTGTTGTTGTTGTTGTTGTTGTAATGCTATGCTCGTACGCGCGTACATTTTATGCTCATTTTCATAGTCCGTTGCCACGTTTTGCTGCTTTACCCCTTTTTGCGTTCGCCAACAAACATTTCAACAAACAAAAACAACACTTAAAACATGCTGCGCCATAGTAACAACTTAACAACAACAATAACAATGGTCTCGCTTGTGCGCACTGTGTGCGTTTGGCTGACCGAAGGCATTCATTCGAGTCGTCGCCATAGGAAACGCAACGGCATTGAAACAGCTCTGAACCTGCGCAGATCAGCAACAACTGTCTGTCTGTCTGTCCGTTTGTTTGCTGCCAGTCAGTCGAAGGCGTGGCCACAACCGCAGCGCAACTCAACTCAATTTGGCGCAGCGCAGCGTAACTTCACTCAAGTCGACGAGTTGCTAAGCTGCACTCAATGTTTGTTCTCCTTCTCGTTGTTGTTGTTTTCGGTCGCATGGCGTGTGTGTGTTGCTGGCACGAGTGCGGGTGCCACGGCCCGCCTGCGGTGTGCGTCGAGTGTTTCATTTTGAACTTATTGTCAGCACTTTTAATGCCACTTGTCGGCGGGGAAAGACGGCCGCCGTTTTGCCCAAACAACTCGGCCGGGTTATGGAGTTCAGTGTGAGCGTTTTTTGGCGCAAAAATATTTGGTTTAACTGAATTATTTGCTGCTCAATGAAGTGCTTCAATTTGCCATTATTTTTTACTTATTTTTCGTTTATTTTTCGAATCACTTTGATGAAGTAAAGAATGAGTGGAATATTTTCAATGAAATCGAACATTTCATAAAGTTGAAATAACTAAATTAATTATAATATTTTAGAATTATATTTAAATATTAGCAAAACCCGACGGCCTTGCAGGCGTGAAATTTAGGATTTAATTGAAATAATATTTACTCATGTTTCTTCATATAAATGTTTCTTCAGCAAGTTTTTTACCTCGTTTGATGTTAAATTTTAAATACTGAAAAACATGTGTTGACAGATTTCTGATTTGTAGTACTTTTTCTACGTTTAAAGTCAATGGTCAAGTCACGATTCTGTAAATCCTTTTGATGAAAAAACTTGCCTAATTCTTTTTAATTTGAAATGCTTTCACTGTATTTAAAGTCAAAACCCCGTTAAATCATGTTACCCCCTACAAATTGTTAACCCATTGCTTACTCCGATAGATTTTAATGAAAAATACTTGTCTAATTATTTCTCATTTGAAACGCTTTTACCATAATTGAAATAAAAAAGTTCATTAAAATATGTTTTTCACAGTTTTTCCATACAAGTTCTTTAACCCATTGTTGACTGCGTGAAAAATGCTTGTCAAATTATTTCTCATTTAAAATGCTTTCACCATATTTGATGTCAAAAAACCCATTAAATCTGTGGTCAAAAGCACTAACCGCTTAAGTCGACTTAAGAAGAAATTGAGTTATGGATGCCACCACGTTCCCTTGACTGTGCTCTACGATTGTGTAAAATCGGGGAGCTTCTAACTTTAAAATAAAAAAAGTTATTAATAAAAACCTATTCGCATTCCCATAGCAAACACACTACACGCTAAAACTTTAAAGCGAGATTAGTCGGCCTCGATAGTCAAGCGGGTAGCACGCTGGCTCCTCATACCGAAGGCTCCAGGTTCGATTCCTGGCTCGGGCTGGTGAACAACTCTTCTACTTCTATGGCTATTCACATGAAGGGAATGAGAATTACAAGAATCACAACTCATCTACTTCTATCGCTATCCACATGAAGGGAATGAGAATTACAAGAATCACACAAGTGCGCTCTTGGCAGGCAATGGCAAAAACCTCCAAGTGTGAACGAAAAAAAAAATTGCCAATCGCCGTTCGGATTCGGCGTTAAACTGTAGGTCCCCTCCCCCTTTTCCCCATCCGCTTGAAATGTGTGCTGTAACATATGTTGGCAAAAAACAGTGTTGCATACACAGTTCAAAAACGGGTGAAATATGTGGTATCACAATGGGCCTTTCAGGCCTCCAAGTGTGTCTCTTATAGAGGCAGCCACCGCAACCTAACCTAACCTAACCTACTCGGAACAGCAATTTACGACTTAGGCGGTTATTGCTTTTGACCACAAAAATAATGTTTCTTCATACAGACTTTTAACCCCTTGTTGACCCCGCTAGATTTTGATGGTCAAAAAAAGTGCAAAACACGTGTTGAATTCTTTTTACTGAAACTACTTTCATCATATTTGAAGTCGAAAGGCCCATAAATCATGTTTTTTACAGTTTCTCTCAAATTTTCAACCCATTGTTGACCCTGTTAGATTTTAATGAAGAATAGTTGTCTAATTATTTATAATTCGAAATTAAATTATTTCAGCATATTTGAAGTCAAAAAGCCCATTAAACCATGTTTTTTCCAGGTTTTACGTACAAACTGTTAACCCATTGTTGGCTCCGTCAGATTTTGATTTTAAAAAAAGTAAGTAAACATATTGAATTCTTATTTACTAAAAGTATTGTAACGATGAGCCAGTCTGTCGCGGTGGAAAGCAACCCTGCCGCTACGTGCCGTGCCATAACCCAATCTGGCAACGACGGCCGCGATAGTAACTTTTAGCCCAACCTGGCAACGATGGTCGCGGTCATCAGGGAAACTTCTAGTCCAATCTGGCAACGTGCGAGAACGATCTGCGCGACGGCCGGACAGAGTATAAAAGGTGGCCAGATGCGGTACAGCGAGCCAGTCTGGTTTTGACAAGTGAAGTTGCCACACGGAATAATCAAGCAAATACTTAAGTGTACGAACAGTAAAGTGTAAACTGTGAATAATAAAGTGACTGTTGGTGTATTTTATTGTCTGCGTTTAAGAAACTGACTGTGTTTTATTTTCAAATCACACAATCCAGAGATACGTGACAGCCCACTAGACATAATATTCGTAACATTTGGTGTCAGAAGTGGGATTGTGGAAAATTGAAGATAAAAAAAAAAACTAAAGAAATAAAATTATAAAAGCACGGACATGGTGAAATTCGAGCTGCTGAAGGTGGACCAGCTGAAGAAGGAGCTGGCTGCCTGGAATTTGCCGACTGCTGGCGGAAAGGTGGAGTTGCAGTTGCGCTTGCGAGAAGCATGTGAGGAACGAGGCGTCGATTGGACTGTGCACGAGTTCGGAGCGCAAGAACAAGAGGCGTCGGCCAAAATGGAGGAATCGCCTGCAGGTGCGGCGTCGATGCAAAGTACGACTGCAGCGGCTGCACCGCCACAAGCAATGGACATGAGCCAGCTAATGGTTGCACTTAAAGGCATGTTCGAGACTTCCAACCGTGAAATGGCAGCGAAAATGGAAACGGCGACCCATGAAATATCGGCGCAAGTGTCGGAGCGAATGGAAGTCAAGCTTCAGGAAAGCTCTGCGCTCTTGGAGCAGAAGGTAGAGGAAATCTCCAATAGGCTGAACGGGAAAGTTGAGCATCTTGAGACGCGCATGGACAATTGGGACAAACGAGTTGACAACCTGGATGAGTCCTTGAACAAACGAGTTGACAGTCTGGAAGATTCGATGCATAGAAAGATAGACGAACGACTTCGAGAGGTACAGCCACGAGAATGTTTGCCACCGGTTCAGGACGGTTTTGCTGGCAGAACAGAAGTGCCTACTTATGATGGTGCTGCGCCGTTCGATACATTTAAATTGCAATTCGACTTGGCTGCTTTGGAAAATCAGTGGACAGATATCAGGAAAGGTCGGAGGTTGGCACTGGCGCTGAAAGGTCCTGCGGCCGAGGTGATCAAATCAGTTCCAGAATGTTTAAGAAGTGATTACGGTGCCATCATGAGAGCGTTGGCAGCGAAGTATAGCAACGAGCACAACCATGCGCTATACTACTGTGAGCTGAAGAACCGCAAGCAAAGGGCCAACGAGGCGCTGCAGACATATGCAGCGGACATTGAGCGGCTCGTACAGTTGTGCTACCCGAAATTCGGCGCTGATAACCTCGAGAGGATGAAGATTGAGTCATTTATTGAAGGTCTTCATGACCCAGAGACACGTCGGAGTGCGTTGATGATGGGCAAGCCGACATTTAAGGAGACGGTGGCCAGCGCGATGACGTATGAGGCAGCCTGGGGAGGAAGTCTTCGACATTCATCTGCGGAAAAGCGTCGAGCCCAATCTGGACGTGTCACCCAAAACCAGACCGTGAGCTCGGAGGCACCAGCGGGGCTGCGGGCAGTGTCATCTAGAGTTAGTTGCTGGCGATGTGGCAAGCAAGGCCACATATCACGAGACTGCCATCTGCGAGAAAAGCGTTCCGGAACACAGATGTCGCCAAGAAGGGCTGCCGCTCTGCCACACCATTCGTGCAAAACCGAGTGCAGGCATAACTCGCGAGCCGAAAGCGAAGGACAAATTGTGGATGTTCGGTCGATAAGCGTTATGCCAGAGGAAGATTGGTCTGCGGAGAGGCTACAAAAAGACCAGCATGAGGATGCGGATCTTGCAAAAATCGTCGAAGGCAAGGAGCAAGGCGCACGTCCAGACTGGCAGGAGATGGCTGGTGAAAGCCCGATCGCTAAGGCTTACTGGGCACAGTGGAAAAGTCTGCGGCTGAAGGAAGGCTGCCTGTACCGCGAATGGGAGAGCGCGGATGGTCGTACCAGCAACCCCCTAATGGTAGTGCCGAAAAGCAGAATCAACGAGGTCATCGAGGCATACCATAACGACTCCAGTGGAGGGCACCTAGGCATCACCAAAACCGTCGCCAAAATAAAAAGACGATTCTACTGGGTAGGATGTCAGGAGTCTGTAGCCGAGTGGATTAAGAGCTGCGACCGATGTTCAGCCGCGAAAGGGCCGACAAGAAAATCTCGAGGCCGCATGCAGCAGTACAACGTGGGAGCGCCCTTCGAGCGGATTGCTATGGACGTCGCCGGCCCATTCCCAACTAGCACTCAAGGCAACAAATATGTGCTGGTTGTAATGGATTACTTCAGCAAATGGCCCGAAGTGTACCCTATTCCTAACCAGGAGGCCACCACGATCTCGGAAAAGCTGGTAAACAACTGGGTAGCCAGGTTCGGAGTTCCGTTGGAGTTGCACTCAGATCAAGGCCGGAATTTTGAGTCTGCGGTATTCAAGGAAGTGTGTGAGCTGCTGGGGATAAAGAAAACGCGTACCACTCCTTTGCACCCACAGTCCGACGGCATGGTGGAACGCCTTAACCGGACACTGGAGGAATACCTGCGGAAAGTGGTAGGCAGGAATCAAAAGGATTGGGACACGCACATCCCCCTGTTCCTGATGGCGTATAGGTCAGCCCCGCACGACACGACATCACTCACTCCAGCCCGAGCAGTGTTCGGCACAGAGTTGCGGTTACCCGCTGACTTGAAGTTCGGGGTAGTCAGCACGACGGGAGGCGCTAAGACGGACTACGTGGCCAATAAGCGGGCGGAACTGGAGGAAATTCACTAATTTATAAGGGGCCGCACCAAACTGGTCAGCGATAAGGCGAAAGCCAGATACGATCTACGGGCCAACTCAGCAGGGTTCCAAGAAGGCGATTTGGTAATGCTCTACAACCCGCAGCGGAGGAAAGGTTTGTCTCCGAAACTCCAAGCGTCATGGGAAGGACCTTACGAAGTCGTGACTAGGATTAACGACGTGGTATACCGGATTCAACGTTGCAGCAATAGAGGCGCTAAGCTGAAGGTAGTCCATTTGGAGCGCCTGGCGCCTCATCACAGCGGAGCCTCGGCACTTGTTCGGGACGAACAAGTCTAAGTGGTGGGCAGTGTAACGATGAGCCAGTCTGTCGCGGTGGAAAGCAACCCTGCCGCTACGTGCCGTGCCATAACCCAATCTGGCAACGACGGCCGCGATAGTAACTTTTAGCCCAACCTGGCAACGATTCAATTGCTCATTTGCGCGTAAACCAGTGTTGCAAATAAAATGAAATTCAGCGTATATTCAAATGGCATAAAATTAGGCACTGAGTCCAAAGGAAAACAATTCTTTACCAGAAATAAGAAAGTTACGGCTCTTTAAAGTCAAATTTTACTCGAAAATGACCCTAAGGTAACAGAAGTGTTAACTTCTCAGAATATTTAGACTACTGAGCGTTGTTATGTATTGCGAGATTGTTGGGCGTCAGAACAACAACAAATGAAACTAAAATGTCTCCAAACAAAAAATGAAGACGAAAAGTTGGAAAGTCTGGGATCTGTTTTTAAATGAAGAACAAAGCGTTTCATAATTTTTGTAAGGGTATCAAAGTCTACAATAAATAGAGCCACAATTATCGGAAGAAATCAATGAGAAAAAAAGATTCGAAATATCTGCGTTCTCGTTTTAAACAAACAAAGCGTAGCATATTTTTTTTGAAACCATCAAAATCTGTGCTACTTCTTTAAATATTCGAAAAATGGTTTCCTTGCAGTGCTCAGTGCACAAATAGAAAAACAAAGTAAACAAGTCTGAAGAATCTGCGATTTGTTCTCTAAGGGACGCTCCATGAAACGCTCAAAAAAATGACCAATTTTCTTTATTTTACTGTACAAAAAAAGAAAGAGACAGGAACAATCCGTTGTTTGGAACATCTGTAGGTATTAGTTAAAAGTTCAAAAAAAAAGTTATACATAAAAAAAAATAAAAATGGCAAACATATTGAACATCAAAAAAAGGCGTCTTCCCGTCCACACGATGCCGTCCGAAGTTAAAGTCTGAAACATACAAATTATATATCAAATTAATCAGCAGGCTTGTCGCAAGTGCGTGAACCTCAAAAACTAGAAACATTTTCAAAATTTAGTAACAAAGCCGTATAAACTACAAAAAAGTTCGTTTTTCTTACTTACTTTTTTTTAATAGATTTCAGAGGTTCATGCACTTCTCTGTTCAATATCCTACAAAACGAGTATATATTCGTGTAGATCGGTTCAGTTTTTTTTTATCATGTGGACGGACTACAAAAACGTGTTTATGGGGAAACGCGTTCCAAAGTTATTCGGAATACCTGGTTTGGCTGAGCAGGCGTCGATGAAAAGAACTGTGTCTCTGAAAGTTTTCAGAGTTCGACTTTGAAACTTTGCAATAATGTTGTCGGATAATATGTCTTTCGATTAAAGCAAAAAAAAAACATCGATGTTTTTAAACCATTTCATGGAGTGCCCCCCTTAATAGACAAAAAAAAATCGTAGAGTTATGTTTGAGAGCATCCAAATCTGTGTAATTTTTCAAAATATTCAAAAAGTGGTTTCTGTAAAACAAAAAAAAAGAGGGTTGTTGTATTATAAGACAACAATAAATAGAGCCACAATCATTCGGTGAAAGGATCCAGTAGAAAAATCATCTTTTGTGATTAGTTAAAAAATGCACAAAAACACCCACAAGAAACTATTAAAGCAATTCAAAAATCTGGCATAGAGTGTATTATGGCCACTAATTACTTTATATATATATTTAGATATATATTTTATATATATCTACATGTTTCAATGTTTCTATATTGCTTTGCCAATAATAACTTCACATTAAAAAGCGGCGCATGTCATTAAAAACGCATAAAACTCGCCTCAGCCTCTCGCTGACATTTCAAAGCCTGAAATACGCTCCTCCCTTTCATGGAGCATTGAAGCAGTGCAGACGGACGGCACCACTACAAGCGGGGACGCGCTTAATAATGAACAACGCCACACAGCGGCACACACTCGATTTTATGCGAAAGATATGTCGACGTGTCGCTGGCAAACTATCAACGGCAACGGCAACGACAACGTCAGCGCCAACGCCGACAGCCTTTTATCCGCCTCGATGGAGCGTCTGCAATACCTACTCAATATTTCAGAACTTATCCACCCCGGTCGCGGGTGGGGGTGAGGGTGGCGGCGAATTTGCTACGCGGGAAAATGGCGTTAAATCTGCGCGAAATGGTTGCGCTCCATACAGCTTCACAATAATGTTTATGTGTGTGTGTGTGTGTGTGTGTGTGTGGAGGGAAGAAAGTCGGCACTCGCTCCTGGTGTGCCATGCTTGTTGTTGTACTACTTCGAAATATGGCATGAAGTGCGCTCTAAAGCTCTCGTTGTGATTGTCCTTTGTTGTTGTTGTTGTTATAGTTGTTATTGTAGGGAACGACAAAGACAATAAAACGCTTCATGAACGCGCCAAATGCCATCATGAAGTTTTGTTGATTTTTATCATTTATCGATTTCGAATTTGCAGCGCCCCTGGACTATACGCACGGACCCCCCTTGTCGGAGTGTCTGTCTGCGTCTGTGGTGGGTGAGAGAGGAGCATTGGGGGCGAGGCAGAGAGTCGCCATTGGTGTGTGTGCTCGCGCGCCACATCATCAACATCGACGTCGACTGCACTCACAGTCACTACGCCATTTTGCAACTCTGCGCTTGTTGTTGTTGCCCGGTCCGGGTGCGTTCAGTTCGGTTGCGCATTCGTTTGGCTCATCCTGCCGAAAATCGCTTGTCATTGTCAGATAAATTCGGCTCAATCGCTTCGAAAGTGTAGTAAATGTTGGCGCTGGCAATTTACGAGCGGAAATTTTCGTCCCCCCTCCGCGCCGCGTTTCGCTTCTGTGCGGCACTTCATTGCCTGTGCCCAAAGTTGGGCGTTCATGTTGTGCGGTGTTTTAGTTGGGCGGACAAGTGCGGCTGTGCCATGTAAAACTATGTTTTGCTTGTTATTGTTGTTGTTTTTGGTTTATATTGTTTCGCATGTTGCGAATTGTGGAAGCTCGGTATCAGCGTTTTGCTTTTGTCTTCGACGTATGTTTCGTTTGTAGATTTTTATATCGCATCGGATTATCGATTTCGTCTAAACTGAGGAATCTGGCAATTTACATTCATTTCGCTTGAATTGCTTTGGAAGTGAATGGTTATTGCTATTATTTAATCATTTCTGTGCCATGGAAATGAAATATTTTTTAGGCTGCGCAATTCAAGGCCAAAGTGGGAGTGTGTGTGAGCTTAACCCTTAAATGCTCATGAGCAACGATTCGAATGGGAAAAGTATATGATTTGTAAAATATGTGAAATCGATTTTCATGTTTGATTACATTTTTTGTTTTTAATCATTCAAATGGAAGACGAATACATATGAAAAATGTATGATGGGAAAAGAAAATAGATAAGTTGATAGGATAGATAGATAAATAGATAGGATAGATAGATAAATAGATAGGATAGACAGATAGATAGATAGATAGATAGATAGATAGATAGATAGATAGATAGATAGATAGATAGATAGAGATAGAGATAGAGATAGAGATAGAGATAGAGATAGAGATAGAGATAGAGAAAGAGATAGGATAGAGATAGATATAAAGATAAAGATAGAGACAGATCGATAGATAAATGGACTTTCATGTTCAAATGCTTTGCTTTTTTATCACTTTAAACGAAATCGAAATAATAAAAAAATATATGATTTGCAAAAAAATCGATGCTTTTCATGTCCCAACAAATCCTTAGCCACTTTTAATCACCCAAATAGAAATCGAAATGAACATTCATAATTTCTCTAAAAAGTCACGTCTTAAACTGAATTTAATTAATTTTTTCGGATTTTCCTTTCATCTGTTTGTCTTCTAGTATAATACATCATCGATTGAACTCAATAATAGACCAGAGCAAATTTTTATGCTTCTCGAAATTGTTCTACAAAAGCAAATAATCCAATTGCTGAAATTGTACAACACGCACAAAATAAATGAAAATTTCTTTAGGGCCAGAAAATGTGCAACCAATAAAGGTGCACACACACACAAATAACGCACAAGGACATTCCTCATCGTTGGGAATCAGTTGTTGGTGCATTGTTGATGCTGTGTACAAATAGTCGGAGCGAAATTGATTTTGTTTCCACTCTCGGCATATGAAAGTATTGTACGTGCTACATCGATGATTTGGCACTATTGGTATGGGCATTTATTGTTGGGCCATAGGCAGACAACGATTTCTAATGCGCATTTCCTGTGCTTCCTTCCTTCCACACACTCGCCGACGACACACGGCGAGAGCACAGCAGGACACTGAGCAGTGTCATATAAACACGTTGTTTGGATTGAATGGAATGCACTGGGAGATATTTTTATGAACTGTGCAAGAGACGAACCGCAGGGATCGATGGATGTTGAGCGCACAAATGGGCACAGAAGAAGGGATTGATTTGGGAGGTTGGAAAAAGTATGAACGAAGGAATTTTTGTGAGGAAAATTTCTAGAGATGGAGGCTAGAGGAATGGAGAGATTGTTGGAGTTGTCAATATAAAGAGACATTGGATGAAAAGATAAAAACTGATAGAAAGATTTGGAAATTGAAGGACAGAGCACAAACATATGATCGGAAGCGATGTGATACGGTGCTATACGATACGATACAAAACTTATAGAAAGTTTTGGAGATGGAAAAACAGACCAGAAGTATATGATAGAGTAGAAGATTGAAAAAAGTATGAATGAAGGAATTTTAGGAAAGAAAATTTCTAGAGATAGAAGCTGGGCGAATGGACAGATCGTTAGAGTAGTCAATATAAAGAGACACTGAATAAAGAGTCAAACAAATAGAAAGTTTGGAAATGGAAGGACAGATCACAAACATAGGACAGGAAAGGATTCGATATGATACTATACGATAAAAAAGTTATAGAAAGTTTTTGACTTAAAAGGACAGACCAGAAGTATAGGATATAATAGGATATGATACGATACGGTAGGATACGATACCATAGGATACGATAGGATACGTTACTATACGATAGGATAGGATGCGATACGATAGAATACGATACGATACCATACGATACAATACGATACGATACGATACGATACGATACGATACGATACGATACGATACGATACGATACGATACGATACGATACGATACGATACGATACGATACGATACGATACGATACGATACGATACGATACGATACGATACGATACGATACGATACGATACGATACGATACGATACGATACGAAACGATACGATACGATACGATACGATACGATGCGATACGATACAATACGATGCGATGCAATGCGATGCGATGCGATACGATACGATAAGATAAAATAGAATAGGACAGGTCAAAATTTAAATAACTTATAAGGGAGACGCTGAAAGTGACGGCGAAACAGTTAAATGGTTCAAAGGTTCGGACGGTGGGGGATCCGAAATAAGTAGTCAATTATTTTTACTCCCCATCGGTTGTGCTGCTATGACAGTTTTGTGGTGAGGCAGATGAACGCAAGAAGCAGTCAGTAAATTGGATTGAACATGAAACAATGAAGACACACGACTGAAAGACCGACAAATGTGCAGGCAATACAAACAAACAACGTCGAAGCCAGAGTCGAAATGCAATTTTCAGTCAATACACACACAGTGTGATTGGTAAATGATGCGAAAAACTGCCAAACAGCCGACCAGGTGTGTCGGTGCACTTTTCAACAGTCGACTGCGACTGCGCTCGACTGGGTTCTGGGTTCGGCAGTGCGTGCCGCGATGCAACTCAGACGGCTTGGCAGCTCGAATGTTACAAATAAATCTGCACAAAAGTCAAAAAGTCGCATGTCCCATTGTAGTTGTTGTGCTCGCTTACCTGCTGACTTTGCAAAAAGAGAATTAACAACAAACACGGCACAGTTTTAGCATCCGAGAGGCGGTGAAAGGCCGCTTACTAGATTTGTGAGTGTGTGTGTGGGTCGCTGCGGTTTAGTGCGGATTAGCATTTTGGGTGATTTACAATTCATGCGAAAATATGATTAATTTGCATTAATTGTTTTATTGTTCAAATTTGCATTTGTTGACATTAATCCCGAACGATTGGACAGCAACAGGATTTGGGTGTGGCGCAAAATTGTTGTAGACAAATTGTAATGGAAATTTGGGATTCTTTTTTATTGTGAAACGGAAGTGTGCATATTTTTGAAGAAAATCTGTTGAACTGTTGAGTTGTGCTATGACCAACCAAAAAAATTAAAATGGGAAAATTTCAAGGTTAGGAAAGTATGAGAAGTGTTCAATGTTATTGAGTCAAGTTGAAAGAAATTATATCGTAAAACTTTTTTTTTGTAATCTATGATGTCTAGTTAGAGAACTTAACTGGGAATTTAGGGTATAATTCTTTGTGTCCCATATGAATTTCTTTTTCAACACAGTATAAATGTGAACTTGAAAACTGATCTGAAACAGCAAAAGTATTGATTGTGAATGTAGTTTTTGCTTTAAAATCTTCTTCCAATCTTAACGCCCACACACACACACATTTACACTCATAATGGACTATTTCACTCTTCAAAAGTCGGCGCATGCTGAACGCACTTCGTATGCAATTACCACCAACTCGCTAATGGCATTTAAGATTTTCGTTGTTGTTGTTAGATTTTTGAATTTCCATTAATTCCGCAACACACACACACACACACACACACACGGACTCATTAAACCCCAAACAAACAATGCAAACAACGATTCCGGTAAGCAATGAGCAATGAACGACTGTGGCTGCCGAACGGTGGCTGTGGTGGCCACAGCTGATGTTGTGCAATCCCTGCACCCCACTTTGGGTCTTTAATTACTTTTCGCTGCGCTTTGGTCCATTGTTCGCACACCCGCGCTTCGAGCTCGGAGCTGCTTTCTTCTCGCTTGCAGAGCGCGTTAAAGCATGATTAATGTCCAATAGCAGACAACAGGTAGGCAACAATAACAACAACAATCAGTTGAGCGGCAGCTATATTCATTAGCCGCACAAACAGCGGCCGCCAATCATTGCACACATTTTCCAAAAATACTGTAATTGTTGTATAGTTGTTGCTGTTAATGCTGCCAGTGTTGCCACACTACCAGCAGCCGCTTCACCAACTGTTTTGTTTACCTGCTTGCAACCATTTCTCGTTCGACGCAAGTTCAATTGTCTCGCTTTGACTGACAGCCGCAACGGTCGTTGTGCGCTTTAATAATTCGTTGATTATGTTTATTATTATTACTTATTATTGCTGTCGTTTTTGTTGTTGTTGTTGTTGCTATAGAAGCTGACTTATTAAAATTACACACACCTTCGCTGTTTCGTCGTCTCTTCCCCCTCAATTCAATTCATTCATTCATTGCTCGCCGTTCACTCACTTTCCATTCAAACAGACATTCATTCATTCATTCATTGCATTGCACTGCACACCAACTTTGATTGACAGTCAATCAATCATCGTTTGTTTGCATTTCAACTCGACGCGCATGTCCGTTCTTTCTGCTTTTGTGGCAAATCCTTCCACGGCTGCACTTTCTTTACACTTCTTTACAATCGACGGCATTTCTTGGCCATTTACTTCACACCTTGCAGTCTTTGTTGTTGTTTGTGTTGCTGTTTTCTTTGTGCCTGTTTTTGTTCTGTCTTTGTTCTATTATTTTGTTGCATTATGTTAGTTTGGTTTTAATCCTTCTGACTTTCCCTAAGACAGATTTCCGGTTTGCATTTTCATGTAATTGTTTAGAAATTAAGTGTCGTATGTGCTACAAAATTCAAGGGAACATAAGAAATTTGTTGTCTGAGGAAACAATGTGTGTTTGTATTAGTCAGTTCTGAAGAGTTGTGCTACAAATAAGAATTACAAATCTAGGTAGCTATCTCTTCTAGTATAGGAGCATTAGGTAGTTGAACAACATTCAAAGATGTAAATAGTCCAATTATTTAGAGTAAACTTTAAACAATGATTTACTCAGCTTTTCGTTAAGTTGGCAACCAGATTGAACCCATTTCAAAAAGCTGGAGAGTTCTATTACAAAACAGAATAGCAATTTTGGACAGCTTTTCCTTCTGGCTTAGGAACTAGAGGCAGTTAAACCATTTTGAGTTACAGTCATAGCTGAAGACACTCGAATTTGTCAAAGTCCTCTTTCAACAATGATTTTCTCAATTTCCCGTCAAGATGGCAACTGGATCGCTCCTTTTTTGAAAAGCTGGAGACTTCTTACTACAAAAAATTATACAACCTTCAGGTGGCTATCCCTACTGGCTTAGGAACTAGAGGCTGTTGAACCAGTTTGAGTTGCAGTCATAGCTGAAGATAGTCGAACTATTCAAAGTTACCTTTCAACAATGATTTTCTCAGCTTTCCGTGGAAATAGCAACCAGATTGAAGTTGTAGAGTTCCACTACTAAAACTAGTCAAAACTTTAAGCAGCTATCTCTTATAGTTTAAGTGCTACAGGCTATTGAAAGATGGTGAGCCAGGGACATATGTTAGTTGTAGATAGTTGAATTTTTCAAAGTCACTCTTCAACAACTATTTTCTCAGCTTTTTGTTGGCATAGCGAATTGATCAAAACATTTATTATATAGTTCTACTATAAAGGAGAGTCGCAATTGAAGAGAGATATCTCCTGTGGTTCAGAAGCAACGCTCGATAATAGAGCTGATGCATATAGTATCGCTGAACTGATCCGAACTGTTTGACGCTTTTTTGAAAAGCTGAAGACTTCTACAGTTGTTACTTAAGGCATACTTGAATATTACCGAAGTAGATAACTCTGTGCTTTGTTTGATATTTGTTCTGTATTTGAAGAGGAGAGGCTGGCCGACTGCGGCACCTGCCGGGCACTATGGCCCTCGCTTTTCTTGATGAAAACGATATTTCCTCCGGTTTATTCGGCAGCTCTTTGGGGTCATCACCGGTCACTGCATTGTTGGGTCCACGCTCAACTCGTCCAGTGACGTCTGCAGAAGCGATACAGGTGAGGTAGAAACATTCCCACTGGGATCAAGATTTCTGACGGTCCGGACAAGCGCGAAGAAAGTCAAAATCTAAGATCTGCTCTCCTTCACTAAGAGATCCTCCTTCACTAAGAGAGATGTAGTTTGCCCCGCATGGAGGCTGTTGGCGAGTTCCACAGGATACCAAAAAGTGATTCACAATTTGACCTCTGTTTCGACTCCGTTTTTGTGCCAACTCCGTAGCCTAGGGTCAAGATTCCTTACAGACCTGGGTAGCCGGGCAAACTCGCAATCTCAGGTCTGCCTTACTTCATTGGAAAATCAAATTAGTTTGACCCACATGGAGGCTATTGGTGACCTCCTGAGGACAACAGGAAGGGATTCAAAATGGGTCCTTTTGGATTCTGAGTGCGGTCTCTTTCGACTCCGTTCCTTCCGGACTCCGTACCCTGGGGTCAAGATTCCTGACAGACCTGGCTAGCGTCGAAATCTCAGATCGGCTCTCCTTCATTGAGCGGTCAAAGTGCTTTGCTCTGGATTAAGACTGTTGGTTAGTTCCAGAGGAAAACAAGAAGGGATTTACAATGAGCCATTTTGGGTTCTGAGTGCGGTCTCTTTCGACTTTGTACCCTGGGATCAAGATTCCTGACAGATCTGACAAGCGCCACAAAGTCAAAATCTTGGATGTGCTCTCCTTCATTAAGAGGTCCAATTGCTTTTCCCTGGATTGGGACGTTTGGCGAGATCCAGAGGAGAACAAGAAGAGATTTACAATGGACCATTGAGGTCCAAGTGAGTACGAAGATTTGGCTGCCCTAAGTAGGTTAGGTTAGGTATGGGGGGCGGGGGGGGTATAGAGATCTTCTAACCTACCTTTTTTTTATTTTTTTTAACCCTTATTCTCATACCCAAACTTACTAACGTCGTTTGGCACCCGGGGTACCCGGGTACCCATTTCATGAAATTTTTAAGTTTTCA
The DNA here is from genome assembly GCA_963971225.1 of Melieria omissa. Lineage (NCBI taxonomy): Eukaryota > Metazoa > Arthropoda > Insecta > Diptera > Ulidiidae > Melieria > Melieria omissa. The sequence goes on along the minus strand of OZ020268.1, from coordinate 74,130,152 downwards.
ATATTTTGTTAATTAAAAAAACAAAATTTTTTAAATATATGATTTGTTCGCTTTTCACCTAAATAACGAGGATCCGGAAGGTAAAAAAAAAATTTTCATTATTTGTCAGTTTTTTTCACGAAAATACATCGCAGTGGGCACCCGGGTACCCGGGTATGAGAATAAGGGTTAACAGGAACAAACGCGCAGGGGATGACCCCTATTAATGCGAAGCATTGCGTTGGTTCAGGAAGGATATAAAGGTTAGGAGATAGGGTTATGAGTAAAGTGTTTATGGGCTCTTGCCTTGAACCCATCGAGATCATAAGTGCTGGGGAAAATATCTGCAGGGAGACCATTCCACAGCCGCGCTGTACGGGCCAGAAACGAACTTTCCCTGTAGTGCGTAGTGCGCTGGAACATCGTTTCAACGTGGAATGCATGGGGCGCCAGTGTTCAAACGGGTTGCCCGGGGGAATACCCGGAGTGATGGCATCAAGCTGCTCATCTCCACTGAGCAGTTACCGAAAAAGTATCGGTAAAATAACACCACACATGCCACGTTTCGACGATGCTCCAGGGAGTCAATAGAGTTGGATGCCCTACTGTCCCCTATAAGTTTAATCGCACGGTTTTGCACCCGATCGAGGAACTCCAAATGGGTTTTTGAAGCCCCCGCCCAGAGGTGCGAGTTAAACTCCATTTTAGGTCGGATATAGGTAGTGTAAATAATGCGGAGATCAGACGGAGTGAAATATTTTTTGCACCGCTTTAGGAAGCCGAGGTACTTGGCTGCTTCTTTCGACACGCCAAAAATATGATCGTTCCAACGAAGATCGTTCTTAATGGACATGCCCAGAACATCAAGAGCTGCCGATTCCGCAATACCCACACCACCCATAACCAGGGATGTGTTGGGATGTGGGGAGACTCGTTTGTGGGATAACAGGCAACATTGGGTCTTGCGGGGATTAAAATCGACCCTATTCGCTTGGAGATTGTTTGTAGGTCGCTATTAAGTGTGTCATTCATACGGCGCCGTTCTCTCTCAATCTCCACAGAGCTGGGACGCTTTGTGAAAGAGTATGAATGACAAATGGTGCTGTCATCCGCAAACGAGTAGATGGGATTCTTCGTCGCCGACAACAGGTCGTTGATGAAGATCAGGAAAAGGGTTGGAGAAAGGCCCGAACCCTGCGGCACTCCCGCGCTAAGGGAATGCTTTTCCGAGGCTATGCCGTCTATTACAACACGAATAGAGCGATCATAGAGGAAGCTCGTTATCCACCGAGAGAAGATACTACCGACACCATAGGCAATCAATTTTGACACGAGTGCTTTATGCCACACCCGGTCAAAGGCCTTGGAAATATCTAATGCAACAACCTTGCTTTCACCGAGGTTTAGAATGCTATGGTTCCATTTCTCAGTGAGGACCGACATAAGGTCTCCCGTCGATCGCTGTCTTCGAAAGCCGTATTGGCGGTCACTTAGCAGTCTATTGTGCTCCAGATATTTCACAAGGTTGAAGTTTACAATGCCTTCCATTACCTTGGAAAGCACCGAACAGATTGCTATAGGTCGGTAGTTCGCAGGGTCAGTAGTCTTGCCTTTTTTAGGAACTGGTTGAACATTTGCTACCTTCCAACATGTCGGAAATACACCTGTGGTGTATGACATATTGAAAAGTTTGCGTAATGGACAAGCCAGTGAAAGCCAGACTATTGAAAGATTTTCCGCTAATCACAAATTCCTCTATAAAACTCAAATTGAAATTCTCTCCAATCACACAATTGAGAGATTTCTCTGCCAACCACTAACTCCTCTATGAACCTTTAACTAAAATTCTTCTAATCACTCAATTGAAAGACTGCTCTGCTAATCACATCACATGAAATTGTAAACTAAAATTCTTCTAATCACACAATTGAAAAATGTATCTGCTAACTACAAACTCTTCTATGAAAATTTAATTAAAATTCCTCTTATCAAACAATTGAATGATTTCTCTGCTAACCACCAACTACTCTGAAGTTTTAATAAAATTTATTAATTTTAATTAATTCTTCTAATCACATAATTGAAAGATTTGCATTACTTTGAAATTGCAATCATTTTGCCTTTTATTATTTAGTATAATTATTAATTGTAATTATTACTGCTTATCAATCAATTGAAATAATCGAAATTACAACTTCGTCATTCGTTAAGCATTCAATTGCATTAAATACATTAATCATTAATTAATTAATTAATTTTTTTATATTTATACTTAAAGTGTTCACGTGTTGTATGCATTATACTTTTTTCAATGCTAATCATAAACTTACAAGCTAGAAACGAACTTAAGGAATGCGCTCAAGTATTGGCTTAAGTGTGCTTAAAGTATGAGATGGAATCGAATGGAATCTTAAGTACAAATACAACATGACGAATTACTTACAATGCAATAAATTACTTTTCAACTTAAAGTCCAATAACGACAACAAATTCCAAAAAAGTGCCTTGAACGCAGTAGAAAAAAATTTCAATGTGACAAATTCAAAAACTTTTGCAATGACTACATGGGTTTTCTTCTATAATATTTTTGTTTGCATACTGTAAGCAATTAGCGGCGTTGTTGTTGGAATGTTGCTGCTAACTTTTGTGTCAATGCTTGATTTATTTTATATAAATTGGAATTATTCAAGTCAAGTGTCAGTTAAGTACAGTTTTTATATGCAGTCAGCTTTACAAGTGAACTCAAGCTGAGCTTAAACGAATTTTCATATTTACAAATATTCAATGCTTTACAAAGTTTTTCATAAGAATTAATTATAATTTAAAAAAAATTAAAGCAAAACTAGAAAATTGTATTGAAATAAATTGCAAACTTTTTCAAAATTGGGGTTTCAAAAGTGCCGCACAGGCTGTGAGCAACATTGTTGCATTAATTTGCTATAATTTTTTTTTAGACTTTTGGAAATAATTTGCAACTCTTTGCCACACATTTGCATTTGCCAAATTTGATTTTGAAATGTTATGTAAAAAATGTTGTTGTGTGGCAAAATGTCTCTGACTGGGCTGACATGATGACTGGCGACTTTGTGTAGCGCGACAGTAAATTCGTTCAGTGCCGATAGTTGTCGTCCATGCGGCAACGTTTTCGGGGCGTGGGATTCTCGCCCATGTCGAGGCTCTCGTTGTCGCTGTCCATGGTTTCGCTGCAGTCGCCATCGTTGTCGCCGCCCATGTCGTCTTGTTTTCGCTTGGCGGTGGCCATTTCGGCGGCATGTCGCTTGCGCCATTTGGTGCGGCGATTCTGAAACCAAACCTGCAACAAGAAAAAAAAGAAGGTCGTGTGTGAGAATTTAATTTCAACTTGATTACTACACATGGGAAATATAGAAATGGGTAGAGAGAGAATTAAAAAGAAGGAGAGAAGTAGTAATTCTTTAGTGAGGGGAAAGTGGGGGGGTGGCTGAAATTAAACTTTTAAATGAGCGCAATTAAAAATGGCCAAGTCGACAATTGTCAATGCGGAAAAACGACCTTTTTTCCCGCCACTGTCTTTGAGCCATTTGTACAATTTGGCGCTGGCAACATGTGTCAAGTCATTAAGTCGCTGTTGAGATGCACACAGAGAGACTCACAACAACACAAACACACAAACAACACACACACACATACATACAGAGACACAGGCAACGGCACAGCTGCTGTTCGGTGTGGCATTACGATTTGCTCTGGGCGTGAGTGACGTTTGCGAAACAAACACACATACACACACACACATACACATACACAAAAAGTGCCACTCACCACCCCATAAGCGGCATCATCAACGCCGGTTAACCCTCAATTAAGACAAAATAAAGCACCAACAGGCGCGCCATGCTTGCAGCATTATAAGCCATGCAACAACAACAAATACAACAACATTAAGCAGAGACACAAATACAGCAAATACAGCAAAAAAGTATGCACAGTAGCACAAAACCTAACCATGACTAACGTCTTTGGTTGCGCTCTGGCACCGGCGGCGGCATGCAACATATGCCGCCGCCAACAATGCGCCACAGCCTTCAATCTGCGCTCTGCCATAAGTGCCTCAGTGTCTGTGCGTTTGTATGTTTGTATGTGTGTGTGTGCAAGGCACGTTTTTAAGCACATCCAGCAGCAACAGCAACAAGCAAGCAACAAACAACAACGCATACGCACAAGTGGCGCATCATTTGCTGGCCGTGCATAACAACAACAACAAATTGTTAACGTCCCTGACTTGCTCGCTCTGCCAAATTCTTTCGGGTTGTTCATTGTCCGTTTGGCATTGCTGCGGCATTTTTGGCATAGTCGCTGCGGTCATTAACACACTTTTCCACACCGCAAACACCCGCCCACAATGACCCGTGCGACGGCGGTGACGACGACGACGGCGGCGGCTCGCTTTAATTTGTAGCCTCTTCATTGGGTTCGTTGTTGGCGCTGTGAACATGTGTGAGTAAAGAGGAGACTCTGAGTTATTCCGGCGGCTAATGCAACTTTTTTAAGTATATTAAACTTCTTCACTTGAAGGCTGTTTAGTCATCAACTTAGTTTTAATTTTTGTTGTTTATTTTAAATCGCTCTTTAAAGTCAAAATCGAACTGAACTTCCTGGTTGAACCGTTTAAAACAAACGAAGATTCCTTCAAGACAGGATGCTCTAAAGAATTCAAGTGTCTTATGAAATGAAAAAACCCGAATAATTAAGCTGCAGTTACAGAAATCCTTAAAGAGAAATCCTTAGAGAAGTTTAAATCCTTAGATCAATCTGAGACTTGAAACTGTCGTAGATTTGATTGAGAATCCTTTATCAATACAGGATGCTCTAAGGAATTCAAGTCGATTATAAGTTAAAGGGTCTTATTAAATGAGAAAACCTGAATTAGGAAGCTGCAGTTACAGCCGAAATCCTTAAAGAGAAGTTTAAACCCTTAGGTCAATCTGAGAGCTGAAACTATCGTAGTTTCGATTGAGATTCCTTTATCAAGGAAAGATGCCCTAAAAAATTCAAGTTTATTTATGATTAAATGAGAAAACCTTCCTAATTCAAGAAGCGCCAGTTAAAGCAGAAATCCTTAAAGAAAAGTTTGAATCTTTAGATCAGTCTGAGACCAGAGACTGTCTTAGATTTGGTTGAGATTTCTTTATCAATTAAGTATGCCTTAAGAATTCAAGTTTCTTATTAAATAAGAAAACTCTCCTAATTCAAGAAGCCCTAGTTACAGTAGAAATCCTTAAAGAGATTTTTGAACTGGGACTATGGTACATTTTTGAACGATACTTTGGAAAAGATTGAGTAAAGATTAGAGTAGAGAACCTTAAAGAGATGTTTGAACTGGGAATGTGGTAGATTCTTCAACGGTAGTATTGAGATATTTTCTTTGGATAATATTGAGATAGCTTGAAAAAAACTAACTTTAGACAGTCCATACAGACAACTAGGGCAGTCTTAGAGATCCCTATGAGTAGTAAAGCCGGAAGGGTTTTGAATCCAGCTCCGAGATGGTTGACTGCATTAAAAGATGGCTCACAGTGACTTTAGGAAACATGGAGCATTGTTCAACCTTGTTGAGGTAGTTATGTGGAAACCCCACTTCGAAAACGATAAGACAGACAGCTCACATTGTGTGCGAGTGCTCGTCTCTAGCTTTTTTTTTTAAAAGATAGCTCGCATCATTGTTATTAAAAAATATGCCCTCACTTTCCCCAAGAAGAAACTACAGATGTCTAAGAAGATGCCACAGTTGAATATACCAAAGCTGGGTCTTTCTTTACATATGTTAGAAGTTAGAAGATTGATTTGATTGGATTAATAACCTTCTTATGAAAGCTTAAATATTTTTAAACCCAACATAAACCATGCTATCTTTCTGATGTTAATACTAGAAAGCTCAGTAAGAATAGTAAGAAACAGAGAGCTCAGAATCGTCTATCCTTTTCTTTAAGGTTTAGAGTGTAGTGGTTATGTACTCTTGCCTTGAGCCCATCAAGATCATAGGTGCTGGAAAAAATATCTGCAGGTAGATCACTCCACAATCGTGCGGGCCAAATATCCTCCCTCTTTCTCTGTGTAATGCTTAGTGCGCTGGAACATCGTTTCAATGTGGAATCGCGGGGGAATACTCGGAATTCTCTGTTTCTCTCCTCAATTACCAAAAAATAATCTATAGAATAAGGCCCCACATTCCACGTTTCTACAATGTTACAAGGAGTCAGGAATAATGTGTAAGACAGTATCTCTTTCGTCTTCAAAACGACAAATACAACAGACATCGTTTCATGAAACATTGCTTTAGAGAAATGTGAACAGTGGGTTGAGATTGAAATATCAGTTGAAAGCAGAGTAACTCTTGCTGAGTAACTCTTCGTAGAAGTGTGGAAGAGGGATTCAGATTGAAACCAGAGTTGATCGTTGATGAGATTCCAGCTGGCTCTTTCTTTAACTAAGACTTTGCTAAACACTAGAAGGCGGATTAAGATGTCAAAATCCGGCCAGAAGGCAGCCCAAACTTTCGTTAAGTGAGACTGCAAAAGTCTGAAAGGAAGATTGAACTTGAAACCCCAGCTTACTCTTTCATTGAATAATGCTTCGTAAAACTGTGGAAGATGGATTCAGAATGAAACCTTTCTTTAAATAAGGCTTTGCAAAAGTCTTAAGAGTAGAACACGATCTCAAACCCAGTCACATTGCAGCCCAATCTTTCTTTAAATTAGACCTTGTAAAAGTCTAGGAAGCGAGTTGAGATTAAAATACCAGATGAACGCAAATCAGACCCCAATCTACTCTTTCAATGAATAACGCTTGGTAGAAGTGTGGAAGATGGATTCAGATTGAAGCCAAAGTTGATTGCTGATGAGAATCCAGCTGGTTCTTTCGTGAACTAAGACTTTGCAAAGGTTTAGAAAGCGGATTAAGATGTCAAAATCCAACCAGATTGCAGCCAAATCTTTCGTTAAGTAAGACTTTACAAAAGTCTAGAAACCGGGTTTAGATTGAAACCACATATGAATGCATTTCATTAAACAATGCTTCACGGAAGGAGAGAGACTCGATAGAGATTAAAATCAGATTTCATCGCTTATTCACAGCCTCTTCTTTCGTTTCGTTAACAAAGGCTTAGAATTCTGAGAGGATGAGAATAAGATATCAAGCTGGATTCAGATTGAAATCAGAGTTGATGACTAATGCGAATCTAGCCTACTTTTTCATTCACTTAGGCTTTGCAAAAGACTAAAAGACACCTAATTGGTGTCAGAACTCTGCCAGATTGCAGCCAAATCTATCGTTAAATAAAACCTAGTTTAAGTCTGAAACACTAGATAAACGTAGATGAAACCTCAAGTTACTCTTTTGTTAAACAAAGCTTCGCAAAAGTTCGTATGCTGAATACAGATTGAAACCAGATTTCATTGCCAATGAGATCACAGCGTGTTCTTTCGTTAACTGAGGCTTTGTAGAAGTTTAGGAGACAGAATAAGATGTCAAGTAGGTTTAGATTGAAATCAGAGATGATGATTGAGAAGATACTCTTCTAGTCTACTCTTTCAGTAACTTAGACTGCAAAAGACTAAAAGACTAAGTTAGTTGTCAAAATCCAGACAGATCGTAGCCCAATCTTTCGTTGAGTAAAACCTACTTAAATCCTGGAACACCAGATTGACGTAGATGAGACCTCAAGTTACTCTTTGGCTAAGCAAAGCCTTCCAAAAGTGTGGAAGTTGGATTCAGAAACCAAAGTTAATGGCAGAAAAGATTCAGGCTGCATTAATTGAAGCTTAATAGAAATTTTAAAGGGGAAATAAAATGTTAAAATTAAGCCAAGTTTCTGAAAAAATTGGCCTTGTTTCAAATCCCTAGGAAGAGTCAATTATTGTAAGGAATCATCACAACCAAGTTGAGCATTGGCCTCGAGACTGAGTGAAACATGGCCCATGTTGTCTCGCATTTTCCCAACTCAGACACACATCGATTCACAGCGATGAGGTGCTCGAAGGTTTCTTGTTAACAATCCAGACGCCGCATTCGTAATTTATAACTTCATTTACACATGTCGGTAATTATTATTTGCGGCATTATGCGAAATAAAAATGCAATTAATGCTTGTTTATGTAATAATAACAAACCGAAAAGCAACAAAATAAAACAAAAACAAAAAAACTTTAGTAAAGCAAAACGTGTCAGCTGGGAGAAATATGCGCCAACCGAAGCGGCGGCTGCAAAATGTTGGCAAGCATCGGCAACAAACCGCAGCAAGGCGCCGCATGTTACAGTGCAAAAAACGCCAACAAAATATTAAAGCAAAAACAACAACAACAACACAAAGTCCAACTCATCAGCGACGCACCAAATGCCAGGCACACCATTAGACGGCATCATTAAGGATGCTTTTCATGGTCATTATTTTAAGGCAACAGCTGTGGCCGAAAAATCTACACACCCACAGCACTACATACAACAACAACAATAACAACAATAAGTGGACGTAAATATATCAGTGTAAGGCTTCCGCCTTGCGCCACCCTCGGCGCCACTTGCAGTGCGCTGCTTGAGCAGCTCGGGAGACAGTCTGGAAGCGTCGAGCACACGACTGAGCACAGTTTTGTTGAGCATTTCTGCTTTTTTGTATGTGTGTATGTGTGTGTGTGGCGTGTATGTGGGCGGCACTTTGTACTAGGAAATTTTGGGAAACTGGGAAATTTGTAGTTTAGTGTAGTGTAGGCACAAAGCTCGCTCTGTGTGGTCGTTGGTGTGTGTTGCTGTCGTTTGTCTGACATTTTCACTGTTTCATTCTTTGGTCGATTCTGTGGCCCATTTCTAATCTCTGACAGCTTTGCTTTGGACACATATGAAGTGTGTGAAGATTGCGTCGATTTGGTTGGCTGTTGGCCACTGTCGACTAGAATATTCACCTGTCAGCTTTCAACAAGGTTACACTTGACTTTTTTGCCTAGTTTTATGGGATCCAAAGTTGAAGAAAAGAAAATGGAAGGGTAAAAGGAGCCATGACCACTTTGAGGTTAACAAACTTTACAGATACAGAAACAGATATAATGTTATTCCAGAGGAAATAAGGCCTCAATACAATCAGTCAGAGCTAACTAAAGTTTAACTGAAATTGTATGAGGTAGAGAGACGACTCAGGTGTATCCTTTTGCAGTTTGTATTTAAGGGCAACCAAATTTTAACCAGAAATTGAAATTGAAAAACTAATGGAATAACCATACAACGAGTGCAAACTGAGGTTATTTAAAAATTTTGTATTTTAACTTTTTTACTTTTTTTAAAGCTCTCAGTTATTGAAACATCACTCAAACGTAGCAAAAATCTCAAATCAAACTACACGAGTGACAACTTTTCAGACTCGAAATTGAATTCTGAGAGTATGTATTTTTTTTTGTTTTTTTGTGTATTTTTTCTTAAATCTGTCAGTTATAAAAACATCACCCAGACGTTGTAAAAGACGTTGTTTTAAGAAAATTTTTAACAGTAACATTTGTTATAAACAATTCAAACCGATTTCAGGTCGGAAATAACAAATAAAACGAACTTGAATTCTTAGAATCTGAACAAACTAATCTCATATAAGTCAATGGTAACCAAAGTTTAACCGGAAATTGTTAAAACCCAGAATTACAAAAGGAGTGAAAACTAGCCATCATCAAAATTGAAATTCTGGGACTATGTAATATTTTTTAATTTTTTGTCTCAATTTTTCAAATTTCTTAGTAATAAAAACATTACTCAGATGGTAAAAATCTCTCTTATAAAAAATTATTGACGTTAAAATTTTTGATAAACAATTCAAACCGATTTCAGGTCGAAAATGACAAATAAAACGAACTTGAATTCATAGATTCTGAACAAACTAATCTCAAATAAGTCAATGGTAGCTAAAGTTAAATCGGAAATTAAATCGGAATAATTCATAACTTATTCATTCATAATCAATCATAATTCATTCATAATAATTCATTCATAATCGCAAATTACACAACGAGTAAAAACTTATCAACATTGAAATCGTAATTCTGGGACTATGTAATATTTTTGTATTTTTTTTTATAATTTTATTAAATCTCTCCGCTTTTAAAACTTCACTTCAAAGAAAATTATTGCATTCAAAGTTTTTATAAACCATTCCTTACAAAACAACATACCTAAGTAAGTCAAGGGTAACCAAAGTTTTACCGTTTTGCATAAAATGTTAAATTCGAAAATCGAATCGAATAAAATTTTTGATAAACAATTTTAACCGCTTTACAATCAAAAATTACTTAAAAAATTAACCTAAAGTCGTAGATTCCGTATAAACAAATCTCAAATGAGTCAATACTAACCAAAGTTTAACCGAAAATTGTTCAAACTAATGGATTAACTGCACAACTAGTCAGCATAAGTATTCCAGATTTCAATTTCGAATTCTAGATTTACTAACATTTTTTAATTTGTTTTATATAAATTCGGTTATAAAAACCACTCTCAGACTTAGCAAAAGTTTCACTTCTATGAAAATTATTGCATTGCAAGATTTTATAAACCACTCCCTAAACAACAATCTTTCTTAAGTAAGTCAAGGGTAACCAAAGTTTAACCGTTTGGTATAAAAATTCGAAATTCGAAAATAGAGCTCTTAGTTTACATAACAATTTTTTAATTTTTTTAAATATTTTTTTTAATCTTTTAGTTATAAAAACATTACTCTAAGATAGTTATTAGCAACAACATTTTTAATAAAAAGCTTTACAGTAAAAAATAAAAATTATAAGAATTCGAAATTTGAAAAAAATATAAAAATTCGACATTCGAAAATCAAGTTCTGAGTTTACAAAACAATTTTTTTATTTTTCAAATATTTTGTTTAAGCCCTCCGTTATAAAAACATTACTTTAAGATAATTATAAGCAATAACATTTTTTATAAACAGCTTTACAGTAAACAAAAAATAAAAAAATATAAACTTATAAAAATTCGAAATTCTACAACCGAGTTCTGAGTTTACACAACAATTTTGTATTTTTTTAAATATTTTTTTAAATCTCTGAGTTACTTAAAAACAGTAAAAAAAATAAAAAAATATAAAAATTCGAAATTCGAAAATCAAGTTCTGAGTTTACATAACAATTTTTTTATTTTTCAAATATTTTGTTTAATCTCTCCGTTATAAAACCGTATAAGCAATAACATTTTTTATAAACAGCTTTACAGTAAAAAAATAAAAAAATATAAACATATAATAATAATTCGAATTTCGAAATTCGACAACCGAGTTCTGAGTTTACAAAAAAATTTTGTATTGTTTTGAAATATTTTTTTAAATCTCTCAGTTACCTAAAAACAGTGAAAAAATAAAAAAATATAAAAATTCGAAATTCGAAAATCGAGCTCTCTGAGTTAGCACAATAATTTTGTATTTTTTTCAAATTTTTTTTTAATCTTTCAGTTAAAAAAACACTACTCAGACTTAAAGTAAGATTCTCATTTCTAAGAAAATTATTAGCAATAAAATTACTTAAAAACAATTCAAAGAAATGGCTAACAAAACAATCTCAAATTCTCATATTCCCCATAAAAAAATCTCAAAAAAATCATCAACTTTCAATAAAACGACAAAGGTTAATGCTGCACTGGTGGAGGAGGAGAAAAAAGTTGCAGACGTTGGCGATTCTCACAAATGGGCGACACTTTTATGACCACACAGTGCGCGCTCAAAGAGATAAGTGCAACAAAACAGTCGGCACAACAACAATAAAAGAACCAAAAATAGCAGACATCGGCTGAGGGTGTGGGGGGGGGCGACATTCGGGCAATCGTAAAGATTAAAATCGTTACGAAATAGAAAGAAAATGTGAAACGAAATCAATTGTGGCAGAAGGCAGGAATTTATGACAGCAACATGTCAAAGTCAATCAAACATTGTCTACGGCGGCGGCAATCAATTTGCTGCGCTGCTGGACGAATCGGAACCCGAGCTGAGCTAAACGGAGCTGATCAGAGCTGAGGTGAGTTGAACCTCAACTGACGAACGGATTGCATTGGATTTATGGCCATGAACAAACATTGTGTATGCAAGCATGCGCGTTGTGCCTTACACAACACTGTGCAACAAAAATAAAGTACTTTTGAGTGTTGATATGAAAGAAGTATGCGAAAGGGAGGAGTTGAGTTCATGTTTGGAGGAATAAAGAAAAAATTACAAGATGTTCTTAGTGCAATGCAAAGAAAATCGAGTCCGACAAAGAGCTTGAAATACATTCTTTGTTTCTGTTTGACTATCTGAAGACTGCGCTTTACTCAGTTAGGGGTTGAGTTCATCTCTGAAGTAGAAAGACTCACATTGACTAGAAAAACACACTTTATCAACGATCATTCGACTGCAGACACTCTAACTTGTACTCTTAGGGACCCAACAATGGATCTATGTGTGGCCGACCTGACCTAACCTCAATTCAGCATACAAATTCTTGCTATATCCATCACAGTACTTCGTAGATTATTGCTTCTTCAACTACTTTCCTGCAGATTTCTCTTTCTTTAGTCACTTTTTGACTTTCTACCTTAACTTTTTGACTTCCACAAGTCTCATTGCTAAATCCCAAAAACCCTGTTGCACAGTGTAGTCTGCATATTGTGTATGAAAAATTCGAAAAAAGGTCAAATCGAAAACAGTGCTGCGCAGCAAATAAAGTCAAATTTTGTTTGCATTTTTTTCGTCCCAGTTGATAGTTTTTGTTTTGATTTTCTGCATAAAAACGACGCAAAGAATACAAACCGATATAGCGGCGAAATAATGGCCGACATGTCAGGTGGTGTGGCAGATAAAAGAACACAACATATGCAAATGCAATGGCGCGACAGAAAGAGATAGAGAGAGAGAGATGAAGCGAATTCGCTGCGCCACATGACAGCAAAAATGTGAACTGCCAAAATTGGCTGCCACTGAGTGGGGAAAAAAGTAACGCTGCCCGATAAAGCAGCAAATAAAAGGAAAATAAAATTCTGAAAACCTTTGGCCAGAACGCAAATTTATTATTGTTTACCCTACACTCGGTTTGAAATTCGGCAAAGAAAAAAGCAAAAACAAAAAAACGTTGCAGCAAAAGATCTGAGAAGGATGTGTGGCATAAAATCGGCTGGGAGACAGATTTTTTATGATTTAAAAGTCATGAAAATTTACAACTGCACACACCGCAGTCTCCATTCGATTGTGTTCAAGTTGCAGGTATTTGTTGTATCTGTATTTTGGCCATATGTATCAAAGCCAACTGGCTGTTCTGTCCCACTGTGCAACGCCGTTGGTTGGTTGTTGGCTGGTTTGTTTGTTTGTTGAAAACTGTTGTAGCTGATGTTACTGTTGTTGTTGTTCTTTTCAGTTTAATAACGGCTATAAATTTTATTTGCTGTACAGCGTGCAATGTGTCCGCTTGACTGACTGATTTATGAGATCTTAGAGTAATAAACTTTGAAAAAATTGTATTTGACTAATTGTTAAATGGAAATTTAACAAACTCGTAGATTAATTTCAAATTGCATAACCTTTGAAAAGAATGCATGAATTTACATAAATTGAAAGAATTTTGCCAGGTAAAGAACATTTTTTGTTTAATTTAATTTAAGTTTTTCTAATTAATTAAAAAAATAAGGAAATTTAAAATTTTGTAAAATATGTAAAGCAAACAAAATCTTCACAAATGGTAGTAAAAAAATTTGCTTAGTAGACATTAACCTTAAAAACAGTTCTTATTTTAGATTTCACGTAAAGCAAATTTCCTCTTTTTTTCTGTGAGTTGTTTGCCACAGTCCACTTTCATCTGGCAACCGTAGCTAAGGCTAACTTCAAAATTTTGAGAGCCTCTCTGCCCATCAGTGAGTAAGGAACTGTTTGTGGGAGTCAATTCGAAAACCCATTTGACTTTGCCACATATATTTTGCTTTACAAAAGTGAAGAACCCACTAAAAGAGATTCCGATTCTCTGGGAAATTTGATGTCAAAGGCGGCCGTTCGCTTTACAAATGTGGCTCGCCTAAGAAATATTCCGAGTCTCTGGGAAACGGTGGGGTTGGCCAGACTTCACTATACACTATATAGGAAAAGTGACGACCGACTAAACGAGGTCCAAAGTCTTTGGGAAACGGTGAGGTTCGGCACAGATTTACTTCAAGTCGTTGCAAGTCTGGGAAAAGTGGTGGATCAACTAAAAGAGATCCAGAGTCTTTGGGAAATTTGAGGTCGAAGGCGGTTAATTGAAGGATGTTCGCTTTCCAAAAGTGACGGACGAACTAAAAGAGATCCCAAATCTGTGGGAAACGGTGGGGTTGGCCGGTTCTACTTCAAGTCGTTGTAAGTCTGGGCAGTTGCTATGGGAAAAGTATGGGAAAAGTAGCGGATCAACTAAAAGAGATCCAGAGTCTTTGGGAAATTGGATGTCAAGGGCGACCAATTGAACGCTGTTCGCTTTCCAAAAGTAACGGGTCAACTAAAAGAGATCCCAAGTCTGTGGGAAACAGTGGGGTAGGCCGGATCTACTTCAAGTCGTTGTAAGTCTGCACGGTTGCTATGGGAAATGTGAGGGACCGGCTAAAAGAGATCCCGCGTCTCTGGGAAATTTGATGTCAAGGACAGCCAGTTGAAGGCTGTTTCCTTGTGACGGACCAGCTAGAACAGCTCCACAATCTTTGAGAAACTTGATGTCAAGGACGGCCAGTTGAAGGCTGTTCGCTTTCCAAAAGTGACGTACGAGCTAAAAGAGATCCAGTCACCGGAAAACGGTCGGGTTGACCAAATCTACTTTAAGTTGTTGTAAGCCCGGGCAGTTTCTAGTCTCCAAGCGTCAATATCTGGGGTCTAATGGACAGTTATGTCAACGTGCCTCTGTCTAGGGATACTTCCAATAATATATAATATCAATAATGAGTTTGGTTGTCTTCCAAATGACTGGCTCCCAATTAGAAGATGATAAATACATAGGTCTAATTGCTTTTTCTTTGAAATGGGATTGTTTCTGTATTCTCTAGGGTATCTTTTTATCGTGGGAAGAACTCAATCTGCCGCTACCGATAGGATTCACTGTTCAGCCACAACAGATCTGAAGCTTCAGATCTGATTCTTCAGCTAGAATGCGCTTTGACGTCTATTTTATTGGGTCACTCTACCATTGTTGATGTACAGTTTTCATATCTACTATATGTTATTTAGACAACAGATGCAGAATATGTATGAAAGGTGGGTAATGAAGCCTCTCATTCTTTAGCTGGACTGTGCTTTATTAGCTCACTTCATTGCAGTCATCACTTCTACTATATTTGAGGAAGCCATCATACATTTCATTATAATGACACAAACCTTATTTACTGTCATAATTTGTCATTTTAATGCAAAAATCCTCATGTCCTCAGTTGCTTCCATATCGACTTTTTTTCTATTTAAACCAGTTTTCTTCTTAATTTAAATGACCCTGAAGCATCTTAATTTCAGTTGCGTGATTGCGTCTAAATTAGTTAACTTAAAGTTGTTTTGATTAGTAGACATTAAATCAAAAAGTTCACTAACCGATTGTATCTTAAATATTCATTCCTTTACAATCCAATTTCCTTTCCATAAAATTCAAATCAATGTCGTTTTTTAACTTATTATTTCGAATACATAAATAAATATTTGTTAACATTAATAAAAGCTCAAAGCAGCTGTCATAAAAAATTGACATTTGGCGTCAACACAAAACATTTTACACTCACGTTAAGTGCCCAAATCAAACAATTTCGTTTCTAATTCAATCATATTCAATTTTCTAAAGGTTTGGCCTTTTCAATTTAAATTGAACTTTTATGTTTTGTATTCGATGCCATTGTAAAATTACCATAATTAACAATAATACAACAACAACAACAGCAATAGCGGCATTATTGTTCACATCAATTGTAACAGTTTGCTGTAATGTTGAAAATATGTCAATAATGAATGAATGCCATTATGAATAATTTTCTAAAAGCTGCTGCTCGAAATTGCTTTTGGCTGTAAAATTTATGATTGCTTCGAAACCATTAACAGCGCAAATTATTGTTTCTTCTGAAAAAGTTATTAATGCCAGTTTGTTGTTATTGTTGTTGTTTATGGTCGCTGTGTGGCTGTGTGTTGTTTGTGCGTACAAATGAAATAAAACGAAATGACCACAATTAAAAAGTGACTTGAAATGAAAAGTTTGAAGCGTTTAAAGGCATTCGAGGCGATGGATGTCGGGAGGTACATTTCTGGTGGGATTTCTGACATATTCTGACAATGGTGCAATAAGTGTTTGTTTGGAACTATGCAATGAAAGTTGTCTAAAATCATTATTTCTATTTTTATTTTGAAATGTTAAGGTATTTGCTATATTGGGGCCAAATGGAATGATTCAGGTTTGTGGAAGCCTTATGGCCTGAACACATTGAAGACAGCAGCGATAGGATCACATGACCACAAAATGGTGTGAGCTTCAGCCGTCGCCGTGTAGTTAACTACTTGTTTATAATGATTGATTTGATTTTTTCATCTACTAAATATAAATAATTCTTAGTTATGGCCGGAACACATTGAAGACAGCAGCGACAAAGGCACGAAACTTCAAGATGGCTTTGGCTTCAGCTATCGTCGTGTAGTTAACTACTTTATCATAATAATTGAATTGATTCTGTCATCTACTTAATAGAAATAGTTCTAAGTTATGGACCGAACACATTGAAGACAGCAGCGACAGAGCCACATGAACATAAAATGGTGTCAGCTTCAACCGTTGCTGTGTAGTTAACTATTTGATTATAATGACTGACTTTAGAAACTATTCCAAGTTGTGGAGCGAACACATTGAAGACAACTTCAAAATGGTGCTGGCTTTAATTATTGTCGTGCAGTCAACTACCTGATTATAATGAAATTGACAACCAGAAATTGAAGGGACTTCCGCGCACTTCCTCAATTAAGCTTTTGTCCAGATCCATTTTTTGAATCAAGAATCAATTTAAAACAAATGACAATGTTTAATAACTCTGTGGTCGCTCAGGTATATAAGTATTATTTTAAAGAATATACTTTGCATCCTAGAACTCTTAGCTCAATCTAGACTTAATTCGATTAAAGCGTTTAGTCACAGAATTTATTTCTTTTTAATTTTTTTAATTTTTTAAATGTTGTTCCAGTCACCCAGGAAAATTAAGAAGAACAGCACTGAATAAATACTTTCATATATACTTTCAATACTTTTGTCGCCTGAGAAATAAGAATAAGTAGTTCTAAGTTAAGTGTCAGCAACAACTGTGGTAGGTGGTCGCGCAATCTATGTTAAAATAATCATCTTAAAAGGAATGTTCTGATGCTATAGTTTGATTCTATATTTTTGTGGTTGTGTCGCAGTCGTCGTTTATAAGTTAGTTAGTATGAGTTATCTATCGATTTAGGAATGAAATGTGTTTTTTGGTGTTCTGGGCATAGATTATTTTAAGTTTGGCAATAGCAACAACTATGATCAGTGGTCTTGTAGTCTTTAAAGTAATTGTTTCCATTGCAACGTTCTGATTCTACATTTTGACAGATGTGGTTGTGTTGCTATCGTCGTCAATGTGTTCAGAGCATAAATCGTTTTAAGTTGGGCGACAATTGGAGTCGGTGGTCGTGTAGTCTTCAATGAAATCGTCTCCATAGGAACGTTCTGATACTACACTTTGACAGATGTAGCTGTCGTCGTCAATGTGTTCGGGGCATAACTCGTGTTAAACTCGACGAAAACTGAGGTCGGTGGTCGTGCAGTTGTCAAAATAATCGTTTCCATTGCAACGTTCTGATTCTATATTTTGACAGATGTGGTTGTGTCGCTGTTGCCGTTTATGAATTAAGGGTATGAGTAATCTATGGTTTTAGTAAAGAAATGTATTTTTTTTGGTGTTTGGGGCATAAATCGTTTTAAGTTTGGCGATAGCAACAACTATGATCAGTAGTCGTGTAGTCTTTAAAATAATCCTTTTCAACGTTCTGATTCTACACAGAATGACATATGTGCCATGTGGCTGTCGTCGTGATTGTGGTCGGGGCATAAGTCATCTATGAAATTAGCAATGAAAAGTGTTTCTTGGTCTTTTAAAAAGTTTATAGTCTTAGGAGAAACGGTCACCGACAATCCTGGAATCTTCCTTGCTTACTAACCTTACTGATCTCTCTACTCTAAACGCCAGAAAAGTGTCAAGTATTACATTGGAATCTTGGTTCTTAGTGCCGTAAGTGAGGGTATCCCAATGTCTATAATGGGTCTTTTATATCAGAGAACTACATATACATGTTTTTTTAATGCTATCTGAAGTTGAAAGTCTAATATTTCACACTAACAAACTGTAGCGATAAGGAATTAGTTGATCCATCAATTGGCATTGACCTAATCAGTAACGGCTGAATCTTATGAGGAAATCTGTACCACCATACAAATTAGAACAACAACTAAAAATTTAATTTTTAAAATTAACCACACCAAAAATCGGTTAGATAACCAAGATTCATTGTGAAATAATAAAAGCCAAGTCCCAAATCAACTGCAGTGAAATCAACTCCATCAAAATTTCAGACAATGTTCAAAAATTGAATTTCGCACAAATAACAAGTGACGAGAGAAACGGCAGACGCTGCGACGGCTGGCTGTGTTCAATGTTTACCGAAAAAAAGGATGCGTAGAAAAAGGGGAATTTCCCAGTCTGACACACACACACACACACACACAGACATTGCGATTATGATGAGGAAATGATTAATTACCGAAGAATGAGCAGGATGGATGTTTATGATTTTGTGTGGATGGACAGATGGATGAATGAATGAGCTGCACGCAAGGATATTACACAGACAAATCATGGCGCAGTACGGAGAGATGACAAGGCTGGGGGAGGGGGCGGTGGCAAGTGTAGTGCGACAACTGCAACGACAAATGCGTCCAATGGCCATCATGTAAATTAAAAGCATTGCTTGCGTGTTGTTGTAGTTGTAATTATAGCTGTTGTTGTATGTATGTGTTTGTATGCAACAACTCATACATATTCAATTAGTGTGCAATGAGAAATTTGCTGCGTGGGCGATGCTGCAATGAAGCGTCAGCTGACAGACAAACAGACTAACAGACAAACAGACAACTGACAGACAAAGGGACAGACGAGCGCATGCGATAGTATGCAAATTGACATAAAAACAATAAGAACAACAACAATTGACATGCACAAAAACCCCCTACAGGAGTAGACATGACAACAATAACAACAACAACGGTGACATTCTGCGTCGTGGCTATGGCAGCCAAAATGACAGACGACAAAATGCAAATTAGTTAATAAGGCAACACCAATGCGCACAACACACCAACGCACCGAGCGGCGCTTACAAGTGGGAGGAGGGAGCATTGTTTTTGTTGTTGCAGGCATTCAGCATGCGACATGAAATTGCAAAATGGTTTTTCATAATATGAGAAATGATCTCGACAAGAATAATTGCATGTTATCATAATTAAAACCATTTGTAAGCGCAATTCGCAAAACAACATCAAATACTACAACAACAATAACAAAAATGGTAATGCATTGCAAATGGTTGCCGCAATTTTGTGTACGGTTTTGTTTTCAGCGCAGAGTGCAGAGAGCCGCTCGCAGTGCAGATTGTGCGCATAGTTGTGATTATTAATGACTAGTGGGACCAACGGCATTGCTTACGATACCCAATTCCCCGGCACGTTGCGATTCCAAATTTTGTGCTCATTTTGCGGCTTTCCCCAATGGGAATGTTGACGTAATGCTGACACTTTGGCACAATGTCAGACGCATCATTGCATTTGTTGTGATTTGTTCAGAGTTTATTGCAAAATGAAATCACATTTACAACAACAACTATGAGAAAGACGCTTTGTGATGATTTGTCAGTTGTGTTTGTTGTAGATAATTTTGATAAATTACTTGAATGGGATTTTGTTTATGAAATTAATGATTAGTTGAAAGTGAAGTGTTGTTGTTGTGGCAACTTAACATACATAAAATACGTTAGAAGTATGAAAAATAATGAGAGATGGAAGTTGGTAGTAGAAAAGAGATATGAAAGTCAGTTATAAAAATGTCTGAAATTGCATTGCCATTAAATGCAACAATAGGACTTATTCAATTTCCATCACTTTTTTCGTAGCCTGCTTAGGAATTTAGTTTCATATTAGTTTATGCTATGTTAGGTAAGGTTAGGTCAGCCTCGTTATGAAGACTGCAATAAAGAAAACGAAATATGTCACGAGGAAACTCTCATTCACGGCACTAAGATCCACAAGGATTTTATATAAACTTTCGTATCTTCGAGATAGTTAGAGTAGATAGTAGTAGGTCAGTAAGGTTAGAAAGTAACAGAAAGCTTTGACTTTTCAGTGTTTTCTCGATCGGGAATGAACCTTGACACATGATGTATCAAGGATTTCAATATAAACTTTCGTATCTTCCTGACTTTTAAAATAGGAAGGTCGGTAAAGTCAGTAAGCAACGGATAGCCCTGGATTTTCAGTTTTTTCTCGGCCAGGAATAAAGCTTGACACATGATACAACGTTTCAGAGATTGGAATACCGCACTTACCAACAAGGATCTCATATAAATCCCTCACATTTAGAGTAGAAACATCAGTATGATTAGTAAAATAAAATGAACATTGACACATGATATATTACCACGAAAACCTTGCCATCTTCCTGATATCTAAACTAAAAAGATCAGTTAGGTTAGTAAGCAACTGAAAGCTACGGATTTTTAGTGTTTTCTCGGCCAAGAATGAAAAATTAAGCTTGAAATATAAGACCGTTTCAGATATTGTGATACCTTCATTGACGGCGATGGGATCCATAAGGATTTCCTTTAAGCTTTGCCATCTCCCTGACGTTTCGAGGAGAAAGGTTAGTAACAAACAGATGAATGGGACCATTTTGTCTCCAGAATTACAACACTAATCTAATCCTAGAGTCCTTAAATATTGTAATGATGGAGTCCCTGCTTAGTTCCGGCTATTGAGATCGTCTTCTGTATATTATTGAACCGGTTTGTCCGCCGATAGTGCAAGTGTGTTCGTCCTCCCAGTGGTTATCGGCCGTTCATGTCGCCTCTTGTTTGTCTTTTGTGACCTTTTTTACTCGTTAATTAACCTCAACGAATAAACGCTCACATCCAAACTGCATTTTATTCTCCGCTTCGTTGATGATAGGCGACAATTATTTTGAGCATTATCAGATCAAAAAAATAATCTGAATCTCAAGTCAATCTCTATGTCAAATATTCACGGTCAGCTACAGAACAGAATATGGTATCGGCTCTGGAGTCTACGTCGAATCAATTGGGGCTCGAAGGTTTTTTGTTCTCTGTTTCAGGAAGAGGAGCCTGAACTTGGTACTGAATAGCAGGAGGAGAGAGATTTATCTGTTTCTGTAGCACCAGTCAAACTGTGTTCATGGCCTTGGATAACCCTTCAACCACCTCCTCAATAGTAAAAGTCTGCAAGGCTGACTTTGATTCCGGGACACTTAGAACTTTGGGGTAACGAGACCTCAGTCTCATTAGCTAGAATTTTCTGTGTCTTCCATCTGTGGCCATCAAAGCTGAGAGCGGTTTCCCGTCATCTCTGACAAATGCCCACAGTTTCTTCTGTCGCAGAAGGAGCTGTAGGCAGTTGGTTCGCTTAATTAGGGAACATTTTCTCTGAGCAAATCACATAGATATGCTATGTCCTGTCACTGATCACTGTCTTTTTTCTTGGCATTGATGTGGAAAAAGCGACCACATTTCTCCTTTTTAATTTTGCCTGGATTTTTTATCCTTTCATGCCAACTTTTCATCAAGCAAGCTTAATTAAACATCCATTTAACAACGATCCTAGGATCATTATTGCCTTTTAGAAGAACTTCTTACCTTGTTCCTCTCAGGCAACTTTTCCTTATTTCAATATTGATTGAAGTTGATCCAAAGATCATAGTTTTTCTACTTTAATTGTTTGAATTTTGTTTCTAAGTTGTCCAGTGATTTCGGGTATTTTTTCGGTAGCTACTTCAACATATTTGAGTCTACGAAATAATGAATTTGAAGCAGCAAAAAAAATCGGTATGGAATCAGATAGTAACCTCTAAAGATTGACAACGATTCAAGGACTATTACTGCCTTTGTTGGAACTTTTTGCCTTGTTCTTCCCAGCCAACTTTTTAATTGGTTACCTTAGTTAAACATCGATTTGCAAAGATCTGAGGACCATTGTTGTATTTTGTCAGAATTTCTATTGAAACCTTAGTTAACCTTAACTTATTGATTTAAAGATAGTTCAAGTCCAATTGTTGTTATTGTATGACTTTTTTTGTTAATATTTCTTGCCTAAATTGCCTTCTGATTCTGAGTATTTTTCGGCAGTTACTTTAATATGTTTGAGTCTACTAAGTCCAGCAGAAGGTATTAGTATAAAATTGGAAAGTTACTGAAAGTTCTATAGAAATTACATCGACTTGACAACGATCCAAAAATCATTCCTGTATTTTGTTAGAACTTTTGCTTTATGCTTCCTGGCTAACTTTTCATTTGGCTAATTTTTTCAGATGATCCAAAGACTATTGCTCTCATTTTTTTGAATTTCTTACCTAAGTTGTCCCCTCCGTGGGTCAACCAGCCTAACCTAACCTAACCTACCTAAGTTGTTCAGTGATTCCGCGCATTTCTTCAGTAGTTCTATCAGCATGTTTGAATCTCGTAAGTGTAGCAAATCAGCAGAAGCAGTTGGAAACAAAACAGTAATCAGTTTGGAATCAGAAAATAACTATTGTAAAAATTAATCAGAAATCCAAACAAGCGTCTCTAGTGCAGTGATGACCACTCCGCTACTTGCGAGTAGAAGCAACTCTGACACACGTAGATGAAATAAGTTGCTGTCAACGTCGTCACTGCAACTAGCGAGTAGCCGATTGGCCATCACTGCTCTAGTCACAGTTGTCTATTTATGGTGAACTCGATGGTTGTCAAGCAATCAGACTCTGACTCTGAATCCAACACTGATTGGTATCGCGTTGATTGTTTGATGTGTGGGCGATGGAATGTGTCATGCAATTTGTTATTATTGCACCATGCAACACCCACGCGACAGTAAATGACAGTTACAGGTGCAATTTGTGCTTTAATAAAATTGATTATATTATTCGGCACTTGTGAAATTACTGTTAATTCAATTAAGTCTGATTCAATAAGGTGTCATGAGTACTTTTCGAATTGAAGTGGTCGAGGTGAGCTGATTGTCACAAAGCGTTTGCAGAGACTGCAACTAAATTTTTTATTTTTTTCATATTCCTTTCAAGTCTTCAGGTTCAAGTCTTTGAAAACTTTAAGTTTCAATTAGAATCAAATCAGGAATTTTATATAAAATATTTTATTTTATATTTTTTATATAAAGACGAATTTGAATCTTCTTCTTTCAAGTCTTTGGAAACTTTATGTTTTTAAATTAAGTTTTCGAAATAGTTTCGATGTGACCTTTTAAGCCGCAGACAATGCAAACTGTTGTAATTAGAACAAAGCGTGCAAGCAATTAAGTTTTCAGAAAACCTCATTTCCCCAACTCGAACATTATTCCGCACCCGTCTCGCTCGCCCGTGCGACAGCCCAACGTGAATGACAGCAATTAAATGCATGAGATTAGAACTAATTTAAATTACAACAACACTGCTTAATGACAATGACAGCGAACGCATGTGAACGGGCGGCGTAATGTTAATGTTGGACGAGCGCTGCGCCAAAAACATTCGCTCTGGCAACACTAATTTGTGCGCAGCGCCAATGGCAACGCACGTGTGCGGCAGCATGTCAACCGAACAACAACAACAAACAGCAACATTAGCAATGGCAATCATGACAGACACAATAAAATACAATGTTGCCAAACAAATTTGACGACAAACGGATTTATGTTGATAGCGCGTTTAAAAACAACAACAACAAATTTTAAACTGAACGCAACTTTAGCGCAACGACGACACCATATCGCGAGGGTGAGTGAGTGAGTATGGCAAAGCTAAAAAAGGCATTTAAACCGCTGCGCGTCCCGGCAGACATGCGACGCGTATTATGTGGCATTATGTGGCGGTGTACCCGCATAATCCGCCACAGCGCTCAACAAAACCAAAAAAAAAAAACAACAACAAAAACAATAGAAGAGAACAGAGTTTAAATAAGAAAAGGTAAAACGAAAATTGTAAATTGTATGAAAAGAGGATACAAGCATTGGACGCCATTTTGAAAGAGTCCTTTTTCGCCTGGCGGTTGTGTTTTATTTTTTACACAAAGCCAGTGGATTTGCGTTTCAATAAAAATGCAAATTTTTCGTCGCCGTCGAGAACGACACAAACGAAAAAAAAAATATTTAACGGAAAGTCGAAAAGATTTGGCCAAACTCGGGTCGCTTTTATCAGACGATTTGAATGGCAGTGATCTTTGTACACTGATGCACAAAAAAGGGGGTTTCAAGCCTTAAAAAATATCAGTTTGTTGCAAAAATTGTGCGTGGCAAATATGATTTCAAGTGGTGTCGAAATTTGTGTATAGAATACCCCGCAAAATTTAATTCTTATGCGCCACTGTGTTGGAATAGTTTGTTTAAAGAATCTGTAGAACATTTTGAATTCAACTTTTATGTTAATATCTCGACGAAGTTTTATGATGATATCTGATGATGTCTGTAAAAATACATTTATCAGCCAGTTGATGAACAAACTGAATAACAGACGAACGGAGCGAAGAATCGATAGAGAGTTAATAAGGTTTGATAGAGAAACAAATTGTTCAGTTGAACAATGAGAATTTTTTTATGTTTCCATGAACTTGAAGCTAAGAAAAGTTAAACCTAAGGAACAACGAATCTAATGTGAATAATGAAAATAATGTCGATCGATATTATTGCAGGACCAAACGAAGAAATTGAACCAAAAACCAGGAATCAAATTGAATTGAAGTTAAACCTAAAGAACGAGTAATCAATATTAAATTGACATCGAAATCAATGAAAGAAAACGATAACTAGGCACGGAGTCAGAGCGATAAAAAGTTAAGCAGATGAATGATTATTTATTTTAGAAAAAATTGAACCAAAAACCAGGAACTAAATCGAATCTAAGTTGAACCCATAGAACAACGAATCAGTATTAAATGAACATAGAAATCAATATAGGAAATCGATAACTATGTACTGAGTCTGAGGGATAAAAAGTTTAGCAAATAAAAGAACCAATATTACTGATTAGAAAGAAATAAATGAAGTTCAATTCCAGCTAAATCCTGAGTAAGAGCAATGAAGAGATCGACACATATTTAAGAACGTCTTTCCATACTATCAGCGAATCCGAAATCAAATCGTTAGTCATAGTGATGTGAATTCAACGAAGTAGAATCATTACTATTGAGTCGAGCAATGAATTAATGAATGTCTAATCATATTATGAAAGGACTATTATTTTTACATGTTGTTGAGTGTGTCCCTGGACATAGCCCAGCTACTACCTTCTTCTAGACCAGCAACTGCCCCGGTAGATCTGATCAAATCGACCGTTGGATGATGCTCCAGCCTTCAATTGGCACCTCTTGACATCAAGTTTCTCAGACACTCAGGATCTCTGTTTGCCGATCCAGCACTTTTGTAAAGCAAAAGATAAATGTAAGGCAGCGCAAGTTCCAGTAGCTCATCTCCTAGAGGCATCTTGGTAAAAGTTTTGGTAATATGACTCTAAGAGAGGTTGGGAGGAGGGAGAGGAGTCTCGGCCCAAAACACTTGTGCCTGGAACGTCCCAAAGTTGAGCTGTCTTTTCATCGTCCTCTAGACACATGTCCCATATGGCCGAAATTCGATTCCCAATTCAATGACAACCTCCGTAAGTAAATATTTGGTTCTGCTGAGTTGAGGCAAATACATAAACATCCTTGACTTTCTTGACTCCTATATTTCGTATAATGGCAGCACTAAAGGAAGATAGGAAATCATAGAATCAAGATTCAAATCGATGGACAGTTCCTTTCCAATCGTTCCAATCGTATTAGAAGAGAATTTTATATGAAATAGATGAAAAGAATCCATGAACTCACTTATAGAAAACCATTGAGTAAGAGCCATAAAAGGTTAAGCAGATGGATGAATAGACATTCAAATAGATGCCGATTCAAGTTATCACAGAAGCAAATGAAGACAGAGATTTAGAGTCTCTAGAATCGAGTCTGACTTATGAGGAGTGAAAGAACAAATGAAGACAGAGATTTAGAATATCTGGAATCAGAGTTATAAGAGGTGGAAGTAAAAGACCCATGAACGAATAGAAACAAATTTATAATGAATGCAAAATAGGCCCTCGAAGAATAAGTTGAGGTTGAAGATTAACTGACTAGATTTCTCTATTTGGATTTACTCCTTTAGGTTTAAAAGATCTGTAGGATAAAATTCTCTCTAGATGCAAACTGGATACGCAAATTTACTGTATTTGATCTCCAGTTTGACATATAAGAATACCAATTTTTCTATAGGTTAGACAACCTGTAATATTTGGTAACCCTCAAAGGCCATAAAACAACTCCTGATCACATGGATCATGGTTCAAATCTTTGCTCTGGGATTTATAGAATTAATAGAATAGTTTTTTATGGTTCAGTAAAAATTGTTCCAATTTTTCCAATAGTATTTTTAAAGGTTTTCATTTCATTATTTTTATTGTTTATTTTTCAATTTTTTTACGCAAAGGATCAACCATTTTTTTGATTCCTTCCGTTTGATTTTTTGTTCCAAACAAATTGGTAAAATTGTTCTGTGCTTCTTAATCGTTCTCTCGTTTTTTATTTCATTATTTTTATTGTTTATTTTTCAATTTTTATTTTTTCATACAAAAGGTCAACACTTTTTGATTCCTGTTTGACTTTATTTACAGAAAATTTTGAAAATCGTTCTTTACTTCTTAACACATTAAAAGCGGGCCGGGTAAAATTACCCGTTGTGAAAACTGCTGCTTATAAGCGGGGCGGGTATTTTTACCTTTTGAATGTAGGCACTTTAAAAGCGGGAGACGGTATTTTTACCGGATTGGTTTTCATATAAAACTGAAAGTATTATTTCATATAATTATTTTAGTTTCATAAATTTCAAGTTTTATTTATTTTGGATCGCGCAATTTTTGCTTGTTTTGCAAGTAATGCCCGCTACGCAGCATAGTTTCATATACTAGGCTACGCGCTTAAAATGTGTTAATAATTCTTTTCTTTTTCCTGTTTAAAAAACTTTAGTACTGTATTTCAAATTCGCTTACCTTCACTTGTGATTCTGTCATTCCTAAGGCATACGCAAGTTTCGCTCGTTCTGGTCCAGCCAGATATTTGGTTTGTTCGAAGGTTTTTTCTAACGCAAAAATTTGCTGACCACTAAATGTTGGGCGGGTGTGCTTCTTTTTGCCATCTTTATCGTTCGATTGATGATGTTGATGTGATTGAGAGAGATTCGCAGACACTAAAAATAATGAAGTAGGAAAATTGTTCAGTAATAAAAAAATAAAGAGAAAACTTTATAAGTTTGTGAAACAAAAACTGATTAATTCAATTGAAAGTTGGTTAGATTTGGCCAAAGACGGATTGCTTTTATCAGACGATTTGGCTGACTGTGATTTATGGATATTTGAAGTTTGCATCATGGTTTAGCACAGTTAAATGTTGGGCAACTTATTTAAACGTTGCTGTACCAGCTTCGGAGACAATGAACGATTCCAACACTGAGGATAACACAGAAGTTCACCAATGACAAGCATCAAATTGAAGTGACACAGATAGCTGAAGCTATGAATAACAGTCAATAATCACTGAGTTATTTGTGCCAGTATTTATACTTTGTCACACTTTTGTCACAAAAGCAATAACTAACGATAACATCGATCAAGTTCGCAAAATTGTGCTATACAAGCGTCAAGTTGAAGTGAGACAGATAGCTGAAGGTATGAATAACAGTAAACAAGTACTAGTTTAATTGTAACAGTATCTATACCTCGTCACACTCTCGCCACAAATGCAATAACCAACAATAACTTCGACCAAGTTTACCAAATTATGCTGGAAAAGCGTCAAATCGAAGTGAGAGAGCTAGATTATAAGAGCCAATATTTATAACTTGTCACACTCCTGTCACAAATGCAAAAACCAACAATAACCTCGACAAAGTTCACAAAATGGTGCTAGAAAAACGTCAAATTGAAGTGAGAGAGATCGAGATTATTTGTGCCAATATTTATATCTTGTCACACGCTTATCACAAATGCAATAACTCACGATAACATCGATCTAGTTTAGTAAATAGTGTTTGACAAGCGTCATATTGAATTGAGGAAGAAAGCTGGAGCTTTGAATAACAGTCAAAAATCGCTAATTTAATTATGCCAATAATTATACTTCGTCACACTCCTGTCACAAATGCAAAAACCAACAATAACCTCGACAAAGTTCACCAAATTGTGCTAGAAAAACGTAAAATTGAAGTGAGAGAGAGCTAGATTATTTGTGCCAATATTTATATCTTGTCACATTCTTGTCAAAAATGCAATAAATCATGATAAATTCGGCTCAGTTCACCAAATGATGCTATTAAAGCTTCAAATTGAAATGGGAGAGATAGCTGGAGCCATGAGTAACAGTAAAAAATTACTCAATTATTTGTGCCAGTAATTATACCGTGTCACATTTTTGTCACAAATGAAAAAACTAACGGTAACACCGACCAAATTTACTCAGTGGGGATAGACAACCGACAAAAAGAAAGAAATAGCACAGATTATGAATAATTGTAAAAAAATCCTCATTTATTTGTGCCATTATTACCCTCATGTCACACTTGTGTCACAAATGCAAATACCAATGATAACGTCGAACAAGTTCATCAAATGATGCTAGACAAGTGTCAAATTGAAGTGAGTGAGATAGCAGAGGCTATGAATAACAGTAAAAAATCACTAAATTATTTGAGCTAATATTTATTCCTTTGAGCTAATATTTAGCCAGTCTTGTCACAAACTCAATAACTAACAATAACATCGACCAACTTTACCAAATGGTAGACAACTGTTGCTATGAATAACAACAGTCAACAATCACTCAATTTATTTGTCACACTCTTGTCACAAACTCAATAGCTGTGACACTTCTGCTCAAAAATCAAACTTTCCACAAGCCAATTTATGTGAAACACGGAAAACTTTTGTGAATGCCGCTTTTAAAAGCCATGTTTACAATGTACTTAAAAAAAACTTTCCAAAAATTTATGCTGTCATTATTTCATTATAAAAGCCATTGTGAGACAATAAAGTTACGTAAACACTGCACACAATGATACAATGGCAATATTGAAACAACAACAACAACAACAATAACTAAGAGTAGAACACACCAACAGCGCCGGCTGGCTGAGACAAAGTTGCGGGCTTTCGGCTTTCGAGCTCTTTGGCATTTATTAATTGTTTATAAATGCGACACGCAGATGCTAATTTTTGCGGGGGGCGGGGAGGGGAGACGAAGCAATTTGGGAGGTGTCTGTGTGCTGACAGCGCGGCTGAAAGTGGGTAAAGTGAGTTTTTGGGAACAACAACAAAGATGAGACGCGCTCGGCATTGTGGGCCGTGGAAGTTTCAAGTTCGCTGCGAATCGTTGAGGCAGAGAAGTTTCGTACGTTGACATTATGGTAATGATGTGCCAGCGGCCATTTTAAAACGATTTAAGTCACTTTGAAGAGCTTCTTAGAGATGCTTGTTTTGTTCTTGTAATATTAGGGAAATATTTAATAAAATTTAAATGACAATAAGGCAAAGAATGCAAATGTAAGAGGTAAACAAACTTCAAACTTAGTGTAGAGTGTGAAAGAGACAGCATCAAGTGCTGTCATGAATAATCTCTTCGCTATTCGAAGCTCATAAAAAACTGTTTCCATTGACATTTCGAGCGCAATTTCGGCGTCCATTAGCGACGCTTCATTCAAATGCATTGACATTTATGACCTCAAATCAATAAGAAAAAAACAATCGACAAATTTGCATGTCAAATTAGCGACAAGTTGAACGCAGACCACAGACCACAATTGGCAAATTGGCAAACGGGTCGGTCGTAAATTCAGCAAAAATCCCCATGTCTAATAATTACGCACTAATTACACAGTTGGTGTAAAAAATTACACGCACTCAAATCGGTGCAGCGCTGCTGTGGAAATGTGGCCATCGAAAGCAACAATAACTACATATAACAACAGCATTGGTTGTAGCAACAACAACAACAACAACAACAAACTGCTGTTGAATTGCCGCCCAATGGCCATCAAATTAACAAAACGCAAATCGGCCGCAAATTAATTACGTGCGCCAATGTTCTCGTCCAGCCGACGAGCCGACAAAACGAGCGCCACAGCCACCTACGAGCCGCTAGGTGATGCCAAATAGAAATCAATTAGTCGCAATGGCCAAAGGAAATCCCCAGTGGCAACGCGACGCATAACAGTTATAACAGCAACAACAACAATGTCAACAGGATTGCAAGCCAACGGCAGCAGCCGGCAAGCAGCTTTTTCCACTTTTATAAGCCAATAAAACAAGTACAAACAGCACGCCCGGCCGCTTGCCGCCCTCGGCGCTACCTCACAAAATGCCATAAACTCACCCCCTCCTCCCTCACCCCTAGCCCCCCTCCTCCTCCACTTTATGCGCTCATTGTGCGTAAAGTGCTAAAAGCGACCCTGCACCAGTCGCAACGCTCTTCGGAAGTCAGCTTGACGTGGTGGTTGTGCCAGTTTTGTTGTTGTTGTTGTTGTTGCTCTTTTTATTGTTGTCGTTTGTTTTTGTTGTTGTTGTTGCTGCTACTGTTGCCACGGTAGCGTTTAAGCACCACCACCACCACGTTTGCCATAAAAACGGCTGTGTACGATTTACATATTTGAGCCGCCGGGGGTTGGGCCGGCGCGCTTCGTTGCTGCCGAAAAGTGCCAGCGGATGTCCGGGGTACGGCCAATTAATGTCACCCCATTATTAAATGATCCCTAATTATGTGAAATGATTTCACTAAATGCCCAGCGTGCTAAATGCTCAACGGTTGCGCTGAGCCATTGAGCTGTTGAATTGAGGTTGTTTCCCGAATTGGAGTGGGAACGCGCGTCCTTACGATGGCTGTTTGGGTGCGTGTAGTCTGTAGACGAATGACAACTGACGAGCTGTCAGGTTTTGTTGTCAACGTCATAAAGTCAAAAATGTGTTTACTCTTTAAATGGTGGCAGTTTAGAATAGGAGAGAAGCTAAAGAAAAGAATGCGTGGATCTAACTTTAGGAAGGGTTATGGATTAAGAGAAGAAGTGGGCCGAAAAATTGACATAGGACGAAAATAGACAAGAGTCAATCAAGGAAGAGTAAAGAGCTATTTATGTTGAACCTATTTTATGCTCAAGAATCGAATGGATGATTGGATGATTAGGTGAATGAGAAAAGAAATGAACTGTTTAAGGTACGTACGTCTTTTCGACTTCAGGTTCAAAATCTACATAAACATAGAATGGAATATTCGTATGTGAAGCATTCGATTCTTCATAGGATTGGATGAATGAGAAATGAAATTACCTGATAAACGTAAATTTTTTCGACCCGAAGATCAAAACAATAAAAAAGAAAACATGAAATAGAATAGAAGATTAAAACAAAGAATTAAGTAATTCTTAATGATAGAGGCTGCCCTCAAGGTGGGGTGCTGTCTCCATTGCTCTGGTGCATGGTGATTGATCCCCTGCTCATCACTCTGAATGACTCTGGAGTCTACGCACAAGCATACGCGGACGATGTGGTCTGTCTCGTAACCGGCCCCTCCCTTATGCACATCTGCAGAAAGGTGCAGAAAACTCTGGATATGATTGACACCTGGTGTAATGCGAACGGGCTATCTGCCAATCCCGCCAAAACTGGTATGGTTCTCTTTACCAGGAGGAGGAAGCTTGATAGAGTCGTTCTGCCCACACTCAAGGGGGTCACTATCCAGCTATCCAAGGAGATTAAATATCTGGGAGTCATCCTAGATGATAAACTCCTATGGAAATCTCACGTAGAACTAAAGACATCGAAAGCACTGTCGGCTTTCTGGCAATGCAGAGGTGTATTTGGGAAAACGTGGGGTCTTTCCCCTAGCAAGATCCTCTGGATCTACAAAGCTATGATAAGACCCATCATCTCCTACGCATCGGTAGTCTGGATGAGCAGACTCTCTCTTGCAGGGGTCAAGAGAACCTTGTCCAGACTGCAGCGCACTGTGGCCATATGTTGTACTGGAGCCTTTCCAACTACTTCTGGCCCATCGCTAGATGCCCTGGTGAGCCTTCCTCCACTTGATGTTTTCATCCAAGGAGAGGCCCTAAAGGCCATCCGAAGACTATAACACAGTGGCCAGTGGTATGGCGCTTGTCCGGCACTGGATAATTGTGCTGGCACCGACATTGACCTCACAGTCATGTCCATGCCCCTCGACTCCATGCCTACAACTGTCATATTAAAAAAGCGGTACATGGTGTTGCTGCCTGAGGCTCACTCTTGGTCGTATCCTGAGGATGAGCCCGGTAAACAATGTTTCCGTATATTCACGGACGGCTCCAGAACGGAAGATGGTTCTGGCTCTGGGGTCTTCGTGGAATCCACGGGGACTAGACGGTTCTTTGCCCTAGGCTCGCACGCATCTGTGTTTCAGGCGGAGGTGCATGCGATACTTGAGGCGATGAACTTTGTCGTAGAGAGTAAGTGGAAAGGCAGGTCTATCTGTGTCTGTAGCGACAGCAAAGCTGCGCTTATGGCCTTGGACAGCCCTCCAACCACCTCTATGCTAGTCAGGTCCTGCAAATCCAGGCTTAATTATGTTGGAAAATACAATAGCCTGATGCTCACCTGGGTCCCGGGACACGCAGGAATTGTGGGTAACGAGACCTCGGATTCCCTAGCTAGAATGGGCTCTGAGGCTGATTTTGTCGGCCCTGAGCCTGTTCTGCCACTTCCATCCGCAGCCATCAAAGCCACAGCTAACGAATGGGTCATTATGACCCAGGAGCGAGCATGGCAGGCTGAGAGCGGTTGCAGGTGGACGAAACTTATGCTTCCCGCCATATCCGACAAATGCTCACAGTTTCTCTTGTCACTAGGCAGAAGAGACTGCAGGCAGATGGTCGGGTTAATGACGGGCCATTTCCTATGGGCGAAGCACATGGAAATGGTAGGCATATCTGACAGTGCCCTATGTCCTGCCTGTGGGGAGGACGTTGAGACGGCGGAACACTTCCTGTGTCTCTGCCCCGCGTTCGCTCGTATCAGGTTTGAGACGTTTGGCATTGATGTGCTAAGAAGCGACCACCTTGGCTCCTTGGCACCCCAGGATCTATCAAGGTTTCTTCGGAAATCGGGTAGATTTAAAGCACATTAACAGGGAACAACAAGTCGTAGTACAATGGACGTATAATTGTCTGAGTGCTGCGCTTGCTAGATCGTTCCGACAAAGGAAAAAAAAAAAAAAATTCTTAATGAAGAATGTGTTGGATGAATGGGTAATTGGATGAATGAGAAAAGAAAGGGTCTGATAAACGTACATATTTTTGGCTTGAAATTGAAAATTTACATATAATTTAGAATGAACTGTTAAAGGTACGTACGACTTTTCGACTTGAGGTTCAAAATCGACATAAAACATAGAATAGAATATTTGTTAATGAATGAATGATTGAATAAATAGGCAAACGGATGAATGAGAAAGAAAAGCGCCTGATAAACATACATCTTTTCAACCCGGAAATAAAAATCAGCATAAATCATACTTAGTATAATTAAGTAATCATTAATGAATAATGGAATAGATGATCTCGACTGGTTGATTGGTTGCTTGGATGAATGGGTGAATGATTGAAGGACTAACTAAACGATCTAATAAACGCACCTCTCTTCGATCCGAAGTTCAAAATTAGCAAAGAAGACGGACTCTTTCAGTTATCTATGATTCAAAAGCATATCATGAATATTTGAGTAAACCTTATTTCCAATCCTTCACATATTTTTCTCTCTAGTTCCCAATTTATTCGTCTATCAGTGTCAACTGGTTTGATCTGAACTAAATATTTTCGAATGTCTTAAAAGAGGATAAACCCTTTGTTCCCTCTAAGAAATCTCTGTTCTCTTGAGTTATTGAAATAAGTAATCAATTGACCTAAACAAATTTCAGAGATTTGTTCTTAGATTTAGGAAAATCTTGACCTCTTATGAGAAATTTCATGAGAAAACATCTATATATCTATCTTTCTATCTATCTATCTGCCCCCCTATCTATCTATCTATCTATCTATCTATCTATCTATCTATATCTCTATCTCTATCTCTATCTCTATCTCTATCTCTATCTCTATCTCTATCTCTATCTCTATCTCTATCTCTATCTCTATCTCTATCTCTATCTCTATCTCTATCTCTATCTCTATCTCTATCTATATCTCTATCTCTATCTCTATCTCTATCTCTATCTCTATCTCTAGCTCTATCTCTATCTCTATCTCTATCTCTATCTCTATCTCTATCCCTATCTCTATCTCTATCTCTATATCTATCTATCTATCTATCTATCTATCTATCTATCTATCTATCTATCTATCTATCTATCTATCTATCTATCTATCTATCTATCTATCTATCTATCTATCTATCTATTCATCTATCTATCTATCCTTGTCATCTTTTGAAGACTAGAATATATATATTCATATGAATATTCATCTATTAGACACGCTCCACTTCATCCAATGACTCAACGCTGCCGTTTTCTTTTTTTCATTTGAAAAATATAAAACTTTTTAACTGTCTGTTGTTGTTGTTGCTGCTGTCGCTGCTGTTGCTAATTAAATAATTTACTTAAGTATGACAACAAGGCCATATTTAATTATGCTACCCATGAAGGCGAATTGAAAATAAAATGTAACAACAACAACAATAACAACAAAAACAACAATTAATAAAAACGTGCACAAATGAGCAGCAAAAAATTGCAGCCATGAGAAATCCGACTAACCGCACTTACATTTGACACAATTCATTAAACTTAATGAAGACAATACAAAAGCAACAACAACAACAACACCAACAACAAAAGTAATAAGCAGAACCTGGCCACCCTTCGTCATCACAAGCGGGCGCTCAACCACGCGATTAATTAAAATTCCGCAGGCATCCAACGGAATTCTGATGGCACTCTGTTGTCCTCTCACTCTCCGGTAGTCCCTCTCATGCTTTCTTTGGCTATTGTGTGCTCTTTTTGGCACTTGTCTTGGGATGGAGGTGGAAGAATGGATGAATGCTGCAGGTTTAAACTGGTGAGGTGGATATGGGAGATTGGAGGCACTGAGGTGCGCTTAAGCACATAACTACCCGCTCCACAGGGTGACGCAGCGGGCGGGGAAGAGGCGCAAAGGATGAACGCACCAGCGAACGCTTAATGAGCGCTGCCGAAGAGGCATTGTGGGCGCAGGCGATGTCGCTGGCGCGACAAGGTGCGGTTTTGTGTTTGCTTTTTGTGGCTATGGCAGATTTTCAACGGGTTGTCTACACATTCGAACACACATGGCTTTAAGTATGAGTGTGTGTGTGTGTGGGGGAAAAAAGCGGCAGCCAGATGGCAACCGTTGCGCCGACATGTCATGGCCTTAAAAATTAATTGCCAACAATAATAAGGCCATTTGGCAGGAAGCAACAATTTGTGCCTCGAAAAAAACACCGAAGAGGCCAAAATGATATATGAATGCAGCCAATAGGGATGAGCGAGAGGGGATGAGGGTATTGGCTTGCACGTTCCATAATGGCCAAAAGCCAGTTGTTGCTAGCAGGTAATGAAAATCACGGACAGCGTAGCTGGTATGCACACAAGAGGGCACATATTATGGCTTTTTACACACACACCCGTCTTCACATATCCATCTTCACAAACCCATCATCACATACACAAACCCCGCGCATGGCTTCAGCAGGCATTTACATTTCATATGCTCGCTGGTAATAATTGAGCGGCATATGTGTGTGTCAGTGTTGCCATATTGGCCGCCATGTTGCATATTAAGTTAACGCTTAACACCAATTCGCCTACTTAAAGTATGTAGAACGTTTTATGTTGCTTGCGCTACGTGTTGCACTTTAATTATAATATTCTCGCATTTTATTGCCGCACAACAATAAACTTGATAAAAATCTGCTTTGCTGTTGCTTTCCATATTTGTTGTTGTTCTTATTTTTGTAGTTGTTGTCATAAACGTTTTAACGTTAATTGTTAAAATTTAAAGGCAAACACACAACAGACGCTACACCGACATTTAATTGGGTCCTTTTTGTGCTGTGTTGCTGCTGTCTCACGGCATGTGTTGCCTCATTTAAGGGTTACCATATGCCCATAAATTCATGTGTGCGTTTATTTTTTGCTATTTAAGTGGAACAACCTGCACTTAAAGGGGTTGAACGACAGCCAAATGAGGTTAACATTTGATGTTACTTTGGGGAATTTAAAATTATTTCAAACAATTAAAGTGGGCAAAGAAATTTGTGAGCAGCTTTTGTTAAATGCAAGAAAATTTTAATTTTATAAATGTGTGAAGAAATTGAATATTCTAGGTTGTTGTTTAAATTTGGGATTAAAAGTTTTATGAAGTGAAATTTTATGAGTGAAGAAATTTAATTTTCTTGGCAAAAACCTAGAAAATTTTATAAATTGAATTTAATTTAATTCAATTCAATTCAATTCAATTCAATTCAACTCAACTCAACTGACAACAACTCAACTCAACTCAGCTCAACTTAATTCAATTCAATTCATTTCATTTTATTTCATTTCATTTCAATTCAATTCAATTCCATTCAATTAAATTCCATCCAATTCAATTCAATTCAATTAAATTCCATCCAATTCAATTCAATTCAAATCAAATCAATTCAATTCAACTCAACTCACAACAACTCAACTCAACTCACCTCAGCTCAACTTATTTAATTAAATTCCATCCAATTCAATTCAATTCAATTCAATTCAATTCAATTCAATTCCATCCAATTCAAGTCAATTCAAATCAAATCAATTCAATTCAACTCAACTCACAACAACTCAACTCAACTCACCTCAGCTCAACTTAATTCAATTCAATTCAATTCAATTAATTTCATTTCATTTCATTTCATTTCATTTCAATTAAATTAAATTCAAATCAAATCAAATCAAATCAAATCAAATCAAATCAAATCAAATCAAATCAAATCAAATCAAATCAAATCAAATCAAATCAAATCAAATCAAATCAAATCAAATCAAATCAAATCAAATCAAATCAAATCAAATCAAATCAAATCAAATCAAATCAAATCAAATCAAATCAAATCAAATCAAATCAAATCAAATCAAATCAAATCAAATCAAATCAAATCAAATCAAATCAAATCAACTCAACTCAACTCAACTCAACTCAACTCAACTCAACTCAACTCAACTCAACTCAACTCAACTCAACTCAACTCAACTCAACTCAACTCAACTCAACTCAACTCAACTCAACTCAACTTAACTCAACTCAACTCAACTCAACTCAACTCAACTCAGCTCAACTCAACTCAACTCAACTCAACTCAACTCAACTCAACTCAACTCAACTCATCTCAACTCAACTCAAGTCAAGTCAAGTCAAGTCAAGTCAAGTCAAGTCAAGTCAATTAATTTAATTTAATTTTAAATTTTTAATTTTTAGTTTTTAAATTTTAATTTTTAATTTTTAATTTTTAGTTTTTAATTTTTAATTTTTAATTTTTAATTTTTAATTTTTAGTTTTTAGTTTTTAGTTTTTAGTTTTTAATTTTTAATTTAAATTTTAAATTTTTATATTTTATTTTTTTATTTTTTATTTTTATTTTTGAATTTAAAATTTTTAGTTTTTAATTTTTAATTTTTAATTTTTATTTTTTAATTTTTAATATTTAATTTTTAATTTTTAGTTTTTAATTTTTAATTTTTAGTTTTTAATTTTTAGTTTTTAATTTTTAATTTTTAATTTTTAATTTTTAATTTTTAATTTTTAATTTTTAATTTTTAATTTTTAATTTTTATTTTTAATTTTTAATTTTTTAATTTTTAATTTGTAATTTTTAATATTTAATTTTTAATTTTTAATTTTTAATTTTTAATTTTTAGTTTTTAATTTGTAATTTTTAGTTTTTAATTTTTAATTTCCAATTATTAATTTTTACTTTTTACTTTTAATTTTTAAGTTTTAATTTTTAATTTTTATTTATAATTTATAATTTTTAATTATTAGTTTTCAGCTGTTAATTTTTATGTTTTAATTTTTAATCTCTAATTTTTAATTTGTAGTTTTTGCTTCTTAATTTTCGATAAACGGTTTCAGTTATCAATTCTCTCACTAACAAGAAACCCTGAACAAAACACGAGTTCCTGACAACAACTAACCATTGATTAACCTTCATTATTCCGCACGCCCTTCTTCCCTTCTCTGTTGCTGTATTACGGCTTTCAATACGATTTCAAGCAGCTCATAAAAAAGTGAAAATATGGAATTTATGTGAACCGAATTGCGCCCCCAGGATTTTCCAAAAAAACAAAAAACCTTACCTTCATCTTCACATAAGAAAATAATAAAGAAAAAATAAAACAAAAAATGCCAAATGGAAGGAAAAAATTGCGCTGGCGTTAAGTCGCCAAAGACATTACGAGCGCGCTTCATCAATGGCACAAAATGCGCAAATTTTACGACAGCCAGGAGCGACCCAACCGACACGCGCTAACAAACCTAATCCGAGCGGAAAATGCGCACAAGAAAAACTGCCAGCAACTCCATTGGTGTGTTACAATTTTCCTGATTGTTTTTGTTGTATCATATTCTATTTTCAATTTTTTTCATATCGTTGTGCGTCAGTGTTTTTTTAGATGGAAAATGTTGTTAAGCGCTGCACAGCTGAGACCCGAACAATAACAACAACAACAACAACAGCCAACGCTGTAACTGTGAGTTGACACTGGCCGTGCGCCACCACGTCCCAACTCTGCCATAAATTATGACAAATATGAAGCGTTTATTTGCCGGGCGCTTCTTTTGCGCGCAGCGAACGCAGCAAAGACGCGCAATGCCATTCATTCATTCATTCATTTCGTCTGTCTGTGCTGCGGCGCGCGCATTCGTTGTTCATGTGCACAGTTGGCGCTCATAATCGCATAAGTCACCCTGTTGGTTTGTTAATGTTGTTGTTGTTTTTTCTGTTGTTGTTGCTATTCTTGTTACTGTTTTGGTTGTTATTGCTGCATTGCTGCCCTTCAATTGAACAATTCACAATGTGTTCGTTTTTTTCCGCTGTCTTCTTTTCAGCCAACAAATTTTCCGGCCTTTATCTACAAAGGCCGTCGCGACGCGTCGGTACGTTTAATGGCTCTCGAACGTACGTGAATTATGCGAAATTGTTTTTGCCGCGCACGCCTATTAATAATGCGCGCAATTGACACTCGGACTAAGGTTAGGGGAGGTGGGCGGCTGGATGGCGAATTAGCACCTTGTGTGCGCTTTATTGAAAATATTAAAAGCGCATTTGTTATGCATTGATGAAGCGATGCGCAGCTAATAACAGCGCGAGGGGGCGAAGAGGGCGGAGAGGGGCGTGCAGTGTGTAAAAGATTAACTGCAGCTCAATGTGTCTGGTTTTTGAAAATAGTTGCAGATTATAGAAAATAATTGAGTGGCGGGGAATCCTGTAGATGGATTCAATGTTCTGAGTTCTCCACCGAAAGTTTTGTGTATTTATTATAACCGAAGTAGGGGTTGTTCTCATTGAATTGTGGTCGAATTAATTTTATAGTTGGGCACAAAAATGTATCAGGTGTTTATCATTTCGTGCAAACAATTTATTGGCTTTTCTTCCATTGAAAATCTATGTATATCACTGAAATATATATCACTGAAAATCTTTAACTAGACCTACTCTTCAGGCGTTGCTGCCAAAGATGCAAAGATCTTAAAAAGATCTTAAAAAAATTCTCTTTGTCTGTTGGTTTTGTGAAGACTCAAAATAGTAGTTTTTCCTATTTTTCAAAATTTTTTCCTATATTTTTTTATTTATTTTTTAATAATTTTTTATTTTTTCCTTAGTTTTTTCTTAATAACTTTTTTTTAATAATTTTTATTATTTTAAAAGATCTTAAAAACATTTCCATTTTCTATTGGTTTTGCAAAGACATTCAAAATCGTAGTTTTTCCAATTATTTTTTTTTATTATTTAATATTTATTTTTGATTATTTTTATGTTCTTTCTTTATTTTTTTTAATGATATTCCATTTTTAACGGTCGCTGCTTTATTAATTTAAACGATCTTGGCCTCGATGTTGGCCGATGTAATTTCCTCGTGTCCACTCTCGTCGCCGGTCCGATTGAGAAGAAGGCAATAATGGCCAAACTCCATAAAGCGCGTTGCAGGCGTATCGTGGTGTTTGGCGTTTCTCGTGTTTCGAGAAAAAGTTGAATCAGTGCCCGAAACGCCCGAAACGCGGCAAAAGTTGAACTATTTTCAACTTTCTCTCGCGTTTCTCGTTAAACGACGTCAAACAGCTGACAGAGCTCCTAAAGATGTCATACATTATGTGGTTGAATGGTAATGCCGATAACAAACTTGTGTTATCGCAAAAGTCGGATGCATTTATTTTACACGAAAGCTATTAAATACATTTAAGAAACATTTGAAATTCAATATTTTAACATAGAATGTGGAGAAATTCGTAAAAATTAGCATAATTCTTTGACAGACGAAACTTAGTCTTCGCTGTATTGGAAATTCGATAGCTTATTCGTTGTCGATCGAATTTTGCTCACCCCTGTGAAATAAATTGCTACAAATTGAATTCAACTGAATCTTTTTTTTATTTTTTGCAATGTTCGATATGCATTTAATGTGTTTCAAATGAAATCAGTAAATTCTACAAAGTCTATAACGTCGTATAGCAATTTCATTTCGTTGTTTTTCACAATTCACAACGAAATCAATCAGCAGTTTGCCAATTAAAAACTAGCATCAACTGACGTAAGAAGAAGAAGCTGACGCGTGAAACGCGCTTTATGGAGTTTGACCATTTGCAACGCGAATAACGAGAGAAACGCCATAACCCGACAAACCCCGAACGCCTGAAACGCGATTTATGGAGTTTGGCCATAACTTCGTTGCTTAACTATCGATCGCACGACCGGGTGACTCATGTGCGTCAAGTTGTGCAGTGTTGCCACCAATGCGGATTACACATTTGAATATCGTTTTGAAGTACATTTAATATTTTTTGTTTAATATTTTTAAATTTAATTAAAGGGAAACTGAATAAACTGCATACTTATCAATTAATTGATTAATTTAAATTAGTAAATTATTTATATTAATTATTTTAAATTAATATTTATTATTTATTATTAATTATTAATTATTTGCAGTTCCGGGTTTTCACTTACTTATTCTAATTGTTTATGAAATGAATTTAATGAATTACAATGAAATTCCATTTGAAAAAAATAATAAATTCTGAAGGCAGCTCAGCAGCTTCTAGATCTTAAAAAAGTTTTCCTTTTTTGTTTGATTTGAAAATTGCTTTCGAACAGCTTTCAAATCGCACACGCACAACAAAAGTGGCAACTCAAAATTTGTGATTTTTCAGGAAAGGCGAAAAACTGTTTTTGAGGTAAATAAACATTTTTTTTATAACGAATAGACCGTTCAGTAGAAAATCCTTTCAGATTATGCTTTTTGATAAGTTCCAAGAATTTGTTTTTTATTTTATACTAGAAAATCCAATATTTTGAGTTGTGACTGTTTTGAAGATATTTTAATTCAATAATTACGGAACTATTTCAAGTTATGCCACTTTTTCTGAATTTAATAATTATAAATGACAGTTAAAAAGTTGAAAGAAAAATTTTGAAAATTCGTAATTAATTTTAAAAATTAAAAATATATACAAAAATTGTCAGAATTTTGCTTCAAATTAACTTTAACAAAAATGTATTTCGTCAAAAGTGATACAATTTGAGTTAGGTGTCTTTTGCATTGAGCTGCAGCAATCAAATAGCATCAAACTTCTGACATGAAAAGAGACCTAACTGTATTTTTGTAACAGTTAACAACGACAAAATATATTGAGCTTTTGCTGATTGGCAGATTTATGCATTGTTTACAGTGTTAACACATAAACCCGAAAATGAAAAATTTTGAGTTGTGTCACTTTTGTAGTGCGTGTGCGATATGTTTTAAAAAACATACATTTTTTTAAATGTTTTTAGGATGGTATTTGAAATAACACGGCAGCCGCCGTGGCTCAGTTGGTTAGTGCGCGGTACAACGAGTCGCATGCAGAGCGACCCAAGATCGAATTCTGCATGTAGTAACACCTAAAAAAAATAACGGGAAACTCGTTTTCTCTTTCGGTGGCTGTCCTCTCAGCTGGAAATGGCAAACCTCTGAGAGCAAAAATTGCCT
This sequence comes from Melieria omissa, assembly GCA_963971225.1. Lineage (NCBI taxonomy): Eukaryota > Metazoa > Arthropoda > Insecta > Diptera > Ulidiidae > Melieria > Melieria omissa. Next base: position 74,087,572 of record OZ020268.1, on the reverse strand, counting down.
ATGAAAAAGCTCCCAACCTGCCGTTCGGAACCGGCATAAAACTGTAGGTCCCTTCCACCCGCGTACAAAATTCACACGCACAACACGGGTGGTTGCGGGAAGCTAGGCCTTAGTCTCGCGTAAGCGGGCTGTCGTGCCAATCAATTATTAATTATTAATTATTATTATTATTATTATTTGAAATAAATAATAATTTCTGAGCGCAGCTACGCAATTTCTTTACATCTTAAAAGATCATAAAAACTATTCTATACTTCTAATGATTTTGTGAAGACATTCAAAATCATATTTTTTTTTCTTATTTTGTAATTTTTTTCTCATTCGGCCTTATGCTGAATGTCGTCTCACTCATCGTTAACGATCGTCTATGTGTATCGTCAAATCTATGGTTTCGTCAACACTTCGGAACTGAACAGAAACACGGAAACTCTATGAGTGGGTTATTTTTTGTTTTGGGTATTTCACGAGAGAAATTCTGTTACTTCAAATGGTTTTTTTGTTTATTTAAAAAAAGGACAACAACACAGCTTTTACTTTATAAGCAAAAAAAAAGAAATAGAACCAAAGCATGTAAAAACTAAACAATTAACTAATTCTCAATCTGCATTTCCAAAAGATGAAGTTTGCTTTTTTAATTTTTAGATCGAGGTCAAACAACTCTTCCTCTCGTTTAGCCTTCTCCTTCGCCAAGCGATAACGTTTGCGCTGATAGCGGGCGCTTTTTTTGTATATTTTGCAATCATTTTAAGCGCTTTCTCTTGGATGCTCACGAGCTTTTCCAAAAGGTTCAATCCCGTGTGTTGTTCACTGCGCGGCGAAGGTGTCTGTGCGGTGGTCGATGGAGTTGCGGTGGTTGATGTAGTTGCGGTGGTCGATGCTAGTGAAACATCAGCTGGTGCGACAAACGCTTCACCAGCTGGACTTAGCAGGTGCTCAAATCCAATCAAATTAGCCATTAGCTGCTTCTTCCGGTGGAGACAACGGCATTTCTTTGTAAATACCGCCACCAATTGCATTCGCCTCCTTCGTATTGAACATCATTTTCATTTTAACTTTAAATTTTAGATCTTTCCACACCTAAAATATGTAAAATAACATTAATCAATTTCTTTAAATTTGGAAAACGTTTCAATTTACCTTGTATCAGCCATCGCCGTCTCGCATTGGAGGTCCCACTGTATTAATTTTCATGCTGAGTGACTCCCACTCACTTTTAGAAACTTGTCACCACTAGCCCTCGCTGGTAGCCTTTGGCCAAAGCGGGATTTTTTCTAATTCGGCGACTAAAAATTTCAAATTGTTCGTGTGTTGTGAGAAGCTTCATTTCGTTTGAGTTTCGTCAGCAAAATTTCCGACGATAGAAATATTCGTCGATAGATGAAAGGTGGAGGCAACGAGACGAGACGAGCATAGCACTCCGTCGTCAGTTGACTATACGACGATGAACAACATACGAAAGTTGACGTATCGTCATTTTTTCAGACGATGAATCATTGAATCATTTTTAATTTTTTGTTGTTATTTTGTTTTTAGTTTTAAATTTGCAATAAATAGTAAATCTTAAAAGACCTTAAAAAAAATTCCTTTTTGTTATTCTCCATTCAAAATAATAAATCTTAACACGTTAAAGACCGCATGCACACCGGTGGGTCACTTCGCAACAACATTACCGGCCCGCGTGCTCACGGGTGGGCACACGACATGTTTTACATGGGGACCGCTTGTACACTGGTAGGCATGATTTAAATTCAATTTATGTACAGTAGTCCATTCGCTGGCCCCTCGATGAGATACGGCATATAGCGGACTTAATTAATAATAAAACTAACATGTACACTAAAAACATATTTAAAAAATAATTAATTATTAATCTAAACTATACGTTTTTTGAGCCACAATCAGGCAAAAACCACTGAACCGATTGAGATGAAATAAGCACCAAACATTTTTTTATCTGTGGGAATGGTACATAGGCTATATGAGAATTGCCACGCCCCCTTCTTACGCCCACTATGATAACAAAACTCATCTATAGTAAGCTTTTGTAAGGCAATATGGGCATCAAACGATTCAGCGTGTCATTGCGGCAAACATAGGCTATAATATAATCGGCCACGCCCACTTTCCGTGCCCACTTAACTAACAAAACGAAGCTACGGTTGGTGAATCAGTATTAATATCAAATGATTCCGTGTTTCATTGATATTAACATAAGATTTATAAAATTGACCACGCCCATCTGATATGCCTTTTCGCCACGCCCACTATAATAACAAATCATGGCCATGGTATATTTGTCATAGCAATATGCGTATCAAACGATTCAGCGTGTCATTGCGGCAAACATAGGCTATAATATAATTGGCCACGCCCACTTTCCACGCCAACTTAACTAACAAAACGAAGCTGCGGTACATGTCGGTAAATCAGTATTAATACCAAATTATTCCGTGTTTTGTTGATGTTAACATAGGATATAGAAGATTAACCACGCCTACCTAATATGCCTTCTCGCCACGATCACTATAATAACAAATCAGCCATGATTATATGTCACAGCAATATGGGTGTCAAACGATTTAGCGATTCGATAGGGGGAATGGGATGGGTTTTTGACAAGGGGGAGTGGCACCGCCCATACAACTTAAGTTTTTAATATGGAATATCTTCGGAATGAGAAATCGGGCAGCATTAAAATTCGGTGCGGGGTAAAACTGGTAAAACTTTGTGAGCGTTGGACAAGGGACGTGGCACTTTTTAAGCAACTCAAATGTTTTGAATAACTTTGGAACTACAAATCACACAGTTAAGAGATTTGGCACAAACTTACGATTTAGATGTGCCCTTCGACATTGGGAATGGGTTGGGTATTGGACGAGGGGGCCTGGCACTGCCCATACAAACCAAGTTTTTAATATGAAACATCTTCGGAATTATAAGTCGGCCAGCATTGAAATTTGATATAGCATCATGGTTTAGACGTTTCGTTCAAATGGTTAAATTGTATGGGCGTTGGACAAGGGGCGTGGTACTTTTCAAGCGACCTTATTGTTTTCAATAACTTTGGAACTGGAAATCACACATCAAGATATACTTACGATTTCGACGTGCCCTTCGACAGGGAGAGTAGGGTAAGTATTGGACGAGGGGCATGGCACCGCCCATACAACCCGAAATTTTAATGTTTAATAGCTTCGGAACAATAAGTTGGAAAGCTTTGAAGTTTTGTATACCATCGTTCCATAGATGTGTCATTCTACTGGCAAAATCTTATGGACGTTGAACAAGCGGCGCAGCATATTTTTTGTGATTGAAATTTTCCGCGTAACTTTGGAACTGAAAGTTGCATATAAATGAAACCGGGTCACACCCTTCGACTGGAGGAATGCATTGGGCATTACATAAAAGAGGCGTGGCATCGCCCATAGAGTGTAGTATGAAGAAACATGATTTATTGGGCCCATTGACTTCAAACTTGCGTGCAAAGCCGCAGGGCCCTACTAGTAACTAATAATAACCTATTTAACAATAAAAAAAAATGCCGACCCTATGTGAGAAATATGATTTTTCAATGCGGTCTTCAACGTGTTAAAATATCTTAAAAAAAAATTTCCCTTTTTATCCATTAGGGGAATTCTTTGTAAGGTGCCACTCTTTGTAAGGTGCCACCCCTGCTCGATTTCGACGTTCCAGCAATCCAAGCAAAAAAATTCCTATTGTCATTTAAGGGATATATTCCAACATCAATTTTAATGTGGTTTTTGAAGGAAAAGACGCAATAACATGGTCTGGGTAAATAGAAATGTTAAATTTGGTTAACACAAAACATAAAAATTAAAACTGAAGGGTTTTCTTGCTTTGAAAAATAAATCAAATACGCGCAAAAAACTAAGGTAAAAATCAGTGTTTGACTTAATTTTTAATGGTTTTTCATAATCCGAAATGATATCCGAGCATATCGTAAAAGGAACAAATTTATACAATGATTTCCGAAATGGCATACAAATGTAAAGTGCCACCTTTTTTTCTTTGTAAGGTGCCACCCCCCTTTTTTCATTGTTTTGTGGTCCTATATCGGTAAAATGCCTTTTTGTTGCTCGGAATCGTCATTAAAAGGAATTTAAAGTGTTCTTAGCCATTTTTGCTCTAATCCTATCATGAGGAATGAATTAGTTCAGTTTTGTTTATTAATTTCCATACAATTATTCGTTTTATTCGTTACCATTCAAATTGCATTTTGCTTTCGTTCATTTTCTATTCAATTCAAATTAAATTCAATAATCTTTCGTAAATTTTCTAAATCGTGCATTGTTATTTGAGATTTTTACGTTTTTAGCGGTTTTTTTAGGGGGGGCACTTTACATTAAAAAATTTAAGGGTGTCGATTTTGAACAGTTTGGGAAATTGGCTGTAAAATTCGTATCTACGAAAAATTCAAATGAAGTGTTACCTTCGATCATAGCTCTTTTAACTCTCTTTCCAACGGTATATTAACATTGGCGACACGTTAGTTTTCTACCGAGTTATGCGCAAAAAAGCTATGGGGTGGCACTTTACAAAGAATTCCCCTATATTTTTCTTATTTTTCTAATTTTTTCTTATTGTTAATTTTAAGTTATTTCTGATTTTTGTTCTTTTTTTGTTTCGTATTTATGCAACGAAATTTCATTACAAATTCGGTTTCGAGGAATTGTCATATTTTTTTCTTAAATAAATATATTTTTTAATATTTTTTAGTTTAAAATTTGCAATAAATAATAAAATCTAAAAGATCTTAAATATTCCCTTTTTAGATCTTTCCTTTTTCTATTCTCCATTCAAAACCATATTTTTTCTTAATTTTCTAACATTCTTCTTATAACTTATTTTTGGATTACTTTTAAATATTTTTGATTTTATCTTCTTTCGTTTGTGATTATTGCAATGAAATTCCACTTGAATTATTACATTTTTACTCATTTGAATAAGTATTTGCTTTTTTTATTATTATATTATTTTTAGGTTTAATTGAATGCAAACTGAATTAACTGCATACTTCTCAATAATCACCGAGATCCAATTAATTACTATCAATTCTTTTTTTAATTTTTTCCCCTTGTTCATTTCAATTTTTATGATTACAATGAAATTCCATTTGCAATAAATAAAAAATTATTTACCTGCACAATTAATCGCCATAAATCGCACTTATCACTGTGTAGCTGAACTCAAAAAAGTATTTAATGCAATTATTTTCTACCGTTTTTTTTTTGTAGTTTCTGCATTATTCATGAATTGCAACAATCAGTGACGCACATAGAATTAATTTGTGAAAGTATTTCATACACACATTTTCAAGTCCAATGCCTTTTAAACCATTTTGCAACACATTTTTTGTAGCAATTTTTATTTGGGGGTGTTTAAATCCCACAAAACCCCTCTTGTGTATGTTACTGACAACAACAGCTACAACAATAATAATAATATTGATGATGTTGCCGATATGGCAGCCGTCGATAATGCAATCCGAAACTCAGACTCGGCCCAATTGGGGCCGAAAAATGCATGCAATGCTTTGGCAATAAAATTGATTTAATTAAAAAGCAATGCAATTGTCTCTGTCTGTGTGTCTGTATGTCTGTCATTACGATATACGGTCTGTATAACCGTTATGCAGTGCATTGTATGAGCGGCAGCGTGTGGGCGATCGAAGTGGCACTTCATTTTTATTATAATGCAATTAATAGTTTAATGAGATTAAATATTTGCACGTGTGTGAGTGCAAATAAAAATGCATTTCACTGCAGCCGCTTGAGTGGAAAAAGCCAAAACCCAGTTAGGCCTTTTGGAAAAAAGTGCGAACACTGAAATGGGGGAAATAATAAACCGAAGCTTATGGTGCGATTCAATTGAATTGCATTATCGCGCATAATCAAAAAGTAAATATTGAACGACATTATAATAATCACAGCAGTAATTATTGTGGAAAAATACAAAAATGCAAAAAGCACAAAATATGCGCAACAATTGAGCGCTAAATAGAAGTGTGACACAGTGAACAGAAGTTGGAGATATTGAAATGGCAATGACACCGTAAACAGAAAACTCGAACAAAAACCAAAACACGGCTGCTTATCAAAACGAAATCAGCTTGTGGGTGCATGAAAATTGATGCATAAAAATACAAAAAAACAGAACGAATGTTAAAACCATAACAACAACAACAATGCGTTGTACAATGCTTATAAAAACAAAGAATAAATAAAGTTTGTCGCACACGTACGCGTCGTCAGATCATTTACATATGGCAAGACTTGTTGTTGCCATATTTTTATGTATGTTTGTATGTGTTGGTATTAACTTACACATACACACACGCAGATATATGACACCGTTATATATACGAAAATGTCTGCATTTGTGGCAGTTTTGTCTGCCTTTGGTTGAGTAGTTCGAAGCGACGAGTTTCCAAGCTCACTTTGCATACAAATGGCTGAAGTGGGTAGGAGGAGAGTGGAAATGTGAAAACTGCGCCAGTGAAAAAAACAAAACAATAAAACTTAACAAAAAATAAAACAAAAATTGCTGTTTTTTTATTGTTGTAGCGAAAGCTTGCCGTTGCCGTTGTTGAGAGCTTTTACGTTGCGCATAAAACAAACTTCAGGCCGTTGTCAGACTTTTCACACAAACACACATAGATGTTTATGTATGTTTGTATGTTAAAACACACACACAATAATTTTCTTCGAGCTGGTTGATTCGCTGTTGATATGTGTGCGTACGTGTAGATGTGATTATGAGCTGGTGTTGGTGCCGTGTTAACATGACAGCCAACATGCACATAAACAACAACGAGCTGCCGTAACCATAGCAACTGCAGTGGCAAGTAACAGTTTTTATGGCCCAAGGGCCCACATGAGTGGAGCAAAGAAATGTGAAGCACTTGTTCTAAGCAACTTAGATCACATGAAATAGGGTCTTGTAAAGCAATAAGGGATGATTTATACTGACTGGAGCTATCGAAGAAGAAACCGTCATCTCTAATGTTTGAATGTAAATAACTAAATTTGAACCCGTGATTCTCAGTCTGTGATCTAAGCTTTCTTGTGGTCTTGTGTTGTGTGCCATTTCTTCATCGAAAACCGGTGTATGATACCAAAAATCCCTCTAAACAATTCGCCATCATATGATGATCGCAGTCAGCGCAGTGCCTGAATCAGGACTCGAACCCTTGACTCTCAGTCTCGTCATCCAAACCATGTTGGGCTCTTGTGCTAAAAATTGGTTTACTTTTCTTTGATCCAAAATCCATACATGATACCTAAAATCTTTGAAAGCACCTCATCATCGTACAGCGGTTGTAGTCAGGGAAGTCTCTGGGTCTGGTTTCGAACCCTCTCAGTCTCGTCGTTCAACCCATGTTGGGGTCTTTTGCTATGAATTTGTTGCATTTTCTTTCATAAAAAATCAATGTGTAAGACTTTAAACTCTTCAAAACCCCTCGCCATCGTATGACGACCTTAGTCAGAGAAGTGTCTGAGTCGGAATTCGAACCCTTGACTCTCAATCTCGTCACCCAAACCATGTTGGGCTCGTGTGCTACAAATTGGTTGATTTTTCATTGATCGAATATCGACACATGATATTTAAAGCCCTTTAGAACGCCTCGTCATCGTACAACGGTTGTAGTCAGGGAAACACCGGAGTTGGGTTTCGAACCACTGACTCTCAGCCTCGTCACCCAAACCATGTTGGGGTCTTGTGCTTTGAATTTGTTGTCTTTTCTTCATCGAAAATCGATGTGTAGGACCCAAAAACCTTTCGCTATTGCATAGCCGTTGTAGTCAGGGAATTGCCTAAGTTGGATTTTGAACCCTCGTCTCTCAATCTCTTCATTAACCCTTTCAACCCCGTACTTTACCCTGTGTCTCGATATTATTTTTTGGAATTTAAATCATGAAACACTTGCTTAAGACATTTGAAGTCGCCACGCCTCTTTGTTAGAGCTCTAGTTAGTTTACTTTTGAACAGTTTTAGCTTAAAACGTGTTAAATACATTTTGTATCAATATTTTTTAACTACAAAAAAATGATTTGATATTTATGGAAAAATACAAAATGATCACTTTTTGATTTTATTTAACCATTATTACAGAACAGTAAAGAAACAGGGTTTTGATTAAGCGCGCCCAATTCGTAGACTTCAATTAGAACACAAACTTGCCCTGATATCGCTGCAAATTATTGGAAATTATTTTGGGGATAACAGTAATTTTTTTTTTATTTTCTTTGAATTAACTTCTAAAAACATTAATTTGTTGGTGCCTATTTAAATTAAACCCATAAATCAATCGTAGCTTTTGTTATAAGATGACAAATAGGAGAAGTTGCTCTCAGCCAACTTTGGGGTCGAAAGGGTTAAAATCATATTTTGTGTCTGGGCTATGAATTTGTTGTCTTTTTTTTCTAGTCAGGGAAGTGTCAGTAGGCTTTGGGTTAGGAGGCTTCATGAAAGATGGAATTGGTCTTCTATTTAGTCTGGAAAGATAGGAAATTTTATGAAGGTATCACTACTACATATATAACTTCTGGGACCTCTTTGAATGCCACTGAAAAACTCTCAATTAAAAAATTCTATGTAGAGATCTATTAAGATTTAATTATTACAATTAGTTCAATAAGAAATTATTCTAAAAAAAAGTTGGAAACAATTTGGAGATAAGTTGGAGCTATGACATTAGATTGACATTAGATACTAAGATTTGTAGAGGAACCGCATTGGCTTGAGTAAAAATCTTTATATCACAATGAGCCTTCATGACCTAAGTGTGGTCCGCTTTGCAGCAATCACTTTTACCTAAGAATCTCTTTAGGATTTGCTTAAAGTCCTTTTATCATATCCTTTTGCAGTATCAGAACCAGCCTATGTGCTTCATTTATGAGATTTTGAAACCCAAGTTTCAAAATCTGTCTCTGTTTGGGACACTTTGGGATACAGTGTGGAATTCTGATTACTGTGGACTTGCACAAATCTCTGTCATAAATAGTTGAGGTCACTATTTGTAGTCTTAGTGAAAGGACAACTGAGTGAAATTGTTAATTGCAATGGCAACCATAGACATCAACCATAAATATGAATATGAAATGATAACCCAAGACATCAACCCATACAACTAAAGTTGGCAGTAAAAGCAAATTACATTTCTTTAAGTGTTGGAGGTGGCAATATTAGAATTAAAATGGGGTCTCCTGGGGATCTCGTTAAAATTAGAAACTATTAGAAAAACAGAAAATCGAAAATTAGAAAAGATAGAAAATATAGGAAACAGTTGTCTGTCATAAAAATACTGTATTATGAAAATCCCTTTAGTAACCTCACAACGTGTCAATGTATATACAGCTTTGACAAGTAGGAAGTTAGAAACTGACAAAAACTTGCCACAAATCAGCTGAAAGTGCAAGGAGCAAGAGTCCACTTTCACTTCTATTCAGCTCATTTTTATTCAGTAGATATACGATTTTTTTAGTGTACTAAATACAGATTTTAGCAAAAAATTAGATTCCAAAGATATGCAAAGCATTTGATTTGCTATAATTTGCAACATTGCCAATCGAACAAGGAAGCAAATAGTTAAGCTGCCTACACTTTTTTTGCAGTTGCAAGCCACAAACACTGAGAATCAATGTCTGCGACACATTCAAACATAGAAATTTTCCAACTTCAATATGGCATATACACCCACAAAATTATACATACACATCTTCAATACGTTGTGGGTAAATTTACACAGATACAATTGCGAATAATAATGTGCGACGGCGTTCTCTGCACTTCATCGGTTCGCCCATCCCCCTTTGTCGCACTTTTCCCTCTTTCCACCCACCAAAACTGTCTGTAGCTATACGTTATTGTTGTATGGCTATTTGTTGTTGTCAACATTGGCAACTGTTGTTGGCTTTCGGTTTGCAACAGCCGCGCTCTCACTATGAAAAATGCGAAAAATACAAAAGGCAACAACAATAAAAGCGGCAAACTTTTGTCAGCACACGGAAGCGAAAACGCAAATGTATGAAACACATGTACACATAAATATATGTATACATATAAATATGTAAATATATACAATGTAAAACATTCTTACGCGTTCTGTGCGCTGTCTGCTGCTTTCTTTGCTGCGTCTTGTCTTCTTTTAGATTTTTTCCTTAACTTATTTATTTCTTTTTTAAATTGTAGACAACAGAAAAATCGTTACATGCCCAACATTGTTGCTGTTCGGTTGCTCGAGACGCTTTCGAATCAAATCAAAAAACCACCCAAAAACCCAGACATTACACAATATTTACATCGAGCAACATTTACATGGTGCAACATTTGTTGGTGCGCAGCTGACGCACCGACGGCCGAATGTTTTCGCATATTTATTACCGCAATGTGTAGCTCGAATATGTACTATGTATGTATGTATGTATGCATATAAGGGTTTGGTATGTGCAAGCGCCGTTGTGAGATCGATTTACAAATGTTTATAGGTCGGCGACATGCAACAAAATAATGTGGAAACGATGGTGAAATATTTCGACAGCGTTTAAATAAATCGTATTTACAATGTATTACAAATATTTGAGAAAATACACATTTTTCAAATATTTGAATGAATGGGTTTTTGGTGTATGTAGGGAAAATCGATAAAGACAAAATATGGTTAAGTGAAAAAGAAAAAGAAGGCCAAGTGATAGAGTAGCGAATGAGGTAAATATCTATGAATGTTTTGGTCACTTAATTGGAATTAGTCTCATTTGATCAAATGCATTTATTCCTTATACACTGAAAAGGTTAAGTTAGGTTAGGTTAAGGTGGCTGCATATATAAGAGGCCTAAAAAGTCCATTGTTGTACCACATATTTCACCCCGTTTTTTAAAATGTGTAAGCAACATGGTTTTTTGCAAACTGCAGTTGGTAGTTTCTCTTTCACACTTGAAGATTTTGCCATTTGCCACGCTTGTAGGATTCTTGTAATTCTCATCTGCTTCATGTGGATAGCAATAAAATAAAAAAAAGTTTGACGAGCCCGAGCTAGGATTCGAACCTAGGGCCACGGTATGAGAAGCAAGCGCGCTACCCACTGGACTATTGAGACCGACAGAAGTACTGAACACTTTACAAGAAGCGAACTGCCACACTCAGACAGAGATACGTCGATTGTGTTGCGACTTGATGTTCCCCGTTAATTTGTTTTATATCCACCTAAAAGATTTCTATCCCTCAGTGCTGGATAGGTGAGCTTTGATCTAAATCTGGGTATTTCCATATATTCTCCAAGGATTTTATTTGATGTAAGATCGTTCAAAGCATTGAGAAAGCACCTGAGGGAATTCGTTCCCACAAAAGTCGACGTAAGTCTGAATGTCTGTGAAAATTCCCATAACGCTTGTAAGAATTTGTAATGCTTTATGCTAGAATAAATTATTCCTTTAGGAATATTATTTTATTTGAGATCGTTGAGGAAGCGATTTCTTTCACACAGAAGTCGGTCTGGGTGTCGGTGAAGATACCCATAACGCCTCTAGAAACATTATTTTCGTTGTGCTGGAATAAATGATGATCGATCTAATTCTGCGTATCTGTGAAAAATCTCTTTAGGGATATTATTTGATTTATGAGATTTCTTTCACACAGAACTCGGTTTAAGTCTAAGTGTCGGTGAAGATTCCCATGATGTGTTTAGGGATATTATTTGATTCGAAGTCATTCAACAATTGTCAATTCAGAAAACTTAGAAATACTTTCCACACGGTGCTAAAATGGGTTTGGACCTTCCAAGGGTTAGTACATAGCTGTGAATATCAAAAAGACAGAAGCAAAGATTTCTGTAGCGGCCAATACGGCAGTGTCTACTGAGTTTGGGACTGAAAGAAGATTGAAGCTTTTTCGGTATGTACCAGGTATGCGCCTATGAAACCGGTAACAAACATCTAGCGGTAAATAGCCGAATATTTATAAACTTCTGAACCGTACCAAATGTCATGTTTACTTCTTCTGTCATATGTCAACAATATTTAGTTCACAATTTGTCAAGTTTCATCCAACAACGCATTGTTTGACGCTCCGGAAAATGTCGGATTACGTGCCTACAAATTACGATTTGCGGACACAGTTAATTTTGTGTTACCATTTGAAGAAAAACGCTTCTGAATCGCATCGAATGCTTGTGGAAAACTTACGGCGAGCATGCTCTTGGTCGCACACAGTGTAACGAGTGGTTCAATAAATTTAAAAGTGGTGATTTTGCTGTGAGAAACGAGGAGCGTGGCCGGCCACCAAAAAAGTTTGAAGACGCCGAATTGCAAGCATTGCTCGATGAAGATGATGGCCAAACGCAAGAACAGCTCGCAGAACAATTGGGTGTTGACCGTCGGACCGTCGGAAAACGTTTAAAAGCAATGGGAAAAATTTTAAAGGTCGGTAGATGGGTGCCACATGAACTGACTGAAAGGCAGCAAGAAAACCGAAAAACCACTTGTGAAATGCTGCTCGCCCGGTACAAAAGAAAGTCGTTTTTGCATCGAATCGTAACTGGTGATGAAAAGTGGGTCTATTTCAAGAATCCCAAACGAAAAAGATCGTATGTTAACCGCGGCGAAAGTGCGCAATCGACCGCAAGGCCAGATCGCTTCGGAAAGAAGGCCATGCTATGTGTTTTCTGGGACCAGCGTGGTGTCATATGGTATGACTTTCTAAAACCTGGTGAAACGGTTAACGGTGAACGTTACCAACAACAATTGGCCGATTTGAACCGTGCTATACGCCAAAAACGCCCAGAATATGAAGCCAGGCAACACAAAGTGATTTTCCTCGATGACAACGCACCACCACACCGCACTAGAGCCACCAAAGAATTGGTTGCATCGTACAACTGGGAAGCTCTTGCTCATGCGACTTACTCACCAGACTTGGCGCCTTCGGATTATCACATGTTCGCATCGATGGGCCACGCATTAACGGAACGGCGCTTCAATTCTCACGCAGAAGTCAAAAAATGGATCGATGATTGGTTTCAGCCAAAAGACGAAACATTTTTTTGGCGAGGCATCCATAAATTGCCTGAGAGATGGCACACAATAAACGTGTTTTTTTCAAAAATAATTACCGTTTCATAGGCGCATACCTGGTAGCTGGGACTTTTCTGTTCCACCTTTTACTGTCTTTGCTCAAAATATCTAAATAGATAAGAAGATTATATGAAGTCACAGTGTCCTGGTATTCAAATTAGAAAAATGTTATGAAGTCTTTATGAAGTCACAGTGACCTGGTTTTCATATTGAAAAGTTATAAGGAAAGTGCCCGCTTGTTGAACCAAAGGTGACTGCGAAAGATAACTTTTAAAGTGAATGAGGCTTTCTTGAGGGCCTTGATCGCAGTCTCACTATTTCAGAGAATTAGTGTGATTTCTCTATAGACTTGGAAGACTCATATAGACTACTTAAAACAAATGTAAATGTCTTGCAGGCATTGAAAGGAATAATAAGTTCTACTACAAAGTAGTTAAACAGACAAAAATTTGTTTTTAACTAAGCAAAACTATTAAAAAATTTGTAAAGATATTTTAAAAAGATCAGCAGAAATATAAGTCCATATAAACCATATAAATTTTGTTATTTATGTATAAAGTCAAACGAGTAAAATTCCATTGACAAGCTGAGTATTACAGAAATGTTTTCCAATTAAATGAGTTCAAGTATATAAAACAAGTTCGCTACTTAACAACTAAAAATCCATACGGAAGTCTAGACACAAATTTAATAAAGTGTACAGAATCACTGTGTTTACAGGGAACACAATGAAATTCAATTTCTCATTGGGTATATTTTGATTTAATACTACGAATCTTCATTTTGATATTAAAAATTGTCAAGTCATGCTTGTAAACATGAAGTGTTGAGCAATGAAGCTGAACACAAACACAACAACAATACAAGTGGAAGAATACAGTAATGAGTAGTGACAACATACAACAATACAACACAACCAAAGAAAAAAATATAAAAATAATAATAGTACAAAAAGTTGACTTGTTGTGGGTATTTTGAGTTCCGAGTGGAATTTTGTAACGTGAGATGGAAGTTGATTGGTTGAGTTCATATGTCCGGAACATTTTTTTCTGTATTAAATAATTGCGGATTTGAGGAATAATTCTATTGATCTATAGATTATAAAGACAAATATAAACTATGTATTCGTTACTCATAAAAGATTCAAATGCGCTTTCAATAATTGCTTCACTAAAGTTAAATCATTTCAAAATTCATTTTACTTGCACTTAAAGTTCAGTGCAGTTTATCTTTAAAATTGTTTCATACGAACTTATTTTAAAGTTTTAATTAATTTTACATTTCATATTCTTGAAACCCCTTTCCTTACAATCTACGAACACGCTACACAATTTGAAAGAAAAATAACCGCTTGAAGCGAAATGAAACTAAACGCACGAAAAAGAAATCTGAACGCGTAGCCAACCAACGAGACCAACGATTACTTAATGAGCTTGAATCACAGCCAAAAGCAACAACCACAACTCAAAATAGTTATAATAATAACAGCAACAATGTGTTAATAATAACAACCAATGAAAATAAGATCAACAACAACAGATGAAGTGCAAGAAAAATGAAAATAAATGTTGCTGATGCTGCATAGCGCAACAAATTAATGAAGTAACCATGAGCGGAGCGAAGCAGGGCGCCCCGCGGCCCGACATGTGGCAAGATTGAAAGTGAAAGACGAGCAAGCGAGTAGTAAATTAATTTTTCATATGTTCAATCAATGATTGAAGCGCATGAATGAAGGCGAGAAGAAGAGCAAAGAGCAGAGTATCGGAGGAAGTCGTGACTGCTGCAACGTGCATTGTCGATCTTGCCACCGAAAAGCAAACAAAGCGCAACTGATGATGCGGCTGTTGTTGCTATTATTATTGTTGTTGTTTTTTAAGTTGTTTTCGATTGCAGTTTGCGTTGCGTTTTAATGAGTTTGACAACGCGCGATCGCCAACGGCAGCAATGATGACAAGGCAATTGTTATGGTTTCATTGCTGTTTGTTGTTGTAGATTATTGTTGCACCTTCTTGTTGTTGCTGCTGCTGCATTGTGCTTCATGCAACTGACTTGATTTCGTTTCCTCGTTTTTTTTGCAGTTATTTTCGTAAATTAATGGAGCAACAATAAAAACGCCGCAACGCTCCACGGCTCATCGATCGATCGAATGGCCGATCATTAGCAGCAACACCGATTGTCAACGAGCTGTGGTAATGCTTTGTTCAAATTGTTGACTGTTGCTGCTGCTGTTGTTGTTGTTGTTATTGTTGGTTGTTGTTGCTGTTCGCTTCCTTAATTGTATTGGCACAATTATTTCTTTGCAGAATGGCATCCACTTCGAATGTTGTTCGCTCAGTTGCTGCTTCTTTAATTTTATTGTTGTTATTGTTGTCGAAGGTGTGTCATTATGACAAATCGTCAAATTGTCAACTGATTGCATATTGTTTGAGCTTTTTTTGCTGTTAATCGCCTTGAAATATTGACTCCAGTGTCAAAAAGAAAAAATGGGACACAAATGCTTTAAAGAATTCGCCGAAAGATGGCAATGACTGTGAATGGGAACAAGTCTGGTTTTATGGGCGGCACTGCGGACTGAAGGTAACAAAGGAAGGAGAAGGATGCGTGGAAGACTAAAGTTATATGTGAAATCAGCGTAAGCAGGAGAATCAACTTTCCCAATAATTTTTAATACGTTGAGTGGATCAAATGTTTGTTGGTCAGAATATTTTGTTGAAGTTGAGATATTCGTAAAAACTTTCAAGTTTAAGAATTCGTCACAAACTAATTTTCGAATTATTTTTGTTTACTAATAAAATTGCTTTATTTTTTCCTATAAAAATTTTATCACAAACCTATTCCAAACCCACGCACAGTGTTTCGTCTAGAACAAGCTAGCTGGACAAAAACGACATCTTTATTTTTTGATTTTTCTGTTATATAGTCAATATAAATATTCATACATTAGGATCTATGTGAAAATAACACATCGGCACCTTTTATATAGTGAGAAATATCGCCGAATATATCGGATAACCGAAAATTTTAATAATTCCTTTGCATAGTTGGTCTGAAGTGTTTTATATAAATAAGTTCCTGTCAAAAGTCGGTGGCATTTTTCTTTATTAGGGAATCTGAGCTTAAGGGTGAGTAGTATTTTTGCAATATCTTGTATTAGCAATTAAGCTATATTTAATAGTTGTACGTGCCATGATTAAGAAGGAAAGCAATTTTTCCCCAAAATTTTTAACTTCAAAGGTGAAAAGTTAAGATGTCTCCTCATGTCACCTCTGCAATTTTTATATATATTCTTCTCATAAGTGCCTACTAAAAGATGAAACAAAAAACCATTGCGAATTTTTTGCACATCTATTTTATTTTATTTTTTATAGATACATATGTTTACAAGCATAACAAAATTTATGTTTTTTGAAATTTGGTTGGAACACTCAAGTGAAACGAGAAACGAAGAGATAATGGAACACATTTTATCAGTGGTGACACTGATGAATTTTCATTAAATCTCTTGCAATTGCGGGATGATGAAGGTAATATTGTTTGGCAGAATCCTCCACCGTTTTCTACCAGGTTTTGTCATCCTATAAAGTTTATTTTTTCCAAAGATTTTATTGTTTCTGAAACGAACAAAGTTTTGGAAGAGATAAGCTTTATAGTACAAAGAGCATGCTGGAAGAATTTGAAGTTTATTTCCAACATAATATGCTTCTAACCATGATTGGGAAAGTTTGTAATGCTTTGATCGAAATGTCTTCTACTCGAAGTAAATCCAAAAATAATGAATGACGAGACACAGGAGCTTGTACCCAACCGAGAAAATCTGGGTTTTGGTTTATCCACACTGCAGGCTTGGATTAGGTGTTTTGAATGTCTGCTTCACATTAGCTACCGTCTTTATATAAAAAAGTGGCAGCTTGAGGACGTTGATGCCTACTAGTGTTAATGAACCAATTGGTACCCCTGCTGTATCTAGTTTTCATGGTTCTGTGACTCATAGTAATGACTAATTGATAAATGATTCATCCGATAACAGTGATGATAATGTCTGAGAGAATTATGAAAACTGTCCGTAGGTAATAAACTGACAAGAACTTTCTGTTGTGCTAAGACTAGATGTTAAAAAGTTTAATCTAAAACTGCTTGAACTTTACTTTTAGCGTTTTATTCACATCAATTTGCTCTGGATAACAAGCAGCTTTTGCCTTTGTAATACTATTATTTGCCGGAAATACCTTATGACCAGTTTGGACCCCACTTCCGAGTCCTTTTGAATGCATGACTAGTCGATTGGCTATCTACATAGTATACTAAAGCTTCTTCACTACTCAAACATCTAGCACTTTGTTTCAAATTTTTTTTCGTTCAGAGATTCTTGAGTTTCACTTTTCGCAGTTTTGATAACACTTGCTGAATTTCTCCAGTGGACAACCGTACAGATATCTACGCAGCATAAATCAACTTATCAGTATATCTGGTATGTTTTAGGTCATCTATTTTTCTCCGTTTAGTCCTCAGACCGGAACTATTAAATTCCTTAATATATATATGCATATATATGTATATGTACATACATTCCTATATGTATATAGTTATCAAAAAACCATATAAAACTAAAAAAATATATGTATCTGAAATAATAAGCCGCATATGAAACGAAAAATCCTGAAAAATATTTTTGTCCAGCTAGCTTGTTCTACACGAAACACTGTGCCACGTCTTACTAACTTCAGATATTGTTTTTTTCTAATTAAATATTTTTGTTTTCTTCTAACAAGTACTTAAAAAATTTGTCACAAAACAACCTCTTAGTAACTTTGAATTTTGTTTTTTAAGTAGATAATTTTTTTAGTAAAAAGTGTATCAGAAAAGAATAACAAACCCATTTCTTAGTCACTTCGGATTATGTTTTTGAATTAAATAAAATTAATTTTCAATTTAATTTAAACAAAAAAAGTGTCACAAACTCCGCTACTACGCACGTTTTTCCTATTATAATACAAATTCTATCAAAAACCTTCCACAAACCCGTTTCTTACTCACTTCGGATTATATTGTTTGACTAATTAAATATTATTAAATACTTAATAATAATTATTATTTTTTTTTTCTTACATAAAATTGTATTAAAATTGTGTCACAAACCAACCATTAACTCACATTGGAGTTAAATTATTTAGGTAGTTTAATCTTTTTATTTTTTCTAATAAAAATTTCATCAGAAACCTTCCATAAACCCACTTTTTACTCAATTCGGATTATGGTTTCTGACTAATTAAGTATTTTCGTTTTTTTCTAATTTAAAATTTTATTAAAAAACATTTTTCACAAACCAACCATTTACTCACTTTGAATTTTCATGTTTTTGGGTTGTTAAAGCTTTTATTTTTCTTATAAAATTTTGATCGAAAACCTTCCACAAACTCACTTCTTACTCACTTCGGATTCTGAATTTTGACTTAAAATTATTAAATATTTTTGTTTTTAATATAAAATTAAAAAAAAAATTGCGTCACAAACCAACCTCTTACTTACTTTGGTTCTTGATTTTTTTGGTAGTTAAATGTTTTTTTTTTCTAAAAAAAATTTCATGAAAAATCTTCCCAAACCTACTCTTTACTCACAAAAAAATGTGTCACAAACCCACTTCGCACTCACTTTTTTTTGTGATAAAAACTTAAATGCTAAAAAATTCTTCGCAAACTCACTTGTATTCGATAGACGTTCGCGCCACGCCATCGGATTCGCCACCAGTCCTTGCAGTCCTGGCCAATATAAATGCGTTCGATCCACAATGTGGCCAGCGTGTGTTTTAAGTGGAGCACCTTGACTTTGTGACAGGTATTGAGCCATACCAGCCGCAGCAGCGGCAATAGAGAAACGTGGTATACCACCTGAAAGTATAAACAATGTCAAATAATGCAAAAACAAATAGGATTTTGTCAAAAACCACATCAGTATAGAAAAATATGGACACAAAGGCACATAAATCAGATAATTAGTTAGGAAGTACGCGAATAATAAGCGAAACATGTCAAATATGCTTCACAAAATAGTTTACTGGACACAAAAGCTATGCTGGGATATATATATATCACAAAAAATCCATTGTCAATGCTAGAATTTAAACTTGATAGTTGTGTGTCAATTGCAAAATGTTTTAAATTTAATTTTTTAATCAATGTTAGCATTTGTGACATAGTGTCACAAAATCCAAACGCTTAGAGTGACAGGACTCAAATTCAGTTGGCTTTTGTAGACTGTCAAATGGGTTCGATTTTCAAGTTAGTTTTTGTAAAAGTTCTAATATTTAATAATTTATTTAGAGTCTTATGGTTTTATTAGTAAAGTTCTTAAATTGCATATTTGCGTAAATGTTAGCATTTGTGACAATGTTTCACAAAATCGAAATGCTTGGAATTGCACTGCCAAAATTAATTGGCCGCTATAAACCGACAAATGGCTTTAATTTTAAAGCACATTTTTGTAAAAAAGCTTATATTTTACAATTCTCTTTAGGTTCCATAGTTTTTTTATTCAAATTTATGTCTTAGTACAAAATATAGTCAAATTGAGCATTTACATCAATTTTGAGATTTGTGACAAGTGTCCCAAAATCGAAACGTTTGAAGCTGCAGAGCTGAAATTTAGTTGGCTGCTATAATTGGCCAAGAAACTTGTATTCTCGAGTTAAGTTTTTCAAAATTGCACAATTTGATAAGGTTTTGTGTATAAAGATGGAAAATTCAATGTCACTTAATAGTTCATTATCAAATAAAAATGCATTGAAAATGCATAAAGTTCTGTAGTTTTTTCATTACTAATTTATGTCTTAGTGCAAAATATAGTCAAATTGAGCATTTACATCAATTTTGAGATTTGTGACAAGTGTCCCAAAATCGAAACGTTTGAAGCTGCAGAGCTGAAATTTAGTTGGCTGCTATAATTGGCCAAACAACTTTTATTCTCGAGTTAAGTCTTTCAAAATTGCACAATTTGATAAGGTTTTATGTATAAAGATCGAAAATTCAATGTCACTTAATAGTTCATTATCAAATAAAAGTGCATTGAAAATGCATAAAGGCTTTCAATATTGAAGGTTATTAATTAATAAACCACAATTAGTAATTTAATACTAATTTAAAGTGATAGCAAGTAACAAAAATCAACCTTAAGTAGCTAAGTTTTGTCACAATCACATATAAATACATTTTTACGGGCCAATTAAATATTGTTGTTAGATATTGATTGACACCAAAGTTAAATAATTTTGGTTTTATATGGTTCGATGCTTTTGATGTAATCAATTTCATTTGGACGCTATTTAATTTTTTGCACTTTATTGAAGAAACTCCAAACCAAAATTTTCAACACATTGTTATTTGTTACTCATTGTTTGCAGCGCAAAATGAGCAGCGTGTGACAATTAAAAAGTGTCAAACAGCTCGCCTCAAGGCAAATAATTCACTTGCACAAAGTACAAATAGTAACAAGAATAATGCATTAAAGTAGAGAATAGAAAATCATTGACAATTAAAAAAAAAATTATAAAACTAAAAATAAAAATCATAAATAAATCATATATAAAAAAAATAAAATCAAAATAATCTAAAAATAGCAAAACTACAAAGCATGTTGAAAATTAATGAAATATGAATGAATAAAATATAACTAACGAGCTGCATTAATAAATCGTTTAAAATTGAACACATAAACAAGTTCATAATTTTTTTTTTCAAGTTTATAATAATTTTTTTTGGACTGTTTGTTGACAAAGTTTATTAGAAAAATGTAAAATAAAAATCTACAAAATCATGTCCAACCGTATTCAGTAGTTTGTTCAACATGCGAACAAATATATTCGAACTTAAGTGTGGTGTGACACGGACAATTTTAATTGTTGTCACAAAATTACATAATTGAATTGAAGCACTGATTTGTTGTTACTATTTTATTTTCATTTTTGGCTGACAAATTGATTAATGTTACTTTTATTTATTTTTTATTTGAAATCATTTCGAAAAATTAATTCATTAGATCCACTTGTTAGTGGCTATAAATGATTTTTTAATTAAGTTTATGTCTTTAATTATTTCAACTAATTACAATTATTTCTAAGTATTTAGAAAGACCCCAATTAATTATAATAATTAATTATAATTACTAATAAAAATTAACCAAAATTTTAATTGCAAAAATTTGCTTTTAGTGCTGATTTATCCTGTTTGGCCAGCAGTATTCTCAGGATTTGCAACCTAATTAGTGATTGGTAGCTTCGAATAAAAAGGCTCGATACAAATATTCAGTTTGCTGAACAACGCGTATACTGAGATCGACGGCTGCCAGAGCTCGCTGGTGAGTTTTTAACGAGTAGTCTTATTTATTTATTAATTTTTCAAATTTAAATAACTGCCCATTTTGAATAAAACTATTTGGGTTAATGACACTCAAATCAAAAAACATCTTAACTATTTTAGTTTCGAAGTAAGCAAAACCAGTCAATTAGTTTTTATTGATATTAATTTTAATTGAATTTGAAACCTCTTCAGTCACATATATTCTCATCGTCGATCTATTGATTAGTGATTGTGAAAATGTTAATTGGATTAACATAAATTAAGGTTGAGTTCACAAATCTTCAATTAAATATTGGGGCTTGATTTATTGACAATTAAAATATAAATTTGTGATTAACTAATTTTATATAGTCCACAGTTTTACTTTTATAAAAACGATAGAAAAATATAGATTTGACTTTCAGCAGCAAAACTTTGTTTTTTTCCACTTTTTGAAGACTTTTTGATTAGGCAACAACCATAAAAAACCAACCAACAATATTGGAAATTTTTAACATTGTAACAAAAGTCAGTAAGTGTGACATGAACTCAGATCAGTCATTTGAAGATCAAGATTTTAGTAATCAGATACTTCTTAAGTACTTTAATTTTGGATATTTTTACAATTGACTTTGATATGTGCAATATTTGCAATTGGGGTCTTAAGGATTCAATCTGAGTTATTTATTTCATGTGACACTTTGTCACAAACATGGTATAAAGAAACTATAAACCTCAAAAATGAGCCCATTGGAAGCCACATAACTTTTTTACCCTTTTGGACCCACAATTTGAATTCAGCTTAATTCTCGGGTACTGGAATTTTTGATGTTTTCAAGATTTAACTAACTATTGTGATTGATTTTATTTAACATAATGTCACAATTTTGGTTAAAAAAAAAGAAGTAAAATACCTCAGAAATTAGCAACATTAAGTTAACCAAAAAAGTATCAGTTGTATGTCTCATAAATCTTTGCAGTATTGGACCAAGATTTGAACGTTGCTTTCTTTTCCAGAAGTTCAATTCTGGCTATTTAAGTGATTTGATACATCAGTCATAGTCATTTGGCACATTCTCACAAACATGATACAAACCCAAAACCCATAAAACTCATAAAAAACTCAAACAATTCTAGACATTAAATTTACTAAAACGTATTGGATGTAACCCATACAAATCTTTATGGTGTTTAATTTAAAATTTAAAATAGAGTTACAAATTTATTGACTATGTGACACAATGTCACAAATATGAAAATAAGTCGTAAGTCTCAGAACTGAAACAATTCTGTCAAACAATTTGCAACATTAAATTAACCAACAAAAGTATCAGTTTTCAGTCACACAAAATCTACATATACGGTTTTGGAACCAGTCCCAGTTTGGGACATCTATTGTTTGAGATTTTTATGAGCTATAGTTCAACAATGGTCATCATTCTAGAATCTTGCATAGAACCTTTCAGAATCAACATTAAACAGCTTTTGTTAAGCTTTGCTTACATCAAAAAAGCTTTGGGACAATCAGTTCGTTACTTTCTAGTCATTATTTCAAGCAACTAGAACTCTAACCTATAATGCCAATAATATGATTTGTGGTTTGATAATTGGCTGTCAACTTTAAATTAAAATTTGGGACACCATAAAGAAGTTTGGAAAACTTTGAGTATTCTAAGCATATAAACAATTTGTTCAATGCTTGAATTAAAATTATTTGACTGACCCTAAAAAAGACTTTGGGACAATCAGTTCGTGTCACAGGCTTTCTAAACTTCATTTCAAGCAACTAAAAACTAACCTGCAAAAGTAACCCTGAGCTATGACGTCCATAATTTGATTTGTCTCTTAGCAATTTGTTCAACTCTCGTATATTGTATTGACTAACCCCCAAAAAGCTTTGGGACAATTTTGAATGAAAAATTTTGTAAACTTAATTTTTGAACGCCTAAAAACTGACCACAGAAGCTACCTTAAGCCCAAAACCTAATTTGTCATTTGACGACTTATTCACCTCTAACTTTCGTTTTAAAATTGTTCTCATTGAGCCCCAAAAGACTTTGTGACAATCAGTTCGTGTCACAAACATAACTAGACTGCAGAAGTAACCCAACATTTTTTTTGTTTCCCGAATGGAAGTATTGACGAACCCCCAAAAAAGCTTTGGGACAATTAGGTTAAGTCAAAAACTTTCTAAACTTAATATTTTTAACGTCTAAAAACTGGCCAGTCGGAGTAACCCTGAACCCATACCTGATTTAACATTTACCAACTTATTCACCTTAAACATTCGATTTAAAATTATTTTCATTCAGCCTAAAAAGACTTTGGGACAATCAGTTCATGTCAGAGTCTTTCTCAATTCTATTTGCTACCTTTAAATTGGCCGCTGAAAATAATTGTGAACTATGGAGTGCACAATCTGTGTTGCTGCTTTCCGATTTGTTGACTTTATTCGTTACATTTTAAATAGTTCAGACTTGTCACAAATACACCTAATTCTGTTTTTACACGGTCTTTTTTCAAACGGTTTTGATTTAACACGGTTTGAAAATAAAACAATTTTTAATTTTTTTACACGATTTTATTCCAGTTAGCACGAAAAATTAAAAATTTTTTTAATTTTCAAACCGTGTTAAATCAAAACCGTGTAAAAAAGACCGTGTAAAAACAGAATTAGGTGTAAGTCAATAAACACTTTCGTCACAATATTTGAAAATCTTGACACATCTAAATATTTTCAAAATATTTAAGAAATATTTTCTTGAACTTGCTCCACTCACCTCCCGTTAAAGCACTTAGACCCGCCGATGTCACCGGCGGCGGTTTCGACAGTATCGTATCGATGCCGTGCGGATTGGCGGCGCCTTGCGTGTGCGTTGTTGTTGTGGTTGAGGCAGGACCCGAGACGCCGCCCATGCCCGCCACGCCGCCACCGCCTCGACTATCACTAATTAAATGCGAGTTTTGGCTGTTTGCATAGCCGCCGCCGTTCAACGTGCCGCCGCCCGCATTGCCGCCCACGCCCGTGTTGCCACCTGTCTTCATTTCGGTCATGGAGTGCAGCGCCGCCAGCGGCGGCCCCAGAAAACTCAGCGGCAATTTATGATCCAGCATATTGTTGTTGTTATTGTTGTTGTGCACCGATAGCGGATTGCCAATGTGGTTATTGTTATTGTTGTTGTTGTGATTGAGGTGTGCATGATGCTGCGCCTGCATGGCCGGATTGTACTTGCGGCTGGACAGGTTCTCGGGACTGTAGTCGGGCGGCGGCGGACTCGATTCGCTGTTGTTGCCCGCCTCCTCGCCGCTGCCGCTGCGCTGACTCACCGGATACGATTTCGAACTGTCGACGCCGGGACTGGAGTTTTCGTAGCGGCTGCGATTGTGCAGCGAGTTGTTGCAGTTGTCCGGCGACTCGGAGTGCAGGCGGGACGAGGCAATCGACGACTGATCGGCGGCGCGCAGCGCGTTCGCTTCTGCACTGGCGGACGACAACAGTGGCGGCGGCGTTGACGAGTCTTCGGCAGAGCGCGTCGACTTGTTCGAGCCGCCATTGTCCAGACCGACGTGATGCTTGGGCGCCTTGAGCAGCATTAGCGGACTGGACAGATTGTTGTTGTTGGCGGCATAAGCAGCCGCCGCAGCAGCGCTATGATAGTCGAGCAGATGTTCGCGACTGGCGGCAGCGGCCAAATGCTGATAGTCCGCTTGGTGCGCGACCGCAGCGGCCGCAGCCTCGGCAAAGCCGTTCGACAGACCGGCGGCAGCGGCGGCATTGGGCAGATGATGATGATGCAGCGCGGCGGGCGGACTGCGATTGGCGGCCATTGTGGCCATGGCCGAGGGCGAGCTGCTCTGGCTGGCAAAGCTATGGTGGCGCATGTACGGGTTGATGAGATCCATGTGGTCGGGTTCGGCGCTGCCAAGCGGCACAGACGCGGGCGAGCCGTAGTCGGAGCTCTCGTCGGCGGAGCAATTGAAGCCGCTGTTGTTGAAGCGATAGAAGGCGTTGGCAACAGCAGCGGCAGCGGCGGGCGGTTGCGCGGCGGCAAAGGCGGGAAAACCAACAGCGGCGGCAGCGGCAGCAGCGGAAGCGTTCAGGCCGCCGTTGGGCGGACGAAAGGCCAAGTTGAAAGCGGAGTTTTGCGAGAGCTGAAACGTTTTGTGTGCGTTACTGAGCAGCGGCGAGTGGCAAAAGTCGTTGTAGTATTGCGGCTGCTGTAGTTGTTGTTGTTGCTGCTGATGCTGATGCTGCTGTTGGGATTGTTGCAGATGCGACAGTGCGGCGCTGGTGCCGTTCGGCGATTTGGGGCTTTCGGGGCCCGTAGGCGTGGCGGGCAAGTACGGGCTACCCAGCGTGATGGAGACGCGCGAAAAAAGTGAGGTTAAACAAAGTGAGAAATGCGGTCAAAGACGCTTTGTTGATGGGCGCACAACTGTTTGAAGGCACCGGCTGCGCTTTGAAGAATTTTGGAAAAATATTTATGCACACTTTGTTGTTGTAAAGTGAGGCAACAATTTTTGAAATTTATTTATATTTTTAAATAAATTTGTAGAATTTTTTAGCACTGGCAATGCACTGCCATAGGTTTGTTGTTGCTTTTATTTAAATAAATATTTTGTATTTAATATTTTTGTGAAATATTTCAATAATTTCTGCGCACAATTTCGAGCACATTTTCTGCATTCACTTTGCCATTTCTCTGGGTTCACTTTGACGCGACACGTCGAATGGCGTTCGACAACGGAAGAGATGGCAACGTACAAGAAGAAAACCCGTCTACGCAGTTGTGACACTTCCGTTCATGTTGCGTTTATGCCGTCCGCACGATTAGGCCTAAGACTACAGAATGATTTCGAAATTGACTGCCGTCCGTTGACGTTTTTCACGAAAATGAACCAACCGACGAAGGAGGCACAGCGAACCCAAACACAACAACTCCACCACGGCAACACTAAAGCAAAAGCAAAATGTAAACACACACACACACACACGCAGAGTGATGTGAGGCGTTGCGTCGATTCCCGTTTTCAAGCTGCTATCCACTCAGGCTCAGGCACACACAGTGTGCGCTCAATTAAATTGAAGTTGGCTGCGTGCAAGCGAGCGAGCGAGAACGCAATAGTAGCACCAACAACAACAACACTAAGAGGTTTGCCATAGGGCTGTGGTGCGCTCCCGTTTGACTGCTGTGGCCATTGTTGTTGTTTTTGGCACTGGAGCACTGACGGCAGTAAGTAAATCAGTGAGAAATCAGTGTTTCAAAATCACTAACAACAACGGCAACAAACAATGGCGAAATCCCCCACAGCCGGTGGTGCATACGAACGCCACGAACAACGGTCGCCGTGGTGGAATGGGCGTCAGAGTGGGTAGGAATTATTTGGAATTGGCACAAAACGAATGGGAATTTTATTATGTACGTCATTAAAATGCACTATTTCGGGATTGGAGGATTGAAGGAGCGGCTATATGCAACGCGGGAGGACAGTAGAACAGAGCGCTACGGTTGTGCGAGTGCAGCGCCGCTGAAAGAGCAATGAAAACAACAGAGGGGTCGAAAGAGGGGCGCCAGTGAACGGAAAGTTAAGAAGCGCTGCCATAAAAGAACATAAGCGGCCCATGAAACAGCGCCCAGTGCAGCTGTGCAGCGGCATGAGTGGCCAGTGAGGCGTGCAAAAAGCTGTTACACGAGGCGGCAATGGGTTAAGGCGACTGTCGGGTTATGTGAAAGTGTATTAAGAGTTGGAGGCG
The DNA here is from genome assembly GCA_963971225.1 of Melieria omissa. NCBI lineage: Eukaryota > Metazoa > Arthropoda > Insecta > Diptera > Ulidiidae > Melieria > Melieria omissa. Next base: position 74,060,401 of record OZ020268.1, on the reverse strand, counting down.
GGTAGAAAGTATATTAACAGTGGTAGCTGCAATGGTAGACAGCACTTCATGGTTGAGTGTTTGTGCGGAAGAGAGAGCGAATGTGTGAAGAGAGCGCAAGCTGCGTGTCGGCGCGAGTGTTTATTTGTTTAAAATGTAATAAATATTAAGTGTACGTTGCTTTTTTTGCTCACTTTTTAATGAAGCTTTATGCGAAGTGGAGAAAATGTTTTCGTAAAAAATAATGTGAACATGTTTCATTGAAAAATGTTTATGACAAATGAGGGGAGTTTTAATTACTGAGTAAAATTTTAATAAGAATTGAATTATATATTTAAAAATATATATATGAAAATTCAGAAGAATTAGTAATAAATTTAAATAATTATTTTATTATTTTACATTTTAACTCTGCAACTTTCTTCCCTTAATTACAGGTAAGGTTCAGGTATGAACATCCAGAAAAAATAATGAAAATAATACTAATCTTATTTTCGTAATTTCTTATTTTTAATTACAGTGCACGTCCAATATAACGAATCTTATGTTGTATCCCCAATTTGTTAAATCGAAAAATTCGTTAAATCGATCGAAATTTTGTTTGTTTGAAACCATCCTTTTTAAAGAAATAAGTCTCAAATATTCAGTTTTTAACCTTCTGCCTGTCCCTTGGGGTCTTTTTGACCCCAGGCGGAGTTAAAAAGCGGTTAAGTGGTTTTGTGCACTCATCTACTTGTGTTATTTAGTGTTAATCGCACTTACAACCCAAGAACAAATCGAGAAAAACACTTTTCGGGGCTTTCCACTTTTCTTTTGTGATTTATGTGTAACATTTCTTCATGTTTTGTCAGTGAATTATATAATTAATATAATTATATTATATAATTAATTATATATATAATATTATAATTATATATATAATAATAATAATTATATATATAATTATATAATTAATATAATTATATAATTAATAAAAAGAAAAGTAATGAATATAATTAATACAGTGGTGTTTGGATATAGTGAACTAACTATTGCAAGGTCTGTTCACTGTATTGAGGTTGTTAAAAACTCATTTTATTTGCTCAAAATACACTTTTTGTTTTTTGCTTGAAAATTTTTTTCTATATTTAAAGGCTCGATGTCAAAAGTTGGGTGTTCACTATATCGAGGTGTTCACTATATAGGAGGTTCACCATACCCAGACACGACTGTATAAATAATATAAATAATTTTATTGGGGTCATTCTGACTGAAAGTCTTTGATGCGCGATTGCCTCTTTACAGCAACTAAACTTTTCTGTATGGCAATTTCTCTTGATTAAATACACTGCACACCAAAATCAAATTTTTTTTAAATAACAAGGTTCTGACAACAGATTCTGGTAGAGGGGACCAAAAAAAATATACGTGTATCGGCGTTTTTGAAGTTTACGTCTGAATTTTTTTTAGTGGCGGTCAAACTTTTCCCCTTTTTGCACATTCTTATGGTGAATCGGCATACGGAAACCATGTAACATCACATTTTAGGTATATGATGTGTTCAGCAATTTGGTGTAAAACACTACGAGGAACATTTTTGTGGAGCATTTTAACCCTGTAGCTCCTATTTTTATGGGTCGATTTTACCCTTTTTTTCTAAGATGCCAAAAATGTCCTGTAAAACAGGACTTTTTAAGGACAAAATGTACCACAAAAATATTTGCCATAAAATTCTACTATAGGCCTCTGAATAGATCAAAGCTCAGAAATTAACTTGAACGCCAGAATTAAGCCAAACTGAAAATGTGTTCAAGTGTTTATTTCGTACTGTTGTCAGAACTTTGTTATTTTTTTTTTTTGTGTTAATTTTTAAAAGAAAAAAGCCCATCGAACGCAAAACAAATCCTGTGAAAATGATCATACAAACAGAATTTGAAAATGTTGGTAACTTGACGTAAGTTTGAAAGTTTCAACTTAACAAAAACGAAAACAATTGAGGTACCATTCACTTTACGAAACCAAACATTCATTCTTATTATAAAGAATGTGAATGCTCAAATAAAAAACATTCTAAGGGTGAAAAACAACATAAATATTCGTTATATCGAATAGCAAATTTCACTTTTGTTCGTAATATAGAACCATCAATGGAAAATACGTTATGGCCATACGTTAAATCGAAAATTCTTTAAATGGAAAGTTCGTTATACTGGACGTCCACTGTACTCGTTTAAAATACTTTTACCAAATATTAATATAATTTATTTGAAATACATTTACGTAAAACAGTCAGAAAGACCAAACAAACGTTGTTTTTAGTTTCTATCACATTTTATTTTATTTTGTTTTGTTTTGTTTTATTTTATTTTATTTTATTTTATTTTATTTTATTTTATTTTATTTTATTTTATTTTATTTTATTTTATTTTATTTTATTTTATTTTATTTTATTTTATTTTATTTTATTTTATTTTATTTTATTTTGGTTTATTTTATTTTTTTATTTTATTTTATTTTATTGTATTTTATTTTATTTTATTTTATTTTATTTTATTTTATTTTATTTTATTTTATTTTATTTTATTTTGTTTTATTTTATTTTATTTTATTTTATTTTATTTTATTTTATTTTATTTTATTTTAATATATTTTATTCTATTTTATTTTATTTCCTCTATGATTATTTAATTACTGTTTTTATTTTTTATTTTGTTATATCTTATATGATTTAGAATTATTTTATTTTTCTTATTTTTTCTTATTTTATAATTTTCTACTCATCATAACTTTTTCATATTTTATAGTTGATTTTTTTATTAAACCTTACATGATTTATTTCGTAGGTTATTTTCAATTTATTTGAAATAATTAAACTCAACAAACCCATAAAAAATAAAAACAATTTCTTAAAATGTCCAACACCATGAAAAAATAAAACAGTCACACACACTCACTCACACAGCCACAGTGCGCTCGAGTTGTTTATGAGTCCATTATAACTACAATAATTATTACATTATTTTGGCCTCCTCACAAACAAACCGAAAAAAAAACATTGAGCAACAACAAAGAAAACTGTATGCGTAGGCAACATGGTGGCGCTCTCCATTTAATAATAAACTACTGTACAAATTTTAATTTACTCAACACCTCAGTGCAAGCAGCTGCGGCAAAAACAACATTTACACACTCGCGTTTCTTATTGGAGCGAACGCAAGTTGGCGGAACGCGTTGGGCAGCGAAACATTGTGGCCACACCTTCGAGCGACGACATCTTGGACGCCATTGTTTTTCTCACGCAGCTGCAGCAACAACACAGAGTAAACTCGTTTGCTTGAACAGAGAGAGAGTGAGTGAGAATAGCAAAGCACTCGAACTATTTTCACTCATGTGGCAACACTCATTTCGGGCATTGCTTGAGGGGGAAATTGAGTTGGCGTTAATTCACCACATTTTGCGGCGCATTCTATGTCAGCGCGAAGTGATTGTGTTAAACTTTTAAGTCTGCATAAATGATTGTCGTATGTGTTGAGGACTTTGCTGACTCAAGTGACAGTTGTTTTGTGTGTTTGAAATGTTGCTAAAAGTGGTTGGTAGAATTTTGCTATTGCTGATCAATAGTTAGATGGGAATTTTGCTGACCAGTCAAAAGGTTTGAGGGAAAAAATGCATCTTAACATGTTTGGGAGCAAAAAAAATGCTTTTATTCTTAGTATGTTTAGGTTTTTTAAAAAAAAGTTTATCTATAAACTGAATTGTTCGCGTCATGCAATCGGCATTAAATTTGTTGCAATAACTTAACAAACATAAGCAATGAGCAAAATTTTTATGTTTAATAATCGCATGATAGAAAGTTGATTTAAAAAAAATAATGCCAAGATAAACAAAAATATTTAATAATAAATACTGAAAGCGCCGTGTATGCAGGAAATTAATTTTCTATGGTTTGTTGCGCCTGCGCACTGAGCTGGCAATAAATAAAACTCCAAATGCGCTAAAACTATCTGAGCAATAAATGCAGTTTAGAGATATTGAAAGCCAGGTGAGTGTGTTTGTGGCACTAAAATGACCCACAGTGAGCGTTTCGTATCACAAAAAGATCATTTGAGCGCAGAAACTAGTTGGTACGAAATCTTACCATTCTAACTGTATATAACTTTATACGATCACACTTATATAACGCGAGATACAAAATCCAATTGGAAATAATCTATTGGAAAAATAATGGATTTCGTTTTACAACTTTGAGGCGCGCTCAAATACAACAGAGTCAAGCAATTACAAAACTGTCTGAAAAGTTTTTTTAGTAAGAAGTCTGATCTTTTTAAGAGTATATAGTTTAATCCGATCGCACTTATATAACGCGAGATAAAGATAACCGAAGCCATCTATTAGAAAAGTAATGGATTTATTTTTGTTACAAATTTGATGCTCGCTCAAGCTAAACTGAGTCATGCAATCACAAAACAATTTGAGAAGTATTATTAGTACGAAACTTTATCTTTTTAATGCTATCCAGAATAGCCCGATTTCATTCATACAAAGCGAGATACAGATTACTGAAGTCATCTATTGAATAAGTTATAGATTTCTTCTTACAACTTTGACGCGTTCTCAAGTAAAATTTAGTCAAGCAATTACAAAACTCCCTGAAAAGTTTTTTTAGTATGAAATCTTATCTTTCTAACGCCATCTTGCTCAATCAAATCACACTTATACAACGCGAGATAAAGATTACTGAAGCCATCTATTAGAAAAGTAATAGATTTATTTTTGTTACAAATTTGATGCTCGCTCAAACAAAACAAATGCAATTACAAAACAATTTGAGAAGTATTTTTAGTACGAAATTTTATCTTTTTAGTGCTATCCAGAAGAGCCCGATTTCATTCATACAAAGCGAGATACACATTACTGAAGTCATCTATTGAAGAAGTTATAGATTTCTTCTTACAACTTTGACGCGTACTCAAACAAAACTGAGTCAAGCAATTACAAAACTGTCTAGTACGATTTTTTAGTATGAAATCTTATCTTTCTTATGGCATATAGCTTAATCCGATCGCACTTATATAACGCGAGATACAGATTACTGAACCCATCTATTATAAAACTAATGGATTTCTTTTACTACACCTAATGTGTTCTTTAGGTATTGAAACGCCTTTTAAATTATCTATTAATTTGAAATCACTTTAATGTTTATATATGCATGCAACTAAACTCCTATAAACCCTTTTATAGAGCAAAGATTTCCATCAAAAATAAATATACCATATTTATTCATCAATAAGCTTCGACCCCACAGTCTCTTACTGTGTATTTATGTATGGTTTTCATTGCTTTTGGCCACCTTAACCAATGGTTATTTATACGGTTACCGTCTGAATTGGTCCGTTAGCACATTTAACCGGTTAATTACTTTTGGCATAAAGCCTAAAACCCATTTACACTGTGCACTACAATAGTTAATGACAGTTCTCGACATCATTAGTTTGGTTTGTCCGGTTTCTCTTTGATAGTTTCGCTCTCTCTCTATGTTTTGGTTTTCTAGGCAAATTGTTTATTAATTGCAGTTTTATGATTTCATATATCAACTGACCATTGTTGCACAATAACTCAACACTAATGCGCTTTCATGGGTCTGAGGTCTGCCAAATAAATAACTCGTAGACAATAAGTACGAGGCGGCCATAAATAGCTTTGATGCGCTCAATTTCTTAGTTAGAAAATAGTTAAGACGAAAAAAAAAGAAGATGAAGAAAAAGTGTAACAAATAAGAAGAAGAAGTGTAAAAAAAAGTTTCGTATTGTATGGAAAATTTCTATGCATTGTAAGGTAATTAAAAAGCGAATCAACTTTTATTACTACCAACCAGAAGTGTGGCCGGAATTTTGTCAAAGGAGCAAAAGGCTCTAGGAAAATATGTTTTTTTAAGATTCACGAATTGACAAACTTCTTATGGATCACTACTAGAACTCATAAACGGATCTCCATTGGGCATCCCTATAAAGGACCCAATAAAGGTCTAAGAGTCAGACAGTTATATCTTCTTACCTAAGTTTCCAGATTAAATGCTCGACCTTTTCTTAGTTATTGAACTGCTTTCAATGAATTCAAACAGCATTTTTCTATCTTTTCTTAATCTTTTTTTGGGTCCAGAACCAAAATAATATTCACCTATTAAAATAATTCCTTGAATGTTGCTTAAACTGCCAGCAACTATTATTTACAGTCTCCATTTTGGTCCTCACAAATATAAAAAAGATGCAAACAACTCTTGTGACTTGTGTCTGTTTCTCTAATCTTTTAAATTGTCTGGCCATATAAAACCATAAATCAACGTAATCTATGCACAGATTCACATCCTGTTGTAGGTTTCTCTGTGCACATTGTGGAGAGCAAAAAATTCTAATCAGTGATAATTGAAGTCGAAAAGGTTTTTATGATTGAAATGATTGCTAATAAAAAAAAGTGCGGAATGAAGAGTTGTAAAAAATTCTAAAAATTCTGTGAAAAGTAAATCTGCTGCCATTTCTTTTTCTGTAGCTGTAGGGATTTATGAAGAAGGAGAAGGAAAGAGCTGGAAAGGCTAACATTTCAATATATCTGCGAGATAGCAAAGTACAACGTAAACTCTTCAGTTGCTTTCATTAACCCTTTCCGACATGAAAATAAACCCGTTCTGTATGAATTGTATGGGCTGTACTCCAATATATTGGACATTGTGACTGAAAGGGTTAACCTCACGGACTGAATTCAGAGGCCACAAAGTTCAGAAGACAACACACTATTATACCTAATATTATCTACCAGGAATAGCGGCATAAATAGGCCATTTAAACTAATTGAATGTCGAATCCTCGTCACTGGAACCAACCAACTATGAGAAGTAATAAGAAGAAGTAGAGGGTTCTAACTTCTGTTGAGAGACCAGGAGTATCGAATGTATCATGTCTCCTGGGTCCTGTGCTGACTTACGGATTCAAAGTTTGGGCAATGAAAGCGAAAAACACAAACCAATTAGTAACATTGGAGCGCAAAATGTTAAAGAAGTCCTTTCAGGCTAGAAGATGGATAGCATTATATTGAATTTCAAACTCTAAGATTTAGACAACGGTGAAGACGTGATAAAGTTTACAAAAGCGCCAAGAATAAGAGGGCTTGGATATGTAGAAAGGATAACTGAGCAAAGAGCAACAAGACAAGCATTCAAAAGAAACCCAGTAGGCAAAAGAACAAAGGACAACCAAAAAAGCTGGATAGATGCAGTTATCAATGACCTAAAAGACATGAAGGTGCAAAACTAATGAGTGACTGAGTCTGGCTAAAGAGAGGAAAATCTGGAGGAGAGAAATTGAGGAAACAATGGTTCAACAAGACTGAGAAAGAAGAAGAAGAGTTGCTCACTGTTTTGTGGGATACTTGGTTCGATACTCGATCGCTTTGCAATTTAATTCAATCTTATGAAAAATTATGTAAAATTATTAATGACTAAAGGTTTCCAGGCGATATATTAAATTTCCACTAGTATCCCATATATCTTATCACCAATAAACTTCTCAAACTCGTTGGAACACAACGGACTAAACATAGATCTGAAATTGTCCCATGCAGAGGCAGCCACAGAAACCGAACCTAAACTTGAATCATAGGGAACTATTGTTGAGAGGTTTTGTGAAAGTTTGCGTTTGAAAATAAATTTGGCATGAGGACCTATTGATGAATTTCAACTTGGAATCCTAGATTCGAATACTCACTTAACCCATAACTAATAGAGACAAGGTTTTTATATGAAGATTAATTTTTGACAGTAAAAGTGAGCATGAACGAGTTAAAAAGTTCAACCAGAACCATCTGGTACATCTGAAATTTTGGTTAATATTCGACACTACTACTTGGCACCGAAGATTCGAATACTCACTTAACCCACAACTAATAGAGATAACTTTACTTCAGACGTTTTTATATGAAGATTCGTCTTTGATAGTAAAAGTGGGCATGGATGAGTTGAAACGTTCAACCAGGACCGTCGACTTTTTGGTTAATGTATGATACTACTACTTGGGATCCAAGAATCGAATACCCATAACTAATAGAGACGACTTTAATTCAGACGTTTTTATATGAAGATTCGTCTTTGACAGTAAAAGTGGGCATGAATGAGTTAAAAAGTTCAATGAAGAACACCTGACATGTTTGACTTTATGATTAATGCATGGAATTGCACCTGGAGATCCAAGATTCGAATACCCACTTAACCCACAACTAATAGAGACAACTTTACTTCAGACGTTTTTATATGAAGATTCGTCTTTGACCAAAAAAAAGTGGGATGGATGAGTTAAAGAGTCCTGTCATCTTCTCCGTTGGAAATTTCAAACCCTTGAAAGTAATAAGTTAGGTTAGCTTGGTGGCCAAGTCGGCCACCCATAGGTGCTGTTGAGTCCCTAACGATAACAGTTAGAACTCGTTAATGCTGTGGATCGACTTAGAATTGATCGTTGAGATCCTTCAATGTTCACTTGCGACGTTCACTTTGTGGGCACCTCCTCTAATCCAGTTGAAAGTGAAACAAGAAACCATAACAAATTCCACACAACAAAAAATGTGCTAATGACCACTGAAAGCTTTAATGTTCTTCTTGTTTGAATTTCTAGTTGTTTAAACGCTTTGAAAGCAGCCAAAAAGCCGCTAAAGAGAAACTCACTTAAATTTATACAAACATTGATTTAGATAAAAGAAAAACCAAACAAAATTGTCCTCCCCTTTTCTTGCTACTGTTTTACAACAACAAATATGTACTCGTATGCTAATTGTAAATCTTTAATGGATAATTCCACACAATAATGGCCGAAATCAACACTGAAATCATGTCTGAAACAACTCAAAAACAAAGTAAATTATTGCGCAACGTTAAAAGGCTTCCTTCGTTTGTTTGTAAACGTAGACAGGAAATTTAAATATTACAACCAATGCCGCAGAAACAGAAGCCTTTCGATTATGGCTCAAAATGCATTAGGGCCCAGTTAACACATCGAGTTGGCTTTGCTGTGCGCAAATACGTTAAATGAAAAGGAAGCCAATGCAGGTTTTAATGGATTTTATTTTGTTTGTTAGACACTTTTATAAGTTGGTTTTTTTTAGCGTCATTAAAAAGATCAGTTAGAGTAATAAAGTAAATTATCTTTAATTTTTAAAGCTGAGAATTTGTTCGGATTTTAAGAAAGTTTTTTGCAAATATTTTGAAATGCAGAAGTATTTTTAAAATCTCTAATAATCTCTGAGTTTATTGATTTTATTTGAACTGGAAAATGGTTTATGGTAGTGAAACTCTTCAACTAATCACAAATGAATACAAATTATTCGATATCCTTTGAGAAACTCGAAAAAATCAATGATAAAATGTTGGCTTTGAACAGAAAATGTTTGAAAACTCATTCCATTGTGTTGAATCTCCTTAATTAAAAGTGCTAGTAATCTGAATTATGGCTCATTGTATTGAAAAACCATTCAGCTATTTAAAAATTTTGTGAAAATGTCCCATATCACAAAGAAATATTGAGAAAAGTTGTTGAAAGATGACTTTGATGAAGGTAAACTTTTTAAAAATATCTGAATAGTCTTCACTTCCAAAATCAGAAGTTATTACTTCTGAATCAGCAACGTGAAATCGGGCTCTTCGTGTTGTAGAACCAGCCAGCTATCCAAATTCGAATGGAAATTCTTCAATTACTTTTTAATTAAAAACTTTAAAATAATTCAAATTAATTAAATTAAATTCATTTAAGATTAAAACTAAGAAAACAGCTTTTCTTAAGGGTGAATTTTGAAACAGTGGACTTTTTGAAAATCGCTCTACTGTCTATATCTGTAGTTGTCTGTCAGAAATTCTAAAATCAGAGAAGCTAAGGACCTAAAATATAGTTCAATGTATAGAAAAACTATCCAAATACCCCAAAATGCTTAGATAATCTTCCATCTTTCCAAGTGAAACTCGAAAAAATCGCTCTGGAAGGTTGCATTTGAAAACCGTTAACCTTTTTAAATTTTCCAACTATTATGTAACTGGCCATCTGACATTTTAAAGAAGAGGAGCTAATGACCTAACATATACCTCAAGGTATACTGAAACGATCCAACTACCCCAAAAACCCTAAAAAGTCTTTGATATTCCATGCGAAACTCGAGAAAATCGCTGTTCAAAGGCAAATTTGAAAATAATGGAGTTTTTGAACGTTCAATTGTCGTTGTGTAAAATTTTGAACGGGAATCGCTAACGACCTTAAATATAACCCGACATATAATAAAACTATCCAACTATTCCAAAATGCATTCAAAATCTTCGTAGAACTATCTAACTCTCCCAAAATGTCTTCGATAGCCGAACGCCTTCGATATCCAATGAGAAACTCGTCAAAATTGCTGTTGCAGTGTGAGTGTGTAACACGTCGTCAAAATCTTTATACTATTTATAGCTTTATTTGTTTGTTTGTTCTGATATTTCGAACCAAAAGTGCAAACGACCTAAAATATAGCTCGATGTACAGTGGAACTATTCCATTATCTGAAATCCTTTAAAATCCCACTTGAAACTCGTAAAAATTGGATTTGAAGGTTCGTATCTCCTAAGCTGGAAATATTACCGAGTTGAATTAGTTGCATTAGTCACTTCAAGTATTTTTAGTTGTAAAATTAGTTTGTTAGTAAAACTTTCCATCTTCCTGAAAATGTCTGGAAAGTCTAGAACTTTCTCTCCCAAACTCCCAAATTGCCAAATCATTCAGCATTCTAGTTATGACTTCTAAACCAGAGTAGTTGGAGATTTAAAATATGAAATATCTGAAAATTATGAAAACGAAGAAAATGTATACGTAAAAGGGGCCTTCTGAACCATCGTGATATGCCACGGAAAACTCAAATAAATCGGTGTTAAAAAAAGGGTTCATAGTGTAGTAGAACTATTCAACTTTCCATAAAGAAGTCGAACTGTCTCCATTTTCTACGAAAAAATCAGAGAAATCGATGTTAAAATATGGTTTATAAAGTAATAGAAATATTCAGCTTTCCATTACTGGGTCAAACATCCGCGATAATTCTTAAGAAACCCGAAGAAACCGATGTTAAAATATGGTTTATAGTGCAGTAGAAATATTAAGCTATCCATTAGTGGGTCGATAACCAGCGATAATTCTCGGGAATCCCATAAAAACTGATGTTGAAATATGGTTTATATAGGGTGTTTTTTTAGAGGTATAGAACTTCGAATTGAAATAAAACACAAGAAAATCGTTTTAATGTCCATCAATTTGGCTTTATTGGAAGGATAATTTTATGCCATTAATGTTTAAATATGATTTCGGGCATGTGGCCGCCGCGGCTGGCTCGAATAAAGCCAATTCTACAGGTCCAATTTTTAAAGTTGATGGACAAAGTTGATGGACAAAGCTCCAATTGCTGTGCACGGTGGCGAATCGATTCATTCGGGTCCTCTTCAACATTTTGCTCTACAGCGGCAATTGTTTCTTCGGTGCGCACTGTTCGACGTCTCTGCGGATGCGTATTATCACATAGAGTAAACGTAGTGCGAAAACGACCCATGGTTAACCGATGGATGGACCGATTTTGCTCTGATGGACGATTATGTCGACCATAAAATGGACGGAGCTTGCGGTAAACTTCGCGAACTGAACCATTATTTTCGAAATAAATTTGCACGATTTGCAAGCGTTGTTCTTTTGTCAACCTGTTCATGATGAAATGGCAAACCAAACTGAACATAAATGACATTAGAGTTGCCAGATTTGACCACAAAATGCCAGTTTTATCTCTATTCGAAAAACAAACCTCTAAAAAAAACACCCTATAGTAAACACCCTATTCCACAGGAAACTCGGGGAATTCAATGTTAAAGAATGATTTTTAAAAAAATTCCAAATTTCATAATCATTCAACTGTTCGTAACTCCTAAACCAGATACACAAACGATTCGCTGTATGATTCAATGTAATAGAAGAACTCCCAAGTTATTCACGAAAGCGTCGAAAGCCTTCAAAATTCCAAAGGAAAACGAAACAAATCGATGAAATGTAAGTTTGAAGGTTCATAGTGTTGTAGAAATATTCAGCTCTCCATTAAGTCGATAATCTGAAATAACCCAAGAAGAGCCCAAGAAAATCAATGTTCAAGATGACTTTGAGAAAGTATAAATTTCAGTATCATTCAACTGTTTTTCATTCCTAAACCAAAAGCGCTAACAATCTGTATCGTCGTAGTAGCAAAAATCTTTCGGGAAACAAAATAAAAATATTTTAAAGTGTGACATTGAAGAAAGAATGACTTTTTCAAAAGTATTCAAATGTTGTATCTCCTAAACCAGAAGGGCCAGAGACCTAAAGTATAGCTTATCGTTCAGTAGAACTGTGTTATATGAACAAAGTGGGTTGAAAACTTCCTAGTATTCCATGGGAAACCAGAAAAATCAATGTAAAAGGATAACTTAAGAAAAAAGTAGAAATCTTAAAATCATTCAGAATCATTCACTTTTTAAAGCCATAAAGTGTTTAAAGCTCCTAAACTAGAAGAGCCATAAAAACTAAAGCTAAGAATAGCTAAGAACTCAGTGGAACTATGCTATATGAACAAAGTGGGTTGAACACTTCCCAACATTCCATGGGAAACCTGAAAAATCAATGAAAAAGGATGACTTTGAAAAAACTAGACTTGTTAAAACTATTCATTAGACTCTTGAAACCATCCAAGGGCTTGTAACTCCAAAAACAGAAGAGCCAAAAAACTAAAGTATAGCTTATCGTTCAGTAGAACTAAGCTATAGGAACAAAGTGGGTTGAAAACTTCTCAACATGCCATGGGAAACCTGAAAAATTGCAAAGTCATCAAGTAGAATTTTTCAAATCGTCTTTAATCGCCATTAACCTTAAACCACATGAACTCGCCACCTAAAATTTGTCTAATTTTGTAGCATAAATCTCCAGCTATCACAAGTTTCTAATATTCTCTGCTATTATTTCTTTTCAATTTCCCCTTTGACCACAACAAAATGAAATGATTATGAATCACTGGGCTTTCATTTCATTGAATGCTCCTTAAAATCATTTGAAATTGCACATTGTGTGGGCAGATTGTGGCTTTTTATTGGATTTGTGTAACGCTTTATGCAACATTTCAACGAAAAACATTACAGCCGGTTGTCTACGACCTTAAGCCATGGCCAATTTCTATTTGATTTTCATTTTTGCGAGCATTCTATTGATTGTTTTACGATAAAAGATGGTCTCGGAAAGGACCTTTTCATATAATCAGAACATCATTTGTGAAAATACAACGTGCAAAGGGGGTGAAAACACCACGAAAGGGTTCGACTTAACCCGAGTGAAGCCTAAAAAAAAAATACAAAAAACGGCAATAAGCAATTTGTAACGCACGTTTTGCACATTCGAAGCGACATAAATAGAGACGACGACCGACCGAAACCACATTTAAAATTTAGCACTGACCGCATGAACGGCCGATCGGCGCTGCGTGGGCAACAACGTTGTCGTTTAACCCTTTGAATGCGATGCATGTTGAAGGTGGGTGGCAGCTTTTGTTGTTGTTGTTGTGCACATTGATACCCTATTAGTATGTTTTTTAACCCCTTTGCTGTGTTTGTTGTTGGCGTCTTACTTGTTTGCTATGTTGCGAGACAATTTTGAGGTTAGGGCAGCGGATTATGGGCGCGAACAGCAGCCAATGCGTTGGACTGGGCCAAGGGTTGAGTGAGGCAACAAAAACGGTGCCGTAGAGATTTGCCATGGACACTTTTGTTGATATTAAATTAAAACTTATGGCCCCTTGTGCCCCTCTGCCGGCGCACGGACCGAATGTGCACACGTCTGACAGCCGTACATCAGCGCACTGAAAGCGAGAGGTTGGTCGGTGGGGGGAGGAGGGGGAAATGCAAATTGAAAAGCCAATCGCCTTGGATTTTGCTGACCAAACAAGAAATAAGACGCTCTGAGCTTGGCGGCCGCTGTCACCGCTGCGCCATTTTGCCATTTTTACTTCAAGCAGCAACAAAGAAAGCAGCAACTGTCGATGGGTCGAATGGTGGCAGCAAAATTGTGGCACGCGCGTGACATGTGCGCTTACTTACACCTAAGTGTAACTGTGTGTGTGTGTGTGTGTGTGTGTTTGTACGACAAAGTCAACATGTCGCCACTTGCCAATTGTGACTGTCTGTCTGTCTGTCTGCAGCTAATATGCACGCACCAAACAAATAAACAAAGGTGTCACAATCGAAAGCAACATTCCACTTACATTTTTTTTGCATATCTCTCTTCTCTGTTGCAAGGGTTAAGCCGGCACACTCAGTGCTGCCAACTGTGTCCAATATTTTGCTATTTTCCGTTTATTTTTGACTCGTTATAAATTGTTTGTTTATCCCTGTTTGAAGTGTTGGGATTGTTTTGCATTTTTGCCATATGGAATTTTAATTTTTTTCCATTCTTCTTTGCCATCATTTTGCGTGCAATTTTTCGAACGCTTTTCGAACGCTTCTACGCAGCTATAAAAATTTGTTTTATCGCCAACGCCAGCCGTCAGTCGTCAGCGTTGCGCTTTGCGCTGAGCTGTCATAAATGTTTGATTGTTGCTGCGTGTCCGGCATGAAAATTGTTGGCGGTCGCCGGTGTTGCGATGTCAGGCTATGCTGCTTGCTTTGTTGTTGTTACCTTTACCCCATACCAGCAATTTGATTAATTGATTGCGCGCTTAGAAATCAATTTGTCGATTTGACAGTTGGGGATTTCACGTTTTTTCATTGCATATTTGACAAAAAAAAAACAGCGCAAGAAAGTAATGCATTCTGAGTGCTAGAGTGGCGTATTAGAAATGGCATACATTCAAATTTATGATAACAATTTAAATTTTTAGAGAATGTTCCTATGAAACGATACAATTTTATTTTAACTTTTCCTCTTGAATGAATATCTGGCGTTGGAAAAGCGTGATTGGATTAAGCTATATACTGTTGGAAAGATAAGATTTCCTACTAGAAAACTTTTCAGACAGTTTTGTATTTGCTTGACTCAGTTTTGTTTGAGCGCGCATCAAATTTGTAAAAAAAAGGAATCCTTTACTTTCTAATAGATGGCTTCAGTAATCTGTATCTCGCTTTGTATAAGTGCGATCGGATTAAGCTATATGCCGTAAGGAAGATAATATTTCGTACTAAAAAAACTTTTCAGAGAGTTTTGGGATTGTTTGACTCTGTTTTGTTTGAGCGCACGTCAAAGTTGTACAAAGAAATCGATTACTTTCCTCATATATGGTTTTAGTAATCTGTATCTCGTGTTCTATAATTGTGATCGGATTAAACTATATGCCGTCAGAAAGATAAGATTTCGTACTAAAGAAACTTTTCAGACAGTTTTGGGATTGCTTGACTCTTTTTTGTTTGAACGCACTTCAAAGTTGTACAAAGAAATCCATTCTTTTTCTAATAGATGGCTTCAGTAATCTGTATCTCGCTTTGTATAAGTGCAATCGGATTAAGCTATATGCCGTAAGGAAGATAAAATTTCGTACTTAAAAAATCGTCTCAGACTAATTTGTGATTGCTTGACTCTTTTTTGTTTGAACGCACTTCAAAGTTGTACAAAGAAATCCATTAGTTTTCTCATATATAGCTTTAGTAATCGGTATCTTGAGTTGTATTTATAAGTGTGAACGGATTAATCTATATACTGTTAAGAAGATACAATTTCATACTTAAAATACTTGTCAGAAAGTTTTGTGATTGCTTTACTCAATTTTGTTTGAGCGCGGTTCAAAGATGACCATCAGCATAAATAGAACAAAAGAAAAAAAGCAAAAGAAATCTGAAAACAATAACAAAACTCAGCATTTCACTGCAGTATTAATTGGCAAATGACAAATGCGACTAGCACAGAAATTACAAAAACAAAGAGCATTGAATCGAGTGGTGTCGCCAGCCGCTGCAGTGGTCGTAATTTATAAATTTCTAATTAAATTGCAGCAATTGACTGGAGCGCAGCAAATCGCCCCACTTGGCAGTATTGAGGGAGAATATTTATTTTTTCACAAAGTCAAATTGAAAAGGAATTCATGAAAAATACTAAAAACAAATGTGAAATCGTGAAGTTGGCAAAGATTTTTAATTTGGTTAATAACATCAAATACTACAGCAATGCAACATTGCAGTTGTGCCACGGCCCACTGTTGGACTTATTTACAGCTTCATTGAAAAGTTTTCGCTCGATTTGTTTGCGTCCAAACAAACGTTTAACGTCGAACGACCAGTCGTCAACGTGGGCTGCCGTCGTTTGGCTGCTCTTTTCCTCTGGCCTCCTTTGGCATCCTTGAACTGTGATGTAATTTCAATTACTTTGCTTATTTCCTCTGTCGATTTTCAATTGAATTTCGTTGGGTTTCGATGGTTGTTTTTCCTGAAGGTTGCCACCAGTTACTGTTGTTTCCTTTGCTAAGCGATGTGGTGCTGCGTGAGTTGGTTGGTTGGTTGGGTTTTCAATTAAAGAAAATTGCTGGCTTGTTCACCTCTTATTGTCGGCGTATTTATTCATTTTCTTTTGAACAATTGTTTTTGTTGCTTTACCGTTCATCGATGTGCAATTTCTGCAGTTGCGTTTTTATTTAAACTTTTCGTGTTTATGGCGGCCATTGGTTGCTGCTGCTACTGTTGTTGTTGGTATGTGTGGCAATGTTGGCACCGTTGATGAGGCAGTTGTACAGGCTCAGAAAGAGGGAAAGACAGAGGAATAAGTGGGACTAAGACTAAGATTAAGATTAAGACTAAGACTAAGACTAAGACTAAGACTAAGACTAAGACTAAGACTAAGACTAAGACTAAGACTAAGACTAAGACTAAGACTAAGACTAAGACTAAGACTAAGACTAAGACTAAGACTAAGACTAAGACTAAGACTAAGACTAAGACTAAGACTAAGACTAAGACTAAGACTAAGACTAAGACTAAGACTAAGACTAAGACTAAGACTAAGACTAAGACTAAGACTAAGACTAAGACTAAGACTAAGACTAAGACTAAGACTAAGACTAAGACTAAGACTAAGACTAAGACTAAGACTAAGACTAAGACTAAGACTAAGACTAAGACTAAGACTAAGACTAAGACTAAGACTAAGACTAAGACTAAGACTAAGACTAAGACTAAGACTAAGACTAAGACTAAGACTAAGACTAAGACTAAGACTAAGACTAAGACTAAGACTAAGACTAAGACTAAGACTAAGACTAAGACTAAGACTAAGACTAAGACTAAGACTAAGACTAAGACTAAGACTAAGACTAAGACTAAGACTAAGACTAAGACTAAGACTAAGACTAAGACTAAGACTAAGACTAAGACTAAGACTAAGACTAAGACTAAGACTAAGACTAAGACTAAGACTAAGACTAAGACTAAGACTAAAACTAAAACTAAAACTAAAACTAAAACTAAAACTAAAACTAAAACTAAAACTAAAACTAAAACTAAAACTAAGACTAAGACTAAACCCAGGTCTCATAGATCAATTAATACATTTTCTATTTTTCATTTCGTTTGTTTTTTCGCTCCACTGTGCAATGGCTGTCGCCTGCTGCCAATAATCGAACTCAATCGAATATAAAAGTAATGGACCCTTGGACAAGGAAACATATCCAAAGCCGTAATGCCAGCCAAAAGGTGTGAAGGAACAAGAAAATCAGCACGCAACCCAACTCAGACCAACCATTTCTTCAGCCACCTTAACTCGCTCCAACAAATGCAATGCAACCCAGTCGTACCTAACCTCAAACTTTCGTCGATTCTCGGCTTCTTATCGACACAACTTACCATAAAATGAAAATGTTACGCGCTATAAGAAAAGCAAAAACAAAATTACTAACAACAACAAATCTACTTAGAAGTGGCAACTACCAGAAATAATTTCAAGAGAAAGAAAGAAAACGTGCGAGTGAGAGAGCTGTGCACTAATAAAGCGAACAATGCTCGAATTGGAAAAAATCGCCAAATAAAGTTTTTAAAAGTAATAAAAGCGAAATGTCGCATATTTTTATGACATTCGCCCCGGGCAGCAAATTCGACGAGCTGGTGCAGTCCGCGCCGCGGCTGCAAATGGCGCTTGGTGCCATTATTTGGCGCGTCAACGTTGCGTTTGACGTTGCTACGAGTACACTTTGTGTCGATACGTTGTCATGAAAACTGCTTGCGTCGAACGCCATTTTGAAGCGTTTTCAAAGCAAAGAAAAAAACTTGACAAACACACACAAACGCACGTCACCCACCAGTGCCACCTAGCTGCCTCTTGTTGTTGTTGTTGTTGGCATCACTTTGAATTTGTTTCCAATTCGTGCAGTGAAATCAAATTAGTTGCGTTTGATTTTTTAGAGAATTTTTTACATTGCGCCAAAAAAAATCAAAATATTTACGCTGGCAAAAGATGCGCCAAACTGCAGTCGAAACGTGTATGAAATGAGCACATAAAAAAATCATAGAACGCATAAAAATGGCAGCAACCAGATTGTGTGCAGCGCATAGAAAAATGCATTTTCAAAATAAATAAAAGCAAAGCTTTTGGCAAATGGCAAAAATATGGCAACGCCACTTTTCTATTTCTGCAATGTTGTTGCAGCGCTTTTAACCTAAATATGAAAATTATTAATGTGTATTTTTGTTTAATGCAGCAATATGGCAACGCTGCGAGTGCTTAGGAGTGCTTTGTGCAATCGCTGGAAAATGCGCAAAAAAGTAGACTTCACACTTGACCAACGATTTTTGGGAAGCAGAGCGTTCGGTGCACGTTGCACTAAATCATTGCTGTGCAATAAATGGATTTGCAATTCAACGCGCACATTTCATAGAGCAATTTCTATGCTTCTTTTTTCTCGGCGGCCGTTATTGCTCCATTTCTCATGCCGTGGCTGGTTGTTGTTGGCTGGCTGGCTGACTGGCTGCTGGTCGTGTATACAATCAAAATTACACTTTGTATCGTTAAGAGTGCTCATTTATCATATACAGGGTGCCCAAGCATCAACTGTTCTGTCTCTGAATACTCTAAGATTCCGCTGCCTTTAGTAACTCTAAGGCAGCGGTTCTCAAGCTGTGGTACGCGTATCATTGCACATGAATGAAATGCAAAATAGGTTTGAGGACCACTGTGAGTCAGGGACTGACGTGTAAGTTGACTCCAGGAGTTTCTAATTGGCATGTTTTATTTTCAAATCGGCACAACCACACATTACAAAGCTTTCCCCATCTAGATCCATTTTCAAAAAAGACACATTTTGCATCTTTGTTGAAGAATTTCGATTGAAATTTCGAACTATTTTGCAGTTTAATTTTTGAAGAATAAAGTATATTTCATTCTCGAAGAATAAAGCATGTTAGTTGAGCCAATATAATCTTCTGGACAGATAATTAAACTTCCTTTTTATTTGGTTCAAATTAGTCCAGAAGCTCCATGAACGAATTTAATCTAAATGGTCATCCTTGAACTTGTGTCGTTCTAGAGAACTTCTTGCGTAGGTACTTTGGTACTTTGTTGGGCTTACTTTCTAATGACTTCTGTGGACACTGTATGGACCAGAAAGATAAAGAAAACACACTACACCTTCTATGCTCTTCTCCCTCACACTGGGTAACTTCTTCTTTTACAATCTAGGAGATCTTGTCGATAGGACTATTCACAGTCAACTTCATTAGGAGCCAAACTGATTGAGGATGAAAACACACCTTGTCTTCTATGCACTTGTCCTGCATTATCTAGAAGGATGCTAAAAGATCCAACTGGGAGACTTTTTCTTCGACAGTCTATGGTCGGGTTCAGGAAGAACACGCACCTTACCTTTTAGGGAAGGGAAGGTCCAACTGGCGAGACTTCTTCTTCTACGGTCAAGGAGATCCAGTCAATTGGGATTTTTCCAGAAGAAAACTGGAAGAGACTTTTTCTTCGATAGCCTAGGAGATCTACCCGATAGGACTATTCACAGTCTACTTGGTTTCGTAAAGAGCTCAAAGGATTCAGAAAACAAACGCACTTTGTCTACTATGCACTTGTCCTGTATTATTTAGAAGAGAAGATCCAAGTGAGGAGACTTTCTTCTTCGACAGTTTAGGGAATCTAGCCCATAGAACTATTCACAGTCTACTAAAGTTCGTAAGGAGCTCAAATGGTTCGGGAAGAAAACGCACTTTGTCTTCTATGCACTTGTTTCGCAAGATCTAGAAGTAAAGATCTAACAGGGTGACTTCTTCGACAGTCTAAGGAATCTATGTAGCTAATAGTACAATTCACAGTCTACTTGACTTCGTAAGGAACTCAAATCAAAACACATCTTGTCTTCTAGACACTTGTCCTGTATTATCTAGAAAGAAAGACCCAATTGGGGAGACTTCTTCTTCGGCAATCTAAAAGATTTAGCCGATAGAACTATTCACAATCTACTTGACTTTGTAAGGGGCTCAAACTAATTCAGAAATAAAACGCACCTTATCTTCTAGGAACTTGTTCTACATTATCCAGAAAGGAAGATCCAACTAGGGAGACTTCTTCTTCGACCATCTAAGGGATCCAACCGATAGAACTAGTCACAGTCTACTAGGCTTCGTAAGGAGCTCAAACTGCGATTAATTGTGGTATCACAATGGGTCTTTATGGCCTAAATGGCTTACGCCCTCAACAATTTACATGCCTACCTACCTTAGTCAGGAGCTCAGATATGTGTTGGTCCATTGTGCGTGATTGCCTAAACTCTATTTTACTGGAAACGATTGAATTTCTTGCCACAATATGGTATTTCAGATAATAGAAAAAAATAATGTAGATAACTTTTACCAAACCAAGAGACTTTATTGTTCTTTTCGAACCCTTTACAGGCATAGGGCTTCAAAATGTCTTCCCAACTCTTTTGTTTTGCTTTCTAGTTGGTCTTAAACAGATGATCCCACGAAGAAACTGTCTTCCAGTTCTCCATCAATCTTTAAATAATGTATTGAACACTTTTTTCATGGGCACTAAGTCACCCAGTCCGGAGTCATTGCCGGATATAGATTTGTGGAACAACATACATGGCATTACACAGCTCAATTTTCGTACTTGAAAGTATCTACAGAGTATTTTTCTTTCGAACAAACCATTTGAGTAAAGTATCGAAGCTTCCATTCCATGCAGACAGAATAAACGTTCTGTGGAGTACAACTTTGTCAGTTAAAAGATGGTTTTGATACTTATTTTCCTTCTGAGAACTTGAGAACTGAGAAATCCTTTATTTTATCTTCTGGATGATGTCATTACTGCATTGATACCTTCTATAATCGTAAAGCGACGTATGTTATGTTATGTTAGGTTAGGTTGGCTGACCCCAGGGGGGCTCACATAGACGAAATTAGTGGTCCATAGTGTTACCAATTGTGGAGTGGAGACCTAGAGACTGTTTTTGATAAATTTCTAACCGAATCTGAGTAGGTCGCCACTTTTTTACTTCGCAATACATTCCAAGGAGAGGAACGACGCGGATCCAGGCAGCGCCCCAAAATTTGAAAGCGCGTCCGCTCTTATTTCCCTCAATACCTTTATGACCCGGTGCCCAAAAAATAGTAACTAATCTGTCTAAAAGTTTCTGTACTTAATTTTTTATATAATTTGTTTCAAAACTTTAGAATGTGAACGAATTTTTTTACTTTTCCCTCCATTGCCCAACCCATATAGCCACATCTGTCTGTCTCTGTACTCAATTTTGGTCATAATTTCTTTCACAACTTTAGAATTTTAAACTTTTAAAGCTAAACTTCTGAACTTCTCTACTTTTCCTTCCATTACCCAATAAGCTGTGTTATTTTGCATTGACACCCTGTATCGTCATATAGCCACATCTGCCTTCATGTTTCTGTACTTCATTTTTGACATAATTTCACAGCTTTAGAATTCCAAACTTCTAAACTTCTCTACTTTTCCTTCCATTACCCAACGAATTATATGGTTTTGCATTGACACCCTGTATCGTCATATAGCCACGTCTGTCTGTCTAAATGTCTCTGTATTTATAGCGCAATATTTTGGCGCTTTTATTGCAGCACTTAATAACACAAATCATACACAGCGCGCACATAGCTCACGCCAACTCGCCGGCAAACTGGCGGTGAGGCGACTTCAACTCACTCGGGCGTGATAAGTGGCGCGTCGAAAGCGCAGCACGCCAAACCATAAATACACATAACCAGCCAACCGTAGAGACTTTATGAAAAATCATAAAACCAAATAAACGCCTTTTATGCTTTTATTAAAAAAATAAAAACAAAAACAAAACAATAACAAAAACAAGAAGAAGAAAAACATGCAATGCAACTGGAATCGCCTAGAAGTGGGCGACCAAAGTTGCTGCTGGATGGCTGAGTTAAAAGGAAAAGAGTGCTGAGAGGGGCAGGAAAAGACGGCAGGGGGGTGAAGAGGCAGAGCACCAGAAGTCAACCAACCCTTCCTGCGTTGCGCGTGAAAGATATTAAAAGGCGTCGCGCAGTCATGGCTAAACGTTTTAATTGCTCCCCTGTTGAACATTTGAGTGCATACTGAACTCGTGGTGGGTGCGCGGAGCCGGAGCGGGGTTAGACAGTTAGATTCACTGACAACTTTGGCGCTGCTCATGCGAGCACAACAAGGAAAGTTTAGTTTGGTGTCATAAATCGGTCAATAGCCATGAAGTTCCATAACGAGTACTAAGGGAGTAGGTTTGCAATTTAAATAATTTTTAAAATCAATTAATTTAAAAGAAAAATATTTCAATTATTCATAAATGTCAATTTAAACAAAATTTGTTTTAAATTAAAATAAAAGTCTAATTAATCAAAAAATCTGGCAGCGCTCCCAACGTTATTTACCATTTACCACTGAAAACAACCGAAACAGTACAACGGCAAGAACAACAAAAAC
The DNA here is from genome assembly GCA_963971225.1 of Melieria omissa. Taxonomy (NCBI): domain Eukaryota; kingdom Metazoa; phylum Arthropoda; class Insecta; order Diptera; family Ulidiidae; genus Melieria; species Melieria omissa. Next base: position 74,037,473 of record OZ020268.1, on the reverse strand, counting down.
AATAACAACAACAACAACGACTACATTAAATACGCGAAATTAATTATTACGAGTGCTGTTGCTGCTACAAATAAATTTTATTTAATGTGAAAAACCAAAAATAACAACGCAACCCTTTTTGGCGCTGCGGGTTCATTTAATAATGGGCGAAGTATCGAGTGGGCGGGGTGCAGTGAGTTGAATTCACACAGTTTCGAGTCTCGAGCCGAACTGTGCATTGGCTGGCGCCGCTGCCAGGCAATTTTTCGCATAATCAACAACAACAACAACATCAGCTGCCACTTTTCTTCTTCTGTTGTTGTTGTTGGTATTTTTTATGCTCAGTTAAATTGTTTTAATGAAAATAAATGCGCTTAATTAATAAACACGCATTTTGTGGCGGCGTGAATTAATATTTATGGCGCGTGTTTGTAATTTTGTTTGTGTATGTGTGTGATTGTGTGTGTGTTGCTGCCTGCCAAATCACAGCGAAAACGGAAATGTTGTAAGGACATTTTGTGTTGCCGTTGCCATTGTGACGCTTATTATTGTTGTCATTAATGTTGTTGAAATTGTTATTGTTGTTGTTGTTGTTATAATTGTACTTGTATAATTGTGTAAATGTCATTGCTGTGCTTGGTTATTGTTGTTGCCATGTTTGACGCTGTTATTGCCAATTTCTGGCGAATGTCGTCTGGCATTCACTTTGCGGCAGCTGTTTGCCTGGCGCCGCTTGTTATTATGTAAATATTTGTTCTTGTTGTTGTTGTTGTTATTGTGCAATTGCTGTATTAATTCATTTGACTTGATTGTGTTATGCTTGTTTATGATTTCTACAAGAAGGTGTGAGAGTAGGTTTTTAGGTTTTCTAGTGAGAAATCAACTGAAGTGCGCTTAGTTGTTGTATATTTTTAGGGGCATATTGAAAATGCCAGTAGTTGTTGTGTGGGACAATGTACTGTGGGTTGCAGTTGACAATTGTGATAGGAAAATGTGAAATTTGCATTCAATTAAATTTTTAAATAAATTAATTCATGAATTTAAAAAACAAAATTATTGTTTTTAATAATCGTTAAAAAAATCAATTTTCTTAGGAGGTGAATGAATCATAAACAATTTTTGAGCTCAAGTTCACAAAGTTCACTATTTAATTTAAAAATAAAACACATATTTTTTTACGTCAGTGATGATATTTTTATTGCATTATAAAGTAGACATGTTTCCATTGAGTATGGAAGAAAAAATTTCAGACAAAAGGCTCACGCGGTTTTGCTTTTCTTTCGAACTATCTTAGAGTGCTCCCAATTGAACCAAGAAGCCTCGCCTTGCAAAAAATATTTAAATTCATCAGATCTCCGCATCATTTGCAGCTCACATATTCGACAAAAAATTTAATTTAACTCGCAGTTAATAAACCTAATTGGAGCTTTTAGATTGCCTTCAAAAATATGCATTTAAGCTTATTGAGGGACAATAAGGCATCCAACTCTATTGACTCCTGAGAACATCGTCGAAACGTGGCATGTAAGGCCTTATTGCACAGAAACCTTTTCGGTTAGTGTTCATAAGAGATGAGCAATCTGCTGCCTGCGCTCCAGGTATTCCCTCGGGCAACCCGTTCGTTCACTGGTGTCTATGCATTCCAGATTGACACGATGTTTCTGCGCACCACACATGGCACAGAGAGTTCTTTTTTCCTTCTTAGCTTTCAACTTAATGGCTTCTTTGAAGCCCAATTCCACCTTATAAGTCTCGAGGATATCTTTAATGTCGATCAGATCTTTGGGCGACTAATTGGTCAATTCAATGGTAGGTTCCGATGCACAACAATCCATCTTCAACACTCCTCACTTAGTAGGTTCATCTTTTGGCTCCATTCATCTTTTGTTCTCTTGCTCTGTCTTTAGATTCCCTACAACCCACAAGAAAGCAAACTTTTGTATTCCTTAAAACCAACACGGGGGTTGGCTTCTCAAACCGAGGCTCTAGGTTCGATTCCTAGGTAATGTTTCATGCACATTTAAAACAACGGGTGAAATATGTTATATCTCAATGGGCCTCATAATAGTCCTCCGAGTGTGTCTCTTACAGAGGCGGCTACCATAACCTAATCTAACTTAAAACCAACACAATGTTTCGCATTAATATCCTTTGCTCTTTGGCTTTTATTAGAAAAAAAATGTCCATGGCCACATCTATTGTGTTTGTAAACATATTCGCAGACCTATTAGAGGTTAATTCTTACCTTACACAACTGATGTCTCCAATGAAAGTAAATCATTTAATTAATATTATGGGTCACCAACAATGAACAATTCTCTAGTTAAAAAGGCTTAAGTAGAATTGAAAACCGTCTCTTCTTAAAGTTGTATGTGAAGATCTCTTGTTCTCATTATTCTCTCAAAACTTCAGAAGACTTCAGGCTTAAGTTAAGTGTAGTTCTCACTGCTTGCTGTCTCCTTCTCTAATTAAAAAGACTTGAGGAGAAGTGGAAGCTGACTCTTCTTTAATTTTGTGAATATCTCTAGTTCATTATTCTCTCAAAACTCCAGACGCCTTTAGGATTTAGTGAAGTTCTGCTGCTTCCAGTCTCCTTTTTAAGTTAAAACTCTCTCTTTTTCAAATAATTTGGTGAAAATATCTTGCTCTGATTATTCTCTCAAAAGTTGAGACGCCTTGAGGCTTAAGTTAAGTTAAGTTCTCACTGTTTGCTGTCTCCTTTTCAAGTTAAAAAGGCTTTAAAAGTGGATGCTGTCTCTTTCTTAATTTGGGAAAGATTTCCCCAAGAAGATCTTCCCACTATTGTCTCAAATCGTCAGATGTCTTGAGGCTTAAGTTAGGTTAAAATTTCACTGGTTCCTGCTTCCTTTACTCAAAAATGCTTTAGTGGAAGTAAAGAAGTGAAAATTCTCTCTTCCTTAATTTGGCAAAATTCTCCTTTCATATTTTAGGTTAAGTAAAGTTTACACTCCTTCCTGAATTCTGGCCTTGGTATCCTTTAAAAACCAACGCAATGCCTCGTACTACTTAGGTTTAGCTTTAAGCGCTGGTTTTTATAAAAAACTATAAACTCTCATAACTTTTCTCCCACTTTTTGGAGCTAAAATTGGGTACTGATCTGTTATTAAATGGGAATGTGGATCTTTTCTTCATTAAGCTTCAAAGACAAAACGGCTCATACTACTTAATTTCAAGTTGAAACTCTCTGAGTCCTCTTGTGCCCTCAGTGCAGCCACTAAGGGTTAATTGGTTCGTTCTTCTGTTCCAAAAAGCAACTAATTATCTTTTAAAGTCGATAACAATAACTTCAAAATCATAAATAAAACACTAATTAAAATTATTTAAAAATCATTAATTAAAAAAATTAATATATGTACATTAAATTTTTTTTTAATTATTGTAATTTTTATTTTATTACAATCGAGTCGATTCTGATGAGAATTGAATTGTGTTTACTCTTTCGCTTCAAAAAGCCACTAATTCTCTTTTAAAGTAACTACATATGTATAACTTCAAAATCATAAATAAAATAAATTTAAATTAATTAAAAATCATTAATTAAAAAAATTTGTATAAATTATATTTTTTTTTTAATATTGAAATTTTTTTAATATAATCGAGCACTCGAATCTGATGAGAATTGAATTGAATGAACATTTAAATGGATATTGAAAAAACTTTGCAAGAAATAAATGTCCAACAACTATTTTAATGCAAAGACAACTACAAATAAAACACGAAAAAATCGCCATTTTAAATTCCTTTTATAATAGTAAATTAAAAAAAAATGGCCAATGTGTTAGTTGACAGCACAACACACCAAAGACGCCACCGACCGATTGCTGTGTCTGCCTTTTCGTCTGTCTCACACTGCAGACAGACTGTAAACGATGCCGTTTGACATGTCAGGCAATTTCAATATTTCCATGCAATATCAGCAACAACAACAACCACAACCACAACAACAGCACGAGCTACATTAAAAGCGCAATAAACTTTAGTTTATAAATAAATCATTGCAACAACAACAACAACAACACGTGTAAAACTATTCAATTACCGTATTATCTGCAACGTTTTGACTGCGAATAAATAACAAAACAAAAAAAAACCAATGCGAATTCGATTCGTAAATTGATTACCAAATCGATGGCGCGTTGTTGTCGTCGTCGATGGATGTGAATGCACCGTGCAGCAACCAACTCGCTTACAGACGTAAGCGGAGCGTAAGCGTGTGCAATCCCTGTGCTCGATTTACTTTGTGACAAATAAATAATTAAAAACAAAAATCAAAAACAAAATCGCTGTAAGACAAAACTTGACACCATTTGTTGTCGATTGCTGCTGTTGGCGGTCTTTGTGTCTGGCGGAATTTGAGTGGCCGGCGGTCAAATCGACTACGAAATCATAGACAAAATTGCACATTGCACCACTTGTCAATAGCAAAAACAACAACAAAACAAGGCGCACATTCAAACCACAGCAAAAAGAACAACAAAAACAAAAATGCTTTTTTTTTGCCTCGACTACTCAAAGCCAAAGTCAGAACCTAGGCCTAGTAGTCGATTTTGTGCTGTATTGTTGTTGTTGTTTTGCAGTTGACCGCAAGTGCAATTGACTCGGCGGCTGACATTCTGCTGTGCGTCGCTTGCAGTTATAAATTTGCTAAATTGTTGCATTTGCAGTTTCTGTCTGTCTGTTTGTCTGTATGGGGTTGTTGTTGTTGGTGCTCGTGTCAATTCAATTTCAATTGCAATGGCAACAACAACAACAACAACAACAGCAACTGAAATGCCGCTAAACATTTCTAATGTGCGCTCGCGTTCGCATTTTGTGTGCCAATAAACCAGGAAGCGCTTTGCATTTGCTTTTCTGTTGATGTTTGTTGTTGTTGTTTTTGCTGTCTGCCTGCTCTATCGCATTGATTGTGGTTGTTGTTGTTATTATTGTGAGGCTGTTGGGTTGTTATATGCAGTTAGTTCTGGAACTTTCACACAGCCACTGCACAGTTGAAATATTTGAATGCATGGCATTTGTTGTTGTTGCCCAATGCCTGATAATTGAGTTATGAATGATTCACAGTCAGAATATATAGTAGTTGGATATAGATTAAAATTTTGATTTTGTTAGTTATTGTTGGATTTTGAATTGTTAGTGTTGTTCTCGATGGGTTTTTATGATATTATGGTTTTACAAAAAGTATAACTTTTTCTAAAATGAATTTGAATTTAGCCCCTCAAGTAGACCATTAACCCTTTAATAGCGAATGGTTTTATATTTTTATTTTATTTTATTTTTTATTTTATTTTTTATTTTTATATTATATTAAATTATCTATATAAATTTCGATTATGTTAGTTGTTCTTGGATTTTGAATTGTCACTGTTGTTCTCAATGGGTTTTTTTGATGTTATGGTTTTAAAAAAGCATCACTATTTTATAATGTTTTTTTAATTTTAGCCTAAAGTGAACCATTAATCCTTCAAGAGCGTGTTTTTATGTTGTCAAAATCTTTATTCATTCAAATCAATGATTGGAAAATTTTTGTCGAGTGAAATTTCTTATAAAGAAGACTATGAACCATAAACTAATGAACTTGTCAAGTATTTCATTTTTATATCAAACATTTTGTACAAAACCAGCAGTGCCCCGCACACAAGTTTAAACTCAAATTAAACTCAATCAAATCAAATCAAATTTATTTTTTAACCTTTTGTTGATATCGTCAGATTTGTATGAAAAAATACTTACATATCTAATTATTTCTCAATCGAAATGCTTTTACCATTTTTTAAGTCAATTCACGCATTAATTCATGTTTTCCCATACAAACTCTTAACCCATCGTCGGCCACGTTAAAATTTGATTTCGAAAAAATGAAAAACACCTTTCGAATTATTTCGTATATTACGTGCTTTCACTAAGTTTGAAGTGAAGTCTTTCTTCTCCATATAAACTCGTAACCCATTGTTGACCCCGTTAAACGTTTATTTTCGAAAATATTTAAAACGCGCGTCCAATTATTTCTCACTAAGATTACTTTCAGCAAGTTTGAAGACAATAGGTCCATTAATTCATGTTCTTTCACAGTTTCTTCATACAAACTCTTAACCCGTCGTTGACTAAGTAAAATTGGATTTTCGAAAAAATGAATAACATGTATCGAATTATTTCGCTTTTGAACCAACCAACTTTAAAGTCAAAAGGCGTAAAAAATCATGTCTCTTCATATACAATTTTAACCCTTATATTAACCCTTTAAGTTATGATTTACGAAAAAATTAGAAACACGTACCGAATTATTTCACATTTGAAGTACTTTGACCAAGTTTGAAGTCAAAAGACGCCAAAAATCATGTTTCTTCATATAAAATTTTAGCCCTTGGTTGACGCTTTTAAGTTTTGATTTTCAAAAATTTAGAAACACGTGTCAAATTATTTTTGATTTCAACCTTGAGTTCAATGGGCCCATCGGTTAGTAGTTTTTTCGTAGTCTTTCCGCATATGCACCTTAACCCCTTGTTGTCCCGGTTAAATTTTGATTCTTCAAAAAAATAAAAAATACATGTAGAATTATTTTTTATTTTAAGTGTTTTTTACCAAATTTAAAATCAATAGGCCAATTAAATTGCATTTCATCATACAAACATCCTAACCCATGTTTGGCCCTTTTAGACCCCAAATTTCAAAAAATCCCGTCTTAGCGGAAGTTAATTTTTCAGAGGTAGCTACAGTTCAAACTTCATATTTGTAGCTTCAGCGGTTTGGGCTGGGCGATTATGAATCAATCAGTCAGTCAGTCAGGACAAACAATTATATGTATAGAGATAATTTGGGTTATCTGAATTATGAATTATCTACGATATTCAATAACACTTACATTTGAAAAATGGTAGTTCATGCTAATCGAACACGGATAGTTCATGTCAACTGAACGGGAACAGTTTCTGTCAACTGGATGTGAACAATTCTGTGGTCAAAAGCAATAACCGTCTAAGTCGAAAATTACTGTTTTGACCAATCTCGTTTTAAAGTTTTAGGCGCATATTTGTTTTTATTAATAACTTTTTTAATTTTAAAGTTACAAACTCCCGAGCAAACGTAGAGCACTGTCAAGGGAACATGGCATCGATAACTCAATTTCTTCTTAAGTCGACTTAAGCGATTATTGCTTTTGACCACAGAATTCATGTCAACTGAACGTGGCAGTCTTGCCAGATACCTGAAATTACTTTCTTCTTTAAATCGTAAAAAAAGCTGAAATTTTCTCCCAAAATTTTAAAAAAATCTCCAAAATTTTTAAAAATTTGTTTTGTCGTTAGAAACTAAGGAATTAAACTTCTCATAAAAAAATAAAAATATAATAGGGGTACCGGTTAATTCGTGCGTTTTTTTTTTGGGAAAATTGAAGCTTTATTGTAAAAAATGGTTACAAATTTAATATTCAAAGTATGGACATATCACTAGCTATAACTTTTTCCTATTTTTCTGGCAATTCACGAATACCCTTTCTGAAAAATTCGGCCGGCTTTTCCGCTATCCACGAATCGATCCAATTTTTGACTTCTTCATAATTGGAAAAGGCCATGTTCCATTGATCGGAAGAGATAGTAATCGGATGGCGCAAGGTCTGGACTACTTATACGGCGGGTGGTGTAGAACCATTTGAGCGTTTCAAGGTAGGTTTTGACGACCTGTGCAACATGAGGCCGAGCATTGTCATGTTGCAAAATTACCTTGCCGTGCCTTTGTTCATATTCCGGCGAAGTGCTCGGCTCAAACGCATCAATTGTCGTCGGTAGACTTCCCCTGTGATCGTTTCATTCGGTTGCAAAAGCTCATAATACCAGGTATGCGCCTATGAAACCGGTAATTATTTTATTTATTTGGCCATCGCTAGCTACACATTTTTCCCATCTCTCAGGCAATTTATGGATGCATCGCCAAAAAAATGTTTCGTCTTTTGCCTGAAACCAATCATCGATCCATTTTTTGACTTCTGCGTGAGAATTGAAGCGCCGTTCCGTTAATGCGTGGCCCATCGATGCGAACATGTGATAATCCGAAGGCGCCAAGTCTGGTGAGTAAGTCGCATGAGCAAGAGCTTCCCAGTTGTACGATGCAACCAATTCTTTGGTGGCTCTAGTGCGGTGTGGTGGTGCGTTGTCATCGAGGAAAATCACTTTGTGTTGCCTGGCTTCATATTCTGGGCGTTTTTGGCGTATAGCACGGTTCAAATCGGCCAATTGTTGTTGGTAACGTTCACCGTTAACCGTTTCACAAGGTTTCAGAAGGTGTTTTTCTTCAAATGGTAACACAAAATTAACTGTGTCCGCAAATCGTAATTTGTAGGCACGTAATCCGACATATTCCGGAGCGTCAAACAATGCGTTGTTGGATGAAACTTGACAAATTGTGAACTGAATATTGTTGACATATGACAGAAGAAGTAAACATGACATTTGGTACGGTTCCGAAGTTTATAAATATTCGGCTATTTACCGCTAGATGTCGTTACCGGTTTCATAGGCGCATACCTGGTAGATCACACCCAGCTGGTCCCACCAAATACACAGCATAACATTCAGGCTATGAATATTCTGAACGGCCGTCGATGATGATGCATGGCCGGGGTATCCATACGTTGCTCGACGTTTTGGATTATCGTAATGGACCCACTTTTCATCGCCAGTGACAATTCGATGCGAAAAACTTTTTCTTTTGTGCCGTTGAAGCAGTTGTTCACACGTGAAAAATCGGCGTTCGACGTCTCTTGGCTTCAATTCATACGGCACCCAATGGCCTACCTTCCGGATCATTCCCATTGCTTTTAGACGATCGGAAATGGTTTGTTGAGCGACGCCAAGTGATTTTGCAAGTTTCTCATTGCGTTTGGGATGGATCATGGTCGAGCAATGTCTCCAATTCGTGATCTTCAAACTTGTTTGGCTGTCCAGGCCGTTCATCGTCCTCCAAGTCAAAATTGCCATTTTTTAACCGTGCAAACCACTTCTGGCACGTACGCTCAGCTAGAGCATGCGCACCATACACTTCCACCAAAATACGATGACTTTCGGCAGCCTTTTTCTTCATATTGAAGTAATGAAGAAGTACTCCCCGCAAAAAGACTTTATTCGGCACAAAATTCGACATTTTCAGAGTAAAAAAAAGTATTGTTGTTTACGCTTCAGCTAAATGACACATACTGTTTCTGCACTAGTCATATACAACTTAGTTTCATTAAAAGCTCAAATTGGTTCTTTTGGCAGGGAACTTGAGTCCCACTCAATGTGGTTTAATAATGGGTTTCTTCTCTTTAGTAAATTTAACACACAATATTATTTTGTTAGTTGCTGTCATTTGGTGCTTAGTTCATTCAACCATTCGCCAGAGAGCAGTGGGTTCGAATACCCACTTTGCTGGTAGTAAATGTTGCGCTTTTCTTTTATCATAAAATAACGCTGTCGTTTCATTGTTGCATCCAACTATTGGCACGTGTCGTTGTCAGTGTTTGTTTTTCACATGCGATAAGCACAATAAATGTTATCTTGCCCGACTTGAAGGTAAAACTAGATAGTTTTCAGTTAGTGCGCATCTTAAGTTACTTTGTTGCGCATTAAGAGGCAGAACTGTCTACAGCTGCTGGGCGGAAGTGAGCCTCTTAGGGGCTTTACACATGTAACACCTGATATGAAGGCGGCGAGATTAGCGCCTGTAAGTCATAAACGTTTTCAAGGACTTGACGTCAGCAAAGACACATGTGCAGCAATTAGTGTAAGTAAATATAGAAATCTTAAACTAAACACAGACTTTATAGAAAGCAAGCAACTTTAATTAACTAAATATTGCCATATATTTTGGTTTAGATATAAATATTTAATGAATATTTAGTAGCTTCAAAATTTCATTTGTTCTCTTCTCTTTATATATGATTACATATATACCTATTTATATATATATTTATAAAACCTTCAAATCTGCCAACAATCATTTAAAGTTCACTGCAACCAGCAACTTGTCGCCATTGTCACCATTAGCGACAACAATTTACGACCATCACAAAAGTTCAACATTCATAAAAATTGTGATGATTATTTTTGTCAAAAATCCACCTCACGTCCAGTACGCGGCGAAAAAAAAAACCAAAAAATGTCAATCAATGTTGTGATAATAAAAATTGCGTCTTTTGCAAAGCCTACAAAATATTTAAAATTTTATATTTTAATTTCATTTTTAAATACATTTTTAAACATTACAAAATGTCGTAAACGGCGTGGCGTGACAGCTGCGCCTTACGCTCGCTGTCACTTTTGACACGTCTGGTGTCTGCTGCCATGTTTTGACTGTCAGATGCAACAAATTGTCACACAGATAAGTTGAATTTTTTTGTTCGCTCGCTTTCAATCAACGAAAGTCAAAACCCTACAAAAAGACAAAAATAAAGAAGTAATCACAAAATTAACCACACGCGAGTTCCGAAAGATTTGAACAAAAGTGGCATCAAACTGCGTTATCAGCTGACTGTGGCGCTTTTTTGTAGGCGGGGAACGCTTACGCAGCCGTTGTGGCTATCAAGTTGGCAGCACGAGTCGTGCACATGTTGAATAAAAATGAAAGACAATCACAGCAACTAACAAAGTTGACTTTGGCAAATATTTATTTATAAACACGCACACACACGCACAGATGAGACAAAATTTGTATATTTGTCACAATACCGCAAAAGAATAAACAAACAAAATTCTTGTTTAGTCACTGGCAGTACGATCCCCTGTCTGTCTGTCTGCTGGACTGCTGTCTGTATGGTTCGCCACTGTCGAGTGCCGGAGCTGATAAGACGCGCTCGGTTGCGGCCGCGTTTGGCAGCGCGCGGTTCGCCGATAAATGAAAGTTTTGCTGAAGGTGAAGTTCAAGCGCAACAAATGTTGCCAAGCATGCGAGACACACACATGTACACACTAACAAAATGCTCACTCTTGCACCCACTGCATCGGAGTTATGATGAAGAAGAAGAAGTGAAGGAGAAGAAGGAACTTTCGCAGGAGATGGAACTCGGAGAGCGACTATCTACACTTCTGTTGGTCTATTATAATTGAACATATGCATTACTACATAACATAACCTATAACCAGAGGCGCACACATGTGGGAAAGAGGATTGGGGCTTCAAACCCCCATACATATATATACAAAAATTGCTCGTGGAATATATGGTCTCGAATGGAATTAGGCTCAAAAGATGTACGCAAAACCCCCCAAAATGAAATCCTGTGTGCGCCACTGCATATAACATTTATACAGCTAAACCCGCCTGAGTACCTCCTATCTTCAGTACGTACCCTCGTTTTAGTAATCAACATTTGTGGACACTATGCCCTATGTACGTTAAGTACTTAACCCACTTAAGTACCTCAAAACGATGGTATTTATAGGTGAGGTACTTAAGGGGGTTTTACTGTAAAATATACGGTGTAATATACCCAACTCAGTCCATTCAAAAACCTGTTCGTTCCTTAATCTGTTTATCGAAAAGTCTATGATCTGATCTGATTTGTGTAGGTAAGACAGATCTAGCCCTCGACCGACCTGAGCAGATCCCAAGAATGGATCGTACTAAATAAACCCTCTTATAGGGATTTTCGTATCATTACAGGACACTGACCCATCGGTTAACACGCCAAAAGACTGAGACTGCTGTATATACAATGATTTCTAAAGACCGGCACTTGCGAGAACGAGCCTACGATTCTTGGGACAATTCTTCTTCAGCTGCCTAACAGATCTAGAGATGATGCTACCCGAGTAACATTTACAAATTAACCAGAGCCACCAGTTGACTCTCTCTCTCGGGAACTGTATAGGTGGAATTATCCCCCACATGGTTACACAGTGGGCCATTAGGCCTGAGTGATGCCCCAAAAGGCGGCCATTTAACCATCCTACCTACCTGTTTTTTTCTAACAGAGGTGGAAAATCTTCGTAAGATACCAGTGCTCCAGCACCAGCATTACGGATTTTTACCGCATAAAAACCATTCCCGCGTTCGACCTCTGTGGCACCTGCCTCCCGGCATTACAACACAGACGGGACTCCTGCCTAGACTGGCTCCGTCCGAACCCGCGTCTGCATGCGCCTCTCTCTCTCTCAACTTGTCGTTGCGTTGCCATGATGCTCGCTGCATATTCATCCGCAGCATTCCAATTGAGGCCGATTGAACCAACCTACCTATGTACCTATGTATGTGAGAGATCGAATAGTTGGAATTTCATTGATGTACATACATATATAGCTAGATGTATAGCTATAGAAACAATGAGGAAAAAATCCTTGCATCTATGGATCCATTTTATCGGAATTTTTTGTATGTAACTGCAGAGGAAAAGATATGACAAGAGCGATAGTTCGAAAATATCTAGATTTATATTTACTACAAGAATATTTACTACAAGAGTCCCATAAGGGATCTCATGCCATGTATGCCACTTTGTGCAAAAAGGTAAGGAACGAAGTAAGGAAGAAGAAGCCCCTTAAGAGAAGGACCTAAGCTAAACCATAGAAGGACCAAACAGCTTCTTGGACTTGTGGCCTTTTACAATCGTCTCTACTGTAGCAGTTCCTACTGGTCACTGGACCGTCTGCAAACACTGCTCAGCGGCTGGGGCTCCCTTTCAATGAGAGTTGTGTCTCTGTGAATGAAGAAGGAGACGTTTTGCCCTTAACCGTAGATCGAGCTTTGTATCAAAAATGATACATTTGGTTTTTTGATTTATTATAACTTTTTTCAGGATATTATTAACTTAACCATTCTTTGTGCCTTTGTTTTGTTGGGACTATGCTTGTTTAAAACCATCTTTCACACTTTTTTAAGAAAGAGGTCTTGAGAAAATTTAAAAGTTTCTAATTCTCTCCTTTGTGTACATAGAATAGGATTCCTTAATTTTTTTGAAGCTCGATCTACGGTTAAGAGATTTCGTCATCTTGGGCCCGTTTCCTGATTAAACTGTGAACCATCGACATTGTCAGTATCGTCCACTTCATAAGGGAATTGAAATGGTCCTTCCCTACTCTTGTGTAATACAACGGATTTTTACTAACCTATAGGAGATTTACTAACCTAAGTAAGTAAATGATAGGGTTACCATTGCCTCCTGAGGAGAACCTTTTAAAAACTAAACCCTTCATATACGTATCTATGGTTCTAACTTGTGATTAAGCTCAGCTACTTTGTACATCAAGAAACTGCTATACTGCTGCTATTAGTCAGAGACTGTGTTGGTGGGCTGTCAAATGGACCTCAGCATCTCCTGGTTACCAAGTCACGCAGACATCCAAGGGAATGGGTCGGCTGGGTGAACAGAAACAATACAAGGCTAAGACAGATATAGAACTACTTTCTGCGGAAGTAATAGTAGCAGTAGTCTCTTCATTTCGAAAGAAGCTCGACAGATTTGGCCAAATCTGCCATAGAACAAAAGATTTGCTGCTGAATTCTTTTAGGAATGTCTCCAGGCCGATGGCTTTAATTAAGGGCCTCTGGCTAATCGGTCTACACCCACAGAGATTCAAAATTCCACACAATTTGTTTTGCAGACGCTCCAGCGAAGAAAATGTGTCTGAAACACTCGATTACTCGATCACTTCCTGTGTGACTGTCCTGCCTTTCCATTGAAAAGACTCCTTAGGGAAAAGTCTGGTTGGCTCTCTAGTCAATCTGTTAGAGATTAAACTGAAATGCATCAAGTTCTATCTAGACGAGCCTCGTTGGCTTTAATGGTTAGTATTCTCTTTCAAAGAAGAGGAGTGTAAAACACTCGAACTCTTCTTATGTGGTGACCCGGCCTTGGCGTTGATAAGGTTAAATTCCTTACGGAAAAGTCTGATTAGCTCTCCAGTGAAACTGTGTGAGACAAGACTGAAACGTAAGTCCTATCTTTTAGCGAAGTGCGTTGGCTGTAATGGTTGGTATTCTCTTCCAAAGATGATGAGTTTGAAACATTGGAAGACTTCCTGTGCGACTGTCTTGCCTTAGCATCGAAAAGGTTCCTTAGGGAAAAGTCTGATTGGCTCTCTAGCCGATCTGTTGGAGACAAGACTGAAATGCACCAAGTCCTATCTTCACAATGACGGTTGGTTCTAATTGTTAGTATTCTCTTCCAAAGAAAACGAGTGTAAAACCCTCGAACCCTTCTTATGCGGTTGCCCTTCCTTGACTTTGAAAAGACTCAATTCTGTAGCAAATGGTTCCAAGGAATAATGTTAGGCATGCATCAAGGTCTATCTTGACCATGCAAGCTGGCTCCAATGCGTAGTTTTCTCTTCCCATGAAGGGTAGATAGAATAGATACGGGAGCCGAGCATCAACTGCCCGAGACACTGCGTCCAAAGAGAACTATTGTGTCGTATCCCTTTTCTTTATTGGAGGAGTTCATCTCCCCCAATACTGTCCAGGAACTCCTTGATTTTTCCCAGATTAGTTCCAGACAGCTCGTTTGTCTGAATTAGTTCCCTTCCCAGTATACGCTTCCTTGCGTGTAAGAGAGCGGGACACTCGGTTATGATGTGCACGGATGTTTCATCATCTTCCATGCAGAATCTGCATAGTTCGCTATCTGTCAATCCCAGCCGCGCTTTATGCATATTTAGCAGGCAGTGCCCGCTCAGAATTCCCGTCATGAACTTAAGCTCCTTTCTGCTTAGGTCCAATAGGTATTTAGATTTGCCTTCCGAATAGGCCGGAAAGAATAGCTTGGAACAGCGTTGTCCCACCGTATTGGACCATTTCTGGTTGGCCCGATTTTTGAATTCCTGTTTGACACAATGCCTGAAATGAGCTCTGCTGACACCTATGATTGGCTCAGGTCCATAGGGTCGTTTTGCCGCCCCTTCCTTTGCCAATCTGTCCGCTTCCTCATTTCCATCGTGCCCACAGTGCGCAGGAACCCAGTGTATTATCACCCGGTTATCCTTTGAAATGTCTTGGAGAACATTTGCTGTCTCCCAGACTAGTTTGGAATCAAACGTCGTCGAGCTCAAAGCTTTTATTGCAGCCTGGCTGTCGGACATTATGATTATCCTCTTTCTCCTGACATTGAGAGTCAGTATCTTCCTGGCACACTCGTTTATGGCAAAGATCTCAGCCTGGAAGACTGTGGCCGTGTCTCCCAGACTAACTGCTAATTGGGAGCTAGTATTAAATATTCCAGCTCCCGTTCCGCCTTCCATCTTTGAGCCATCAGTGTACCAGACAATGTCATCACACGTGAGACTGATTCTATTAGCAGCCCAGTCTTCCCTATGCGGTATGTACGTAGAGTAGTTCTTCCTGAAGAGGTGTTTCGGTGGCATCAGATCCAGAGGCATCCAGAAGCCTCCATCTCGCCTCCTATCCTTCAACATGGATAGGTGACCGATTGCATGTGCATCCCTATGTATGGATCCACTATGCATTAGTCTGTGTGCGCTGATGGTTGCAGCCATTTGCACATTTAGTTCCAGTGGCAGAATCCCCAATATAACATTTAGGGCTGCCGTTGGTGTAGTACTGAGACATCCTGTTATACAGGTATTCGCTAGTCTTTGAAGTTTTCCCAGCTTAGTCACAGTTGTTATTTCCGTGGTTTTCCTCCACCACACTATCGCCCCGTACGTGATAGTTGGCAGAACTATTAGGGAGTATAAACTCTGAAGCCACTTCGGTCTCAGTCCCCAATTTTTTCCACAGATTCTTTTGCAACTCCAGAGAGCATTGCCTGCCCTCTTGATGATGCGATCAACATGAGGTTTCCAGTTCAATTTGCTGTCCAGGATTACCCCTAAATACTTAACTTCCTTCGAGAAGTTCAGTTCTTTTCCAAAGATCATAATCTGTCTAAGGTCGATCTTCCTTTTAAGTGTAAAAGGGACTATGATTGTCTTGTCTGGATTCACAGACAGTTTCTGTCTGATACACCAGTGCTCGACTATCCTCAGCGCGCTCTGAAGCACATCTGAGACGGTATGTCCGTCTCTGCCTCTGACCACAATGACTAAATCGTCTGCATATGCGATGACTTCATGTCCCTGCTCTTCAAGAGAGCGGATTAGTCCGTCAACGACTACAGACCATAGCAGGGGGGATAGTACTCCCCCTTGAGGACATCCTCGCGCTGTACTTGCTGACAGCTCAGCCTCCCCTAAGTTGGACTGAATCACCCTGCTCTCCAGCATTGATGATATCCATCTTATAAGGGTGGCAGGCGCCTGTAGTCCTTCTAGCGCCGTTTCTATCGCTTCGAAGGTTGTGTAGTTGAAAGCCCCTTATGAAGGGTAGCTCCGGCGGTAAAGGTGATCGACGCGATAGTTAGAGGTCAACGCCGAAGAAAGAGAGCGTATCTCAGCTAGAAGGATCAAGTTGAAGACGTCCTATCATTTCTTGATGTGAGCAACTGAGAGAGAACTAACCCCGAAACGGGTTGTTATGTTAAGTAGTAGGGAAGAAAGTAGTAGGGAAGATCTATTCGAGGAAGTTACAGCAAAACGGTATACTAGAATTAATTGAGCGATTCTAGCTATCTTGAAATCATGGCTGCGTATTGACGACTCAGTTAAGACTATCTGAAATATTTTCACTTGTTCGTATGTCATATTTAATCAGCAAGTTGTAAGACATTGCTCAAACATTTCTTTGGGTGAAGCCAGAGCGTGGGAAGAGAGCAAATTTGTAGTAGTTAGTTTAGGAGATATCATTATCTTTTGAGTGTGGGCAACTATAGAAAGCACTGGCAAAATTCAAAGTTTAAGTTAATCACAAATGTTCAGTAGCATCACTTGGACACATATTTTGTAATTGTTAAAATTCTCAGTTGTTGAAGAATGTGAATTAGAATTTGTAGAATTTAGAACTTTTTAGAATTTAGAATTTTTTTCCAAAGTTGTTTTGAAACATTTCAAGAGACTATACAATTTTCTATTTTCCCCCCAATAAAATACGCTTCCAAATATCTACATTCAAAGTGCTTTAAATCGCTGTATTGCGTCGAGGAATGAGTTAAGTCAGCCAAGTTTAGCTAATCTGATACAAACAGCTGCTGTTTTATTATGTGAAATATTGCACGGAAATATTTACAAAATCAGAGCAAATCTAGAAATGTAGAGCATTGGGTTTCACTGTCGCATCGATGCTTTGAAATCCTGCTTGAAAACTTGAAATTCCAATCGCGTCGTTGTGTCTAAGCAGTGAACGCAACAGCCTCGCACTGATTCCACAACGTAGCACAGTAGTTCATTGGGTCAGAGATGCACTTCCAGTGCCCTGCGCGCCGCTGCGCTCTTGTTGCTGTACCTCTGTATGTCGGTGTGTTGATGTGTTTGTGTGTGTGTGTGCATTGTGATTATTTGCAATTTAACCCAGAGTGGCAATTGTCATCAACACTTGGCGATTATTAATCATACGCATGCAGCAACTTTGTGCACAAAATGCAACAAAAACAAAAAAACCAAAGTACTTATAATGCAAACAAAAACGCAAAATTATAATACGTGTTTATGTTTGTATGTGTGTATGTGAGTACAATGAATACGTGATACGCGACTGCAGTCACACAAAATTAATTTGCAACGCTCGATAATGCGCCACGTACGCTGTTGTTGTTTCTACTTATAATAAAAATACTTGACAAATTGTTGTTGTTTTTGTTGTTGTAGTAGTAGCGGTTGGCTATACGCTGGACACAGCGGCGACAGTCAACAGTCAACAGTGCGGCCCAGAAATTGGTGCAGTGTGTTGAAGGCAAAAGGAAAGAACGAGAACAACAACAACAACAACAAAAACAAATGGGCTGTAATTCAATTGCCAGCAAGTGCAGTCGGGCAGTCGGCCGCAACACTTTAGCAGCAATTTGAATGTGTTCTGGCTGCGCCTGTGACGGAGTTAATAATTTGATTAACGCCAGCGCGCACAGTCGACGGTCGTACGGCGGCGGCGTGCGGGGAGCGGCCGACGATTGGCAGCAGGCGTACTCGTAGGATTTGCAACGTGCACTTGCACTTCAACACTCGACTTTGGTCAATTGATGAAGATTGGAGTTGAAGGCTATTCTCGCGACAGGCTGCGAGCGTCGAGTGCGAATGCGAGCCGCCTGTCCTGTGCTCCGTGCCGAAGGGTGAGCGGACCGGCTGCGTAACCTTGAAATTTTTTAAGTAGCGTCATTTTCAGTAAACACATTTTAACGATCTTGAAATTGTTCATAAAAACTGTAAGAGTTTACTGTTGTAAATTGAATATTTTTTAATTAATTTATTATGAAAGTTGAGTGTCAACAATGCTGTGAATTGGTTTTTGGTGGACTTTAGTGGAAATGGACTCTGATGAAATGACTCTAATGATGAATGTTGAAGGAAACTTCATACTTTTCACTATTCAAATGTAGTAATGAAATCTTTCTCTTCCCAGGACGAGACAGCTTTTTCAATTCCCAAAGATGAGAAAACTGAAGGAATCTTTTCCATAACTTTTTATCATTCAAATGTTGTTGTAACATATTTTTTTCCACAGGGCGAGAAGGGGGGGGACCTTTTTCAATTTCCAAAGATCAGAAAACTATCTAGTTGCTGGGTAGTGTTTTTCTTAGATTCTGAAAGACATGAATCTTCATACCATTTCAGTTTTCACATCTACATATTACTGACATATTTTCCTTCACTGGACAAGATACCTTTTTCAATTCTCAAAGAATAGAAAACTTTCCAGTTACTGTGAAGAGGTTTTGCTGGACTCTGAAGAAATCTTTTTCAAACCTTTTCAGCATTATTTCTCTTCATAGGACGATATACCTATTTCAATTCTCAGAGATTAGAAAACTTTTTAGTTATGTTTTGGTGAATTGTGAAGAAAATGACAAATACAAACTCCATACTTTTCAGTATTCAAATCTATGACTGGCATCTTTCCCTTTACTGGACGAGATACTTTTCACAATTCTCAGAAAACTTTTTAGTTGTTGTGTAGTGTTTTCGATGGACTCTGAACAAATCCTTTCCATACCTTTTCAGCATTCAAATGTAAACGAGAAGAAAATTATACGAGAACCCTTTTTCAATTTTCAAAGATGTAGAAACTTTCTACTTTTTGTTGTGTAGTAGTTTTGGTGGATTCTGAAGGAAATGAAACTACTTACCTTTCCAGTATTCAAATATATGACTGACATCTTTCTCTTCACTGTACGGGATACTTATTTCAAATGGCAAATAGAAACTCCATACTTTTCAGTATTCAAATCTATGACTGACATCACTGGACGAGATAGCGTTCTGAATTCTCAAAAATAAGAAAAACCTTCTAGTTGCTGTGTAGTATTCTTCTTAGACTTTGTAAAACTGTACACCTTTTCAGTCTTCAAATGTATGACTGGATGGATGTGAGGGTGGGCAGGAAGGCCACAAGCCTTCGATAGCACTCAGTCCATTTCAGACCATTGTACTATACCCATGGAAGATAGGGGAGGAAAATGAGAGTAATATCTCATATTTCACCCGTTTTTTAAATGCGTATGCAACACTGTCTTTCCAACATATGTTACAGCACACATTCTAAGCGGATGGGGAAGGGGATGGGAGGGGACCTACAGTTTAACGCCGAATCCGAACGGCGATTGGCAGTTTTTCGTTTACACTTGGAGGTTTTGCCATTGCCTGCCAAGAGCGCACTCGTGCGATTCTTGTAATTCTCATTCCCTTCATGTGGATAGCGATAGAGGTAGACGAGCCAGGAATCGAAGCTGGAGCCTTTGGTATGAGAAGCCAGCGCGCTACCCGCTGGACAATGTATGACTGGCATCTCTCTATTCTCTCGGCGGGATAGCTATTTCAATTTTCAAAGATGGTGGTCTCTGAAAAAAGAAACAGTTTACCGTTTTTAGTATTCAAGTTTAGGAATAACAGCATTCTACCTAACCTAAAATATGTCTGGTTCTGGTTCCCAAACTTGGTAAACTTCCAAGTTGGTTTCTTAACAAAAAAATCATTAATCAAACAAGTTAGGTTAGGTAAGCTGACTGGCCAAGTGGGCCACGCATGGACACTTTCTTAGAAGACACAGAAGAAGTTATATCGAGGTGCCAGCTGACTATTAGATGAGGTTAGGAAAAGTGGCAGACTGGATCCTAAAGATACCAGTTAGAATTCCTTAGTGTTGCGGATCGACGTAAAAGTGATTGGTGAGAATATTTAAAAGCGATACAAGTCATGCTTGGCGATGTTCTTTAACCCAGAGCAGAACAGGGTCCCTTAGTGAGTAAAACGTAGTCTTGAGATAGCTGGACAAGGCCAAAAAATGTGCTCCATGGTTTCCTTGGCAACAATTTCTTTGCATTATCTGCATTCCTTCGAGTTAGTGATGTCCATCTTTGTCCCGTTAGTAGATATCCCTTCTGTAGTCCTTCTTCTAGAGTGAGAGAACAAATATTGTAAGCATTTCATTAGTTGAACATAAACTATTAGGTTAGGTCAAGAAAGGTGGCAGACCGGGTCCTAAGTTCCTTAGTGTTTTAGTGTTGTAGATCAACGTTCAAGTGATCGTTGAGAATATGGGTGTTCCTAGCGAAGTTCAAAAACTATACAAGTCATGCTTGGCGGTCTTCTCTAACATAGAGAAGGACAGGACCCATAAGTGTGTAAAAAGTAGTCTTGAGCTAGCTGGACAAGACCAAAGACTGTGCTCCAAAGATTCCATTCTTGGCATTTGCTGCATTCCTCCGAGTTAGTAATGTCCATCTGTTGCGCATGAGCCTCTTTTAGGCATTGTCCCGTTAGTAAATAACCCTTCTGTAGTCCTTTTCGAGAGTGAAAAAACGAATCTCATAAGCATTTCTTAGTTGAACAAAGTTTGTAGAAAATTCCTTTATACTGACCATGACCTCCACTGTATCCGGGAACCAATCACACTCACTGTTGAATAATTACCACTTACCACAAATAAGCCATAATCGCATTGTTTAATTAAGACAGCACGAAAAGTGTTCGCCTCTCTAGTAGCCGCTGCCATGAATAGGCTGAATTTAGCTTTGGTGATATCAGAAGTTTTTTGCTCGTTGCATAACCATTGATCCATCAAGTATCATACCTGGAATTATGTCTCGACATTCCTATTTCGCACACACACACATAGACGCAGAGATAAACAAACAGGGAATGAAATAATTCCACATATTGACAAAGTCGTCGAATTTCTTTCTCAAACTGCCACTTACACACAACGTGCACAACAATCGTCGATATCATTAGAAATCGGCATTAGAAATGTGCCGCCAACATTGATCATTGACGATCGATCAATTGTCCAGTCGGCGCCCAGAGGCCACAAACCACAAAAACCAGTTCGAATGGCCACAGGCAGCAAAATATCCTAAAGAATTTTATATGTGAAGAGTTCGAAGTATAAACAATAACAACAATAATAATAACAACAACAGCAACACCGCTTTTGCTCTAATTGATTTTTTATTTACGCTCAACTATTCGCCTCTCGCGCCGCTCGCCCTGCACCAATGCCAATGTAATTGTGGGATCTGTAGTAATTTAATTAATAATTCAACTGATGATCATGCATAATAATGACACACATATACACGCACACATATTAATGTATATGAATGTGTACAGACACACCGGTTGGGATGGCAGCGGGTAGTGTAGCGTGGCCGGCCGAATAAATCACAACGAAGAACGGCGCGCTGGCTGGATGTGGCAGCTGTAGTTGTTGTTGTAGTTGAGTTGCTGCTGCTTTTATTGTTGTTGTTGTTGTTTTGGTTGATGTTGCTCATGGACACGTGAATGCGCAGCACGACAACACATGCCACCAGCAGTATCCAGTTCATCAATTGATTGCCAGGCAACAATTACAACCATGCCACACATACATACACACATACATACATACAGCCATATCTACCCGGTTGTAATTATGGTAAATAAAGCAAAAATAGAGCGCAGGCGCAGGCGCAAGCGGCACAACGAAAGACTGCGGCAGACGGCCGGTGCATTCATTATCAGCAGACTTGGTTGCGGCGCGACCAACCCAAACATAAACACGATCATTATACTATGGAGAGAAACAACAACAACAACAACAACAACAACAACAACAATATTAACAACAGTAGCATTGGCGGCGCACAAAAAAGCGGCGCTGGCATGCAATGCAGCCGGCAGGCGGACGCTGCGGGGCGGCCGACAACACAAACAACCGAAACAGCAAAGCAACCAGTTGCCGCATCGCCACCACGCAACCAGCACCGACCAGCTGATCGGGCGCGAGAGCAACTCTCCGATCTCCGGCCACTTGTGTCGACGTTGGGCGATCGTGAATTTTCCTTTTCAATTAAATGCCATAAAGTGTGCCTCGGCATCAGCATCGGCGTCGGCATCGCTCGCAATCGCAATGAATGAGTCGCTATTACGTGTGTAGTGGGGGCGGCCTGATAAGCGGCGCGGCAAAGAGCACTTGTGTTGATCGTGGGTCCTGTCTACAAAAAAATAACAACAACAACAATTACTAAATTTAAGCTGCTTATCAGTTGGAGCGCAGCAGGTGCCGCACTCCACACTAACCCACAAAGCGGCGAGCGCATCGGGCGCTCTCTCGCGCAGCGCCTTTGATGCCGGCAACGCGCAGCTCTTGGCCGATTCGTGCGTTGGCCGGCCAGTCGCACGAACGAACAGCGAACGGCCTGAAAAACAGCTGTGCCGGCGGCACAATGTTGCCGGATCATGCTGGCCGATCGAGCGCGCGCATTCGTTTCGGCATTTGGCGCAAACCGACTCTCCGACCAGCACCAACATCGACATCGACACCGCCAACAGCAACGGCAACAGCAACAAAACCAACGAGCAACATTTCCACAGCGAGCAGTCATCGAGCAGTGCGCGTGTTTGCTGGTTTTGTTATTTAAGCGAAAAGTTGCGGAACGTTTGTGGTCGTCGGGAGCCTTTTTTCGAAAGCGGATACGGATATCAGTGCATGAATGAACGACAGGAAGAAACTCCAGTGCAGTGAATTGCGAGTGTTTCATATGTTTGCATTCAGCCTCAGCCTAAAGGATTTCATAAAAAGTCAACAAATAATAAAAACTTATTAAATTAATTGTTGAAAAATCCACTCAATATTTCGTTAAAGAAGTGTAAAAGTGGAAGTGAATGTGTGAAAATTTCACAAATAAATAACTAAAGTGTATTGCAGCTGATTTTAATGCCAATTGACAATTTGATTGGCAAATAATAGGTAAATAAAATGATGTAGTTTGGTGAAATAATGTGAAAAGTCAAGTTGTAAGAAACTTAAAATTCAGTTAGACTGCTGTTATTGCCCTGGCTTGGTGATCTAAGGTGGAATTGAAGAAGCCAGTGCACTAAATAGAATTGGCTCGCAGGCCCTGTTTGTCGACACACACAGTCAGCGATATGTTGCAGTCTGTTGGCAGTCTGCAACAGAGACACTCCAACCACTGGAAAGGTGGGAAGTACAGTGATGTGGACAGTCAAGGATGTTTTTTAAAGCGCCTCAACGCAACAGAACCAATTGGGCAGTTAGGTTAGGTGGCTGTCTCAAGGACATCTCTTAGGCCTTGTGGCTCAATGTGTTACCACGTATAAGAGAAGACCTTGACCTATAAACTTCAAGTTGATGAGGTCCACTCGAAGGCTCTGACGAATTTGTAGATATTGGAAGAATTTCTCCAGGTCTGCTACTCTCGCACTAAACAGACCCTTTACTCCAGTCTACTCTACTCTCGTAGACACATTCAAATGGTACGAGCTTTGTGGCCCAATGTGTTTTCACGGCTAAGGGAAGAACTTCACCTATATACTTCAAGTCAATGAGATCCACTCAAAGCTGAGAGTATCTTCTCCAGCAGATCTTCTTCTAAGCAGCTAAGGAAGTGCTACTCTTGCACTAGACGGACTCTCTACTCTAGTCAACTCTCGTAGACACTTTGAAATGGTACCAGGCTTGTGGCCCAATGTGTTTTCACGTCTAAGGGGTGAACTTCACCTATAAACTTCAAGTTTTTGAGAGCTACTTGAAGGCTCTGACAAATTTTTAGATGTTACATGAGGGTATCTTTCCAGATCTAAGCAGGTAATAAAGCTGCTACTCTCACACTAGACAAACTCTCTATTCTTATTCACTCTCGTGGACACTTTGACATCGTACGAGGGCTTAGTTACAAAGACTCGACTTAGCCTTGCTGCCTGGCGCGGCACAAGCAGGACTTGATCATGCATGGCAGGTTTAACCATCTTAGACGGTTAGCCGACGACATCAGACCAAGAATCAGGAGCGTAGTCTCGCATGCACAGAATAATTTCTCAACTATTTCCTTGCAGTCTTGTTCCCTGAAGCTTCTACAGAATTCTTTTTACACCAGATGAAGTCTTTTGGCGCTGGTTGATCGTAGGCTAGCTTCAAGTAGCTGTTGGGGCATGGAACTTGTTGAATGATACACATTATGATACTTTAAGGAGAGAGTGATCTATTTTACTGCAACTCGCAGATCCTGCGAAATCTAATTTGTTGTGTGTAAAACCAAGAGCAAGTCTCTGAAGTTGATTGAACTGAAGGTATCTAAGTTTTCGAAGAAGGGAGAACCTAGAAATTTCCTTGTCGAAGAAGAGAGAGTCTAGGAATTTCCTTCTTCGACTAGAGAGAACGGCGCAGTAATAGAGACTTTCACTGATAATCCTTTCCACCGCTTCATTTTGGCAACTCCGGCAATAGTTCCAATCGATAAGGTCTTATCTGATAGCATGACGTTCGAATAGACATTGTCCTGTCCTGGTTAGACTGAGCAAAAGCTATTTGAGAACACATTGGATTGGATTGGAACGTCATTGGATTTATGCCGCTTAATGAGTACGTCAACCGCATTTTGGGACGTGGTTCAGCCATAAGTGACATGTGTCTTGAGGCAGACTGACAAACTGTTCCTCTATATATTAGTAAATGCACAGATTTTGGCAAATGTTCCAGGCAAATGTGCTTCGACAGGTTGACTCCAATCAAGGACCAGTTACTGGAACTCGAGCTGTCGTGTATTCTTCGCTTTACAAAGCTGATGGATCGGCTTACAGAGATCCAAAATCACTTTATGCCAAGAGTTTCCTATTGAAAGCTGCTCGCTTTACGAAGGCGACAGATCGGCCAACAGAGATCCACAGCCTTTGGGAAACTTGACGTCAAGCCTACTGTCTATTGAAGGTATTCTAGAAGAAGACAATTGCTGGGGTACAACGAACAGTAATTTCATGTTCTTCTGTCCAGAGAAACACTCAACAATATGAAATAATAACAATGAGTTAAACTTCTGGATCTTTATTAAATGGTAACAAGTTCTATTAGCATTTGCTACCTTTCTAAGTATTACTGGGTAAAAATCAGTTCTATTTCTTTTGGAGGAACTTTTTACCTTTAGGAGGACTCAATTTGCCTTGTTCGATAGGAGTGAGCTGTCCAAAGAATGACGTATCGCAAAGTTATCTGAAGGTAGCACTGGCTGCTTTTTAGCAGAGCAAAGATGTCTTTGAGAAGACTTGGGTTCTCTAATACTTACTTACTTACTTACTTACTTAACTGGCCATAACAACCCGTTATCGGGTTACGGCCTGCCGCAAAACTTCTCTCCAGGCGCCTCTGCTTCGCGCGCGCCTTCTCCAGTTGGTCACACCAAGAGATACCAGGGCCTCTTCCACTTGGTCCTTCCACCGGAGACACGGCCTCCCTCTTCGCCGTCGACCTCCAACCATCGCATCGAATACCTTTTTCGCCGGAGCTTCGTCGTCCATGCGGCAGACATGACCGAGCCAGCGTAGCCGCTGGATGTTAATTCGCTGCGCTACGTCCATGTCCTTATACAGCTCATACAGCTCGTTATTGGTTCGTATGCGATAGTCGTCACCAACCCGAACAGGGCCGAAGATTTTGCGAAGCACCTTCCTCTCGAACACTCCAAGGGCCGCTATGTCGTTTCGTGTCATTGTCCATGGGTTCTCTAATAGGTTTTGAAATTTGAGTGTTTCTTTCTTGGAGAGGAACTTTTTACCTTACGGCTCCACCTGCCTTGCTCGATAGGAGTCATTATTAAGCTGTCCAAAGAATGACGTATCTCAAAGTTATCTGAAAGTAATGATCTGATTTATTGGATAAACTGAAGTCATATAAAGCACTGGCTGCCCTTTGGCGGGGCAAAGATGTCTTTGAGAAGACTTGGGTTCTCTGGGATACAAAGCACAGCTATATCCACATGTCTGGGTCCATGAACACTTCCAGCTAACTTCCGAATGACTAAATCCCCGATAAAAAAATATATAGAAATATATAGAGATAAATATATATATATAGAAAAATAAATTATAGGTTTTGTTAGCTTTGAAATTTGAACGTTTCTGAGCAAAGACCAGTTCTGTTTCTTTTGGTGAATCTTTCTTGTCTATATTTTACTATTAAGTTCAGTTAGGTTAAACTGGCTGGCTCTAAGTCCTTTTGTTCGAGTCCTTCCTCTTAAGTTCTCGCATTGACTTCGTTCGTGTCCTTCCTTCCTTTGAAGGCCTCGCATAGACTCCGTTCGAGTCCCTAACGTTTCCAGATAGAAGTCTTTAACGTTAAAAGTGACCTTGAAGATCCATGAATACCTAAACGTGCCTTTGTAGAGAAACTTATTAGGGCTCTGGCCTCTATTTTGGACGCCCTCTCTGATCCCTCAATTAGCATAATAGCCAAGTATTTGATTTATAAACAATTACAAAACATTTATATTAATTTTGTGTAATTTTACACCAACTACTTTTATCAAAGACCCACAAAACCATAAATAAAAATTGTACAATTCATTCTCCCTGTTACACTCTGTGCTCACAAATTTCATTCAAAATTTTGTTATGTGATAATAAATAAATTTATTTGCCTAAAATATTAACAATTAAATAAAATATTATCAAACGCTCAGCTGTTTACACAAATTCTAATCAATTAACAATGATTTGAAGCCACATTTATGCACACACACAAACACACACACACACATACAACAGTGACTATTGTGCGTATCATATTGTTGTTGCTGTTGTTTTTTGTATAATTTCAAATCATGGGCCATGCAAAGTGCCAATGTGCTGGCGATTTAATCTTCACATGCGTTGCATGTCACGCTCGAACACAAAAAGAAACCAAAAAAAAAGTGCATTTATATGCACTACAAAAACAATAACATTTGTATATATACAACAGCAACAACAATAACAGCAATAGCAACAATAAATATGAGCTGAAAGTGGCGTTGGAAAAATGAAAAACCATTGAGTGGAATGCAAGTTGCACTATGCCAACTCATAGTTGTATATGCATTATTGTTGTAGTTGTTGTTATAGTTGTTGTTGTTGTTATAGTTGTTGAGGGGGAAAAAGTCAACTGTGGCTTTGTGAATTGTGCTGTAATATTGAGTGTCATGAATGAAAGTGAATCGTCTTCAAACACACTCACACACACTCACACACACAGAAACGCAGCACACACACACACTTGAACTGCAATTGATGCATTAATTGTGCTCAACTCACAGCCTAATTTGCATACATTATGTCTGACTGTTATCGGCATTATTTTTACCGTTGCTCACTGACATCCGATTACCTCAAGGCCGACTATTGCATACGTTGCGCAACAATTCACAAATGTTGTTTGCACAAAACTTGAATCAAATTTAATAGAATTCTTACTTTTTGCAATTTTGAAGATTGCAAAAATATACAAAAATAAGATTCTAAATATAAGAATAAGAAGAATATATTCTAAGATTAAAAATATAAATTGCTACAATGATATTAAGTAAACTCCATTTCCAAAGAATCCAACAATTGCTACAAGCGAAATTTTAATCTTGTCACCGCAAATGGCATTTCAATCTGTCAAAATATTAAATCATTTATGCAAACATTTTATGGGCAAACATTGTCAGCTTGTTGACAGATAACTGTCATTATTTGCACACGTTTGTTTAGCAATAACAATAAAATTTATTGCCATTTCAAACAACAATTAAAAAAAAGCCGAATCTCAATTGCCGCAACGATAAGATTAGAACTGCATGAAAGTTCTTTCACCTGAAATTGCAATTTTTACGAGCTTCCGATAAGATATGTGGTAATTGTTTTTATTGGAGTTTTTATTTGCCTTTTGTCAGAAAGCCTATGCAATATTCAGATTCTGTCTGCCGATAATTTCGGTTATTGTCGGATTACACGTAGATAATTTAGTTTTAGAAAAAGATGTGTTACAGTTTTGTGAAATATATTTAAAGCTTGAAAACATTGCGTTTAAAACCACAGACCGATAAAGTTCCCTTTGCTTTTGTTTGCATGATTTTTCTTTAACAAGTCCACTGTTTTCATGGCATCTTCATTGTTTGTGTATAGTGACAAATTTGTGTCACAATTACAATAAAAATGTGATGCCAAAATATGCAAAATTGAGATATTTAATACTTTTCCTACCAATTCAAAGCGTTTGGAAATTTAAAAAAATTGTTTAGTTTGTTTGAAAGTAATTTTTTCATTAAAAAGTTATGTCTTTGTTTTGTGCTGCCTTATTGCCTGATTCTATATTTTCGAAAGGATGATAAGGCCTCCTTAACTTGGTCCTTCCACCGGAGATTCGGTCTCCCTCTTCGTCGTCGACCTCCAACTGCCGTATCGAACACCTTTTTCTCCGGAGCTTCATTCTCCCTAAAGATGTTGTCTGATAATCCTATCTGTTCCGAACTTTTATACATCGAATTAATTTCAAAAATATAGTTTCTAACTTTCTGAATGAGCTTTCTGAAATCCGAGAGGATTCCTTCAAACTCCCATAAAAATGTGAGTCAATGTGATTAAACACATTATGTGATATCAACACCTAAGTGAAGTGTCTTAAGTGGGCTCTGAGGAGTAAATCGATAGTGGAGCACTTCTGTTTTAATGAAAAAAACTTTCTTTTTGAGGACACCTTCTGATAACCTTATCTCTACCGTACTTCTATACAAAGAATCCATTCCAAAAATGTATTTGCCGACTTTCTGGGCGCATTCTCTTCGACGACCCTACAGATCTATTGACGATCAGCAAAAGCAGCTGCGTTGCTCACTTCCTTAGAAAATCCGTGTGGTTTCTTTCAAATTTACTCAATCAATTTCTATATGTGATTTTAAAACCTAAGTGTGGAGTAAAAGAGATAATTAGACATTTCTTCCCCGAGGATACCATCTGAGAACCCTATCTGTTCAAACCTTCTATACAAAGAACTCGTTTAAAAATTCTTTTCCTGTCTTTTTGACTGTCCTCTCTAAATTTCGAGTGTTCAAGTTCAAACTGCCATATAAATTGATTGCTTAGTGGTCAACCATATATCTGTGGTCAAAATCAATAACCGCCTAAGTCGAAAATTGCTGTTTCGAGCAATCTCGTTTTAAAGTTAGGTAGGTTTTTATTTATAACTTTTTTATTTTGAAGTTGCAAACCCCCCGATTTTACACAAACGTAGAGCACAGTCAAGGGAACGTGGTGGCATCCATAACTCAATTTCTTCTTAAGTCGACTTAAGTGGTTATTGCTTTTGACCACAGATATTATGTGACATCAAAACCTAAGTGAGTTGTTCTATGTAATTTCTATGAAGGAAAACAATGGTATGTTCTGAACAACTCTAAAATCATATAAACTCACTAAAATCATATAAAGGATACACAACTTTCATCAACAAAGAATGCAAAACAAGCTTAGGTGTACTGCAGATTAATTTCTAATGACAGTACTGATATCTGGTATAGAACCTCAATAACAATAGGTGAAATGTGGAGAATATATCTATTAGTTGTCTCTAGAATTCAAAAAACCTACCCTAAGTTGATCTCTAATAATTTAATTAATAATTTTATTACAATTTAATTAAAACTTAATCACAAATTTAATTAAAATTGAATTAAAAATTTCATTAAAATTTGATTAAAATTTGATTAAAATAAATTAGACACTTTAGCTTTCAATATTCGAGGCTTCAGTGCCCCTAATGGTATGAAATGTATAACCATCAGAATCTCCATAACTTTTTCCTAAACAATTCTTCTTTCAAGATAATCTCCTGAAACGTCAAGAATCTTCTTAATCCAGGGGCAATTTTCTTGATCTGGCAACACTGGTTCCTTTATCTAGCCGTCTATTCTCTAATTGATAGTAGTTGGAAAGTTTCTGCATAGAGTTTAGGTTAACTAGGTTAGGTTAACTTAAGTTAAAATGACCGTCAGTGAATAGGAAATTGTTGTAAGACACATTTAGGCTGCAAATGGTTCTCAAATCTTAAAAAATAAAGGAAAATAAGTATTTCTGTGCTTGGTCGGCCTCTATAATACAGCGTGTAGTGTGCTAACATTTCAAACAACAAGTTCTAGGTTCGATTCCTTTTTGAGGCTGCTTAATCACTTGTCTACTTCTATTGCTATCCACGAAAGGTAGATGATTTATTATAAACAATGCACAAGTGCGCTTTTAACAAGGAATGAAAAATCTTCAACTATGAATTGAAAAACTTCCAACTTCCATTTGGGGTCGGCCCTAAATTTGAGGGTCCCTTTTTCTTCGTTTGAAATACTTATATTGAAAAACAGTGTTGAAGAAACAGTTTGTATACACATTTTTAAAGTATGGAATTTGTGGTATCAATGGGCCACATGGGCCTAAGTGTGTCTCATACAGATGCAGCCATCCTAATCTACTTCCGGTCTTCAAAGTCTGGTGAGAGCTAACTCAAGGCTAGCTAAAAAATAAAATCCATGCAGCATTTTCTATGTGAGTGGCCTGTGCTTCATAACATACGTCACTGTTACCTAGGGAGAAGAACGCTAGACGACTTGAGCCTGGTTTGTGCCACACCACTGGATCACATTGCCAGATTTCTTTGACACTCGGGTTGACTTCAGCCCACAATGAACACAAGATTGCAGGAGCTTGTGCAGACTGTCTTAGGGCATCAAAATGGTGCCTGTCTTATCTAACTTAAGCTAACTCACACTAATTTTATAGCTGAATGAAGTTTGGAAGTGTCATAGGTTGATTGCTTTAGGGGTATTTAAGTCAATGAAGTAGGGAAAACATTGAGCTGCTCACTTACTACTTCTAGAGTCTAGAGTGAGCCGAACAGTGGCAGACAAGCTGACTTCGAATCCTCTCCTTGTCCTCTTCTTCATTGAGGTAACTGCCAATTTTTCATTAATGTATTTATTTATAAAATTCTAATGTTCCTCTTAGATATACAAAGTTCACAATTTCATAAAAACTTTTAAGCACTTTTCTTTCTTTTATTTCTAAGAACTTTTATCAAATTGAATTTCATGCTTTCAGAATATTTTTGAATATATGAAATAACTTTCTTCACTTTTCTTCTTGTGTGCCTACAAGATGAAAGTTCACTTAGTTCTTGTTTATTTGTCTGATAACTTTCAGTTTGAGTTTTAGTCTTTTTTATGGCCCAACACTAGAAAATGCTTTATCAGCAGACAGAAAAACATAAATTTCAGTCCATTTTACATAAATCAGATAAATTAATTTCACAACTGTTTGAAAGCATTAACAGCTCATTTGTACTGTTTCCCAGAAATAATTTTTTGTTCTTTATTTTAACTTGAAACCATTGAAGCTTTAAAAAAAAATGCCACCAATGATGACTAATTAAAAATGAACAGAACTCGATTAATTACAGTTTTTGGCAGTTGTGTTCAGGCTTTTTGTTTTTGTTGTTGTTATTTTCTTGCAAACACTGTAAACCACTGTGTGGTCATTTGAGACGCCACGATTTGCAAAATGCTCAGCGATCGTTGTGTTTCCTACACTTTTTGCTATGTTTTGTTATACATAAATATTTTTTAAAGATAAATTTTTTGCTCTCACTTAGGTTTTTGCCAATTCAGTTACTTTTATTGTTTTTTTTTTGTTATTGTAGTTGCTTTGAGCACTTATTGTGTTGTTGGCGCACGTGTGAATTTTGCATGAGAAACATTTGTGGTTAATTAACACCAGCGACTTGGTGTTGAACAAATAAACCCACAACAACAACAACAACAAAAGCATATAGAATTAACTGGCCACAACTCGTATTGCTCCTGTTGACGACAAATGAGTTGCGCCTCGAATACGTTCGTGGCCGAAGGCACGAAAGCCGCACGCATGCGCACACAACGCCAACAAGTACAACAAAATCGGCCAAAAAAACCCAAACAAGAACAACCAACAGGCAGCGACAGTAAAGAACGTCGCAACATTTATTGTGCTGTTAACTTTTGCTTTTTTGAAAGTTTTTATTATGACTTCTTTATTTTTTTATTATTTTTTTTTTAACTTTTTATGTTAATTTTTTTTTGCCAACCAAAACCAACATTTCAAATTCAAGCGCAAACAATAAAATCCACCAAATTGAAAAGACCACATCATAAACAACGGCGACACTGACTGTCGCTATTTTTATGCTAAAAACGTACCACGAAATAAAACTAAAATAAATAAAAAGAAAAAAGGAACAATATTCTTTCTGGTTATTTAACCAAACTTCATTATTTATGCAAATGACTTTCTTTGATTGTTTTCGTTTTTGTTCTTTCACTCTTTTCATTTTCTTTACACTGTGTTGTTTGTTTTTTGTTCTTGTTTTATTTGTTGTGCCCTAACTGTGCCTGACTTGTGTGTTTGTGTGAGTGTTTTTTTGTTCTACGCTGTTTTCTCACATTTCAAAGAATTTGAAATAACATCTCATTATTGCTGTTGTTGTTGTTGTGCTGTTTGGTTTTATTAGTTTCTTACTTTTAATGAATAAATAAATAAATAAAAAAAATAAAAAACAACACAACGAAAGCAAATGAAACGCGCAGGCGCAGCTTTTTAAGCCGCCGTACATGTGACCACGACTGCGTCTGTGTGGCTCTGTGGCTGTCGCTGTCCAACTGCCAACAAGTTTAAGTCCAACAGAGATTATGTCACTTTGCGCTACGCGCGCGCGCCACACGTCTTCGGTTACCTGTCCGGTCTGCGACGCGCCTGTCCGCCCCGCCTGCCATATGCCGGTCTGTCCAAACGCCAGTTCGTTTGACGCCTAACCCGCGAACGCTTCCTCAATGCTTTAAGCCTGCGAGGCGCTGTCGCCATCATCGCCCCATCACCATTGCCACCATTGCCGAACGTTGTCCAACACATCAACGGCAGCGCTGTCGCCTCCACCACCACCATCACCATTGCTGCCACCATCGCCATCGCCAACACCAGCAGCAGCACCGTCAACGCTTTGCCGCCGCCCGTGCGCGCAAGTTCATTGGCCGTGGCCGCCGCGTTCGCGCCAACCGCGTCCGCGCTGATGTGCGTGAAGTTTTCTGTTGTGGTTCTATTCCTGTTCCACTTCTTTGAATAAAATAGAAAAAGCAGTCGTGGCATTAGAAATTTGCCACAAAACAACAACAACAACAGCAACAGCAACACCGCGCCAACCACAATTCTAATGGCGCAATAGCGGCAACAAGTGTCCGGCCGCCTCGCCTCGCCTCAACTTGCGCCCGGCACGGCACAGCTTGACTTGGCCCGACTCGGCGCACTGCCACAGCCACAGCCACTGAAAGTTAAGTTGGTGAACGCTTCGAGCCGTTTTTGGTTTCGGTTCGTAAGTACTTTGGCTTTTACTCTTCTAATGCGGCAGATTAGAAAAGTGAAAGAATTGACTGCCGTTGGCGCAGCGCAGCCTGTGAGCCAGTGGCGTTTTCTCATTCTTTTCATGCGCATTTCATTGGCATTGGAGTTGAAATTTTTTTAAATTTTGTAGAGTAAAATATATGGATTACACATAGTTTCTCACGTTGTTAGATCAGTTGAGTTGAAGCGAAGTTTTTAAATGATTTGTGGGGTTTTACTTATTTTTCTCATACATATATTTTTTTATTTATTTGTTTTCATTGTAAAAGAAAAATAATAAAAATCACTTTTCTATTATACTTTGTTTTGCGATGTGATTTTTTTTACATTTTAATATTTATCGTTTTTTTTTCTTTTGCTACAGTATTTTGAACTAACTCATTCTATTGGATCTTTAACATCCAATTTAATTCAATCCAAAGTCTGCTAATTCCATTCATTTTATTCCCTCTTTCCATTCTTCTTTTTCTATCTGCCATTGCATTTTTCTATCTGCCATTTTCTACCTCGTATCGTTCATGTTTTTTCTTTCATATTCCATCACCTATGTTCCACCTTCTATCTGCCAATTCCAATCTTGTACTTCCTATTCCCAATATTTTATCTCATATGTCTTCTATCCAATCCTGCTTCTACTCGTATGTCTTGTATCTTAAATTTCATATTTTCTGTCTTATACCTCATATCTCCTACCTTAAGTCTTCTATTTTCAATCACTTAAGTCATAGTTCAAATCTTCTGTACTCAAACCCATATCTAAGATCTTCTATCTACCGTTCTCTTTGATTTTTCTGATTTGTTTTCTATCCAATCTTTTTTCTTTCATCTCATATTTTCAAATCTTATATCTTCCACTTACTATTGTACACATTCTATATCCTAACTCTAATCTTCTATCATTGGTAACTTAGATCATAGTTCGTGTCTTCTTTTGCCTTACTCATATCTCAAATCTTCCTTCTCTCCTTTCTTATGTTTTTGCTCTTCTATCTTCTACTCTTAGTCACTTAAATCCGAGTTGGTATCTTCTATCTGCTTACTCACATCTCAGATATTCCTTCCTTCCATTTCCATGTTCTTTTATTTTTTATCCTTAGTCACTTAAAACATAGTTCGTATTTTCAATCTTCTCTCTCTTAACTCATATCTTCCTTTATCCTCTCCTATGTTCTATCTCCTATTTTTCTTATTTAATACTGCCTCTCTACCATTATCTTCCATCTTATATTTCGAACTTTTCATGTTATATCTATCTCCTACCTTAGATTTTCTATTCTTAGTCACTTAACTCATAGTTTGTATCTTCTATCTGCTTAATCACTTTTCAGATCTTCCTTCTTTCCTTTTTCCTGTTTTTTTTTGTATTCTATCCTTAGTCAGTATATCCTCTCTCCTAACTCATATCTCAGATCTTCCTTTTATCCTATCTTATACACCTCCTATCTTCTTCCTTAAATTATCTGTTCTTAGTCACTTAACTCGTAGTTTGTATCTTCTATCTTCAAACTCATATCTCAGATCTTTCTTCTTTTCTTTACTATGTTCTCTTATGTATCACTTATGTTTATTATTTAATCCTGTCTCTCTGTCATTCATCTTATATCTCCTATTTTCTATGTTATACCTTTAACTTTCGTTCGTACACATTTTATCTCCTAACTTGTATCTTATATCTACTTTCTTCAATATGTTAACTCACATCTCATATTTTCTATCTCCCAACTCTTATCTTAGATTGAGGTTCTTTCTTTTCCTATGTTCAAACTCTAAGGTTTCCTATCCAATTTGATCCCCATCACTGTCATCGATCTTCCTCTCTTTGGTTTCCTAGTTGCCGTCTTCTCTCTTCCACTTTCTATTAGGCATTTTCATCTCTTACGCCATTTTCTATTTTCATCTCCACCATCTTCTATCTCCTACCACAAATCTTGTATTTCCTGCCTCCCATCTGGATGTAGGAGATCTACCCATCTTCAATTTCTACTTCATTCAAATCTTCTGAATCATATCATCTAACTACTTTCTATTCTATTCCATTCAAGACCAACGTATCCTATAATTTATCATATTTCGTTCCTCATCGCTTGTCCCACAATAAAACTGCATTTACATTCGTTATAACCTTTTATCTCTTCATTCTTAATTTTTATTCATCTGTTATCTTCAGACTCCTTCATTCAACTCCCATTCACCTTCTTTCGAATCTTTTATCTCTTATTTGCTAACATTCATTCCTCATACCGGTTCTTCAGCCTCTCCTGCACTCCTTTACCTTCTATCTTACCTTTATTTTTCATTTCCTTAACTTTCATTCCTCATCTGTTTTCTTCAGCGTCGTATATATGCTTGTTAATTTTCATTCCTCATCCCTGATCCTCAACCTCCTATATTTTCAAACTCTTTTAAATTTCTATCTAACATTCGATCCTTAATTCCTTAATTTTCATTCATCATTCCTCAGCTTCCGCCTCCTATATTAAAACTCCATTTACCTTATATCCTAAATTTTATCAATTATTTCTTAGCTTCCATTTCTTGCTGCTGTCTTCCACATTAATACTCCACTCACCTTCAATCCAACCTTCTACCTTTTGGTTTTTAGCTTACATTCCTCATACATTATCTTCTGTCTCTTATATTCTAACTCCATTTAATTTCTATTCGACTTTTTATGTCTTATTTATTAGCTTTCATTCCTTATCTTCTGTTTTTTTTTTCACTTATTACTTCTACTTACTTTTTATCTTTTATTTTCTTAACTTTCATTCCTCATTTCCTATATTCAGCCTTCTATATTTAAATTTTTTTCATCTTCTATCTAATCTTCGATCTTTTGTTTCTTTCATTCATAATGCCTGATCTTCTGCTTCTATTATTTCAACTCCATGCACCTTCTATCCTTTGTTGTATTTATTTTTTCTTAGCTTTTATTCTTTTCTTCCGTCTCCAATATTAAAGCTCCATGCACCTTCTATCTAACCTTCAATCTCTTATTTCTTAACTTTCATTCCTCATCTCTTATCATCTGCTTCCCATGTATGTATAATCAAACTCCATGCATTCATTTCGTATACCAACCCTCTTCTATTCTATCTTCTACTTTCTATTCATCTTCTATCTTCTAACTCACATCTCATCACATAGCTATGTACCTTTCATCTCCTAACTAATTAACCATTTCATAAGTTTTATTCGTTTTAGATTATGCAATAATTTTAATTTAAAAAAAAATTACCATTACTTTGTCGAAAGTTGTATTCTTTTATTAGATGTTGAATTGATTTATAGCACAAGAACTTAGATACAAAACAAAAATAAAAATTCGCACACAACAAAAAATTAAAAACAATTATTCTTTGTCTACTGTTTCACCTTGAGCCATTCTTGCCAGCCATAATTTTTAATTAATTTAAGTATCGTTTTCAATCAAAATAGACAAACAAGACTTCCAAGATTCTTTCTAGTTTGGGAATTGCCAAAAAAAGCATCTATTAAGCGTTTCATACAAGAACAACCTTTTTAGAATAGAATTTAATTGAATTGTTGAGTATTTTTGCAGACGTTTGTGCAAATTTCAGTAAAAAATAATCAATCAATTAATAAGCAATAAATTGGCAAAACAAAGATTTAATTACTAAATAGTTCCTGGAAGACGCAGTGACTGTTGTTTCTTTACAAAATCATATACAGAAAATAGACAATGAATTCAAGTGATCTTGAAACACTTTTCTGAGCATTGAATTTGTTTTCAAGGTCATGTAAGGTAAATTGTTGAAATTCAACTGTGACAAATAGGTTTTGTTGGCAATAAAATCTAACTAGACGAAAGTATATAAGTAGTTTCACTTCAAAGTTAGGTTATGTTGGGATGATATGATGATGAATTTTAAGAATTGAATAGTTGGAGGCACCTCACAAGTCCTTTACAAGATCAATTTCAATACTTTTAATCATTTCTTATCAATAACGACCATCTACCTAACCATTATTTTTTTTAATTTTTATTATTATTTTTTAATTTTATTATTATTCATTATTATTTTTCTCAAACATTTCCTTTTCATAACTGTTTCTTTTCCCATTCAACTACTCCCAATATCTCAGCCCAACACTGTACGTTTCTAACTCTTTTTAAGGCTTGGTGGTTTGTTGTTGTTTATGTTGCCCGTTGTTGTTGTATGTTGTTATGCAGCACTGAGCATTAGAAAATCCAATTCGCCAAAGTTCGTTGTGCCGGCGGCTCACCTTCTCGCGCCTGCAGACACGTCGCACTAGCAGCAATAACAACAAACCAGCCGGTTTCCAGCCGTCGAACGCATCAAGCACACAGCTCCCAGCTTGGGCGCTTCCAGTTCAAGTGGCGACGGCGGCGGCATTGGGCGCAAAATAAACAAACCACCGACGACGTTGCATTGGGCGCAAATTGTCGTCCAGCGCGCCCACAGGAAGCGGCCAAGTAAATTGTGTTCGCTGCGCATGCGTAGCGCCGTGATTTCTAATGCGCATGTGCGACAGCCCGTAAACCGCTTCTAACATGCGAGCGTGTTTGTTGTACACTTTGTTGTTGTTGTTGTTGCATTTGCGCATACTAATATGGCAATTATGATGCTGGCTGGCTGGCTGAGGCTCGTTTGGTCGAATCGCTTCCGAAACGAATTAAAATAAAAACGCGCTTGGCCGCAACATAACAGCCGACGAAGAAAGTGAATTGACAATTAGCAAAGACGCACAAGTGGCTGGTGGGCCAACAATGATGACTAGAATATTTTTAATAGTTATTGTTTTTTGTTAAATAATTTTAGAAGCGTGACCAATTCGTACGCGTGTGCGAAAGCGGAAGTGCTGAATTTTTTGTTTTGGCAAAACGCAAATTTGCAACTTGCTGCCTGACCACTTATGGTACAACGAGAATATTGACTTGTGGGCTAACTTGTTGTGTGTTGGTATTTAGAATTCCATGAATAATAGAAAATATAATTCAACAAATTCATAGTTCAAAATCTAAATGTATTAAAAACGTAAACAAAAATAAATGTTTTTTATTTTGAGCTGGTTTGTAAAGTTTCCTATAGTAGATAGGGAAAAGTTGTAGATAATTTTGTTTTTTTATATTTTTTGATACTATTTGTATGAATGTAAATTTTTTTTTACTTTCATTTATTTTTTTTTTATTTTTTAATTGTTTTTTTTATTATCTTTTGTTATTGTTATCATTTTTTCTATTGTTTTTATATTTTTTGTGTATTTCGTTTATAAAATAATCAATTATAAATATAATTGTGTTTATGTTTTCTATATATTAAATTAATTTCATTCAACTTAACTAATATTTTTATTATTTTTTTTATTAGTTTTATTATTTTTTAATTATTTTCTTATTACTTTTTATAATTTTTATAAAATATTTATAAATATTTTTAATACTTATTTATTATAATAGTTTTTTATAATTTTTTTTTTATTTTGTTGTTATTTTTTCTTACAATTTTTTATATTTTTGTATGCGTTTTATTTGCAAAATAATCAATTAATATAATTGTTTTATGTTTCCTACATAGCTAATTAATTAATTTCATTTAATTAATATTCAAATTTACTTTTTTGTTTATTATTATTTACTATACGTAATTATTTATTTGTAATTTTTTTCATTTTTTATTATTTTTGTGTGATTTTTTATATTTTATTAATTAATATCTTTTAGAGTTTTTTTTTATTATTTTCTTATTATTTTTTATTATAAGTATTTCTGTTAATTTCTTATTGTTTTTTATATTTTTTAATGTGTTTTTCCATTAAATAATCAATTATAGGCATAATTGTTTTCATATTTTCTATATTTTCAATTATTTTTATTTTACTTCATATTTTTATTATTTATTTATTAAAATAATATTTTTTTATTATTTTATTATTATTTTTTTTGTATTATTTTTATAGTTTTGTACGTGTTTTATGTGCAAAATAATAAATTATTGGCATAATTGATTAATGTTTTCTATATATTTAATTTATTAATTTCATTAAAGTTATATTTAAACTTACTTAAATATTTTACCTATTTGTAACTTTTTTACATTTTTTAGTATTTTGTAATTATTTTTGTATTTTTTTTTATATTTTATTAATTAATATTTTTTATATTTATTTATTATACAAGTTTTTTATTATTTTTTAATTTTTTTTATTATAAGTATTTCTAATAATTTTGTACCGTTTTTTTATATTTTTGAATGTGTTTCATTCATTAAATCATCAATTATAGGCATAATTGTGTTTATATTTTCTATATATTTTATTAATTTCATTTAAGTTAATATTTTTAATATTTATTTATTAGTTTTTTGTTATTTTTTAAATTATTTTTTAATAATTTTTTATATATTAATAGTTAATATTTTTAATGACTATTTATTATAATGTTTTTTTATTATTTTCTTATTATTTTTTTTATTTTTTTAAATATTTTTTTTTGGTTATTTTTTTTGTTATTTTTTAATTATTTTTTATATATTATTAATTCATATTTTTAATAACTATTTATTATAATGTTTTTTTTTATTATTTTCTTATTATTTTTTTAAAAATTGTTTATGTGTTTGAGCTGCCTTGTAAAGTTTCATATAGTAAATAGTAAAAGTTGCGAACAATTTTGTTTTTCAGAAAGGCACTCAATAAAACATTAAAAGAGATCAATGAAGGTATTTGTCTACCTTGGACCATCTAGTCTTGAAAAACAAATTATTTTGTGTTTAATTGAAGATAATTTTTTCGAAATATACTTCAATACTTTGCATAATGTATAAACTTTTCCCCTCATGTAATGAAATGCAGCAGTAATGATTAAACACAACGGCGGCAACTCTACTCACTCAACGAGCCGGGTTCTGACTTTGCTTATGTTAGCGTTCTAGGTTCTAATTCTTCTTTTCATTCATAGACAATTTTGAATTGCATTGCTGTAACAATTACAAATCAAAACTTAACACTGGCACTGACTGAAAATTTAAATAAAACTAACTACAACTTTGTTGTTTTAGAAAAAAACGTACCCCTAAAAAAATTCCATTTACATTTAGTCAAATATTTGCCGTTCGCTTTGGGTACGTTTCCGCACAAATGTGACCATCGCCCACCCGCACTCGGCACATCGCCCACCCACAACGAGTGCGCTTTCTTTGCACTCAACGCTCGCGCATGTCAGATAAGCGCTGCGTGCCAACGTCAGCGGCCGGCTGACAGCTTCCCTGTGCGTTCCACTGACATTGAAAATTATATGACAACAATCGCTACAATTGCGACAACAATAACAAACACACCCGCATTATAATAACAACAATAAGCTGCAGTACAACAATGTACATACATATGCACAACAAATATAATAACAGTTACATTTTGTTTTATTATAATTTTACAATTATTCAGTCAAGTGGTTGCTTGGGTGTTTTTGATTTATTTGGCTAACATTGTAAAAGATAAAAGCTACCAAAAATTGTAAAAAACAAGCCAGTTCATAAACTTGTTGTTGTAATATTTAATTTTTGCTACTGACACTTTCTTATCTGTCGTTGCGGAATTTCGTTGTTGTTGTTGTTTAAACAACCACCTACGAAAGCGCACAAACTAAAAACAAAAACAAACAAACATTTTATTTATATATTTTTTTGCACTTGACGCTCGATAATGCCGTAAAGATTTCAAAGTCATCAGCAAAGGTTAAATTGCCAGCAATTTATTTGCAGGTTTTGCACAAAAATATTTATTAATAAAAATTGCTCTGCATTTAATTTTAGCCGACATGTTGGCAATTGGTGAAAAATTGAAAAATTCATGTGGGAACAACAACAGCCAGCACGGCAATGAGCACGTACCAAAGCTTATTGATTAGTTGGCACAGAGGCGGCAAAAATTATTACTACTTGAAGTAGGAAATTCATTGAAATTGCATTTGGCATAGGAAGCAAGAAGTGGTTGACCCAAGGCGGCGCAAATCAATCAATAATTTGAAAGCAAACTCCACATTTTTTGGTCTTTAGAGACTCGTCAGAACACCAATCATGGTTCTAATTGTATTGTATGAAGCTTACAGGTTAGAAGAGAATAACTCAGTCGTAATGCTCAGTCGTAGTCTGCCGAACGAGATCGTTTACAGTTCTCTAAAATGTACCCATATCCCGAAACCAAACATAGGTGAAAATGAAGATACCAGACAATTTTATTAAGAAATTTGGCGCAGTGAGCAATAAGAAGCCAAAACTTGGGTTTATTCTTCGATCACCTTAAACGACAAAGAATTTTTTCAACGCGGAATACACATGTTGCCTAATATATGGCAGAAAGTCGTAGCCAACGATGGACCAAGTTTCACTTCACAAAATATTTCTAATATTTATTTAATAGTTTTTATTATATTTTAGTATTTTTTATTATCTTTTATATTTTATTAATTAAAATTTTTAATATTTATTTATTATAATAGTTTTTTATAATATTCTTATTATTTTTTATATACTTATACTTGTAGTATTTCTATTAATTTTTTTGGTTTTTTTTTAATATTTTTTATGTGTTTCATTCATTTAATAATCAATTTTAGGCATAAGTGTTTTTATAAAGGGTGTGCACACCAAAATCGGGACACTTTAAAACCCCTGTATCTTTTAAAATAAAAGTCTTTGAAAAGTAAAATTTTTGACGTAAGTACTCCATGACTTGGCTTTCAATATACAAGTAAAAAAATTTTGCAAAACCCGTTTTATTAGTGAGAAAATGGCAAACGAAGACGAACGTAGAAAACTCATCTTGCACGAACACACTACGAATCCCAACCTCAGTATACGCCGAATTACAAAAAAGCTAAATTTTGCACCATCGACATGCAGTAAAGTGTTGAAAAATTATAATGAAAGGCTGAGGGTTGATCGTAAGGCAGGTAGTGGTGGTGACCATGGCCAGAAGAATGTTAGATGCACGAAGAAAGTGATTGCCGCACTAAAAAAAAAATCCGCGAATGTCAAGTCGTTCGGTGGCTTAAATCGTGGAGAAATCGTCATCGTTCGTCCAGAAAGCCAAGAGACGAGCAAGCTTGAAGAGTTACAAGGCTCAAGTAGTACCAGATCGGGACGCGAAACGAAATCTCACCGTGTAGAACCGTTGTCGTAACTTGTTCGAAAATTTGCTAACGAAATGATCATGGATGATGAAACATACTGCTTGAACAACATTACATTTTTAGCTGGGCAAGATTTCTACGCAGCCACGAATCGTCAAGATGTTGCAGATGAATACAAGGTGAAATCAAGGACAAACTTCCCAAAGAAGACCATGGTTTGGCAATCCATCTGCTCGTGTGGTTTTAAACAAACCCTTTTGTAACAGTTGGTGCAATGAATGGCAATATTTACCGGGAAGAATGTCTCGAAAAGAGACTGCTGCCTCTCATTCGTCGCCACACATCAAAACCCTTGTTTTGGCCTGACTTGGTTACTTGCCACTACTCAAGGGAATCTCTGTAGTGGTATGAAGAGAATATTCTCCATATGGGATGGAATATGTACAGCGCGAGTGTGATCTGCCTAACAGCCCGGAACTCCGCCCTATCGAAAACTAGTGGTCGATAGTTATAGGCATTTTAAAGAAGAGTGTTGCGAGGGTATCGACAGAAGAAGAGTTCCGGAGGAAGTGGTTGAGGGGGTCTAAAAAAGTGAACGAATTTTTCGTGCAAAAATTTATGGCAGGACTCCGACGAAAAGTGCGGTTGGTGGCATAAGGAGGAAAAAATATAAATAAATCTGGACTATATCATACCTTAAAGACCGCAGAATAGAAATAAATTGCAAACAAAATTCTAGATTACTTCGCTTTATTTTTATATCAGAAAACAAGTGTCCCGATTTTGGTGTGCACACCCTTTATTTCCTATATATTTAATTGATTTCATTTAACTTATTACTTTTAATATTTATTTATTAGTTTTTTTTAATATTTTTTAATTATTTTTTTGTTATTTTTAAAATTGTATTAATTAATATTTGGATTATTTATTTATTGTAATATTTTTTTATTAATTTCTTATTATTGTTTTATTATTTTTTATATTTTGTTTGTTTTTTATTTACAAAATAATCAATTATTGGCATCATTGTTTTTATGTTTTCTATATATGTAATTAAGAATTGTATTTAAATAATATTCAAATTTACTATTTTATTCCTTGTAACTATAATTATTATTTGATATTATTTGCTATTTTATTTATTTGTAATTTTCTTTTAATTTTTAATTTTTTAATTTTTTTAAATATTTTTGTACTATTATTATATTGTCATATTCACTCAATTACATTCCGAAGTGGTAAACAATTTTTAATTCTTTTTTATTTTTATTATTTCTCACTTTTAATTTCTTTTTGAGTATCATAATTGACGCCGCCACTGTACTCTACTTTGTTGCAATATTGCCTGATTGATTTGCAGTTGAAGGCTGCCTTGAAAGCCTCTGTGTAATTTCATTAAA
The DNA here is from genome assembly GCA_963971225.1 of Melieria omissa. Classification (NCBI taxonomy): domain Eukaryota; kingdom Metazoa; phylum Arthropoda; class Insecta; order Diptera; family Ulidiidae; genus Melieria; species Melieria omissa. The sequence goes on along the minus strand of OZ020268.1, from coordinate 73,993,251 downwards.
GTTTTCTGCACAAATCAAATTTATATATACACATTCACACACATACAACAACAACAACAAAGTTGCCATAAATCAATTTCTTGTAGAAAAAGTCATTTCATATTGTTAGTTGTATATGCGATCAATTTTCGGTGAAAGCCATTTGCTCTGTTGCAATTATTTCAATTTTGTAGTTTTCAGTTATTCCGACCGACGCTGATTTGTTGACGAGTCACCTATGTGAGTCATCGCTTTCAAATGTCAACTATTCTATTAACTGCTCATTTGTTTACAAACAAAATGTCATTAGCCTTTCAACACCACTACTCGCTCAATTTCATTTGATGCTTTGCTTTCGCGGCATTTCATTCCAGCATTTTCTGTCTGACCCAATTCGTGAACTGGCTTCTCCGTATTGAGGCATAGATTTTCTTGTAATCTATTTATAGTAATTTATTTATTTACAAATCAAATGTGGTCAAATATTTTCCCAGTCTTCTGTATTAATATTTGAATATTTATGTTTGAAATAATATTTTAAATAGTGAAGACTTGTTTTCAACAGTTAACTATTCTAAATAATTGTAATGGCATTACATTTTGCTATACTAAACAATTCAAAATAATATCAGACTGTTTTTTAGTTCTTCGATACTCAACGGTTAAGTATTCTAAATGATTTCAGATTGTATAAATTTTTGTTGAAGATATCAATATAATATTCTTTTGCCAACTTTAGCAGTTGAATATCTGAACCTTTGTCTTCTATACTCCATAGCTAATATTTTATATTCTAAATTGAGTGCTGGCAATAAGGCTGAGAATTAAGCTGTAGAACTTTCTGTTACTTTACTAATAGCTCGAAAATGAGGGAAAGAGTTGGCGTAGGGATCTTTTGTCTAGCTGTCAGACAGCCATTAAGGAAAGCGGTAGAGCTTGTCAATACAATAACAAAAAAAACTCTAAATCAACCTCAAGATTGATAGCCAAACAGCAATCAATAGTAGCTTCCGAAAATGTTCTCAGCTGTCGTACGGTAATGGAAAGACTGGCTGAACGTCGCAGATTGCATATATATTGGGTACCTGGACCCAAGGTCATAGAAAAAAAGTCAAAAGGGCTGAAGAAACAGCATAGATTGAAGCTCGTCTCCTGATTGAACGAACCTTCTTTCTTCCTCCTCGCTTACTTTGCAAGCAATCTGTAGAGACAAACTGTAAAACAAGAGAGAGAGAAAGATGAAAAACTTGTGGTGAAAGACTTTATCCACATGGAAAATAGCAAAAATGTTGTCTTATATATATGAGGAGTAGTCCAAGTAGTCTCTACGTGTGGTCTCATCTAGGGATTGCAGGCGAATTCTGGCATTACTAACTAGTCACTGCCTGCTGGAAGTCCATGCTTACAAGTTGAATATCAGAAAACAGAGGAAATCGGTACAATCTTCTCTTCCTCTTCCCAGCGCTCTCAAGATTACAATTGATTCACTTGGGTTCTCCACTAATTCCGGGACTATAGAGGGCATACAAAACAAAGCTCAGCGCCCTATTAAGTTTCTTCAAAGGGGCTTCTACCTTTATAGATCTACATGATTATTTTTAACGTTATGAATTGGCGCCTCTTGAGATGAAAAAGAGGTTGAACAACAACAGCTCCTGTGCCACTGCCCGACTATGAACTCAGGGTCAAGATACCCGACGGACCTGACTAACGTTGCGAAAGTCAAAATCTCGTATCTCTTTTCCATCATGACGAAGAAAGTCTAGTTTGACTCACATTGTTACTGTTGGTTAGCTTCAGAGGAATACCAGAACCAGTTCACAATGAGAAATTTCGAACTTCGAAATGCGTTTTATGCCGCACACACCCTTCCCTATCTAACCTAATCCACTTCTAATGTTCAGAACGTTCATCTGGTAAAGCTAAAAACTTGAACTGAGTCTATGAGAGGTCAGTTAGCTAACGTTAAGGACGTCCATCTGGCAACGCTATGAACTCGAACCCAGTCTATGAGAGGTTTTCGGGCCATCCAGTTAACGTTAAAGACGTCCATCTGGCAACGCTAAGTACTCGAACCGAGTCTACGTGTATAGATTTGATTACACGTAACGAGTAGAGCGACGAGACAACAACTCCAACGAGTACTCGTTTCGTCTAAACGGAAAGGCGAGTTCTTGATTGAGTCAGTGACCGATGAAAGTGACGAGAGAGTCACTAGAATCACATTTTGTTTGCTAGGCCGAGCGACCACTTCTTTACCGTTATATTTGTCTCTTTTTCGCAGCGATTCGCGGAATCGCTCGTCACATGCGGAATGCGCCACACACCACTTTTCGCTTGGTTGAGTTTAATTGCGCGAGTTGCTTAGTTCATTTTATGCATTGTAAAACGGAACTGACTCGCCACGTGTCAAAATACGTTTGAACAACTCGTTGCTTTTGCTCGCTATCCCAATTCTTTCGGCCTAGTACCATTTTGATGTCTCGTCACTCGACTCGTTACGTGTAATCAAGCCTTATGAGTGGTCTTAGGGTCAGTCAGTTAACACTAAAAATGTCCATCTGGCAATGTTTTGAACTCGACCCGAGTCTATGAGAAGCTTAAGGGTCAGTCAGTTAACTTCAAGAGGTCCATCTGGGAATACTAAGAATTCGAACTGAGTCTTTACAAGACCTTAGGTGACTGGCCCTAACGTTAGGGACGTCCATCTGACAAAGCTAGGGACTCGAACCGAGTCTATGCGATACTTTCGGGCCAGTCAGTTTGACTTAACCTAACTTAATCTGTACTAACAATCAGTGCTGTAAAAGTTAACAGAACACTGCTTTAACCTGTATCATCTCTCGGGTCTCGAACTGAGTCTTTAAGAAGCTTTCAGGCCATCCAGTTAACGTTAGGAACGTTCATCTGGCAACGCTAAGATTTCGAACTGAGTCTTTAGAAGACCTTAGGGCCAGTTAATGTTAGGGACGTTCCTCTGGCAAAGCTACGATCTCGAACCGAGTTCTTGAGAGGCTTTCGGGGCATCCAGTTAACGTTAAGGACGTCCATCTGGCAACACCATGAACTTGAACCAGGTCTATGAGTTTGACCCAACCTTATCCAATCTGTACTAACAATCAGTGCTGTAAAAGTTTGCAGAGCACTGCTTGAATCTCTATCAACGAACCCAACAGCCAATTCCCAGAATAGATATAAATATCTCTCGGATATTCCCAACGAATTGTCAAACTCTCAAAGGCTCACAAATATTGACAAATTCAATTAATATTTCCACACACAATGTCGACCAATTAACTGATTCAATTATTAATACATTAAATCGAGCATTTCGCGCAACATTCAATCAAATTCGAGCCATGTGTGAAACGCTTTTTATCTTATCGGAAAAATCAATATGTTCAACGAGCCAAATTGATAACATGGACAGCTTGCGCGCGGCTCAAATGTTCAACATGCTAATTTGCCGATACCGACCAAATTGTATTATAACCAAGTCAGACGAAATAACAACAACAAAACACCAACCAACCAGTCAGTCAGTCAATAAAAACATAAAAATTATTCAAACGCTCAATTCGCAGTTAATTCATTTTAATTTAGGCACAAAATGTGGTTGTTGCTGTACATTTGCCATTGGCAAATATTTAGTCATACTTAAATGCAACAATTAGCTACGCCAATTACAACAACACCAATGAACTGTAATGCATACAGTAATAGCAACAACAAAGCAACAAGTACAAGCACCAAAATACCGGTTAGACAGCAGCCAGACAGACGAAACGCCAAGCGTCGAGCTTAACGTGATTTAGTGCAACGAATAGCGGAGCAACAACGTTAGTTGGGCCAAGACATACAAATAGACAGACAGAGACAGAGAGGCAGACTGACAGACAGACAGATAGACGGACAGTCAGTTGAAAAGCCAGTAGTTTTGGGCAATTGGTCGCCGGCCCCCTACGCGCCAATGTGACAATTTGCACAGCTGTTGCTGTTGTTGTTGCTGTGTCTGTCGCTGAGTCTGCGACTGACGCGGCTCATACATCAAATGGAGCACGCGCACTATGCCGCATGTCTGTGACCATATATTGAATTTGGCTAATATTATTGGCAAATTTGCATAAGTTGGCGTCTTGACAACTGTTCGAAAAACCACTACAGCACAACAACAACAACAGCAATAAACGTTATTTCGTTCATGAAGCAAACGAATTGAAACGAAAAAACCAAAACAAATTGTCATTTTTTTTTTGCTTTTTTGCAGCCAAATTATTGAGAGCAATTGAAAGTAGCCAACTTAAACAATCACTTGCAGCGCACTTCCATGGTTATGGCCGTGATTCTGTTAATCTCGATTGCCGTCGTGTTGGCTTTCTACTGCAACTTTGATCTGTGCAAAATATCGTCCACATACCTCAAGCCGCTGCTGACACGCTACCGAGGACACGGCGGCAAGTTGACAGCGAACGCAGCGACAACCTTATCCAACGACTACTATCGCGCGACGGAGATATCGCGCGTGCGCAACGTCTGGAACATACCGGGACCGCAGCCCATACCGTTTCTGGGCACCAAATGGATATTTCTGGTGTACTTTCGGAAGTACAAAATGTCGCTAATGCACGAAATGTATGCGGGTGAGTGGTGAGGGCGCAGAACAGAGGACAGGAATATTTGTTGATGGTCTGATGAGATTTTTGTTCATTTCTATTTGCAGATTTCCATCGCAAATATGGCGACATAGTGTTGGAAGTGCTGCCTGCAGGCATACCCATTGTGCATCTGTTCAACAAACAGGATCTGGAAAAGGTGCTCAAGTATCCCAGCAAATATCCCTTTCGACCGCCCACGGAAATTGTGGTAACCTACAGGCGTTCACGACCGGATCGTTATGCGAGTGTGGGCATTGTCAATGAGTGAGTAAAATAAAAGCAGAAGTGAAGGAGGTCTAAGGTGAATTTGGGATGTCGATGACAAAATAAGGTAAAATTTTGTCATCGATACGCAAGTTCAAATAGTATGTTAGAATGTAGGTTAGGTTAGGCGGACAGTACTCTTGGAGGCTTTTAAGTTTCATTGTGATGTTTAATGGTGATTAAACCAGTTTGAGCTTCGTACGATTCTGGCAATATCCTTCAGAAGTGCAGAACATATTCTGCCCAGATCATCATAAGTGCTACTGAGGCTTCTAAGTCTCATTTTAACGCCCGAGGGGAGTTTGACAGGCTTCTATTAACCATTGTTGGAGGTGATTCAAACGAGTTTAAGCTACCCTGCAAGCAATTCGGTAGTCGACTACTAAAATAACTCACTTCTAGTTAACTTTCATGATCTAACTATAAGCTAACTACAAAGTAATGCAGAACTTCCCAAAAATCAATGCAACTTTTGCTTTTTGGCATATTTTAAAGAACAGTTAATTGCTATTTGTTCTTATGCGATTTTATGTCCCTAACTATAAGCTAACTACAAAGTAATGCAGAACTCACCCAACAGTTAATCGTTGTTTGTTTTTTTTGCTCTTTGGAATTTTAGTTTACATATTTGTCATTTTCTTTCGTGCATTATGAAATCATTAGTCTTGTGCGTGCGGTCGCAGTCCAGGCAAATAAAATTAATTGAAATCTAAGTGTAAAACTAAATTAAAAAACGTGAATTGTTAAACAATTTTATATATTTTTTCAAGTGATTGCTTTAATTTTAATTATTTAAGCTAAGCCAAAATGAGAGGTGCA